>JALDNG010000140.1:1112500-1712500 GCA_024349245.1 Neodontobutis hainanensis | reverse complement strand
AACTGAGCTGACTTTGAGAACTGTAGAGCTACTTCAGAACTCAATTTAAAGGTATTCCTGCCTTGGTTATGATACAATTATTATTTTTGTTTTATCCCTTTATTTGTTATTGTTCCCAAGAAATATGCTCCAGCTTTATTTGTAGTGATGCACTCATGTAAAACCTTGTCATAGAAAAACTAAAAAATTAAAAAATAAGATTTTCAAGCTTTGTTTCATTTTAAACAAAACTAAAAGACTGGGTATGGCCAGTCCAGTGATACTCTGTGGTTTGTTGTGAGCTATGTAAGAAGGAAAGCTCCTGCATTGTCTCTCTTTGTCCTGCATAAACTGCCTTGTTGTCCCACATTTGGTTTGTTATGATCTGGTTATCTGAGACATAAGCATTGCTGACTTCCATATAATATTTTAGATAAACTGTTATAACTGGGCGATGGTGTAGAGCTCGGTTGGAAGACAGGCTCAATGGTGGAGTTCCAGACCCGCTTGACTTTGCTAAGAAAGTTGTTGGGGCTGGCTGGTCAGGCGACTCTTTTGTAATGTGACTACTGAGTATTTGTGCTAGTCAGATGAGAACTCTTTAATCTAAATGATTTACTGCTCTAATCATTTGCTTTACCGATAATACTACAGACTCTGTTTTGCACTGGTTAGTGGTTGTCTGCATTACGCCTATACTATATTGTACAGTGGTTAATAACTGTGAACAATTGAGTGCAATCACTACTTAACCACTTAGATATTTATTTTACTTTGCTGCAATATATTGATCTGTAAAATCTGTCTGTTTGTATTTTATAGGACGTATGTTGTGTGAGGTAAAAGCTTTTTATTACTGTTTTGTTCCGCAAACACAGTCATCTCTGCACAAACTGACAGTGAGCTATGCAGAATTACCTCTTCCATCTTCAAAATGTAAGCTCTAATGTCCCATAAAAAGCTGATCCTGATCTAAGGTATGTTTTGGTAATTGCAGCCTTTGTGTTGTTGTCTGCTGGTGACCTCAGTAACCCCTTTCTGTAGTCCTCACTCACGTCTGTGACCCACCAGAGAGTTGCATGTTCACACACGTAGCGTTCCTCATAATGAACTGTTTGTAGCTGCTGCTCACATTGATCAGTATTACTCGTATGCGACTGCGGTCCGCCGGGATGTCACCACGGCAACCGAGCATGCTCCCTGGTTTCGGTGTTGGCGGCTCACATGTTATGGCTAATTACTCCAGGAGGGATTTCTAATGTGCACACGATTCCGCGGCTTTATTAAAGACACAGAACAAAGAAAGGGATTATGGGTAAAACTGATTCAGTCAGCGGTGGTTGTAAGGCTTCTGAAACCTTTTGACCGGTCTATCACTTAGTGGTCCTCTTCTCCAAACAAAACACCTTGAGCAAGCCTGTCTATTCCACCCATCTCAGAAAAGGGCTGTTAGCTCCAGCCCTTTTCTGAGATGTGAGTGGACTTATACTATACAATAGAAGATCTACGAGAATCTTGGAGAAGAAGCAAAAGAGGGGAATAAATCTATATGTGTAGAGATCAAATTTGAAGGTATATTTACCATTCAAGGCTAGATCATAAAATTATCACAATAAATCAAAGTGACCAATATTTGAATGTTCCCTTCGGCGTAGTAAATGTTCAATGGGAGTCAGAATCAAAGGGTTAGGCGTAGTTTCAATGCATTTTTTTTATAATTCTTTTTATTTACCAGAATGAAGAAAAAAAACAAACACAAGAAACAATACCAATAAAATAGCAACAAAAAAGGGAAATTAAACCAACCAGCACTATGTCGAACTTCTGAAATAAAGTGTCAAACACCAGTGAACAAATGTGAACCTTGTGGAGAACTTTGAACTGGCGCAGAGCACAGAAGTCCAGGGTTCCTGTAAGACTTAATTTAAGAGCAAACTATATCTAAACAAAATCTAAACCAGGACTTTTTGAATGTTTTAATTGGCCACACCAGGCTTTGATTTAAGGCTCTGATTTAAAAGGCAAAGAGTAAATGTCTTTCACATGATATCATTGCAAAATCAACTATTGTTCTAATCTTTCCCAACAACCCACAAGTTGACAAGATAAACATACACCGAGACATTAGCTTAGGTCACATTCAGGTCCACCATTTAGTAACCACTCCACTATCTTCGCCCTAACAAAGCAGTTCATATTAGGCATGGTGCCAGATATTTATTTTGTACCCCTTTTACCACCAAAGCACAACTTAAAAACCCTTCTGAACAAAGCCATACTGTTTATTTGAGCTGACTAGTCAAGACCCTGTGAACTATGTTGATCTGGAGTTGATCTAATCCACAAGCCTTGAACCAAGATGGGGCTTTAGGCAAATGATCCATACAATCAATGCAAGAATCTGTGAGCTTCTTTAGATTCTCACTGTCTTACATAACACACACAGTTTCCACTTTATTTACAACAAATACTCCAGCAGTGCATCCCATTCCCAGTTCCACTCTACATTAACTCTCTTGAATCTAATATTAATACGAGTGAATTAAGATGTCAGGCCCACATCGCCCCAGTTGAATTTCATTTGGCACAAATGTGGACTTGAGTCAAATCCCTGACCCACATTCACATCCCAGCTCCCATCTCTGTCCAACTGCAGCTCTGCTCAGTGTGCACACCAGTGTGCACCCTCAATTATTTATAAGTCTGTTCGGTTAAACATGCATGGCGTATTCAAATGCCACCTAGGCAGAGAGAACGCCCGCTCGCATAAAGCAAACAAATTAATCAAAGGAATTCAGATCAAGGAAAAGAGAAAACTGTTTTTACTTGAAGAAAAGTTTACCTTTTGTGCCTCTGACTATGGGTTGAAAAATCTAAATCCATGCCTTTTTACTTGCACAAGATAAAATGTATTCTTTTACAATTTTTTATTATAAAGACAAGGTAAAGTTCCTGTTCCAACAACAGCCCAAAGAGGACAAACTAAGCACTGCTTAGGAGAAGCACACATACTTGCATCAATTGAATTTAGTTTATTTGAAATAATTCATCTTTATAAAGTGAAGTCATCATCAGACCTATTTCCACTGGGTTTGTTTGTAGACAACAGCATGTACCTGCCGGGCTACCATAGCTGTTACATGTTCTAAAGTGAGTAGTGTTTGGTGTGGAATTGCAGTCTGCTACAAGATGTTAACCATTAGGAGTAAAACTGCACTGGAAACTGGAACAAAAACTGCATAATGTGTAACAGGTTTTACAGGTTTACATTACATTTTCCAAAATACTAGTCAGATCTGGACCAAGGTTGATTGATGTGTTATGTTTAAATATTTTGGCTTACATTTGGTTTGTGTTTTATGGAACTATTCCCACACCCTGAATTCTATGTTAGCCAGTTACAGTATTGTTCAAAATAATAGCAGTACAGTGTGACTAACCAAAATAATTCAGTTTTTTTGTATATTGTTTATTGCTAAGTGGCAAACAAGTTACCAGTAGGTGCAGTAGATTCTCAGAAAACAAACAAGACCCGCTCTTAAGGCTGTGCAATTGTTGAAAGGGGTATGTTAATAAAAATAGCAGTGTCTGCCATTGACTGTACAAACTCAAAACTATTTTGTACAAACGTTTTTGTTTCTAGGGTTTAACACTCCTGTGAATCACTAAACTAATATTTAGTTGTATGGCTACAGTTTTTTAAAACTGCTTCACATCTGTGTGACACCAACTTGTGGCACCTCTCAGCTGTTATTCTACTTCATGATTCTTTAACAACATTCCACAATTTATTTACATTTCTTGATTTTTCTTCAGAAACCGCTTCTCGATTGGATTAAGGTCCGTGGATTGGGCTGGCCACTCCATAACAATAATTTTGTTGGTTTGAAATCAAACCAACAACATGGGGTCATTGTCTTTTTGAAACAACAATTTCAAGGGCATGTTCTTTTCAGCATAAGGCCACATGACCTCTTCACTGTCTTCTTCAGTTTGAGGGTTGTCTCACAAACTGTCTGTGGCCCTTGGACCCAAAAAGAAAAAAATACTCTCATTTGTCCACAAAATGTTCCTTAATGTCTCTTTAGGCCAGTTGATGTGTTCTTTGGCAAATTGTAACCTCTTCTGCACATGCCATTTTTTTAAACAGAGGGACTTTGCGAGGGATTTTTGAAAATAGATTAGCTTCACACAGACGTCTTCTAACTGTCTCAGTACTTACAGGTAACTCCAGACTGTCTTTGATCATCCTGGAGCTGATCATTGGCTGAGCATTAACCATTCTGGTTATTCTTTGATCCATTTTGATGGTTGTTTTCCGTTTTCTTCCATGTCTCTCTGGTTTTGCTCTCCATTTTAATGTATTGGAGATCATTTTAGCTGAACTGCCTATAATTTGTTACACCTCTTTATAAGTTTTCCCCTCTCCAATCAACTTTTTAATCAAAGTACGCTGTTCTTCTGAACAATGTCTTAAACGACCCATTTTACTCAGGTTTTCAAATGCATGTTCAACAAGTGCTGCTATCTTCATCCTTAAATAGGGGCCACTGGATTCACACCTGTTTTTTCACAAAATTGATGACCTCAGTGATTGAATGCCACACTGCTATTTTTTTATCACGCCCCTATTAATCAATTAATTGCCTAATTGCACAGCCTTAAGAGCGTGCATATCATGAAGGCTGGGTCTTGTTTGTTTTCTGAGAATCTACTGCATCTACTGGTGACTTTTTGTCACTTAAAATATACTAAAAACCAGGAGTATTCTGGTTAGTCACATTTTACTGCTATTATTTTGAACAATACTGTATGTGAGTCGAGTACATGAGACCTGGTTTAGAAAAGACATCTGCTGGCTCTGGGCTTAATGTGTGGATGCTTTAGCTGCTTGTCCTGCTGGTTTTCAATAGACAATGAGACTTAAACTCGAAGCCCCACAAGGTGAACGTATATGATCGTATTTTATGGCATTACATTCACCTCTAGAAACACAAAGAAAACAATATTTTCAATTAAGGGCCATTGGGACCAGACAAAGAGACTAGTGTTCACTATGGCAGTGCATAATCTGGAAATATTATATAGTTTGTAAGAATAATGAACTACACAGCTCACTTCAGCAGCCTGTTTAATCCACAAAGGTGGATCAAGGCACATTTGCATCCTTGCCATAAACTAACCACACTGCAGTCCGCTTGGAAGTGGACCAGAACATATTTTTTCAGACAAACTATGTACAGTTCTTAAGTCTGCACCAGAGATTGACTGACAGCTTTAAGCCAGTTTAAATGTGGACAACACTTGAGTTTGTTTTCATCGAACCAAATGCATCAGGTGTAAAAGTCTGTCAAATAATATTCACAAGAATTTGTGTGGCATTAATTTGATATAACTGATAGTGTGTTGTATCCACTAATAACTGTGGTACAAATAGTGAGATTTGAATTAAATTAGTAACCTGTGAAATAATGAAAAAGCCAAGACTTTGCAAATAATTTGTCTGTTACATTTCTTTTGTCAAGTTAAACTGACACTCTAATGCCGTGAGTAGATGCAGCGTAGGCTCCACACTCTGGTGATTTCCTCCTCGCTCAGTTTCTGCAGAGCAACCCAAGGGAACATCCCTGACGACTCCATTTTCCCCCAAATTCTTCTGCCGGATCTCTTCTTAACACCTTGATTAACAAAGACAACATTAGGCCTCTCTCGAGACTCAAACCTCCAGAGCTGCGTATGTGTGTATGCTTTCTGTTGGAAAGAGAAAGACTGCAGAATTTGTGTCTGCTTTAGTTTGTTTTCTTGCTTTAAGTTTTACTGTAAATAGATATTAAGCAACCATATCTCCAAATCTCCATGGTTTATGTAATGTTTTCACAAACATTGAAACAACTACATTGCAGATACATTTTACACGACAAGCCACTGGTTGTGTGTGATGGTTTGGATGCAACACGTGGCATTAGGGATGGTTATAATATGTGTTAGGATTGTAAAGAGTTGATGATTTGTTGAATTTGCTGAATTGTCACTGGTCTAATGGACTTCTTTGTCTTTTAAGTTCTTTACACAGAAGCAGGTTAAGTCTGCTTTTTTTCCGGCCACGCATCCTGTTTGTTACTCTGTGTCATGCTCTCAGACAAGCCAATCACAGTGATTTGTGGGAGGAGCTTGCAACAGACCCCAGGAACAGTTTATATAATAAACAACCTAAATGACACAGTCACAACACATTATATCAGTCATTGTGCGGCGTTCCCTGGTTAATGATGCTGTTGTTGACATTAGAAGCTCAGAATGCTCTGTTGATGTGTCTAGGAAATAGTTTTCATTACACAGAGCTTTTTTGCTGTGTTTTAGCACTGTTTAGGACTGTTTCTTTAACACTGTATACACCAGAACTTGTACAATGAACTAGTCAGAAACACTATTTGAATATCAGGATGAAAACATGTCTTAACACTGGATAAAGTAGTGAGTATGCAGTTTGATCGTTGTTTACATTTTGCATCAGTGCAGTCAGACTTTGGATCTTTAAATTAATGTTTTGATCTATGTCAGTGTATTATCTTTAGTCTTTTTCTTACACATTAATTTTAAGTTGCATATTTTAAATGCAGATACATATTTTTGTGATGGGAAAGTTCATCAAATTCCTCAAAAACCCTGCTTTATCTGCAAAGTGAATTCTGCGAGCCTGAGCTGGATATAAATAGCAGGAAAAAAGTGATGATTACATAACATGACCTCTATTGGCAGAAGTGTGACATCAGCAGGCCTTATCTCTCGCCGCAAGTTGCTGCTCCAGATCTGTATCGTCGACTTATCAAAGGTTGGCAGATCGAGTCCTGCCGCGTGCTGGGGGCCAGAGAAGACCTTGCTCGTTTCCACCTTCAAAACCGAAGCGTTGGTGCGGACATGGCTGGGCGCAGACTGTGCCGAGTGATATGCTAATGCTGCCTCCGTGGGTGTCGGATCACGGTCACAATGGCAGCAGATCAAACGCAGCGTACAAAAGGCAGACCTTGGAAACGCCTAGGGCCACAGCGCTGGTTTTATGAAATCTAGTTTTTGTGGTGACATTTAGACCCTGTTCCTACCTAGAATCAATGTGACATTTGGATGAATCACTGGAAAGAGAGAAAATGCAAAAATAAAGCTAAAGAAGCATGGAATGGAATGTTTCAGCGAGAGACTCTGCAATGTTGAAGATGAAGATTAAAAATACCAATCATATATACTGTAAACATAGCCTAAACATTTCACTAAGGTAGAATTTCAAGGAGTAAATATTAATTTGTCTGTTGCTTTGGCCTGCTGCTAGTATTAGCATTATACATATTTGCTTTGTGAAATTGCCAGTGGTCAGCACCAAAACACTGATGGGGAAACAAGGATATAGGCCCCAGTAACCTAAGATTAAACTCAAGAAAGTGCATGGACTAAAGGAAAATACACCTGAAAAAAGTTCCTGAACTGAACAAGTCTAAGTTTGTAGACTAAGGAAGATTTTTCATAGCTAAAAGTTTGTAACATTGGATATGTCTGGTTGCAAACTTTTTGGGTCCTGAATTAACTTTGCTCTTCTTTGTCGTTCAGTTGTCCAGGCCTTTGGTCAGAGAGTCCAAACAATAATGGGTCCCCAGTCAGTGTTCCCGACTTCCTTGTAATATGGTCCAGAAGTTTGTACCACAAACAAACCTGAGACCAATTTTATTTATGGTTTATTTATTTAGGACAACCTACAATGTATATTAAGGTCATGGTTCATTGCCCACTGGGGCGTTCACACCTGCAGAGTGAAATCGTTCCAATTGAGAAAGTTAGAAAGTTCAAACCAGACATTTTTTATTTTAACTGGCCTCAATTTTAACATTGTGTGGTCTTTGCTGTCTGTTGCTACAACGAATGCCCATATAGTGTTACCATCAATCCCACTATTTTTCTGTGACAATAAATATTTAGGTAGGGGTGGGTGATCTTTATTGTGTTACAATCTGAAGTGATGACAATCTGCCAATTCGGAAAGATTGCTGTATTGTACCATACCTTTTTATGAATATATGAACACTCTGTCTTTGTGTTGGTCTGAAAAAACTTCTTAATTAACAAATATGTACTCCAGTTATTTAATATTAATCTATAATTTGTAGCCTGATAGTGTGTTGTTGCCAGCAATTTGCTTAAACAATAAAACATAGTAGAACATAGCAGTTGTCCAACGTGTGAGGGAATATAGGCAATAGTAGAAAATAATATATATATATATATATATATATATATATATATATATATATATATATATATATATATATATATATATATATATATATAATAAAATTGTATTACACTCAAAATCATGATCTTGAAACAAGAAAATTGTGATACTTAACTTTTGTCATATCGCTGAGGCCTATATTTAAGTGTTATCAACACAGAACATAAGAAAAAAAAAAAAAATACTCCTATTACCTTTTTTATTCAGCTCCTTTAAAACTTACTCTACATTAGAACTGTTGCGTCTGTTTTTTGGTGCAGTAAGTGCATGGCTACTGGGTTTTGTTGCCTGCTGAATACTGTAGAATCCATTAGCAGAAACTCTAGCCAGGTGTTGTTTACACATCCGTGGTGTTAACAGAAGTTCAATCCAAGTCAAACTTATCTTCTCTAAGCGGAGTATCTAACCGCGTAGCTTTCAAAAGCTCCCAGAAGACTGCTTCAAAGCCACATGGGTTTATGAGGTAGCACCAGTGTTAGCGGTTCAATCCCTAAGGAAGAAGAGATGTTAGCAACAATACCTTTGGTTGTGTCAGTAAGCAAATCAATAAAAAGATACAAGAACTTCCAAAACTACATTAATTGCTTTTTGCAGGCATGGTTATCATGTGAACAAATTACTGAAAAAAAAGTGCAATCAGCTAACCCAGATAGTATTAGACAGATTCCTTCATGGTGACTGAAATAGGGTTATGTATTAACACAATATTTGTTTACATCAAACCATAGTTAATAACTTGTGCAATAAATGTTCCTTAAAAAGGAAACATCATTTTTCTGGTCTTTTTAAGCTGTGCACTTCCTCCTCTTTCATAACTCCACTGCTGATCTGTCAAAATTGCTTCATGTATCCTGGCCCCCTAGTGACTCCCCACTGTCAAGCCAAATCCAGGAGCTTCACCTTTACAAAGCGCAAATGGGAATGCACTGTAAAAGCTCAGGGCTTTGTTACCAAGGAAACTTCAGCGCAAAGGCTGCTTGCGGCTGTCCACAGGGAGGCCCCGCTCTTGCTCCACAATCCTGCCTTTGACACAGCTGCGGAGAAATAGATGGAGACGACCAACAATGTCCCCCGAACGCTCGTGTCCAATTGAAAATGTCTTTCAAGTGGAGTGAGGCAGCAGGACCGGGGGCAGGGAAAGGTCTGCAATGGTACTTTATCACCCAGACAAAAGGGGAAGTTGAGTATCTGTGTAAGAACACTGCAGAGGACAAAGCAATATGACAAGCGCCATTACTCTTGTGTTTTATAAGGCGTGATCTCAAGTTCTGCAGGGTTCTCACTTTGCTGGTAAACATAGAATTCAGCGCTCTTGTTCAACCCTTATTAAGAGATTAATGTTTGTGACATTTACAAGACTTTGTTTTGACAATGGCAAAGAGAACTTTCTGATTGGCGGCCAGTTTACTGATCAAAAATACTAACTTCACTGCTAAATGTACGAAGGTTACCATGGCCTTTTTATTAATCATAAACAAAATTGTCATGTCATTTTACTCAAGCAACTGCAACAAAATTTCTATGCATTAGTTTACTGCACATTTGACAACACTGGGCCCAATCCAAGAATAATACAAAATTAGAATAAAACTAATTAAAATATTCATTTCTTAGTGCTTATAATAAACTAAATATCTTCCTGTGAATAAGCTCACAAAAAGATCTTGATCTTGGCTGTCAATTGTTTTACAAGATCAGATCCTGACTCCATTTTCTTGTTCATAACAGTCATCCGATTGTTATCTTGTATCTGTGCAATTATCTCTTTGCATGTGTTCTTGAACAGTCGGAGATAAGGCTTTAATTACACTGGGGTCTGTTGTGGGAACATGGGATGAGTCATATTACTGGCTGTTAATGTGGTTCTGTTTTAATCGTTAAATCAGTTCTGTTTAAAAAATGCTGTTTGTTCTTTTGTGAAAAAGTCACCCCTCTCCATTATTTCCAGAGTTGTAAAAATGATTATTAAAAAAAAATGGACTTAGGTAGACATTAATAAATTTTTTAACTCTGAAGTATTTTAATGATATTGACCTCGATCCTTTATTATGAATGGGCTGTAGGCTGGAAAAAGCATTTACACCATAGCTAGCTGTTGTCTGACTGTTATTTTAGGATGCCCTCTATGGACCACACAAAAATAATTTTTTAATAACATTGCTTAAGATAGTACAAAACCTAAAAATCTTATTTTTGTTGTTGGAGAATGCATTACTATGAGATATCTCTATTCTTACTGTCTTGTTATATTTATCTCTTATCACTTATAGTCACCAAAACGACAATTCATGATTGATGATGATTTGGGTAAGTGGCAACCAACTCACTTCAAGTGTGTGCTGTCTGTGAGTAGGTAGAGCACATTATCAAACAGCAATATTTTTTTTTACTTTTCTACAAACATTTGAACATTTAAGCTAGACCAACTGAAGGATAAAAGTGATTTGAACTTGTGCACTGATATAAATGATAGGAAACTACATCTGTATTTGTTGGTGTGTATCTTTATTGATGATGCTGGTGGATACCTCTATTTTACAGAAAGCCATAGTATCACTTTCACTCGCTCAAATCATCTTTAGGTTGCTTTCATTTTTAGATTACCAACATTCTAGTCTAGTAGACTTCCTGCAGTCTGGAAGAACTGAAAAACAATGATGCTTAACCTGATTACAGTCACAGTAAAGCTGTCTACGTGCTATAGTCATACTTATGTCTGGCAGCAGGAGAGAAGATCATTTTTCACTGTCTAGCAATCAGACGTATTATCTATGGGAATGTAACATGAGGACTGGGGGGCTTGTAATGAAGAGTGTAGCTGCTTTGAACTCTCTCATTAACAGGCCTCCACCTGACTGACAGTGCCTCGGCCGTTTGACGCACTATTGTTGATTTGCAAGCTAGCCGAGCTTTCCAGTCATTTAATCAATAGAAATGGAAGAAAAAAATCAGATGTCGTCAATCTATAGGTTTTTCTTTTAATGTGAAAGCATAAAAATTTGGGGATGAGCCATTTTCCAGTTCTCAGTTGTAAGCAAGAAAAAAATAAAACAACACATGACCAAGAACGTATTGGTGACATGTAGCAGAAATGTGCAAATGCAATATTTTTAGCAGAACATAGATCTAATGACAGAAATGCAGAAATGTCAGAGGAAGTTTTATTGTTAAAATTTTACCTTACTGATTACATTTATCCAAAAGCAAGCACTGTGAGTCTTTGCAGAACCCTGATTTTACCAGAACAAGTCAACTGCTATGTTTTATTTCATTTATCGTTGGATTTTTATGCTTATCTTTTCTCCCTTTATGTATTTTCTGCTGAGTAAGCAGTCATTGCCAGCGCTGAAAAACATACTCTCCCATGTCTCCATAATTCAACTGTCAACGATGGCATTCCTTTTTACAATGTATGCAATATCCTTTTTGTGAGCATGTGATGCTAGGCTGAAAATTCACAATTATTAAAAACCTTGATAATCTTTAAATAGTTGTGCAATGAATGACTTAAGTGTCCTTGTTTGAAAATTGTAAATATAGACTTTTGTTTTTCTTTATTTCTAGTCATTTTTACTTGTAAAATTTTATGTTATTGGAAGTTGGTCTCTGGTAAAACATGAGATCTAAGCTTTTCTGACTCGTTAACATGTGAGTTAGCGAGTGTTGATGGACTTAACGTGACAAAAAGGCCCAGATGTTTTGGCAAATATTTGACTAGCAATAAGCCGACATAATGAAGGCAAGCTCTTCCAGCTAACAGTTATCTCTAGCCTGTCTCTTTTCTTCTGTAGCCTTAGACAGACAGAACACTGGAGGCGGAAAACACACGGCTGTTTGAAAGTCACTCAGATTTCATCATGTAGGTAAAAATGGAAGAGCAATATGAAGTTTTAGGACAGTTTCCTCATTTTGCGTTCCTGTAACAGCCAGCGGTGAACTGTAGTCTGCTTTTTTAAGTGTCTATGGCAAGAACACATGACAACGCTGCCTCCATTTGCAGAAAAGCGCCTGATTCTGTCCAATTTAGCTCGATCTCTCGGCAGGCAAACCATCAAAAAAATCTGGCGCTTCCAGGTTTTCGCATTCTCTCAGTGTGAAAAGGTAAACTTATGTAAGAGCTATGGATGTTGCCTCAGAAGTTTGAAGAAGTTGTAAAGTAAACATGTCAGACGCCAGCTCTGTGTGAATGCGGCGGTACAAAGAAATATAGCATGGGGAATGTCCTTTATAAATCTTTTAAATAAACCAAACACAATGCATATTTCAGATTTGTCTGTTTGAGAAGGAATCCATAGGAATATAGGAATATAAAACATAAAGACATCTTTAGGTGAGCATGTCTGGTTGTCCATGTTAGTAGATAAAAAAATGGCTTTTGACACTATGTGGCTGGATTAAATATGTTCAAATGTAATAGGCAACAAGAATGAGTGTTTTTGAGTGTGCTTTTCTCATTAATTCAGTTTCTTATGAACAACTTACTTGTTAAGTCTCACTTCAGAAGAATATGTTCACATTTTTCTCTTAACTATAAAAATCAACAATAATAAATAATGTAATATAATTATGCATGTGTCTAAAACGTACAAGACAGTGGCTTTAAACAGTGGACAGTCACAGACTCAGACTCCTGAAAGATTCTAAACTGTGGGGCCTGTACAAAGTCCAGCCAATTACAACATGTAACTGGCACAATCAGCCACACTCTGTGACGTCATTATCTGGCACAGAAGAAGCAAAGAAGTAGGATGCCTGTGGAGGTTCTCAGTCATCCAGGGCATCTTGAAAAACAGGTTCGGGTAAAAGCATGAGCTTATATATAAGCTCAGCTCTCTTACTAGTTGAACTCAGAATTGACAAAGTCTCTTGGAATAGAGACGAAACGTCTTCACCTTGAAAACAAAGTCCAGATGCTTTTACCCAAACCTTTTTTTTAAGCAAAAAGTAACTTGTTGTGCTGTCGTATAGGTCAGCTATTTGTAATTGCATGGTTGCATATTGTATAAGAATGTAATATAATTATGCATGTGCCTAAAACATATAAGACAGTGGCTTTAAACAGTGAACAGTCACAGACTTGGACTCCTGAAAGAGTCTAAACTGTGGGGCCTGTACTTTGTGAAATACATTTTGCATTGAATTTATTTTATTTTGTGCGTGCCACTACTTAGAAGCTGCAAATTGACCTCTACACTTGACCGAATGCTCCAACAGTCGGCTTTTCCTTTAATTACTCCAAACTAACAAGAACAGGACACTCAGTGCAATAAGTATGAACAGATTTACCAAAAGCTGACAAGATTACGTCAAGTTCTTGGATGTTGGTTTCAGTCCATTCTCCATTCATTGCCCAGTCTGTTCTTGGTAAAGCTGGTAAAAGGCTGCTGGTTAAGAAGACCTTAATAGTGCTTGTTAACACATGGATGTCTTGGCTCGCCTCGCCGCAGAGCAATGATCAAGATTCACCATAAAAGTGTTAGCAGTTAGCAGTGGTCCCCGGATATGTGCCACCTGACACATGGCGGGGTAATTCGCTCGACAGTTGTTGCTGCGTCCTGCTCCGCGCCGCAGTGTTGCACAGATGGACAATGGAGAGCAGTGGAAATGGTGTGTACTCAGCCAACAGCCTTGTTACATTGTAGCACGTCTTGTGGAAGTAAAATGTGTCAGTTTCCATCAAGACACTGAGGAAGATGCAGAAAAATGAAATATACAGGAGATCAAATCCTCCATGTTGTTGACCTACAGTATATGTTAGTAAATCTACCAACATATTCTGGAAAATTGCATTTCATTCTCCCTAGTGGGTTTAGAAAATGTGACATTCTGCATAAACTGCAGTAACATTTGCTTTGGTGATTGGCATAATAATAATCTCTAGTAAACCTTTTTACTGTTTAATTTTCCTTTTTCTAGCTTTGGGTTCCTCTAATGCAATTTTTACAGCCAAAGTCACACCTATTTATTATTGTAAGTGCATCAACACTGACATTGTGGAAAGATACAACTGGAAAAAAAAAATAGTAAAAAGTGCCTCAGAGGTTATTACAGAGACAAAAAGCAGCAAATAGACAGACTGTAAAAAAGACAACACCCCTGGTCCTTAAGGCCTCCATCAGGGTAAGAAAAAAGTAAGGAAACCCAGCTGGGAAAAAAAAAAAAAAAAAAAAAAACTCAGGGAGAACAACAGAAGGAGGATACACTCCCAGGACGGACAGGCCATGCAATTGACATGTCCTGGGCAGTAATATATATTGGTCCATCAAATGTATATAAATAAATGAAAATCAATATAGTCCATGATAACATCAGCAGGAGGGGAACTGTTTGATTCAACAAATAAGAACTATTAACAGACTTTTAGAGTATGTTATTCACCTGACCCGTACAATACCGCTTTGTGCCTTCTGAAATCAGCACTTAGAGAGAAAATCTTGCCATTTTTATACTGTTTGTAAAGATGAAGTAAAAACACAACATGATACAACATAAAAAACAAAAAAAAAAAAAATAGATATTATTCCTTTCATTTTTTACATTATTAATTAATTGTTATTATTTTAATTATCTTTAAATCGAATTATTTTATAAAAGGTTTTGATTCATAGTAATTATTACAAATGCATTATTTCACTACATATTTCTTAAAGTTTCTATTCTTATATAGTATTTCAAATAATAATAATTTGCTGCCCCTTTTATATTGTTGTTGTCTAAAATGAAAAATTTTTAATAACATTTGTATTTGTCTATCTTTGGAAAACATGGACATTAAAAGCTCCTTAGAAACACACACTCTGCAGCTGCTCAGAGAGTAGTTTAGTTTATTTTGGTCAACACAAAGCACAAGACAAAAGCACAATCAGAACCATTCACAAAACAGAAGCGCATTTCAAACATCATCACTTAATTGTCATTATTTAATTAATCAATTTATTATTGTTATTATATCAATTTATTTGAGGTATTGAAATAATTTTAATTAATATTATTTATTAATAGTTATAACAATTTATCATAATACTGACTTATAATATCCCATATATGCATTACATATGTCTCAACAACCTCTGCAGCTGCTCCTCAGCTCTGTACTCTACTGTGTGAAGTGCAAGTTTGCCAAGTATGTCTTTGTTTCAATAAACGTCTTTCGTAAACACGGCACTGTTTCAAAAAATGTGTGTGTCCACACAGGTCCACACTAAACCACTGAATTGTATTGATATGGCTGAAAGTAACATTTTGTTTTTGGAGAACGGAAGAATTTTGGGTTTAGCTGCTTTTTGACCCCAGTGCCCATCAGTCACGCAGACAGATCTCAAGAGCGTATTATAACACTCTTTATAGACCCCCCCACTTCACTAACACTCTTAAAGGTAGAGTTGAGCGATCCAACTCTACCTTTGTCCCATATCCTTTCTCAAAATCAACCCTGGCAGTTACCGGAGCGTTGAAGGCCTGCTGCTCTCAAGAGAGTCCCCAGAACATCAGAGGTTCCTGTTGAGAACCTAATGAAGTTAGCTTTAACGTGAAGCTGCATTTTAATGCTTCCCTGTCTGGAGAGACTCACTGCAGGCGTATGCTCATTTGGGATTGTCTTTGTGGATTACTTATTAAAGAAACTCTCGCCCCATATGTTGGTGCTCTTCTCACTCTTGAGCCTGACTGGCAGTGTACGGCAACATTGGAAGAATAATTATTAGTATTATTGTTCTGTGTGGTTTAGCAAAATATATTACATACTCACCTGCACTAACTTTACATACAAAATATTGTATTATTATCTAGTTGCAGATACTGCATATTTATCTTTGCATTAGTACATCTATGGCACTGTTAACTTGTGTAGTTTAATGTTTATCTTTTTATCCTGCACTATTTCTTGTGCATACATCTATCTCTATATTATGTCCACAGTCAAGCTCAAACGATGCAGTCTAGCTGTAAATATCTCTTTCTAATACATATTTATGTCTATTAGGCTACTGATAAATATTGTATAAACTGTTTGTACTGAACATTTTGCATGTCTTTTTGTATTTCTGGTTAGATTTTAAAATGCAATCCATTTACTTGTACAATGTTACATGTGTAAAGACAATAAAGTTTAATCTCATTTAATCTATTGTAACTTTAGTTCATATTTGTGGTTTAATAATGCTTAATAACTGTCTGTGCTACTTTTCTGTCTAGTTACATTAATGCTGCCATCGACATACTGCACACTTCCAGTTTGCAAACTCTGACCTTATTGCATATTTGGAAACTTCTGACTCCTTAAACTTAACATTGAGACTGATTTTCTTTCTTTTTTTACCATCCCTAGTGCATAGTAAATCAAAAGATTTTTAGCTTTGTGCTTCCAGTCTAATTACAGTAATATTTGGCAGCTCTGTGCGACAGGCCTGTGGATCTAATGCTGTAGAGAGGATCAGTCGTTCCCTGTTTGAGGAAAAAAAAAAATAAAAAAATAAACTGTATTCCGTTTAGCCGAGGCTCTTTAAACAGCATTTAAAAGCAAATCAAATGAAGGATTTGTCCAAAACAGCATCTGGTGAGACAGCTTTTCATGGCGCCTTGTGCACAGCGTGGCTCTAATTTGAAAATGAAATTTCTCTTTCAGCAGCTTTCTGTTATCTCTCGTCTCCTGTTTGTGCCTCAGCGTTCTCGTCCTGGAATTGTTTGTTTCATGCCTGTAATATTAATAACGGGAAGAATTAAATGGCAAAGCATGTAAACAGATAGAGCAAGACAAAAAGGAGAGCAGAAGCTGGCAGATGCTTCAGGGATAAGGGTTCTTGGATGGAGCTTGGATCTGCTTTGTGGCTGGCAACCAACATTGTGTCACTAAACCAAGAAGGTTTTTGCAGTTTTTAAACATTGGATTTAAAAAAGCAACAAGACGAGACACTTCTGATTGATGGATAACATTTCCTTCTACTTTGTAAAAGAGAGTTATGGAGATAATTGTGTTAGGTGTCGCTGATGTTTAGGTAATTGTCACTGAGCTCAGAGTTTGAATCAAGACAGATATCAAACCACATGACTGTATGCAACTTTGAGTTCCCTCAGGTCTGGACCTTTGTGTTATCTTCACCAAAGTGAAAACAAGACTCTTCAACACTCATATTATTAGTGTCTTTTCATTTTGTGGGCTAACATTATTCAAATATTATGTTTAGTGCACCCATGGGGTTGTCAGAAAGAGGTCGTACCCAAAACAAACTTCATATTTGTGGACCTCAATTGTATTAACATTCTGCATAGAGCCTTGTTACTACACACTATGAAAAGATATCATCCTATCTTCTGGCAAGATTTGATTTAAAGATGAAGTTGAATTTATCCAGTATCTTTTAACTTATATTTAGTTTTCTGGAAGAGTCAAAAAGTATGTGTGAACTGATGGTATAAACAAGATTAAGCAAACAGACGCTACACTTTGGATTGACAGAAACATTCACTTTGTCTCTGCAGAAATGTCAGCGCGCAAGTTTAGTACGTGTCGGATTGCCGGCGGCACAGAGCCAGGTGAATGTGACGGGATAATTTAAAATGCACAGGAGGTATGCGGTTCAGTCTGAGTCAAGGATGAGGCCTCAGAGCTCTCAACCCCGGCTCATTTACATAGTCTTCCAGCCAAAGCGGCCATTATGTCCAAGGCTGCAGGGTTCTTTCTGAAATTTCAAGGTTGGGCCAACTACACACAGCAAAAAATTTAACTACTCAGTGTTTTAGTGGAGGATTCAGTCTCATCAGAATGAATGGATGTGAGAAAATGGCAGAATTATGTTAGGATTAAATGAAATGAAGAGAGCTTCATAAGACGGACTGCTATCTGGCTACTTTTGAAATGTATGCAAATGTCAATATACTGCTTATTCTGTTGGAGTAGTACCTGCAGCAATAATAACAGTAGAACCCTTTTTCTCTCAATACTTTGTTACTCTTACTCGAGTGGCAGTCTAAGTGCTTTTCCAAAACCCTTTATACACTTTAATACTTCAGAGTAATTATATTTGATCCCTTGATACTAACCTTTTATTAAACTGAATGTTTACGTCATATTTCTCATGCTGCCTTACGAACATAGGTCCCATGAAGTGAGACATATCTCTACTAAAATACAATTTATGGACGTAATTTTTGTGTTGTTTGTTAGGATGCTATTGTTATGCAAGCAGAATATGTACACCATTTGAATGTGTAGCGTAAAGTCTACTGATCTTAAAGTATAGCTAACTATCCTTTATAATAATCTGAGATTTATGTTTGAGAAAGTTTAGTTTTTTAATGTTGCATAATTATTTGATGCCTGTCTTTTTTGAAAATGTAAACAGTAGTATGAATGAATTTGTCATTATGTGTGTGAGCTTAGGAGCTGGGATTATGCTTCTCAAGGGCGGTTAGACTTTTATAGATGGGGGTGGTTAGTGACCATGCCTCAAAGCAAAGAAGGTTGTGGGTTTGATCCCCTGGGCTAGTGAATGGAGTCTTCTTGTGTTACTGTGGATTCTCTCTGAGTGTAGAATTGTGTCTGTGTAATGTGTTAGCCCTGCGGCTAACTGGACCTTTGTTCAGGGTGTCTCTGCCCCCTGAAACCCCTAACCAGAATAAACAGAACAGAAGTGTCTTTAGGTTGTCTGTTGTCCCTCAAGAATCATTTTTGTTAGTGTTTATTCCACTTTTTATTTACGCTAAGAGTAAGCCAAGTCCAAAAAAATAACACACTGTGACAAACTGTAATAAGATGTAAATACGTAGTACATTAATACCCTACCCTACCTACAGTATGTAAGAAGACATGATTACATGCTGTATGTAGTATGTAGTTGCATTTTATTACAGATTATTTCACAAGGAGGTACAGACAATGTGTCAAGTTTATGTGTCAAATAACGTGTCACCAAAAAAAGAAAGTCATTACATTTTGTACTGTGCATTTAATGTGTTTGCCACATAAACCATGAACAAAGAATTGAAACAATGATTAATATATCAGTATTTACCTAACCTTTTAAAATGGGATCCATATTTCAAAAGAACAAATATCAGCATCATTACCAAATACCCTGTCTGTTTTTGCATGAATTATTTTTTATTATTCTCTAAATGCCTATTGAATTGAATTTCATCTCATAGGTGCAACTGCATTTGAGTCATTAACAACTGCTACAAGTCTTTAGAAAAAATCTCTTTTAAATTCTTTCTACATTCAGCTCTTTCAAAGTACGTTCAGGTGAGTGTAAGTGATCTCATGATGGCTTCCTCTTTGATTGCACTTTTTCAAATGTCTTATAGCAGGAAGCTTTCGTAGTGACATTTAAATTATTTTAACATTTGTTCAAGCTGGATATAATCATCTTGTTGTGGTTTATAATGACTGAATTATCTCTGTGGCATTAAACATTACAACACAGATAAAATGACTGTGACCTTTCCAACAGCTATTTGAGTAACGCTTAAAGCAGTGCAAATATAATACAAACATTATTATAAATAATATAAACAAAATAAGGGCATTAAAATGATAATAGTAGATATCACCACATGCTTGGTGAGTTGCGCATGTCAAAAGCGCGGTAGAGATTTGGGTGAGTGCTGGTAATACAGAGCTAAATAATGGAGTAAATCCAGCATTAACAATGTATTGACAAACGATTTATTGCATTAGACCTTTGTCCATTTAGAGCAGAAGTGATATTTTCATATTTACAATTATTTATTAACATGTGGAATCCCAGGGGAATAAGGTACTAGAAAGCAACATTATAGCTTTGTTATCATTATGGCCAAATTAGCAATTATAGATTCATTAAAACTTTATTGTTGACAGGTTTTGACCTTAGGAATTAGCTTGTGTTATATTACAGTTTTTCACACCTACTAAAACACTAAATTCCATACACTGTCCGACTCAAACAGTCAACGGCTTAAACACAGTTATCAAACTGGACAATATTTCATCAAAACACAACCTACTGTTGAAACACAGTTTACAAAACTCTGTCATTCTCACTCAGATAAACACTCTGAACAGTCGTCGACAACTATAAGTCAGAAGGTTAACAACAAGAACAAGTTAGACACAATCAACACACTGCTACTACTGCTACTACTCTTGACTAACACTCCACTGATGAAAACACGTGTTGCTGATGAATTGAAGCCAATTTAGATTAGATTAGATTCAACTTTATTGTCACTGCACATATAAGGTACAAGGCAACGAAATGCAGTTAGCATCTAACCAGAAGTGCAATAAGCAGTAAGTACAGAATATATAAGGTCTAAAATATGTACAATAACTACACAGATAAGTACTATGGACATAATTTACAGATTTTAAATACTATAAGTATATTATACAGGTAGGTGTACTATGAACATACTATACAGATGGATTATGTAAAAGTGTATGTACACTATAGACAGAACTATGAACATAATTTGGACAGTACAGTGCACAGAAAATATTACAGTGTGCAAATGGATTACTCAGTGTTTCTGGATGAACAGACAGTAGTGCAAGTAATAACAAGTTTACTGTTTCTTGCTTGTTGTAAATAATAAATAAATCAGTCAGAAGCAGTGGTGATGTGGGGGAGGAGTCTGTGTGTGTGGTGGTGTCAGAGGGCAGAGTTCAGTAAGGAGACAGCTGTAGGGAAAAAGCTGTTCCTGAATCTTGTGGTCCTTGTCCAGAGGCTCCTGAAGCGCCTCCCGGAGGGCAGGGGGTTAAACAGTCTGTGGTCAGGGTGAGAGTTAAGAATGCCCCGAGCTCGATGTAGACAGCGTTTCCTCTGGATGTCCTCAATAGCATGGAGTGGTGTCCCTGTGATGCGCTGGGCAGTTTTCACCACCCTCTGCAGTGCTTCAGCCACTGAGCAGTTTCCATACCAGACTGTGATGCAACTGGTCAGGATGCTCTCGATCGCACACCGGTAGAAGTTCACCAGGATGGCTGAAGACAGCTGGTTCTTCTTCAGTGTCCTGAAAAAGAAGAGGCGCTGGTGAGCCTTCTTGACCAGGCTGGAGGTGTTTGTGGTCCAGGACAGTTCCTCCGAGGTGGTGGTTCCCAGGAACTTGAAGCTGGAGACACGTTCAACAACCATACCGTTAATGTGGATGGGGTCACGCGTGCCTCCTTTTTTCTTCCTGAAGTCCACAATGAGCTCCTTTGTCTTAGTGGTGTTAAGGAGCAAGTTATTGTCAGCGCACCATGTTGCCAGGTGCTCTACCTCTTCCCTGTAGGCAGTCTCATCGTTGTCTGTGATGAGGCCAATCACCGTGGTGTCGTCTGCAAACTTAATGATGGAGTTGGAGCCATGCACAGGCTTGCAGTCGTAGGTGTAAAGGGAGTAAAGGAATGGGCTCAGCACACAGCCCTGTGGTACACCAGTGTTAAGTGTGATGGTGGTGGAGTGGGTGTAGCCTGACTGAACATGCTGAGGCCTGTTGGTCAGATAGTCCAGTCTAATTTCCAGTTTAATGTACAGTGTACATTTTAGAACAGGGGTAGTCAATTATTTTTCTTCAAAGGCCACATTAGAACATGGGACTCTAGTGGAGGGCCGGACCAACATGGTGAACTCACTTATGCTCAATAAAAAAACTTTTGCTTATAGTTTAAAATTTGAACTATAGGCACAACAATATGTTCAATAAACCCTGTATGTTCTGCATCACAGTTACAGCTGACCTCCTCAGTTTTAGAGCCACTTTTCACAGTTTGTTCTAAAACCAGTGAAAAGTACCTCTCTGTGGGTCGAGATGTTAGCTTTAGGAAAGGTTGTTATAATTTGGAGCATGTTGTAGTTGAATCAATTGATCACTGCAGAAAATTAAAGGAAGAGGAAAATTAATGCAGTGTATAATAATCAATAAAATATTAGAAAATGCTGGGCGGGCCAGATTAAATTGCTCAATGGGCCGCCCCATAGTTTGCCCACCCCCATTTTAGAATATCCTCAGGTTCGGAGAAAATGGACTTGCTTCAGACTACACTGCCTCAGCCTTAGACTACAAGGTATAAAACACAGACTCAGACTGGTTTGTCCTTTTTGTAGCTTGTTGTTTTCTTTGATGCAGTTTTGTGAGTTTGTGTTAGTTTATCATGTTATCAAAGGAGCAAATAGGCTTTTTACACACGTCACCAAACTGTAGTAAAATAAGTCTGCACTGCACTCGCTCGTTTTGTTGCTGCTCTGTTCACTTCCGCTGCTGAGACACGTGACGACAGGGAGACACACAGAGCAGGGAAAGGAGGCAGAGCGGACACCTGCCTACTGCTTAAATGAGTTCAGCTCAGTGGAGTAGCAAAGGAGGAGCTTGTGTGTGAATCTGTGGGAAATACAGCAACAACAAAAAAAGCATCTAACACCTGCGTCTTGATTCCCATTGAGAAGAGCCATTTAATAGCTTTCCATGTTCCGTAGTCTGAGTCCATTTAGTCTGTGTTCTTTGCTGTAGACAACTCTCCTGGTCTGGGAAAGTGCTCTTGAGTTTATGTATGTAAAAAAATGAAGCTGGATCTCTTATAGTAATTTTACATTTTAGTATTCAGTTTGTTCTATTGGGCTTGACACACTTTTGTCATTTTTTTGCTGTTTCTGGAAACTGTGTTTAATATTTTACCCAATAGTGTGTTGTGTCTGTTTCTAGCATTAAAATATGCTTTCTTATACTTAAAACCTGTGATTATATTTAAATATAACCTAACAGATACAGGTTAGCTACAGTGTTTATCACAGAACCCTGAGAGAGGCTTAACAATCCCCGACTGTGAGTTAAGTCCAGAAATGCACGTTGCTCCATTGTCCATTCCAAGAGCTGAGCAATTTCGCGCTTTACAAAAGAACAAGGGCAGGTAAACAAACATAAATTCTGATGACGTACGAGTTTATCTTCATCCAACCTGATAACGAAACTGGACCCTGGCACAGGTTGTTCGTCCATGTGTGAGAACAGGTCACAGAACCTTTCTAATGGCCCTAGTGTGAGAACGCCCTAAGACAGCAACAATTAAAAAAACAATGCCCTAAAAAAGCCCAGCTTTATTAATAATTACACCTGAAAAAAAGATTGAGATCTGGACAGAGATTACAGCAATAAAAATGACTGACGTTCGTTCTTCTGCTGTATGAGACGTCTTTTGTTAGATAATGCATCTAGGCAACCGTCAAAACAAACAAAGTATTTTGGCTCACATTATGTGCTTCAGGATTACAGAGAGGTGTTTATACTTGTCATTGTGAAGGCTACATTTTATTTTTGGAGAGTCTGAAGTACCATCTCATTTCTTCTTTTCAGTAAATAGCAGATTAGTAAGTGAGGCAAAGCGCTCTGGAGTCCTCGGCCCATCTTTTTAAAGCAAGGTGGCCCTGATTGAAATAGGAGTCCCGGGAAATGGCAGCTTCAGCGAATCACATGGCACCATACCCTGGAACAATTTACCCTAGAGGAAAATTGACAGTTGCCGAAGTGTCCATTATTCCGGCGCAATCAGGCTTTGCAAAAAATGCTGACACAAGGTGAAAATTACCTCCTGTTCACAGCAATGCCCCAGACTGATTTGGGACACGGCTATGATCCTCTGTACACCTCTATTCCAAGTCAATGGGGCGATTAAAACGCATATGTGTGTTGAGTTAATTTAGCATTTCATCAAATTTAAGAGCACTCGATCAGAGGAGTGGGAGATGAGTGAAGTTGTTTGTCTTCTTACAAGGATTATTAGCATAGCAAGTCCCTGGTGGCATTGGAGAAAAAAAAAAAAAGGTTTGCATTGATTGACGAGGTGCAGCATCCACCCTCGGGCTGTGTGTGCTTTCATGATATCTGGAGTGAGCATCCTCAAACTGTCAAGCTGTCATGTTGCACAAGACGGACGCTAACGGGCCTGCATCAAACGTGTCAGATGAGACTGAGGTGAGGCATATTGAAGAGAGACAGTTGGGATTTAAGAAACCATTAGGATAAATTAAGGCATTAAGCAACATTACAAACACTTAGACTGTAGGCAACTGGGATGGGACAGTGAATGATAGTAATGTGTCAACATGTTCCACAGAACACTGGTAAATTACAAGTGTAGAAATCCAATACTTTTCCAACAAAATTGCATTCAGCGTACATGTTCTGTACATTACTACACCATTATTTATTGCAATCTGCTATATGTTGCACCTTTATGGCAGTCCTATTGGTAACTGGGGTTTTATTAGTATACTATACCTACTTCTTAAAAGTTAGTTTTAGACAGCTGAAAACTTATGCAAAAGTATAATATCAAAAATATGATCAAATACCACATGTGGTGCACAGCGGGACTAAACAGTTTCTAAATCAGGAACACTCATCCAATAAATTACAAAAAAGACAAATTTTGACAAAGCAATCAGTCTTTTTTTTGGAGACAGAACAATTTTGTCTCAGTGGGTTTCTTTTGCCTTATTAGCAACTGAAAATACATATAATAATAATAATAATAATAATAATAATAATAATAATAATAATAATAATAATAATAATAATAATAATAATAATAAATATAGCTGCAAGCAGCCATGACGGGGCCAAGCACTAGGCCGGCATTCAATCTCATGCCGACATAGCCAGCAGCATCAGACCAACGGCAGTAAGCATATAAAGACATTTCAATAAGACTTCAGTCTAAATGGCTGAAAAATCATCAATACGGTCTTTAGCACTTTGATTGAATGGTTTATCACGGTCGACCAGTAACCAAACTGATGTGTGAAACAACTAGAGTGCTCAAACTCTGCAGGCAGACTCAATGTGTTGATGGCTGGCAGCATCAGACCAATGGCAGTAAGCATCTAAAGACATTTCAATAAGACTTCAGTCTAAATGGCTGAAAAATCATCAATACGGTCTTTAGCACTTTGATTGAATGGTTTATCACGTCCAATCCAGAGGCAGCGCAGTAACCACACTGATGTGTGAAACAACTAAGGTCCTCAAACTCAGCAGGCAGACTCAAGTTATGGTTGACATAACACGTACTAAGTTTGGTTAGAAAATATTAAAGCATTGCAGAGATATAGCCTGACTTTTATTTTTATGCGCACTAAGTTGATTTCATTTGCGCAGTATTCGACAACGGTTTGACGAATCAACTTTCTTTTAATAACTTTTTGTCATCATAGTCTGAAGAAGATCTGGTTCAATTTTGGTGAAAATCGGACAAACGGTGTGGGAGGAGTTCGAAAAGTAGGTTTTTAAAGAAAGACAACATGGCAAACAGGACGTTTGTCGAATAGGACATATTTGGTATCTGTGCTCTCGGCTTGATCCAGTGAACACATTAAGACCATTTGTTTTACAATAGGTTAACGTAATAAAAGTTATTAGCATATTTATTGATTTGGGTTATAACTTTTGACCACAAGGTGGCGCTGCCCCAAAACTTTTGAGTGCCTTCAGGGCTTGGTCGAAGACACATACCAAGTTTCATAATGATGCAGCAATGCGTTCAAAAATATAGCACTTTTTGACATTATTCATAATGGCCGACGCTCAAAATGGCGATATGGGAAAATTTGGTATCGCAGGACTCGGCATGACGCACTGAATCTAAAGAGACCAGTCTTATGATTTTTGGCAAAAGCGTTCAGAAGATATAAGCAAATAATTAACTTTTTCATATCTCCTGACCACTAGGAGGCGCTGCGCCAAAACTCTGCAGGCATCCTCAAATCTTAGTTGCAATAACATGTACTAAGTTTGGTGAGAATATGTTAAAGCATTGCAGAGATATAGCCTGACTTTCATTTTTATGCGCATTAAGTCAATTTTATTTGCGCGGTATTCAAAAACGGTTTGACGAATCAACTTTCTTTTAATAACTTTTTGTCAGCATAGCCGGAAGATGATCTGTTTCAATTTTCGTGATAATCGGACAAACGGCCTAGGAGGAGTTCGCAAAAGTACGTTTTTTAGAAAATTCAAAATGGCGGAAAAACTATCATGGCGGAAAATGACGTCATAGAGTGCAATCGAATCGGCTTGAGCTAAGGAATCAGAGGAAAAAAGAATTTTAATTCTAGGCCTTACGGTTCAAAAGTTATTAACATAAACATAAGTCCAACTTTGGACAGTTGGTGGCGCTAGAGGGATTAAGGTAGACACTTCAAATTTGTTAGGATGACAGCTGACACTGTCCACTATGAGTGTACCAAATTTCACAACTTTTTAGCATACGGTTCTATGGGCTGCCATAGACTTACATTGCAGGATAATAATAATAAGAAATCTAACGATTTCAATAGGGTCTACGCACCTTCGGTGCTTGGCCCCTAATAATAATGGGGGTTTCTACATGACTTCACTTTCTGTAAAAACTGCCCAAGAACACTTTAACAATATGAACACCACCAACCTTCCACCAACCATGCCACAGGCTTGTATAACAAAACAAAATGCAAAACAAAGGGCACCTTCTGAAGTCTCCTTTTACTGTTGCCTTGTGTTTATGATACTGAATCAAAACATTTAATAAGCTCACCTTTGTGAACATTTAATTTAACACAGCTATGTCTGTGTTGACTTAAAGCTGCAGCAAGGCTAGAATGAAATTTGGCATTAGACTGTAATGGCAGGTTTGTTGTTTACAGTTTTTTGGCAGCTGTGAATTTCACAAATGATTGCAATTATTTTGATCACGATCCACATCTGTCCAGGTACATACGTTCTATCCTAGTAAATGACCTATTCATTCGAAATGAATGCCTTGCTGTAAAATTTCTGCAAAAAGAGCAAATTATTGCTCAACGGGCTTTATAGATCAGAACATTCATGTGCATGTAATGTTATTTGTGTGTTATAACCGAAATGTCTGTCATTACTACATAATGTCAATTTTCATAGATTATTTTATATTGGTTGCAGTTGGCTCAATTAAGATAAGTGTCCCACACTGGGGAAATTGTGTTGTTGCAACAGCAGAAGTACAGTAAAAGCAGCATCAAATAGTGTCAAAGTTAAAAGTCAACCTGGCCAAAAGAAAATGTACACATGGATCCCATTGCTCAAACTCTAGTTCACAAATGTATCGTACATTTGACAAAAATACAGATATTGAAAACATCTGCAAAATGATTTCTGACACAGTGAATTTCCTATCCTCAGCTGGCCATGAACATACCGTCGACATGGCAACGTCCCTGTGAGCCTTACCCTTTGGCTTCTCTTGGTATTTTTAGCTTTGTCGTCTCAGATCCAGGGGCTGTTGCACTCTATCCTCCAGCGTGTCCCTGGGGACGCTGTGCCGCCTGATTTCTCGGTCAGCTGCCATGTCCAATCCCTGAACGGTAGCAGCCTGTGCGACAGCATGGCAGTTCTCCAGGGAGAAACGTACAGTGGGGTAGTGGGGTAGTGGGGTAGTGCAGTGTGGCTTCATGGGCTTGGCTGTAGCCAATTAGCACACATTGACTGACTTATGAAACTTCAAGACAAAGAAACTCTTAGGGAGGTGGGCGGGAACCTGCACCGGCCGTCTGTCAATTAGTTATTCTTTTTCCGCCAGGACTTTCTGCACCATTTATTTCACTATTGACTCATTCCTTCTTGCTTCCGTTCTTGCGGCCCCGTACTGCCCCTTGGCCTCCGTCTGTTGCAATGTTTTACTCGTATTTATCTGCCTCTGACACATCTCCTCCCACTTATAGATTTGATGTCTGTCCATTGTCAGTCCAGCCTGCTTGGACTCAATGGGAAAGGGCCAGCCGTCTCCGTATGGGGCTTCATTAGCTCTGCCTGGACAGCTCTCACTTTGGTAATGGGATTCCATTATTGGACCAAAGCAGGAGTTGCCAGCGGTGTCTGGTCTCGTGCACGGCTAATGTGAGGCCTCCATAGTTGTCCTGCATGGGGCCGTGTCCATATGCTGCAAGTCGCCATGCATCTGGGCTGGCAACTGTATAAAGCATGGAAGAACTAAAATGGAATAGTGACTAGTCACAGTGTTATTTCTCCTATCAGTAAGTGACATTTCCTCTGCAAAATGATGCACACTAGATCTGCTGTAAGAGCCACAAAGGCAGCAGTATTTCCGATTCAATTTACAGAGTGGTTTTGTACAGTAACTTTAGAAGTGGTAAAAAACAAAAAACGTCTTGAGGTTTTAACAAAGTTCTACAAAAGTATTCTAGTTGCTGTATTTGTTTCTCAGTAAATCTCGATTCTAGCTAGATTTTAAGATACTGAGGTTTAAAGGTGTGTATAAATGAGTAAGCTTCATTGTACCCAATGGGAAAGGGAAATTTGTCTTGGACTTTATAGTGCTACATAGGACTATAGTGCTATAGTCAATTGCCATATAAAACATAACAATAAAAAAATAAAAAGACAAAACATTCAACAGTTTAGCTGTTTCCACACTACGCTGAACCTCAATCATCTTTAAAAATGTTTTGTTTTTTTGTTTTTTTTCTGTTGCAGGTTGTTACAAAAGCTTTCAATGTGTTTTTGTTTTTTGTTTGTTTTTAACTGTGCACACATATTTTTATACAAAGACTGTTGTGTGATTACTTGGTTCTTCATATCCACTGGAACATTGAGACATATATCAGGCAAGCTTGCCCTGGCAATAGTTGTGAAACAATAGCATGAGTCTGCGCCAAAAGAAGAAGCAGGGCAGGTGTCTTTTAAGAGTCCAAAAATGCATGAAACTTTGAAATGCTCCGTAAATATATTGTATTCAACTTATAAAAGAATAAGAACATGTCGGTAACTCAGTTTCAACAAGATAAAACCTTAAAATTGTCTTGTAAAATTGTACATGTATATTTGCATAGCTGTATATGTGCCAATTTCATCAGGTATATCTTAGTTTTTGTTTGATGATAAAGCAAAGGTTCCAGAAAATCCATTAAGTCCAGCATAACATAATAGGCTACCAAATACCATAATAGCAAAGAAACACTGTGCTTAAGATTCAATTGTCTTTAGCTTTTAATAACACAGTTGCCAAGGCTACAACATTTTAGACAATTTAAAATATATTCACCCTAAAAGTGACTGTTGAGGCTTGTAGACTTTAGATAGACTTCAGTATGTTTGAGGTCGCTGAAAATTAAGGCACTCGCTAATGTTCTCTACCAGTCAGTTGCCTTCAATAGAAACTACAATTTTTTAATAGCTAGTGTGCTACTGGTAGTACAGAGGCAGAGACCAGTAAGTCATAAAAAGGCTTCTTGGGACCAGTTCTGTGCCTAAACAATAACTTTAAAGATGGTGGAAAGATCCATAAAGGGGAAGGTACTGTGTCAGACAAAGACCACAGTGCAGTCTTTCCTTCAGGCGCCACACATTCATTTGAAGCGGTTTTCTTCACAGCTTCACCGACTTGTGTTTTTCCCAGTGTAAACGAGAGGACACACTGAGGCCTGAGGCTTCTTAGCATTTGCTGACACTTGTCTTTTTGTTTGCAATGTTTAATGACACTCAATCAATTATAAACAGAATTATTTTCCTGGTTTTCTGCACAGTGCAGGAAGGCTTTTTAAAGTTTAATTCTTCTCCAGTGTGACAAAGGGAATAGGGAAATATGCTCAGAAGGTAGAGATCTTTCATGGACTCTACTGTCTCACACTTCATAGATCCAAAATGGAAGCAGCGCAGCTTTCCAGAATAAACGATCAGGATGAGAACTAGTTAGGCTCGAAGGATGTGAAATTGATTACTTAGCATAAAAGTTATATGGAAAATAATATATGAATTTCAGCAATACAGAAATACTGTTGTATTCCTACAATGCATTGTCTTGGATTGGACAAGATTAGAAAGTAGTTTTATAGGTTTTTTAATGTGCCATGATAAATAATCTAAAACATACCTATACTGCACATCATATCACAAACTTATTCTCATCACAGACACCTTTGACTGCTGCCTCTGTAATGCGGGCTGGCATAAGCGGAAAAGAATAGATGGATGCCTAATTCAATATCAGCATGCAATATATACATATGACAAATACTGACTGAACTGCAACTGTGTTTTATTATTTTATCTGACAGACGTTTACTGTTTATTTAAAATTTACCAGTGACTGTTTGGCTTTTCCTTCAGGTATCTAGGTCACATTCGAGAGAATCTGCAATAAGGCTCAACTGTAAGATACACATTAAGATATGTATGGAACCTTCTGTCCATACTCTGTGTTTATTTGGAGCATAACCTGTGTTGGCACTAGAGGGCTCTACTTAAAAGTTTAATCAGGAGACAGTGAGAAACTTTTTGTCCATGTTTTTTTGTTGTTCTAGCTTGTCTTGATCTTATAGGCTAAAATTTTAGACTCAATCTGTTGACCTCTACAAGTTGTTTAACATGATACTGTAGTTGACATAGATAACACTTGTCAGTATAAAGGATGGATCTAATTGTGTACGTAATGGAAGCATAAAGCCTTATGGCAACAAAACAAACAAAAAGTGATAAAAATGTAGTTTATATTTTATATATTATATTTACATTATTGTTTGTGTTATAATTATTAATAAGCAAATGCTCATTCCCAATGCCTATATTGAACTGTCACTAAACTCCACAAGCTCTGTTATAGTATTTCTGTCTACATACTTTGTGTTCAACAGATTTGCCGAAGGTCTTCACCGGAGATAACTGCCTTGGCCTGGACAGGGCACCAAAGTTTCCAACAATGTTAGTTTAGGTTGAGCTGGGCCAGTTACAATATGCCTGTATACAGACTGGCTCTAAATCACCCACACCTCTTTTATAGTAAAAGTCCTCTCTACTAAAAAAAGACAATATACCAGGCTGCGCAATATATCACAATTGTATTTTTATTGCAATATCAACAAATGCAATATCTGTATTGCAAAGAACCAGTTGTATCACAGTACCATTATGGCTTCCATTAGACATAAATTCACACTGTGCCAATATCAAAATAATAGTCAGAGCCTTAAATTAAAAAAAAAAAAAAAAATCTGGTTTAGTCCTTGTTTAGAGTTGAAAGTCCTGATTAAGCCTTAATTTACTCATGGTTTTGTCCTTAGTTTAGACATTTAGTTTCTAGCTGCAGATGTGAAAGGTATTCTTTATAAAACTGATTAATAACACTTTGTTTTACTCACTTGGTACATTGTATCTACACACAGTGTGTTACAATGTAACACACTGTGTGTAGACATGTAACAAACTGTAATATGGGCGGCAGTAGCTCAGTGGGTAGAGCAGTCATTCTTCAACCAGAAGGTAGGTGGTGCGATTCTCACTCTCCCCACAGTTCAGACTGTTGTTGTGTCCTTGGGCAAGACTCTTAACCCAACTTGCCTCCAGTGGCTGTAACACTGGTAATTACTGTAGAACAATGTAAGTTGCTTTGGATAAAAGCGTTAGCTAAATGAATAAATGTAAATGTAAAATGTAATATAATGTAACTTTATATTTCATAAATACCCTAACCCTACCCTACCCACAAATGTAATTACACATAATTCCATTATGTATTTACTATGTCGTTACATGTTATTACAGTTTGTTACACAAGGAGGTAGATACAATGTAGGGAGTGCAGTGTTACCAACTGAATTTATCCAAATTCGTAAGTCATATACCTTTATCCTTATATTCAAAATGGTCTGATATCATGCTGCCCTTAACTTAAAAAAACAATCTTAAAAGTTGTGCAGTTTTAATAGGATTATATACAAGCAAAAAATGCATGACCAATAGAGTTTCATGTTTTCTTTTCTTTAAGGAATTTATCAAGCAATGCAAAGTGGACAGAGCTAATTGTACTGAAGTTCCAGGTAAAAGAACATCTAACAAAAATTCCTTGTTAGAAAGTCATTTCACAGCAATGCAATGATTTGCGCAAGTCTCCAAGGTTATTTAATTATTATCTTTATCATGGAACGTGACCCCTGTTTGAGTCTAATGACACTCAGACCACCGCTGCTCGGAGCTCTGATTGTGTGGTACTGTTGTGTGTTGCTGTTTCCTCCACAAGACGCCCTACACCGGCTCACCACGCTTTCACTTGAGGGTCACTCGGCTTTTCTGATTAATCACTTAAGAAAACTCCCTCCTTGCTGATAAGCTAATTACATTGTGCATACTGACCGGCCCAATGTGATCCCAGCTCAAGGCATAAGTCAAATCAATGCCCCCACTGTTAATTTATCTCTCTCCTGACAAGCCAATAGGCTCTCCTGACTGAGCCGGCTAATGAGGACTTCTTAAAGGTTAACTAAACACAGAGGATTTGCAAAGAGGGCCAACCAGCCGCTAAGTAGTTCCAGCCCGACTGTTACAAGACGGCTGACTAATAGGGCACTATGTGTTCTACATTTCAAAGTTTTTAAATTCAACACTGTTAAATTATGACTATCTCTTTAAAACTGCCAGAAAAAAAAAAAAAAAAAACATTTATATGAACCATAATGTTTTTTAAAACATTCTTGTTTTTTTTTTTTAATTTGTTTTTTTAAACACAGTTGCCATTTTATGTTAAAATGTTTTTTTACGGGAAAATAATTTGTCTTGCAGTATGCTCACTTTTCATTTCTTCACTCTTATGCTTAAAGGAGACAGCTTTGTGTTATGGAAAATCAATGATGTAATGGTGTAATGTAAAGGTGTGTGCGCAGCAGTATTTGCTAAACACACACAGTGGCTTGGGCGGTAAAGCGGTCGTCAAAATAACAAATAACGAAATAACGAAAGGTTGACGGTTTGATCCCCAGTTTATGTTCTCGGTGTCTACTTGGGCAGGTACTTGCCTCCATTGTCTGTGGGGTGTATGAATGTGAGTATGTTTGGTGGTGGTCTCCATCAGTTTGCTCCAGGGCAGCTGTTGCTTTATATGTAGTTTACCACCACCAGTGTGTGACTGTGAAATAAATAATAAAATTATATAAAGTGCTTCGAGATCCTTGAAAAGTTCTTTATAAAGCCAGTATTATTACGTGTAAGTGGCCATAAGTGCAAAATGGCTGCCGCGTCACCGTCAATCTGCCCAAGGGCAGCTGTGGCTACGAATGTGGCATACCACCACCACCATTATTATTATTATTATTATTATTATTATTATTATTATTATTATTATTATTATTATTATTATTATTATTATTATTATTATTATAATATTAATGAGAGAGCAATACAGGTTATGCTTTTGCCAAGTGTGTCTTTGAGCATAAATAAGGTTCTATTTTATGTGCGTGGGATGTAAGCAGATGCATTAAAGGCATGATAATACCATTGGATCTAGAATGTTCAGTTCAAGTGCACTGTAGTCACATGTTTCAAATGTTCACCCAGTGTCACTTCACTGTGGAGTGCAGTAATAGCATTGTCTCTGTGGTGCACCAGCTTTAATTGGCTCCGGTTCCCTTTACTTTTGACTCGCACGGAAACGCTTTCAAGGTTTGCGGATAAAACTGATACTCGGCGTGTGATCAAAAGCACAAAAACACTCCACGGTTAGAGCCATTTAGACGGATGGATTTCCCCGAGTATTTGGCCTTGTCGGCTCATTGTTGTGTTGCGCTGTCAAAGAAATCTTCCCACTTTACTCTGTGTTACAAAATTCAACCAGTGATTTATTTTCTGGAACAGGAAGAGAGAAGCCCAAATATTATTCTCAAATTTGAAAAGCAGGAGAAAGTGCCTGATCTAAAGTATATTAAGCCAGGCTCCCCGCTCACTTTCTCATGAATAAATAACAAACGAGTGTGGATCGGCGGATGGAGACATCAACTCTATTACCATTCTGTTGGCCCTATGCAATATGTGTGGCGCAGAAATGAGAAGGGAATTGCTGCATTATGCACCCAATTTTCTGTTAGGCTACCGGCCCTTCTCTCTAGATATTTTGAAGAGTGGTTTGTGAGCAAATTATCTTTTTGATGTCAGGAAGTAGCATGCTTTAATTTCAAAAACTTGAACTACTTGGGAACCACATGGTAATGAGATGCCTTTACAAATGGAGGGTAAATTACATTATAGTAATTGCATTATTAATCAACCACTTGCAGTTATATGACTAATGCGGCATTAAGTGCAGTGTGTGGCTTTCAGTGGAATTGAGTTGCAAGATAGCAACTCTACGCATCACACTCCTCCTTTCTAAGCCTGAGGGCACCGACGGGAGCCTTGTAGAGACTTGCTGTTAACAATGACTTAAATAATGCAAGTTTAAACATGGTCATTTGCAAATGTAGTGATGTCATGTGTTTTCATATTTTAGAAACAAAAGCTATTTAGCTCATAAATGTTCTAAGACTTCATGCAAAATTGTGGAGCACTGCGCAACGTTTGTCACAAAATATATTCTCAAAATAATTTTGATGGTTCTTAGACATGAGATCGACTGAATCCTGCTTATCTCACTGACACAGTACCCTCAGCTGGACTGAAACCTCCAATATAACTTCCATGTCCCAGGACGGGGATACATAACAACAGATAACGTGAGACGTAATGGCACTCAAACAGAAGGTGCAGAAATTTACACCAAAATAACCCTACCATTTCAGAAGACATGTATTTCTTACAAACGTGCATGGATAATCTCTACTTATAAATGATTGGCGCCAACCAAAACAACACAGACCTGTAGAATGAACTGCGCCCTCTACTGGATAAAAGTTATGCAGTGCCTCTTTAAAAAAGTATAAATATGCAGTGCTGGGTTGTGCACTTTAACTTGGTAAGCTATTTATTAGCATTCAAAATTGAGTAGGCTTTAGCTTTCCTTTTCATCAAAACTAATGCTCAGGCTAATAAAATATACCCGTAGCTAATGTACCTGATTGTTATCTACTGACCAAGGGTGTGTTTGGTGTGCGGTTACAATAAACTCTGGTGCATGTGGTTCTTTTGGATGTGTGAATGCTTCATACAAACCAGTAGTGCTCCAAGACCCCGTCAAAGGAAGTCTGGTACGGTCCCATTAAACTAAACCTCTACTGGACAACAGATGTACAAACGAGCCCAAACGGAAAAGTTTTATAAATTGGCAACAAAACGTCACATAACTTTTAGGGTTCCCGAACATAAACAAACCACAATAATAACAAAATAGAGAGAAATCATATACCATTTGGAAAGTTGTGCCACTAAACTTTACCTGGTGCAAGTTTACAATTTTAGTTTAAGCTATACCACAATTCCGTGACATTCTGTTGATACCGTTCTTTTGACAAATATTTATTTTTATGTCTTTTTAAAGTAAAGTGGTTTGCTATTTACCTTATACCTTACCTTATGTCAGACTGTTGATTCAATGATGATCTAAATAAAAGAGTTCTTCTCAAACAATTAGAGTTTTAATATGGAACACCCAAATCACCGAAGCTAACCCGATGTGTAACATATTGGTGACAAGAGCCACTGTAGACACATTAATCAACAAAAGGATGAGGAATTATGTTTAAATCTAGCATTATGCATGTAACACAGAAGGCTCACCTTTAATTTATCCTCTATCTTCAGCCAGGATAGGTTTGCATGCATATTACTCACACTCGTCCGAAAAGAACAATCAAGGGCTAGCCTTGCAGCACTATTCTGGACAATCTGTCTTTTTTCAAATACCCCTGGACCAAAGGACAGAGCGGTACTCCAGGTGTGGTAAGACTAAAGACTAAACAACTGACCTCATGACTAAAGGTGGCAATATGCCAAACATTTATGACACAAAGCAATGCCTCTGCCCATTCTTGAGACAATGTGGTCTATCTGATTATCCCAGGCAAGCTGACTTCAGACCCAGGAGTTTAGTTTAAGTTACCTGCTCTACCAAAGTTGCATTAATAATAAAATGTAGGTCATGTTTAGTGCCAAAAACAAAACATTTGGTTTTGGAAATATTTAGAGCTAATTTGTTACATTCCACCCAACTGGTGATGCACAGAACAGAGTTACACCATCTGCATACAATACAACATCAACATTTTTAAGAGCATATGACAGATCATTTACAAACACTGAAAATGGGCGGAAGTGGATCAGTGGAAGATCGGCCGTCCTTCGACTGGTGGGTGTGCGGTTCTATACCCGCTAGAAACATCCCGCTTTCCCCTACAGTTCATACTGTTGTGTCCTTGGGCAAGACACTTAACCCCCCTTGCCTCCAGTGGTCAGCTGTAACTCTGGTAAAGCGCTTTGAGTGCCTACTAGGTGGAAAAGCGCTATATCAATACAAAATAAATAAATGAATAAAATAAAATTTAAGTGGACCCAAACCTTGTGGAATACCACATGATGAAGGTTTACAGTCATAAAAACTACAATTATAAAATATTTGCTCAGTTCTGCCCGATAGATAACTACTTGAGAGAGACAGATGTGAGAACCTGTAACATCTAAGCTTAGACAAAAGGATATTGTGGTCTATAACATCAAATCTCTGAAGTATAAAAACACAGCACAAGTTTTTGTAATCCATAAACAATAATAAATAATCAAACTTAAATAATCAACCATGTGCATGAAGACTGTTAGTAGAGTGGTATTCATGCTGTAAACTTGTTAGCAGCCCATTTGTTACAAAATACCGGAGAAATTTGATTAAAAATGATCTATTCAAAAACTTTACTTTTAGTACAGGGAGAGTATTAATCAGTCTACAATTAAAAGCAGTAAACCTTTGCTGAAAAATAAAAAAATCCAGATTTTTTATCTTTCAGCAAAGATTTTATTTTAGATTGCGTCCCGCGCTCAGGAAACACTCCACTAAGCAAAGCTCTGTTAAATATGTGACAAACAATTTTAACAAGTTTGTCTTTAAGATGTTCAATGCCTGCATGGGTTTTGTCATCAGAGAGATAGAATAACGATTTCTCAACAATGTCCTTCTTAACAGTATCAAATATCAAATAGAAGATTTTATTGCTTATAATAGTTTTAACATTATTACAAGGTGAGTCAATGTGTTCAGTTTCATGTGAGAGCTTAAATTTTCAACTTTATGATGCAGACACTTCTCTTCACTTTCTCTGTCTTTAAACAACAATACTGTGTCCAGGACAACTTTCAGTAATCTGCCTTATTAGAATATAGGGACTTGTTACTGTGTTGGGAAATGGTTTTTGATCCTTTGCAAATGTAGTGATGCCAAGTGTCTCCATCTTCTCTTTGGAATTGGCCAATGGTGTAACACTTCCACTATTCCATTGTTTAAGTTTAAGGAGAGGTACTGTTCTAATTGATTCAAACTTGGTGGCTTATTACAAATGGATTCCATGTAAATGTTGTGCCCCTTTTAAGCCCATTAATTATTTATACTAAATATTCTTTATATTAAATGTACTGTGCAATTAACCAATATAAACCAACACAACAAAGAAAGTCGAACCTCATACTTTACTGTAGGTCCTCAGGTGGCTAAACTGTTCAATGGGAACAAAAGGCCAAAACTTATCTATTCTTCTCTTTTGTGTCACCTTGGTAACCTTGAAGAAAGCCACACCACAGATCAGAAAACAAAGCCACCCCACACAGTCTTTTTGTAGCTCCCTCTCTGCTGCCTTCATTGTTAATTTAGTCACAGTCAGGCACTTTTTGAAGCTAATCCCTGTCCACCGCAGCAGAGGGGCGACCCCGGCCCTTCCTCACACTCTACAGGGTCACCGCTGGAACTCTGGAGTTTCTGTGTTTGTGCTTGTGCTCTGCAGCCAGAATCTAAAACCAGCATCCCCCATTCAGAAATCAGAAAGAGAAACCACCAGGGCCTGACATTTTAGCAACACAACATGGACAGAAAGGAAATACAAGAGAGCAAATAGTGTTGCTCACTAGTACTCACCTCCCATTATGCTGTTTTTAGGTTCAATTAAAAATGTCAAACATTTTTAAACCAAAGTGAAAAAAACTAAAATCTACAAAGTTGTTGGCACTTGTACTTGAAAACCAAATCTAGCTAAACTGAAGTGAGGAAAAATTTTAGGAAGCACTGCATTTGCCCTGAACATGACAGTTGTAATGTTAGCTACACTAGCTATGATGAGGGCAAGCCGAGGACTTTCGACAGCGGTAGTGAAAATTACCATAAAGAGTCTGGACCAGGTAAAGACTCCAACCAAAGCCATTGTAGAGGAGTTGGTCTTTTATTTTTGGGACAGAAATAATGTATAATTTTGTTATTAGTCTCATTATAATGTTATTGATCACAATATCTTGTTTAAGTGTAGCAGGAATGTCTTTTCTGTAGAATTGCCCAAAGTGGACACTATTTTATTTTAAATCATTGGGCTATATTGCAATGTGGACATACATAATATTATTTATTTCATTTTCAACTGCCAAACTAATTAGAAAAACAATAATGCATAAATTTGGTTGTCTGGTCATGTGATCAGTCTTAGCCTCATTAGAAAGTACTGGCGTGTTTTGAAAGGTATTGTTTAATGAAAGTCCATTAGAAAGGAGTTCTGGAGTCATGTAGATTTTGTAGAGCCATAGTAGCTTTAGAGGAAAATAAGCAGTGTACATTAGAATGCCATTAGCACAGTGTGTTAAATGACGGCGACTAGTACATGTTTGTCGTCGTCTAATCCCAGCGTGTGCAGGCAAGCGGTGATGGATGGAGGTCCACTCGGTTCTGCACTCGCTGACATCGTCCCATCTGCCGCCTCTTTACTCCATCCATACCTTGTTTTTAGCCTCTGCCCCCCGCTCGGCTCGACAAATAGCGCTTGTCACTTCGCCCAACTGTAACAAATGAGAGATAGGCCCACACTCACATTTATTATGAAGCCCGCTCGTGGCTGCACATGGGGAGCACTCTGCACACGGAGACTGCTGGGTTAATGACTTTTAAATGTTTGCCGGATGTAGTTAGCCTTACTCTTGAGTAATATTCAAGTGTTTAGACTGTAACACAGGGCTTATGTTTGCTGAGTTATGGGTTTAGCCCTGGTGCATCATTTAGTTTTATGTGTGGTGTGCACAGAAGTCTTTTTTTGCAAGTCCAAGTCTTTTAGTCCTTAGTCACTTTGAGTCTCTTTGAAGTGTCTTTGAATACATTGCTTAATGTGAGTACTTAGTACCTATTGTATATGAATGTATCATTTTGAGTAAGCTTTAGAGTGTAGTTAATTTCAAAATATAAAAAACAAAAAAACATTTTTTAGTATTCTTAAATGTATTGTTTACTTCATACATAAACATCAAACCCTCATTTATTAAAACAAATCTGCCAGTGACAACAAACAGAACAAATTGATAACTTTCTATCATTCTGTTGTTAATTAGATAGATAGAAATAGAAACAGGTCAAAGATCTCACCAATCTAAACTAAATCTTTGCCCTAAATCTTCATTCAACAATGTGTTCAACAGGACGGTGCTCCTCTCTTGCAGGTTTAGGTTCACTGGGCACATAACTGAACTTTGCTGGGTTCTGTGGAGCTTTAACTGTATAGTTTATAAAATAGATCAATGCAAAAAGTGTAGATTGTGTTTTATAACAGCAGCATTCTAATGGAAACCACTACTACTACTGTAAATCCAAAAGGACTGTTCGTTTATATTATATCAATTTCTATTGATGGAAAACAAAGAGCAGTGTTATGCTTTAGCTAAGTTTAAAACATTCTGTAAATACAAGACTGTGATATGTCACTGTGACGCTAACGTTAGCAAACAGCAAACCTTCTGAGGTGAAAATGATAGTAACAGTAGTACATAAAAGGTTTCAAGATTAAAGGAACATAAAGTGTGCTCCCCAAATATCTTGGTTTGGAAGAGAGTACAGCCCCTTACCCCTTCCCATAGATCCAAATGTGTATTGGGACAACCCTTTGTCATTCTTGAATGCACAAAACAAGGGCTATGGGTTAAAGGGTAGGGGTAAGGGGTAGTATTGGGATTGGACCTTAGTGTCTGTCTCTAATTGGTGACAAAGTTAACCTCGTGATCTATGCTAACATGCTAAAACAGTAGAAACATAATAAATGGGAATATTCTTTCTACATCTATCACATGCTAAAACAATGTAGTGATAAATATATTTTAGTGAACTAACTACATTTACGTATTTAACCAATCAGCTCATAAAGTCCACTGTTGATCTTAAAGGTGATTGGAGTGGGAAATATTACACACTATATTGCATGCATGATATAGCACAGACCAAGAGGTTCTTTTGTCTCTCTAAGACATCATTCATCCTCCTTCCATAAATTGTTCATTGTTTGTATAAACCAGAAAATAGTATGAAAATCCACAAAGGCATGGTATGACACCTATTAAATTTAAAGTCACAGGAGTGCATTTAAGGTACAGAGTGCATGTAAGGTACCTCTTTGTAAAAGGACATTTTTATTCTACATTCATTAAAAAAATCACCATTTTAGATGGAATGCTAAATGCAAAAGGCCGTGAAAGTTTTGTATTATATAATTAAACTTTTATTGGTCTGGCATAGCTTTGGAATGAGGCGCTTCTGTGGCATTTCCGCAGTCTGTCAATATTTCATCTTATTGAACCACACAGCACAAACATGACGCTTGCAGGCTACATGTTTATTCCTGTAACCACTTTGTTTCGAAGTCTTCCTTCCGCACAGATCAGAATATCGCTTTTGGAAAACACCCCGCAGCTCGCGCTGACTTACTGTGTTTTCTGCTTTGTTTACTTCAAACCGCACAGCGTCCTTTGGGAGAACTCCAGCTGGGACGGTAGCGTTTTGGTGCATTGTGACTCCGGGTCTGTAGACCACCAGCCAGCCTGACTTCATTGTTGATTTCACTGATTTAATGATGACTTGTTCCTGGCTGCCTCCCACACAGCACGCATGGAACATGGACTGGTGTATTTTTGATCACCTCATGGACTGAATTCACTACACTGCATACATGACTGATGTTTCACTTTTCTTTTTTTATTTTATGTACATTATGGAACACAGAGGGCTTGGCAGAAATATTTATTTTTATTACTCTGACAGTGAATGGAACTGCAATAGTTTTCACCTAAAAGCTTTTGCAACATCATTTTCAAATTCAAGTAGGGTTTGTTTTCGAAAGTTACTTAACATATTGGACTAGTGTGGATGCTGCTAAAATGATGTCATGTTCTGCCAATGGTCGCATAAAGCTAGTTTGCTTCTAGGTTATAGATGCAGTTACAAACCAACTCCTGAAGTAGGATGCAAGTGCATGAAATAGTGAACTGACTGTTGCCAGAATGTTGTTGCCAGTGTAGAGTATTTCAGTAAATAATAAAGTAAACAAAAGTTGTCCAGTGCTTTGTTTAATTGCTACAAAAGTAGGTCACAACTTAAATGAGCAAGATAAATGAGGGTCCTGATGTAATAACAGTCAAAATCCATTTAAGTAGTCTATTGGGGTAAACTTTCACAATCAAACTGAAACAAAGAAATTGTGTCAACTACTCTGTAACTGTGAACTATCTGCTATATTGCCTAAACAATAAAAAGATGGATTTATTTGGCCGTCTTAGCAGCAATACACTACACTACATTCAGAAATCAATTTTGAAATAAATATAGCAAAATAAGCACAACAGATGTTACTTATGCATATGCCCTTCTAAAAACACAATAGATTGGTACAGTTACAGTTAAAGGGCAATAAATCAGGGCAATAAATAAAAAGGGGGGTGGCTGCTTTATTTCATGGATGGAGACTGATTTGCATTTGGAGCAGACCCAAGGATAAAACAGGCTTGAAGAGTTTCCCAGTTGGATAATTAGTCAGCAAAATGCTGAAAAAAACATCTGGCTCTGTGATAAAAAGTCAAAGGTACAAGAGTGTAGTGGTAAAATCCTGACTCTCCAGAAGCATCTGTTCCGCCTGCGTGAGGGCTAAACGGTTGAGCCTACACCTGATTGCAGCTGTGTCATCAGTAATCAAATGGTCCTATTGTTTTTATGGAAATGATCCTGGCAACCACAAGTGGATTTTGGTGTGGAAATATGGCACTACATTGATTGACAAATAGGTTTGATTTACCGATGCTAATTGTGTTCATGATACTGGCAAATCTGAAGTAATTATGCTTAGATACTGTTTCTGTCTGTAAAATGAATCTCTGAATTGTGGAGAATTAAAGCTTTCAAATGAGGTACAACATGTCCATTTTGAAGCTTTAGTCATTTGTGTACAAACCCCTGAGTGTTGGTAAAATGTGGATATGGAGTGATAGATGTGTTGTTTATTTTCTCGCTGAGGCAACAGTAAACTTCACCTGAGAAGATATCATAGGCACATATACGCAGGATGCAAAAAAGGCAACTACAATCCACATGCAACGTGGCAAGTGATACTGAATCACTATCACAAAAAAATTATAAAAATAAATAGTCACATTTTAATTTGTAGATGGTTGTAAGTAAGTTATTTCTGTGAAAAACGCTGAGGGTCTAAACATTCAAAAGTACATGGCGGTAAATGTAGTAGGCTAGAGTAGGCTAGCGTCTGCAGGAGGTTTTTTTGGTACAAAATCTACATGATGCTAGCAGTGGATGTAAAAGACAGACATTTTTGAGGATTTTATAAGAGGCCTGACTTTATAAAAAGTGACTTAATTGCAAAAGATTATCACTGACTCTTGGCTGGACCATGTGGTGAGTGCTTCTGAGTCATTGTTTAGTTGAAGCTGTGGCATTATTGTGCTTTTCATTTACGTGGATCTGTTTTTTATTTGCTGGTATGCTTTGCAAACGTGAGAAAATTGCCTCTGTCCTGGTTGTGACTGACAGTTCGCTGTTGTTTGTGATAGACACAAACATGCATCTATGTTCGGCTCGGCTCTCCTCTGCCCAGACTTCAGAGCTGAAATCTGGCTCGCCTCACGGAGTGAGTCCGCTGATCTCACGGGTCCACGGGTTTTAAACGGCTTCACATTAGCTGCTTCAGACTAAAAGTTACAGCTTCATCCTTTATTCTCAGTGTGATGAAAGGAGTAAAAGAATGAAACGTAGTAAACACCAGTGAAAACGTGAGTGGTTGTGGTGATGAGTACTTTGTTTGTGCCCACAGCCCGTGTCTTCTCCAGGGGAGGCCGGTGTATTCTGTTAAGTCTAATGTCTAAATTGTGTAAATGTTACATTTTTTGCAGGATGAGAAAAATCCTTAAAACTGTTTCTCAAGACTCAGCTGAAAGACACCAGCCAAACATTTCAAACTATTCACTGACTACAGCTCAGTGCTTATGCCTGTGTACAGATTGTAGCTTATGTTCAGCCAGACAAATATCAGCTACATTAATTATTGATTATTAATTATTAGTAACAATAGTAGCAGTCTTTTTTCAACACCCCCTACTCAAAATATGTTGTACTGATGTTTGCCCCCCAGCGCAAATCTCAAATCTCTCTGCCTACCTTAGCGACCCCTCTGTAATTAGAGTAAATCGATGTTCTAATGCCATAGACGTTGTTGTTATCATACTGTAGATACAAACTTTGCTTTTGAAATAAAAAAAAAAAAAATACTTTTTACAGATGTATATACTATTTTTGATTCAGTAATGCATTGCACATTACATTTTCTCTTTGAGCTGATAACGTGCACTAATTCTGTCAGTGACCAATTGCAATACTACAATGTCAAATTACAGGACAAAAAAAAACTAACTAGCTTAATTGTCAGCAATTGTTTGTTTTTCACTGGACTTCTTTGTGAAAATATTCCAGAAGATTTCAAAGTTGCCGGCCCATGCGTCAGAGGGTCAGTACTTAGTACAAACTGCAAGAGCAAAGCCCACCATAGCTCCTTAACATGCTCAGCTCTATAACATGAAAATAGACTCCTGACCCAGAACCCTTTTTCAATTGGCAATTAACTTCTTTTTAATTGAAAAATTGCAATGGCCATCTTTGAATATGCGGAGTCATTAAATATTGTTCATTTGTTTAGGGAGAGACTTGCTTGCAGATGCATTGATTTTTACTTATCCAAAGAGGAAATTTAAGACACGGATTATCATCAGCCTTCCCTTCCAAAATATTACACACATGTAATTGCTGTTGAGATTCTTCTATCAGTTTTTGACATCTTAAATTCCACCCCTGCCTTTGAAGAATTTGTATTAAAACCATGGCCCGGGCTGAAATTGATTGATGAAAGACATTGTGTGAGAAGTGAGAAGGCTGTAATTTCTAAGAGGATCCAGCTGAGCCCTGGTGTGTGCAACTACAGCCCCCTTACCTCTCTGCATGTCTGGTTGGCTCTGGTTAAAGTAGTCAAGTGCAATAGGAACCCAGGCTCCATTCTCACCTCAGAGAACTCGCCACATTTCCAATTCCCAGTCGGCGTCTGGACCATCACCTGGATTTCTGCTCATAGTGATGGTGGTGGGGGGTCTAACACGTCCACAGGCTCATGTCAGTGGTGCCTTTATTACTGCACAGGTAGAAGAAGGAGGGGGTCTGCCCACTGGCCCGTGGCAAGTAGTGCTCTAACACAGGGAAACAAGAGGGGCTCATTCCACTGTGTGCGCTGTGTGTATTAGGAGTCAACATCTATCAACCCAAAAACAATACTTTACAGGGCTTTTATATAAAGTATTATGGCAGCTGTCTTCAAAGTAAAGTTTAAAAGCAAAATTTTAATAGGGCTATAAATTAATTTATGTGTTTTTGTTAAATTGTTTTGTAGAATTGTTTAAGCGTGTTGTCAGTAACATACACTACAGTGAGCTTTATTTGTGAGGTTTATAATCAGTGGTTGATAAATTATTTACCGGTGTCCAATACTGCTCGTTAATGAAAATTACCAAGGGGAAAACAATGTCTGGTCTATGGCGGGATGTTAATAATGTCATGTCATGTGTGTTCGAAAAAATTTGTTGTGCACTGTTTGAGTTACACTTAAGCTAAAATTTAATTAAAAAGCTAATACTGCCTTTTTATTACATCACAAAGGGTGTGTGACCCACAGTGTTTGTATGGATGAATCTACACATGTATGTGTTTGGATGGTGGGAGGAAGCCGGAGTGCCTGGAGAGAACCCACAGTAACACGATGTGCTTGAGTCAGCCATTTATTGCCCCATCATTGCGATTGGCTTGTAAAGACCTTGAGCAACAGAAGAAAATTGAGGAGAAGAATTTGAATCAATTGGAGGGGAATAAGAAAGATTTGTTTTTTTCTTTTATTACAACAATAAGACAGACATGACCACACACTCGCACAAAAACAAATACATCATCACAAAAACAATAATTAACCAGAATCTTAAAATAAATATATGTAAATAAATGTAAATGTAAACGTAACTGCCAAAATGTAAAAACATCTGTCCAGAACAAAAGTAGGATATCTACACAAAACAAAACACACATGGCACAACACAAAACTAAAAACATATACAACACAGAATACTGATTTTACCTAATTATAATCTTATTCCGGATCCAAACATTTATCAAAAATTTCCCATCTTTTTTTATATGTTTTGGCATATAATGTGGCAATGTTCTCTGTTTTTTACAAAACATTAAAATATATGTATATATATATATATTGTTTTTTTTTTTTTTAGAGATTTTTAGCTTTAAAAATAAAGGGTTAACATTTTCCTTGTGGACAAAAAATAACTTTCACTTGAAAATATCTATTATGAACATCTACAGTTGTTTAAGATTAATTTAAATATCTTATCCCATGGTAGGGGCACAACCTTCTTGCTGTGAGGCAGGAGTGCTAACCACTCTGTCACGTGCACCCAGTATCAATAACATATTTATGCAAATGACCCATGAGTAATTTTGATCAAGGCAGGTATCATTCAACAGAGGTTTATGAGGAGCTGTATCACATAAGAATTGAGGGCTGCTGTGAAGAAAGTAACTTCAGTGACTTGTTTGAATGTTTTGTTAATCCTCCTCTGTCTCTCTTCTGTTTTTCTGGCAAACAACAGCTTCAGTGTCACTCGGTTGTAATCAAAAGAAGTTGTGTCCTCTCACAACTTTCTTGCTGCAGCTGCTACAGAGTCCGTGCACTGGGCTTTTCTTGAGCAGTTAGAAAACACATGCAACAGACACGGCCCAATGAAGCAGACTTGGCACATGGGACTATTTGAAATAAATAAAGTAAATAAAGTAAAAATTCTTAAGGATTTTGGATTATAAAGATTTTGTAATGTTATCAAACCATAACTCAAATAAGACTAAAAGTAAGATATTGTATAGACAACAAAAATATATTTGATACTATCTTGTCAACACCAAACTTTAATAGTTTTTACATAGAAGTACAAGTAACAAGCTAGTTTCTCATATTTTTACTTTCTTTTGTTAAATACTTAATTGAATTTCTGTAAACTTTTCAAAGATAGATATTTGAAAGCAGTTTATTGCAGGTGTGAGCCAAACCAGTGCATCAGATAACAAAAAACACATTGAAATACAAGGCCTGACCAACCCCCGTGACCATTTTGCACCCAGTTGAACACCTCCCCTGGGCTCCCTTTAAAGACCACAGCAGCTGTTCCACCCTTTTATGGCTTTAGGAGCTCTGAGTTTTTCTCCATCACCTAGCAACTCCCAGTGCCTTTCCCTTGACTGTTTCCATCTCCACTCTCACCTGAGGGTGTGATTAGCAAAGACGATTAGCGCGCCACTAATCAGGCTACAACACATACTGGCAGATGTAGAATGCCAAGAATGCCTTTTTTTCGTGCTAACTTTTCTTTCCCCAAGTGATTTCTTTAAATTAGCAAAGGGCGTATTGCCACAATTCATCATCAGTGTAATTGGAAATCTGTAGAACATTGTAGAAAGCTGTCTTTGATAGTATTTTGTTTAGCTTCTATTCTGTAAACTAGTACGGTTTAGAAATTTGATAAGAAGATCACTCTTGGGCCTTTTAACATCTAGGCCTGGTCTGGACATTATGTCATTGTGGAGGCACCTTGCCTCCAGTGAAACATCTCTGGTGTATGAACGTGTGAGAGTGTCGCTCTGGTGTATGAACGTTTGAGAGTGTGACTCTGGTGTATGAACGTGTGAGAGTGTCGCTCTGGTGTATGAACGTGTGAGAGTGTGACTCTGGTGTATGAACGTGTGAGAGTGTCGCTCTGGTGTATGAACGTGTGAGTGTGTCACTCTGGTGTATGAACGTGTGAGAGTGTTGCTCTGGTGTATGAACGTGTGAGAGTGTCGCTCTGGTGTATGAACGTGTGAGAGTGTGACTCTGGTGTATGAACGTGTGAGAGTGTTGCTCTGGTGTATGAACGTGTGAGAGTGTTGCTCTGGTGTATGAACGTGTGAGAGTGTCGCTCTGGTGTATGAACGTGTGAGAGTGTGACTCTGGTGTATGAACGTGTGAGAGTGTGGCTCTGGTGTATGAACGTGTGAGAGTGTGACTCTGGTGTATGAACGTGTGAGAGTGTGACTCTGGTGTATGAACGTTTGAGAGTGTGGCTCTGGTGTATGAACGTGTGAGAGTGTTGCTCTGGTGTATGAACGTGTGAGAGTGTGGCTCTGGTGTATGAACGTGTGAGAGTGTGACTCTGGTGTATGAACGTTTGAGAGTGTTGCTCTGGTGTATGAACGTGTGAGAGTGTTGCTCTGGTGTATGAACGTGTGAGAGTGTCGCTCTGGTGTATGAACGTGTGAGGGTGTGACTCTGGTGTATGAACGTGTGATAGTGTTGCTCTGGTGTATGAACGTGTGAGAGTGTTGCTCTGGTGTATGAACGTGTGAGAATGTGGCTCTGGTGTATGAACGTGTGATAGTGTTGCTCTGGTGTATGAACGTGTGAGAGTGTTGCTCTGGTGTATGAACGTGTGAGAGTGTTGCTCTGGTGTATGAACATGTGAGAATGTATATCTTGTGTGAGAATGATGGGTCAACGGATGGAAATTTGACTATTACAATTTGCATTTACACTAGCTCAAATGAACCAGTAAACAATTCTTTTGTTTTTACCACTTTAGTTCAACTAGTGCATGTGCTGTCTCAGTTTAATGACAAACACATTACAGTATAAGAAATGGAATACATTATGGATTGCTTTTGAAGATACAACTTTTCTATTAAATCGTAATAATGTTTTGACTGGTATTGATTTGAAATCTTAAGAAATTCTGAGAAAGGACCATCTGCCGTCAATGTCCAGGCTCAAACACCTCAACACTACAAGTCGGTAGTTTCGGACCGCAAAAATGGTCAACTTTTTTCAAACACTATGCCAAGGGGGTAAAGTACTACTTGTTGTATCTATATACTATGCTTTTAGGTCCTTCTTTGAAAAAAAAAAATCATCTTTTCAGTTGAAAAGCTTGCACTGAAAGTTTAGTTCCCTTGCTTTCATTTAATACTCAGGTAGAGCAAAATAAAAGGTTTAGTGGAGGAAAGATATAAAAAGCCAATATTTTATATTTGAAATAAAAAAAAGAAAAATACATGTTGATTTATACTTCAGCCATACTTTTATGGCATTTAAGCTACTTTTAAGTGACAGGAAGCTCTCAATATTGTATAAAAGGGACTCACATTCCATAATGAATGCTCTGTAAATCAGTTTTATGGTCACTTTTCTTTCAGTGACCATGAGAGGTCGGAACGTTAACAGTATCAGTTAAAACGAATAACATATTAACAATAACACTGTCAGTAATTATCTTCTAATTGTTATTGTCTGTGAAATGACAACTGCGTTCATTGTTGTTTTCCAAAAGTAGCACTGTGGATCCAGCGGCTGTCACTACACTTTACTGAGCGCAGAATATGAATTTCCTGAGCTATTTTTATCCCCCGCCTTGGACAGCTGCGACTACAATTAGTTCCCGAAGCCGCCCACGTGTTTGTGTAGGAAATAAGACAGTGAGGCATTACGTCTTTGTTCTCGTAAGTAGTTTTAATCTCTAGAGAGACGAAGATGGATCACTTTGGCTGCAGGTAAAAGAAGTGACATGAGAGAAGTAGAGCGGAGGTTTGTCTTAGCTGTAAGTCTCAAGGCAACACAACAAGCAAGGGAACAAAATGTAAAAAATGACAAAACATACATCTATGGGAGTGTGATTTTTGACTAGACTAGACTTTGACTAGATTTACACAAGGTCAAGCCAGAAGTTTTAATACAGTCTTTCAAAATCCTTTGTACAATAGAGAGTGTTATAGAGGTACTATGTTCTTTACATTAAGCCATCATTTATCATCATTCCTTACACCTTTAGTCATATCTTGTTAATATACATGCAAATTTAGGGCTCCGGATGTCTCGTGTCTCAGAGCATTCTGTTCACCATATTGGCAAGTGAAAAAAAAAAAAAAAAAAAAAAGTGAGCCAGACATCAGTGTTACATTTAACATTCTGTCGTCGAAACTAACACAGAGCAGTCACAACACACAACAGAAACAAAAAGACAAAACTGAGTTAATCTCATTAAAACAAACTGAATAAATAGTACAATCACTACAAGAGATGCAGCGTCTTTATTTTTATACAAATAAAGACAAAAACACTTTCCCAAATCAGGAGAGTTTACAATATTATCTTCTATAAATCCTCAGCATCATGTCTTTTTGATGAGATCCTAGGAATTCATCCACATCACAGCTGTGTCCAACAGATCAGACCAACCCACAAATGTGTAGCTGCTGGATTTTATTCATGTTCACATTAGTATATACAGTGGCACGTTTTACAAGTACAAATCATCTGCACATCTTTTATAGTGTGAATACAGTAAAAAAAAAAAACTCACAAATGAACAGCCCCAAATTCTGTGCACAAAATGTCTTTTTCACTAATATCTATAAATCTTGCTACAAACACTTCTTTGTTTTTTTACAGCTATAAATCAAGATTCAGGGAGGATATTCAGACTCCTCACAGAAAGGCCTGAGTTGGTCGAGGATGTTTGAGTCTGCCGAGGTTTGACCTCACGACCTGGCTGTGCAGCAGGAGCACAAACCACTCTGACACAATCTGAGTGTTATTCCTGTGCAGGGGCCATGGTAATCTCTGTATTGTTCAAATTTTAGTATGGATGGAAAACTAATGCACCAATCAAGATACAAGTATAAAGTCTTTTTGATTTGGAAGTCCTCGTCCTTTAAGTATCTAGAAGATGCAGCTTACTTGTGTCTCAGAGTCGTCTTTATATTGGTTTCATTTCTTGAGCAACACGTGTTTTAGGTTTTGAGTGGCTGTGCGTTAGTGGAGTCTCTTAAAGCTCAAACCAACATACAAAAAAAAATTAATCAGCTTTATCAATTTGAGACCAGGTAATTGAAACAAAACTGTCCTTGATGTGCTCTGTTAGATTTGACTATCATCTTAACAGTCTTATCAATACAGATAAAATTAAGTATCTTCTCGCTCACTGCCAACGACAAAGACAGCAAGTCTTCCATGTTCGACAGAGCTATTTGTCATTAAATCAGGGCAGAATTTAAAAGAAAACTGCATTGGGACCGACAGACTTTGACAAATATATGTCACCTGTTGGCAGTTGACCTGGGGACCACTGCCAGCTCTCCCTCTGCCCTCCCCGGAGCTGTGAAAGTTACTGCTGTGCTGCAGTTTTATGCTACAGGGACTTTCCAACAAGCCCTGGGGCTTGCATATGTCAATCTGCTGTAAGTTCGGCCATACATGCAGTTACCTCAGCCCTTGTCAGACATGCCGCTGAATTCATTAAATTCCTTGTTGAACCTCTTGACCAGTGCGGGTGAAGCATGAGTTCTGGGCAAAATTTGGGTTCCCTAGGGCCCTTGGTGCAATTGACTGCATGCACATTCAGATACATGCACCTCCAGAAAAGGTATTAATTTACATCAAACCTATCCCTTTAATATTCATGTGATTTGTGATGCAAAGTGTAAAGTTACACATGTATTTGCAAATTATCCTGGGTCTACCTTGAACGTTTTACATTGGCCAATTCTGACATGCCTGAACGAGTGGCTGTTAGGAGACAATAGCTATCCATTAAAAACATGATGACACCGTTTATCACAGCGACAACAGCTTAGCTTACGTACAACAGAAAACACACAAATGCCAGCAGTGTAATACAAAGAACATTTGGAATGATAAAAATGCACTTCAGATATTTGGATTAGTCGGGTGGCACTTTACAGTACAGTCCTCAAAAAGCATTCTTTGCAGCATTTTGTGTAATAACATTGCGATTCAGAATGAATGTCTCGTGGAGATAAATGAAGACATCATAGAGAACATGAGAAGGCATGAGATTGAGCTTCTTGTGCCAATCCCATTTGACCCAAATGCCCCAGCAGCAGCACGGGTGAGGAGGGATCAGTTGGCAGAAGAGTAGTACTTCATGTAGCCTGGTTAGCAAATCATTTCTTAATGTCATAGCCAACTTTACTTGTTTCTGTTATACAAAGTTTCTTTAAATCCATCCATCAACTTAGCAATAAGCTGTTTTCAGGACAGCTTTCCTGTCTCCAGGATAAGCACCTTGGACAGCACCCCAGTGTTGCACCAATTATCCTTTTGATGAATAAAACAGACAAATTTTAAAAGCAAGTGTTTTTATTTATTTATATTGGCCTTTTTCTTCTTCCATTGGGTTCGCAAGGAGGGATGACCAGGGGAGGGGGCAGAAGAAGCAGAGGCAAGTCTGCCATCATAGATCTTGTGTATGGAGGTGATGGTGCAGCAAGGGGAATCATTGATGTTGACTGTGGCGGTGGCAGAGCTGGAGCATTAAGTTCGACTGCTTCCACCAGTCTGCCCATGGTGTCAGCGATGTGGCCGAGCTGCAGGTCAATGTTTTTCAGGCATCAGCCGCTGATACGGATACCAGGCTGAGGATCTTCAGCTTGTGGTGCTGCGGGAGATGCAGTGTTTATTATTGAACTTTCTTACATAAAAAATAAATAAAAGACAACTTGTACATTAAAGAGACATAATAAAAGTAGGCAAAAAACGTAGGCATACTTGGATAGTACTACTAATTTTGTTTGTTGTTTGTAAGTCTAAATAATAAATAAAATTAGGCTAAATTTATTCCTTTCAAAGCCCACCAAAGCTCTCAATGCTCTCTCTAGTGAGCACTAAAGCCCCCGTGACTTTACTGCTGCGTCTTTGCAACGCAAGCTTTTGTTTGTTCCCTATCTTCTAGTGTTCTAGTGATGTCAGAAGACGAGGAAACAATTGCTGCCACCTCCTCCCACACCTGCTTAACCAAGAAATCACCCATGAGGCATAAGTTAGCTTAATCCCGCCTCTGTATGCCAGGTCCCACCTTTCTGGAGTGTTTGCCAGGTGCAAAAGTAGATTTATATGCCCACAAATGAATTCTGACACGCCTATTACTTAAACGGGCTTTGTGCAACTTGTCATTGACTTTAGATTGTGAAAATCTAGCCCATAGTATCTAAGAATGTCACATGTGTTTTATTGAGTGAGAATGTGTTCAGTGTTTAAGCACTGGACTGTTTGGTTCAGAGAATGGCATTTAATGTTTTAGCAATTGTGAAAAACTGTATTATTGTCATTATTAGTGTGGGGGGCATGTGGCAGAGTGGTTAGCACTCCTGCCTCACAGCAAGAAGGTTGTAAGTTCAAAACCCAGCTGACTCAAACATTCTCGGCCGACTCCGGTGTTTCTGTGAGGAGTCTGCATGTCCTCCACGTGTTACCGTGGGTTCTCTCCGGGTACTCTGGCTTCCTCCCACTGTCCAAACACATACATGTATAGGTTAAATGGCAAATCGAAAAGTGTCCCTATTGAATGAATGTGAGAGTGAATGATTGTCTGTCAATGTCTGTCTCTATATGTCAGCCCTGTGACTAACTGGCCACTGTCCAGGGTGAACACCGCTTCTGGGATACGCTCCAGTCACTCGTGACCCCTAACAGGACTAAGCGGTAGAAAATGAATGACTGTATTATTGTTTGAGTTGTGTAATTACTTTAAAACACTGAAGCTGAATGCTTATCCATACATCCTCCACAAAGAGTGTCCATAGATTGCGTTTCACTTGTTTAAGCTAATTTCAATAGTGAAGCAAATCATATCAAATTGATTAATTTCAGTTTTGCTCTGTTTTACTGCCTGTGTCACCAAACCCCGCGTCCACCCAGTGAAAGATTTGTTTCTTGGATGAAAAACTGTTTTGTGTTAAAACTTGGTTAGTCTCATCTACGTCAAATTTATTCTCAAAAATTCCCATCTGAACCAAATGTTAACTTGTACCCTACACTTTCTTTGCTCTGATATTAAAATGAGAACAAATGTTAGGTGGAGACCTACTTGTCTATTCTTCAAAACATCCCTTTCCATCACCTAAATCATATCTGCTGCAAAATAGAAGAACAGCGAACGCGGAAACAGGCCGCCCATAGCCTTTTATTGAAGACGTCTGTTTCCATCACCTCTAACAGCATCTTCTGCTTATTGATATGCCACCTCTTTCACCTCGGCACAGGATAAAAGCTTTCATTTTCACTCGGCTTATTATGTGCAAATGCAAAATATGCGGGTGAAAAAAAAAAAAGAGCAGATGGATCCTGCCTTTATGCGAGCAGGGAATAAGCAGCTCTACGTACATGACAGTTTAAACAGATTCTCACAATATGTGTCAGACTGTATGCTTTGTGTCATTGTGTTTGTATGTTACATATTGACATGTTGCTGCATTATGAGCTGTACAAGGTGGATTCTGTATTTTCCATCGTATAAATCCAAATTAGCTTTACCCTACACTAGCAGCCTAAAAGTGAGGTTGTAGAATACAGGAAGAATAACACTAGTCAAAATTACACAGTGCAATTGTCTGGAAACTCTACTATGTTCCCCTTGAGGAAATAAATAATAGAACTGGATAGAACCTGGTTAGAACTGGATTCTGACAGGTTTAAATTGATTTATTTTCAATTTGTGAATGGTTTAAAACTGGTCTTAGGTTTATTTGGTGAGGTTTGTATGGTTTAAGTCAGATTTCAACCAGTTAGAAATGATTATAATCAGCTTAAAACTGGACTGGATTTGGACACGTTTAAACTGGTAGTAGATGGGCGCAGACTTTACCCAGTATTACATTTGGAGGGGCCCTAAGTGGTTTAAAACATCAATGTCATAGATGGGATCATGAATGTAAAGTTGAAACGGAGCAATATAACCAGTTTTACGGCTAAGAGAGAAGCAAATAACCAATGCTGAGTGAAATTTATCAGAAGTGATTGTGACAAAAGGTTTCTTGAAGTCACATACTCAAAGTTAACAAAGTCCTATTCTTACAGGCAACTAAACAAACACACACAAGACCTTTTCACACATGCAGCATCCTCGAGGCAATGGTCTGCATGTGTGAACACAATCCACTCACTTTTCTCGCCTGGAGATCATCCTGTGGGGCCCTAGTTTAATCTGGGTAGCTCTGTAATATCTGAACGTGTTAGGGGATCCTCCTGAGGCAAGCTGATGACACGTGCCATGCAGCCGGCACGCAGCAAAAAAAACTCTTTGCAGCTTGTTTTTATTTTAATTTCTGCTTGGTTGTGTTGTTTATGAGTTCAAATACACCTTTACACAGTTAAGGTTCTACTGTAGGTGTTTGTGCAAGTGTATGTATTGCTGTATGTATATATATTTTTTTAATTTGGCCAAAATAAACTTCAATTAATTGGGGTGCATGTGGCAGAGTGGTAAGCACTCCTGCCTCACAGCAAGAAGGTCATGAGTTCCAAACCCGGCCGACTCAAACATTCTCGGCCGACTCTGGCCTTTCTGTGAGGACTCTGTATCCCACTCTCCAAAAACATCAATGTATAGGTTAATTGGCAGCTCTTAAAGTGCCCCTAGTGAATGAATGAGGACCCTCTCAAAAACAAGATGATTCATCTCAAGGGATTATTCCTCACATAAAAATAAAAATGTGAATAAATAAAATAATAGTCTGCATTGTGCTAGATGCTATAGAAGACATTTGCCACAAAATTTGGTGCATCATCAAAACTCTCTGCTCCTTATAAAAGCAAATTTCTTTTCCAATCAGATAATGAAGAGCTCAGCGTGTTCAAAGCTCATGTTGCTTGACATTGGTTTAAATATTACTTTGTGGTGGTACAGGATGCTGGTTCATAATCCCTGCCACTCCTTTGAAATTGTATGTCTATGCAGGAACCATAGGGGCTGGAGATTTAAAAAATACATCCTCGTGAAGAAGAGTGAGCTTCAGGAAACTATAAAGAGTCGAGGTTATCCAAGCATGTGTGTAACTAGCAGTTGTGGGTGGAGTGTCTATATACTACTATATATCACATGAAGGATTCAGACACTGCATCTGGAGTTAGACAAACAGATGCCTAATTTGGCCTGAGAAGGTTTTTTTTATTTTTCTTAAGGGACTAATGTTTAAATGCATTCTCGTTAAGCCATTCTGTCTTTAATGTGATCAGGAAGCATTCGGTTGAGAGATGGTGGAAGGGGGGGTTACTGCTGCATATAAGAAAGCTCTGGTATTCCTTATAGTTTCAGCCTGTGGTTAAATAATGATTTTGCCTCTGCACACTGCACGCTTTCCTCTCATGAATTAATAACCTACTGCAGGCCCATGTTCGTATGGAAATGTACAGTGCAGCCCTGAGCTGTGAATGCATTTGTGAAGAATTGGTCCGAGAAGAACATTTCATCAGTTCGGCTTGCCTTTCTGCCACTGTCTACATATGACTGAACTGATGTCTGAACAGGCAGGCTTAAAAAGAGTGGCAAGTACAGTGAACAGCCAAGCGTTATTAACACTGACAGGTGACATTAAATATTAGTTTTTAGGGCACCTGTCCCATTATAGAAGCATATTTTGTTGGAAGAGTGGACTGCAGAAGGTAGGCCTGCTAGATGCAATATTGTACTAAACTTCCATAGACAAAATCTACTAAAGGTAGGCTCTTTCATGTGTCATGCATAGCCCTCAGTCACTTGATCCTGTATTAGAGACGATGCAAGGCGTCAGACGGTGCACTTTCAAGTACAGAAAAAAATTAGCTGCTTGAAATGAGCTGTTAGCTTAGGCCCCAAAGTTTCAGTAAATATGCCGCTAAAAAGGCACCTTCCTGTCATGTAATCCCAAATTAGCGTCAGCTTAGTAGACCTGACCTCTTGTGTCCCAATGATATCACTTTGTACTGCATAGGGCAAGATGGATGTATTTAAGTGAGTTTATGAACTCATAAATCTTGCAGGAATCCATCTGTTGTGAGAGTTTATTACTGAGTAAATATTGCAAATACAATAAGACATATTTGCCTTGTTGTGCCATATTTAATGCTAACGATAAACAGTTACTTGGTTGGGGCCAAATTGTGTGGTGTGTAAATCTCTGGTCTTCCTGTGTACAGTTTAACAGGATAAAATATAATAGTCATAATGTGGTAGACCTATTTTAAAAAAACATATTATAATATACTCTAATAGCCATGTAAAGTAACCTATAACAACTTACCTCAAGCTCTCTTTACAACACAAACGCTGCCCTTTGTTGCCTATTGTTATTGAATCAAAGCCTACAGCCTGGTTTCCACTAGGGAGGAAGAGGGTCCAGCTTTGTGGTATGCTTTGGGAGGGGCGTAAGTCAGCTGATGCATCCAACTTTTAAAAAGTGTACTTCAAACACGTTTTATGCAACTTTTGGGACACTTAGATGAAATCACTGTTTCTGAACCATCTCGCTCTGGACCCAGCAGAGTGCAAACAAGTGGCTCTTGAAGGAGTTACCTGTTTCAAACCTGTACTGACCTATACCTGTTCTAGAGCATACCCACAGTGGAAGCAAAGCTTAAGACACTGAAGACTTAAAGCTTTTTTAAGTCACATAATGTGAAAAACAACATTTGCACATTGGAATAGTATTTTGATTTGATTTAAACAGGACCATTAACTAACTTCCTTCAACCTTTGCTGCCTACATTCTTGGCACATGGAAGTCTATCAAAATAATACTTTTCAAGCAATTGCTGGAAAATGGATATTGTACATGTAGATGTGCTGAGAGCTCATATTTTGCAGGTCAATAGTATTTTCAGATCAATTTTCATTAAGTGCCCAGTGGCGCTGCACAACTCAAGCCCCGCATCCTTGGTTTTTCCAATGCAAAAGCTGATTGTAAAAATCAAAACATAAATATTAACTGTTGACACATGTTTTTTTTTTTTCTCTTAGGTTTATAATTGACAAATGCATTCAACTGTGGTGATGAATTTGATATTGTAACACAGACAGACAAAATAAAAGCTCAGCTGTTTCAGGTCAGCAGTAGTCAGGACAAACTAAGTTAACGTCTGGTAACAGGCCACAGATCCCACAGCAAACCATCTAGGACTGGTTCGGGACAATTGGGGACTTTTACAATCATCTCTATTAGATGGTTCTATGACTATGACTAACTCGTGGTTACTAGATTAAGACAAGATCATGAATCGACTATATGTTTTTTTGTTCTAAAACTAGATCGAGAAGAAAAAAAGTCTGAATCTGAATAGACTTCATCCAGTTTACAAAAGAAGTGAACAAACTAAACAAGTATATTTGTTCAAAAGAGGATTTTTGATAGTCACCATGCTGGTCCACCATGTCCAGATGACGGACCATTCTGCCAAACTCTTGTCCTCTCCATTCCGACAGATGAAGGAATTTGTTTCGCCATGTCACATCCACAAAACACTGCCACAAAACAATTTGCCTCGCCCTGAGGTCTGCCACTTTTGTCAATCCGGAGCACATGGGAGGGAAAGATGGGAGTACCAGTCTGACAGCTGTAGACTCTGAGCTAACAGCACCGCTCCCCTTCAACAAGTTTCTTTAAAGATGAAAGCCCGCCATGCTTTTTATCCACTTCTCCATTTGATATCCAGGGGAGGGGTGGTGGCTCTGTTCTCATCTCAAAGTGATCTTGTGTCATTTGATCTCGGCAGATGGGGAGACATCTGAGGCCTTATTGGGTTAAAAAAAACAATTGTGAGCGCAGTTTGACGTGCTGTAAAATATGTGGCATCCTGCTTTGAAGAGACAATTAACATGGGAGCCAATTGCTGTTGCCTTTTTGTCTCTTCTGTCCTGTCACAACAGTGGCCTGACATCTTTTGTAGTGTAGCGCTCAATTAGCATTTGCCCGTCTTGAGAAACGGCGTAAAAGATGTTGATTCTGCCGTAGCTGCCTGCCAGACACCTCGCCGACTTCGCTTTAGGTCACTGCGCATGATGTAAATCTCAGGCAATGAATGTGACACTCGTCGGCAAAAAAAAAAACGTCTGCCTAACCCATTCTGTTCTCTTCCAAGTGCTACAATTAACCTCATGACTTCCTGCTTCTAAATTGGTCCAAAGATGAAGAACTCATTTGGTTGGAGCTATTTATCCCCGAAGCCGGAGGTAGCTTTCATGACACAAGAGGAAAGTAGGGTAAAGTTTGGAACACGGAATTTGAAAAAGGAGGACAGTTCACCCCCTTAATTAGCTAACTCAATCTCTCTAATTGAATAGACAAACCACCATCCTAGAGGGAAATATCTGTTAATATGTACATATTGGGGTAAACTCTGGGTGATTTATTCACTAAGAGCAATTTGGATTGAAAACACAAGAAATAGATGCAGACTCCACATAGGACAGCCATCAGTGGACCCCTTAGTATGTCAGGAGTACGTCTAGAATAAATATATAGACCACCCCAAACAGACACTTACAAATACCTGAAGAGCACAACACAGGGCATGGAAAAAACATTACCCTCCTTGTCCTGAAAAAGAGTTGCACAAGTGTATTGTTTATGTCACTGAGACAATGCAAAAATGTTATCCAAGATTTTTTTGCCAATCGGACCTCTTTGTTGTGTATGTCATTGCAACTAAATGACAGTTAGTGGCACCAGTGTGAACAGTGGAACGATAAGTTATCCAACAGTGCTGTATTGAGTAGTTGTAACTCTTTTTGCTATGCCCTAGTTTAACATTGTGTCTTTGCAACACCAACAATATTGCATGTTTTTCCGATATCATGCAGAGTTGCAAGTTTATTGAGGAAATCAGTGCCGTTTAGGAATTAGCGCATGCTAGGCCTCAGCATGATGCTCACTTAAAAGTTTCCAATTCCTTGCACTGGCTTCATTAGAGCAGTAGAACTATTCAGAGAACTATTGTGAGATCAATACCTCAAACTGCCAATCCCCGTCCGCTGATCGCTCACTAAATCCCCTCTTCTGATCCTCGCTGTTGTCCGCCACTGACCGCCTAACTCACTTGATTAACTCCCCTCCCCCTTCCCTTCCTTCGCCCTCCCACCTCTGCAGGCCCGAGTGCCTCACTGAGATGGGCAGAAGGGAGGGGGTTTTCGAGGATGGAGGAATGAACCAGAGCTGGGAACAAGGAAAGATCAATTGTGGATTTAGCAGAAAGCTCGGCGAGTGCACGCAACCCCCAGCCGATAACACGATTATCTTCGAAGGAACGGCGACAAAACAAAACAAAGAGCCCTACCTTTGCACATTATGTGAGGGAGGCTGTAAAAGCAGGCCTTGATTCAACAATATTTAGTGTATTTTTTATCTCCAGCGCCAGCTTAGGAAATATTAATAAATAAATCATGGGTTGGTCGGAGCTATATTATGTGGTGAGGAGCTGGCTAATACACTCCAATTGTGAATTATTTGTCAGTGGGAGTGAAAAATCGCAGGAGCTGGCACATCAATCAGGCCTGCCGTTTCAACATGGCGGTATTGAACGCAGCAGATTAGCCACCCACGGCGAGGAATCAGCCAGGGACAAATAAACGACTGATAATTCTTAGTTTTTTCAATTTTTTGTTTTTTTATCTGGCGCCCCTGTGTCTTTTGTCCACACTGTCACGTCATGCCTCAAAGTCATTCTCAGCTGATGAATGCTAGATTCTGGTGTTGGCTCAGAGTTTTATTTTCAGGGAAATGTACTACACAGAATGACATTATCTGTTGTTTGGTATGGGGCATCGGCAAACATCATCTTAAGTGCATTTATCAAATCAGAACATTACAAGTAACCCTTTCTCCAGTATATTTGATATTTTCTTAAGCAATGTTTTCTTCCACATTTCACTTTAGTGTCTTTGGCAATTTAAAATGTGTGATTAAATGATATGGGGATGCCTCTGCAATAGAATTTAAGCTCACACCTAGAGTTTTGGAATAGGTCAAGTAGGTGTGTTGCCTCTGTGTATATCTACCCTATATTTACATTTACTACAAATATACAGAACAGTTTCTTAATTTCATCCAAGAAGGGTACACATGTATTTTTTATCATAGTATTTAACAAGGTACATTCCATTTTACATATTTTCGTAACATGTTGTTACATACATATAACATATTTTTTTATTGAAAATGTTTAATTGCAACTTGTGGAAACCTGGGGCCATGTTTGGCTTTTCTGGAAAGGCTTGAGTGTTTTAAGTTAAGTCTGTGCATTTGAGGATTTGTTAGAATATTTAGTGCTTTTTTATCAGTTCTTGAAGTTAGGTTAATTTAAATTTGGGAAGTCATATAATATTTATAATCACATTCTCACTGGTGTTGTTGTTTTGGGAAACATACCATATTTAAACCAATAATTGTTAACAATAGCGAACATAAGGTTGTATTAATTGACTGATTGCTGCTTTGGGGCATCCTCTCAGACATGCCATCCCTTTCATCCGCTGGGACATTTAGTTTAATCAAACATGTCCTATATATGCTCCAGCAGAGTATTGCAGTCAGAATACTGAGAGCATGTAGACGGCACATGCTCCTCCTGCTCTTCTCTCTCACACTGAGAAACCTGAAGCTGCCTGCTGCAGATAAGCCGCCTTTCGCCTGTGAATCGCAGCCACACTGTCAATACTCCGCGGCGCAGCGTATCCATTTCGCCCAGCCTCGTCACTGGCAGAAGTGACAGGTAGATTGGACGGGAGAGCCCAGAGCCGGGACGGGTCAGCGGCTCGAGCACCTGACGTCTGCTGGTCTCAGTCCGATGGCATTCACACACACAGCTCTGAGAGAAATCAGAACGGCGCCGGGAACTGAGACAAGGCTCTGAGTGAACGACTTCCAGAGTCAGTGAAAAGAGCAGGGCCATGTTTGAATGTGCTGCTGTGGAATCAAACCTGCATGAGCTTGACTCTGTCGGTAAAAGGTTATGGCAATGAAAAAAGAAAGTGACATGCTGTTAGGAATGATAGGGTTTGCAGTACAGCGGTATAATATCACAAATGTATTGTTTTTTTATTGTTGTTTTAAAATCAACAAGAGCAGTATACATATGGCAAATGACTTCCTGTAATGCAATAATATTATACTATTCCATGTTTTAGGCATTCACACTTAGCACATTAGTATATTTGGCCAGTTAAATTGAGCCTTTATGACCTTTATGTGTTGTTTACTGCAAAATACAATATTATTATGATGGCTTATAATTAATTTTCTTTGATCTATAAAGTGTGTTTGAACAATATACTTATACAAACACCATGTTAGGTGTAGTCATGTGTAATCTAGTTTAGACATCTCCCATTATATACATTTCACTGCAGAGTCACAGATGAGATGGGTCAATGCAGATTTTGAACATTAGCAATGTGGTTTTATTGCTCTTTTGTATTACTTTTTTTTTAAGACCTTGTTTGAACATAATCACACTAGAAGCTGATCTGCATTTTAATTTAGCACAGTAACATAATTCCCACCAATATTATAAATATATTATAAATATTATCTGGTGTTTTGAGCCAGACACATGTAACTTTGTAACAGAAAGGATAGCCTCGCGAATGGGCAAACCTCTAATACCCGGTTCACAGCTGCTGTGTTTTTGTGTCCGTTACCATGGATACACAAATGTTCAATACCCACATCACCAGCCTGTAGCGTCTGCACGGATATTAAAAGCTCAGTTTTGTCCATGTACACGTTTCTGCTGCACCTGAAGATTTTTTAATTCTTCATTTTGAAGAGCAATTTTAAAAATACCTCTATGTTTGGACAAAAGGCTCAAACGCATAGAAAAGTAGATCTTTATAAAATATATTTGTGTTCGTAAAGCCAGGGCCTAAAATCCAAAAGTTGTAAAGATCATATAAATAGTTTATAAAAACTAATGTGGGTGCACCACTGTATGACTGCGTATGGCAGAGCATACACACGGAGGTTGTTATAGTTCCACCTCACACTCCACCAAGCCTGTATTTACCTCAAACATACATAAATACTGCAACCAGTGTTGCCAGATTGGGCAGGTTCCCGCCCAATTGGGCAGTTTTGAATTTGATTGTGCGGGTAAAAATGGGTTTGGGCGGGTGGACTAAATTTGGGCTGGTTTGCGGTCAGTTTGGTGGATTTCAAACATCTAAATTGTAAAGTCTAATAAGTTAATAACAAACTCAAATGTGCATGTACTCCATAAAATCAGTCATCAACACAAAGGCCCAGCATAGAGTCAGCTGGCGTAGATGTTGACGTCGTCAACGAGCACATACTTTCAGCCAATCAGCGATCAGGAGGGAGACGTGCTCACTCATTTGTAGGTTTTTAGCGCAAAATTGTAGCTGAATATTCAAGTGATCACTATGCAAAAGTGACATAAATAACTCTAGGAGCACAGATGAATGACTCAAATATCCTGTATGTCATGACTCCTGTCCATCATGTGCACACTGGCCTGACATGCACTTTTTAAACACGACTGCATTCTACTCGTCATGACCGCTGCAGAAAGAGGTTTGAATCAACGATTAATCATTTTGTTCTGCGTTATGTTCTATAAATGTTCATGAAATACATAACTTTACCGTAGTTCTGTCTAAAGCACAACATATTGATAATGCATTCTTGTTCATTTTTGGTTATTATCATACAGTATGTAACGTTCAGTGAATGACACACTTTGGCTGTGGTGTGTGTGCATTAATGTGTGTAATGCCTGCTATTACGTTTTTTATTCCAATCACTTATATTGGGCACTCTTTGAACTTAAATTAATTTATTCTTACTGTTGTCTTTCGAAAATGATAGCCTATACGTGTCATTGGTTAATTTCATGATTTTGACAGTTTTTCCTCTTAGAAATTTTAGTTATACACGACTGTATTTTCATGTATTTGCCCTGTTTGATTCATTTTCCTGGGAAATTAATTATTTATTTTTGTCATCATTTTGTTTTAAGGAAATACAATGGTGCTAATCAATCTTGACTGATATGGCAATCCAATTATAGCACATTATTTTATTAGTTAAAAATTTGGGCGTTTTTTTCTTGGATTTGGCGGGTTTTAGTGAGCTTTTGGGCTGGAAATCGTCAACCCAATCTGGCAACACTGACTGCAACAAACTTAACCTACCAAGTTATCAAACATCCATATGGCTACTATAGAGTCAAATCCAGTTCTATACCGTCATATAGTTTTTCTTCTGCTCCACAACTGTTTGAATTACAAGTCACATTTTTTCACATTTATGGGAAAAACATATTTGATTTGAAAGACTGGGTGGATGTGTCATTCTGTCTACTCTTTTCTATTACAGTAAATACAAGTGAACTCACCTATTCTATTAAAGATAAAACACCTTGACACATAATTACGGAGTGCATGATTGCTTACTAATGTCTGCCAAATGGTGTCTAATTTAGTGTAAGTGACTTTGTTGGATATGTATTCATTCGTCACTGCTAAATTTGTTCTGAAATGATTTGATAAATGAGGTCTATTTTATTTAAACGGCACACCTACTAGGGGACAGCCAATTACCCGTTGGGCATGTGCTGGAATGTGCCCCTCAATATGTTTTGACAGCAGGGTGCTATATCATAGTTAGCCCCACAGACAGCGTTGGCGGCCTCGGACTTGATCCTAACACAAAAGCTGTCAGCCGGGTCAGAGGCTCGAGGGGCTGTCAGCAAAACAATGTGTCTTCAGTAAATGGGACAGGTTTGATGTTGGAGTGAGGGTATGTAGGGACAGGTGGGGTGATGGAGGTCCAAATAATAAAAGCGAGGGTCAAGCGGTATTAAAGGGTAATTCTGGAAGTAGTTTCTGACCACATGGTCCAAAGTACACTTTGTTTGTTTTGGGATTTGTTCTTTGGAGACTGTTTGAGCAATGCCAAGATTAGCCACCATTGTCCAAGTGGTGAATCCTACATTAAAGCAACCCTATGTCATTTTTCAAGATTTTTCTGGAATATATTTGTATATATTTACTTTGGGGCTATGCATTTTCTGGTAGCGGCATAGTCATATGCAAACCTCCGAGACTGTGTACACAAACATGACAGCATCTTAACTGAATAGATATATATGAATAAAGTTTAAATGCATGCAATTCACCATTGTAGACATCCTGTAGCTATTCCACAGTGTTCTGTTTACAATCCACCACTGTGACTGATTGAATAGACAGAATTCTTAGAGTGATATAGTAGTGTTGTAGCATGGATCTTCACAAATGGAGACTGAAGTTTGTCATCTCTAATTGGTTGTGCTCCAGGAATATAGTTTTCTTTACAAATTAACTTAATGTTAATTCTCTCTCGCTTTATTCCCACAACACGTGCATTTAAAGTTCTGAAAGTTCTAGTGATTTCATTTTCTTTTCTTTTTTTAGCATTATCTTCAAGACGGTAAAACTTTATTTTACACTACACTTGATACATTGTATCTACCTCATTAAGTACAATGTAACACACTGTATAACAAACTGTAATAATATACATAGATACCCTAACCCTTCCTACAATAATTTACACATACACATAATTCCATTATGTATGTACTATACATGTTATTACAGCTTGTTACACAAGGAGGTAGATACAAAAAATAAGTGTAGTGTCAAATAAAATAAAATGTCACTTTTAAGACTTTCAGTAAAAAATATTTCATTTCATATCTCATTAATATGGCTCTTTGTACATTTCCCTGCAGACTCTTGTTAGCCTTGTCTTAGGCCATAACAGAACTGAAGCAAACTACAGCAGTCTGTCTAAGGTCAACAAAGGAGTGTGAACTCCCACAGATGAAGGGAACAACGTGGTCAGTGTTCTGGGTGTGTACAGTCTTCACCTGCAGAGACCACTGTGCACGATTTCTGAGGATTAAGTGAAGGGACAGGTGCATCATGAGCCTGTGTCTTTTGTTTTGTTTGCTTTCTGTGTCCGTCCTTTGCTAGATTTGAGTTCTAAACTGTTTCAGTTACACTCAATCAATGTACATTATCACTTTTTATTTATAAGAACTAAAAACTGAAACTGAAATATTTGCATCATTAATTGGTGATGTGTTTAATAATGGGAGCCAATAAGTCAATCTTTGGGGCCCTACTTTGTTTTCTACATCCATGACTCATCACATCTGAAACCTAAAGATTAATTTATACTCTAAAGTAGATACACATTAGGATATGGAAAGACCTTTCTGTTTGGACTCTGCGGTCACTTGGTCTGTACTTGTCTGTTTTCCCAGAGCTTACAGACAGGGACCAACAGAGCAGTGTTTGTGGTGACCATGAGGGGCAATAATGAGCTCTTCTCAAAAAATGAAGTAGCAGACAATGACGGAACAATTTGATGAGTAGGTCATAAGTGTACAACGCAACTTTGACGTGTTGCTAAAAGCCCACGTAGACATTTGAAAGTCTTTCTTAAGATCCATTATTAAAAACCTTGTTCAGTGTCGCAATGCTTGTTGTTGTTCTATTTACTCTTGTTTCTCTTCTCCTAATTTGCTAAAACCCTGCAGGTTGTTTAACATAAGACTGAAGTTGATGTAGGTAACATTTGTATAAAGGCTGTACAAAAATAGCTCTTAACCACAGTAACATGAATATGATCTTGTAAACATGTAAACTGTATAAAAATAGTGTTCATGTTAATCATGGGTATCATACAATATATTGATTCAATGGATGAATAATTCTATGTCCTAAAGTATTGTAAGTGGACTGTTGCAAACCCCTATTGGACTGTCAATTTTGAATATGAATCTTGTAAGATTGTATTAAGAGTCACACATACAAGTATTTGGTGAGCTGGCTGCACTGTGTTGATGAAAAAAGTTTACAACTCTGTTAGTGGCCTCTTTCAGTGAAAACTGCACTGCGTACTTGTTGCTCATGAGGTTGAAGGGGTAAAAAATAGATACATGTCATCCTGGGTAATTGTCTTTTTGCTTAATTGTATGTAAGTTGTCCAAACTAGAACATAGTCAAATGTACAACAAGCTTTTTTCACACAAAGGGTAAATCAGTAAAAAAAAATAAATATTGGGTATTTATGCCTATGTACAACTTTTTTTTTTTTTTAACAGTTATACACATTATACAATAAACATGTTTTTCATTCCTTTAGTCTGAAGGTTTCTTGAGAAATATTTCTATGTCATTTATCTGTGTTGTCTTTGATGTGTTTATTATTTCAAAAAGAAATTAGTGTACTGGAGCTGTCTGCCCCACTGCCAGCCCTCACACAAGCCTAACCTGGACGAGAATAGTTCCCATCATGATGTCAGTTTTGTATATTTAAGACACAACAGTTGACCCCCTTGTTGCGTTTCTTGGTGCCAGAAATGGAAGGAGGTGGACCTATGACTAGATGTTAGAGTGCCGCTAGTTAAAGGTCTACTACCTACAGTAGCTACACTATTTATTTATTTATTTATATTTTTTATCTTTGTCTACACAAGATCATTTGACAAAATATTTTACTCCACACAGCCCTACTACAAACGCATAAAACAGTTCTCCACACTACAAGATGGTGGTAAACGCCAACAACCCAAAGAGAAACCACAAGTTACACCTGTAAATAGCAAATCTGAAACTAATGAGTGATTCATTTGCGTTAAAGTTATTGTTGAATTTGTCCTACAGTGTCCTACGGCTTCGTTTCTCGTGGGGTTTCTGCCAGCGATGCGTTGAGTGGTGCAGTAGTAGGACAGGACAACAGGACGCCTGCATGTTTGAGTGAAGCTATGCTATAGCGTCAAGTTCACTTGTAAACATGTAATTAGTTTTAAAAAGCCTTGCTTTCACTGGCAGTACAGAACGGGTCAGTGCAGGACTGTTTGGCATGTGAAACCCCTGAAGTGTGTGTGTTTCTACTCTGCTGGGTCCATAATATCAAATTTATAAATCCTGTTATGTTCTTGCATAATAAAATCACATTATTAATACTGCAGATACTTCTACTAGTTAGATGCCAAACTGCATTGTGTTAACTTGTACTTCTTATATCTGTAATAATAATAAAATCAAACGTTTTCCACTTTTCCGAGGCAGTGACTGGAATGTTAGTACTTACTTCATAACATCCCACTACTGATTAAATCTTAAACCTAATCCTGCTTGTTCACGTGCTTTTGCAGTTTAAATAAAAACATCATTCATATCAGTTATAACATTGCATTAAATCTCTTATTTTTTCAATTTTATTAAGTAGTAATGATTTTCCAATTACAGTGCCCATAATGGCCAGTGTGACCTTATGCATGGTCATGAAATACAAAGTGATTTTATCAAAGCCAGAATGTGCCTGAGGCCGGTTTGGTTACAGCGGCTGACAAGTTAATCCCAGTCCCGTATGACGCCGTGCCACCTCTCATCTCAGAGTCCCGTTTGTGCCCACAGATCGCACAGCGAGTGGGAGCACGATGCCAGTGCACATTTAAAGTTACCCATACATATTTGAAACCTAATCTCTAGACACTTAATTAATATTTTCATTAGTATTCATGACCGTGAAAATGCAAAGGGAGAAGGCACATGACACCTTCGATCTAAAATCCAGGATTGTATGCATGCATAGAGAAATTGGATTGTATAATCTCCAGTGAGTTCATGTATGATATCATAGCTGCCATGTGCTGGTTTGAGTTTTCTAAGCAGTAGAAAAATGGTGAATTTTTTAGACCATATTTGTCAGGTTTATTCTCAGGACAAACACCTCTCCGCTCACGACATGTCTGCAATCAAAAAACTTTACCTGAACATGTCATCTCTCCACCTATACATATTGAATTTGAGATGCATTCTGCTTAAGTTATATTTTTTGTCGCCGATGAAAAATTAGTTCTCTGCATTTAGCCCATTCATTCCAATGTCGCCGCAGCAACCAATCAGCAGTGGGCAGCCAAGGAGAAGTTCCCAGGGACCCTCTCCAGATATCGGAAAACAGAGTACCCAGAGAAAACTTACTTGAGCGCAGGGGTAACATGTAAACTCAGAAAGACTTTTCCTTGCCTTGAAACAGCATAACTCAGAATGTCATAATTAGTTGTAGACACACCTGAATTTAATCAGAATTTTTCTGTGACTAAAAAGTTGCCCATTTGCCACCATTTGGTCTCCTATCCTTTTCTCTGCCCACAACTTTCTGACCAGGGGTGCCCAAACTGGGTCCCAGGGGCCAAAATTGGTTTGGACCTCCAGGTGTCTTTACATTTTGTGACTGAAATTGCAAAGTGACTACTGCGTCATTCTCCAATGATGGTCGAGCATATTTATTGACAAGGTAATGACCAATTTTATTGGAGAGGAGCCAATGGGTATATTTACCCCAGAAACATCTCACTTCTTCGAACAACGAAAGCAGACTATAAGACAGTTCAAGTGTGTTTGTTTTATACATTTTTTTAAGTCCACAACTGGTCCTATTCTGATTTTTGAAACTTCTGTGTCAAAAGGAAAAGGGGACGGGCTTCCAATTATGAGCTACCTCGTCAAAACAAAATGCAGCAATATATATATATATATATATATATATATATATATATATATATATATATATATATATATATATATATATATATATATATATAAAAACAGCAAATGCAGTGGCACACAGACAAAAGGCATTTTAATTTTATGCAAAAGATTTATGTGTTGGGCCCATGGACATTTTTTAATTTTGGCCCTACAAGGAAGATGTTTGGACACCTCTGCACTAGACTGTATAGTTCCAGTCCAATGTCTGATCTTGTTCAGTCTGCTAGCCTTCACAGCACACAACTGCAGTAAACCGTGAACTTGCTCCACAGACAGAACAATGTCAGTGGCATGTTGCATACATAAAATTAATAAAGCCATTTGAGGAAGAACTACGCAGATCCTTGAGGTTTTTAGGTTTCTTGCTGGCAGACTTGTGCTTTGGAGAGCCATCAATTTTTTTCTACTACTGTACCCACATTTTCCCTCATGTAGTTATCATAAATCTTACAGTTAGAAAAATTAACTCATCCCAACACCCATCAACTAAGTTAAGCATTTTCATCATCCTGCAGTTTTTCCAAAGCATAAATTGGCCCTAATCCATCTACAATCTTTTTTGGCAATACTGTGTGGGGGGATGCTATTAGTATTGTCATTATTAAAATGTTTATGTGTACAGTTTCTACTTCTCTGGAGGAATATATCATTCAAAATCACTTGATCGCCGAAAACCGCATTTGAGTTCAATTAAATCATTTGGGAGCACTGTGCAGTCTTCTACAAATTTAGTTGAAAGGCAGCACGAGTTACAACCAGTGATATTTTTCACCCCCACTTTTTGGGTTCTCCTGCAAAGTCTTCCCTCCGAATGATGCCAAGACACGGAGTAATCCTATTTTTGGCTTGTACGGTTGGATGAAAGCGTGCATTCAGGAGGTCGTGTTGTCACTTGGAAGGCCTTAATCAGATTTTGCTGCATTCCCTTATCCTGTCACATAAGCTTGACAAAAACCGCTGTGTGTCTTCCCCGGAGAAACACCTACACAGGCTACCCCCGACCCTTCAAGAATGAAGACAACAGCAACCTGGCGCGTGGCAGCTTCATTCCAGCATGCTCTGGCAAGGAACTGGAGTTAGAAGAGGTTTCCAAGAAAGCCTCTAGCTGTCAGAGAGAACCGGTGCTTGTTGAATCAAACTTGGAGATAAAGCACAAAGCGATAGAGCTCCCTGTTTATATTGTGTGCTATAGTCGTATTTGATGAAAGAATAGCTTCTAAATCATTTGATTGTAACAGTCATCGGCACTGCTCACTATGTAACTGTGGTCGAGACACAACGCTAAATGGCATCAAAAATCGCTACAACCTGCCACTGCATAACAAAGTATAATGCAGAGAGCAGTGCAAATAATGGCTCTGTAGATGCTGACGACACTAAAATCAACAGTAAAAGGTCTTAATATTAACTGTAAAATGCCTTTGGTTTTGAGAATTGATAAGACAATTTTTATAAACAAGAACAGTGTAGCCGTAGGTGTTTTGTGCAGTGTTGATTTATGCAAAGGAGCCATGGAGCGCTTTTTATCTTTTTTTTCCACAACTTTGTGTGGAGTGTAAATTATATTAGCTGCTTCAGAATGTATTAATATCAAATAAATCAGTGAATTAAAAAAAAAAAGGGATTTTATTTTTTTTAGCCATATCACCCAGCCAAACTGACTGGAACAAGAAACTGAGTAGCTTCATTTTCATTTAGGCTTTTAAGAATTGTCTAATTGAGATCCTGACTTAAACCTGCTCTTGTTCTGGTTTGCTCAGGTTTAGAACTAAGTTTTACCCCGGTTTTCTCCAAAGTTGCTCAAAGTTTAGACTTAAGGTTGGACAGACTCTGAGTTGTAGCTTTATAATAGAGTAGGTTTGGCGTTGATAAAACTAAACAAATCCAAACTGAGTAACTTTGAGTTTGTCTGGTGAACAACGTGGGTTATAAAGTTTCTTGCTCATGTATTCACCGACATCTATAACTTTAGGTTATAGGTTAACCTATAACCTATAACACCAACATTATAAACTTTTTTCTTTTTCTTATTTAAGTAAGTAAAATTGATTAAAAATATGAAAACATACTTTGACATTTTACAAAACTTTTTTTCCATCCCGAGTCCATCCCAAATTCAAGTTGTAGCCACAAATAAAAAAATAAAAATAAAAACAGCTTTTTTGTTTTTTTTGTTTTTGCGCAGAGTGTAATAAAGTATATCCTCTGCACCAGAAGAACAAAAGATTTAGTTGTGATGCATCGGATTGATGTGACTTTTCTCACAGCTGATTGGTCCAGTCTGGTTTTCTAAACCAGAGTAAATCCTCCTCTGGAGCAGGGTAGCCATGTAAAGTCAATCACTATTGGCGAAGAAACTCACTTAAAAAACTCACCTAAATCAAAACCTAAAGATGTAGTTCTGGGTGTAGATTTACTTTAGTGCCAGTTTTGAGCTGTAAATTAGAGTTAGTGGAATGTATTGGTGTGAAATCTACATCATTTTCGTTGCATTGTACTTGTACATGTGTAATGACAATAAATCTATCTATCTATCTATTCAATGTCAAAGGGGTATCTAAATATGAGACATTTTGATATTTTTACTTCACTTCTTCTTGCAAAAGAAGTTTCCGGCCAGTTCAGTGCGTTTTCAAACTCTCTACAAGTGTGATGATTTTCACTTTCAGAACTCTGGATACAACACGTGTCACATTCAAATCGGCGCATTTTGGTTTGAATCCCACAGCACTTTTTGCACACACTTGGACAGGAATTTCTTTATTTTATATACAATACAAAGGGATTCCATGAAGCTTCTGTGTCAAAATTAAAAGAACAATTGAAGCCACTATGGTCTTTGTGGTTTGTCAAGTTCATTATTATGAACTTTAAAGGTGCATTTGCGAAATGCGTGCTTTTCCATTTCATTTGAGATAAATGCTCTTTGATTCACCAAAGTTTAGTGCTAAGACTGACCTTAAACCTGCTCTGGACCAGAATAAACTTTATTCATAAGTTTCTTGTTGTTCGAGCTTGACCTATGAGCCTGTTTTATGGAAGAGAAATCACAAACAAAAAGAGCCTGACTTATTGGGTTAGTTTGTTTCATTATGCACTTTGTGTTATTATTAACTCTATGACAATAGCACCCAGTTCTATTTTTCTTGCCCACACACTGTTGCTGGTACTTTCTTTTTTAGGAACAGTGGGAAATTGTAAATTGCATACTGTGGTGCGGCACAGAAAGTCTAACGCTTGTTCTTGACGATTAGCCCAGTAGATGGGAGAACGACGCTGCCAGTTTGACACCTGTTCCCAGCAGTAACCACACGTCAGCGTTTGTTTGCCTGTCACCTCAGATGAGTTTCAAAACTTGTTATTCTGCCAATGTCATCCTCCCTGATACAATGTCATTCACACAGTTGTTTTTACTCTTCTCAAAGGTTGACGTTCGACCCCATCAAGCAAAACGTCTTTACAAAGTTCCCCCTCCTCCGCACGCCTCTGACTCCCAGCTGTTTGCCTGTTCTTTTATACTCTTCTTATGTGCTTAATTCTTTCATGTGTGTGACAAATAGTTCAGTAGAAGGTTGAGAAAAATGCGAGAGCGTCATCATGACAGGGTTGCACTATTGTTTTTTTCTCATGGGTCGCACTTTTGATGAGTGTAAGAGTCATGAATGCACAGTGCCGTGTCATATGATGGGGTTGTGACTGACTTGGAACAAAACAACATTAAAGAAAGTGCTAAACAACGTTGATAAAGAAAAGGTCAAGAGTCAACTTACTTCATTGAAACTAAAATAATTTGATCACTTCCAATATAAATCCACTAAATTGTTAAAATAATAACTTACTTTTTCTCCATCTGCCTATCTTCTAAACCTTGATTGGCTGAACAGAACTTCAGTGTGTTAGCAGCTGTCACTTGTAAATCCTGAATGTATCAGCCTTACTTTCTACAGCCAAGGTAGCAACATGCCACTGTAAAATAAATATTTTGCAAAACTGTATGTTTGCTATGATCACTATACAAAATCTGACTGTTTATAAAAGTGTGATTTAAATTAACCTAATACACTATACAAAACTATACAAAAGTTTTTCACAGGCAGCAAATCTGAATCTGAATTGGAATCTGTGTTAAAAATAGTGACTGAAGGTGACTGTAATGAAAACCGATTAGTGTCGGTATAGCAACAGCCAGTGCTAAAACCTCAATGGAATCATTTTTATGACTAACAAAGTTATTACCATTCTTCTCATGCTTCTTTGTTTCCTGAAAACTCAATATATTTAATTTGACAAATGCAGTGTTGTAAAAGCTCTGTACTATTTCAAACAATAAAAGGAGAACAATCCACAATAGACTGAATTTTGTGTATGTTTAAGCATGTATCTATTTCAAATTGATGAATGTGCTTGTCTTTCCTTATTTCATTATGATATGAAAAACTAAGGCCGAGCTGTTTAGCAGACATGAGTAATCCATCACAGATATGGCATGACTGCTTTGATTTTGGTTATTGTTGGATTTTTGTAGAGCAGGTTGAAAACAAATGTTTATGAATGTTTAAGCATTGGGAGGGTTTTTTTATATGGTGTGTGGCTAATCTAAATTGACTAAAGAGTTTTCATTGTCTGTGACATATAACTGTTGAAACAGAAGAATGAGGGCCTCTTCAAAAGGTGTTGGGATATACATTCATCTGTTGTTGATGTACAATACCACCCCAGGGTACATTTAAACCACACAGACAGACTGAAGACAGACCCTTTTTTACTGACTCAGACTTGGACTTTCTCTTTAACTAAAATGACTTGACTTTAAGTTTTTTGGTGACTAGGACTTGTGCTTCACCTGAGTCACTGACTAACTTCGACACAGACTCGGCTCAGACTTGCACTTGAACACGGAGGACATTAGGGCGACTTGGACTCACAAACAGGTGACACCACAACAACACTGCCGCTGATATATTCAAATGAGAGTCCTGGTTGGCAAAAGTGAATGCAAAATTACCCTAGGTTCTCAAATTAAATCCTGCCCAGTAGTGTATTGAGAACAGCTGGGAATATCAAACAAATAAACCGCACAGCACCGTTGTGTGATACTTTGCTAAGAGATACCATTTAACAATAATGAACAGGCGTGGCTTTAATTACAGCAGTCACTATGCTCTCATTTTTAACAGTTCAGCATGAGTTAAACCAACAACACAGCTCCGTAGCAGCCTTTTCAGATATTCACAGTAATTACCTTCACATAATTTGGTGATTCCTGTACTGTCAATATTTCATCCACACTATAATTTAATATTTTCCCTGTTTTTCTTTTTCTCCTTTCTTTCAGGTGAGTGTCAGTCAACAACTCTGGGATTATTCCACTCAGCTGTGATCTCCCGCTGAGTTTCTCCCTGCTTTGCTTTTTTCCATTTGTGATTCTGCGATCAGGTTTGAAAAGACTGTGTGTGCTGTGATTGTGATCAAAGAGACAATGCAGAGAGAGAGAGCGAGAGAGATGTGGGGTGATGGGGTACCATTGTGGTCAGCATTGGCTCCAAAACCGCATGGAGTTAAAAGCCAATGTCACCGCTGACTTGGTGCTTTGGTCTGGTTGCCTCAGTCTGGTTTGATTTGGCTGTGATTTCTCTATCAGAAGTATTTAGGAAACCTTTATTTGCCCTTCCTCCATTATTCAGCAGCTCCGCTTTTAGCTCCGGGTGTAAAAATGTGTGCCGATTATTGATTACTGCTGCCAGCAAATAGAACATTAAACCGGATATTGTGTGACCTTCTTTGCACTGATCCAACCAAGACGGCTTTGCTTGGATACTTTGATACAACCTGAATTCAGAATGACTCAGTTTCTTTGTGAAACTATTTATGAATTAGGACAATACCCATTGTGTTTGTTGCCACATGTGATCTCACTGTCCATATCAGGTCAGCCAGCAGTTAAGCAAATTCAATCAGCGCTACCCAGTCAAAAAGATCATGCTTGTTCAGACATGTGCACACCCTGCCTCCATCCCAGCATATCTTCATCACATGCAAACAGGTCCTAAAGCTTAGAAACTCCAAATTTATACTCTCCTGCCAGAGATGCTAGCATGCTAAACGTTAAAGTGTTTGCATGCTTTGAGACAACATTGAACTCAATCATTACACTGGTCAATCTTATGTTAAGTTTGATTGGCCTCATGGTGTCTTTAGTGTTTATACTATTACCCAAAGTGCTGGCTAAGGTGTGTTGCTGATAAGGCCATAATGTGCTTGGATGTGTCAGTTCTGGTTCTTATTTAATTGGGTCTGCATAAAAACATGGCATAATAATCTATTTCATCTGAACTGATCGAAATGTGCACCCTTACCATCAGGGCCTACTAAATCCTACAAAAATGGTAGGCTACAGCAACACCACTGCAAATTTTGGAATATCTTTGTTGGATTAAAAAGTCTATTAAACACATCTACATACAGTATAACATGTCCCACAGTTTTGACAATATCCTTGAACCGCCTGGAAATAATTTTTTTACCTCATTGAGAAAGCACAGTGGAATTGCCAATCAACAAAGGTGCCACATATAGATCCCAAACATTGGGTGGACCAGAGATGGGTCGTTGGAGAATTTATTTGGGTCGCCCAAAAAAAAAAAAAATTAGAAAAGTATTTCTGAAAGTCAGTGGGCACTTTGTGTAAATATAGTTGTTTTAGTTAATTGCTAATGGTCAGGAATGTATCCCAAAATATAAGAAAAACAATTATGTTAAAACAGACCAGGGAATTGGGTCATTATTGTCAGTCAGTCTATTTGGCTGTTAATGCTAGAGTCAATTTAATTCAAAACTATTCCACATGGACCCCTGAGGAACAACAGTAAGAGTTGTTCCTACAGATTAATCTCAGATGTTCGCCAACTACTGTTTGTAGCGGTCCTTTAGAGTGTTGAGAGAATTTCCATTTATTTTTTTATATCCTGATACTCATATACTCTCCAAATTGTAATATTTTGTTGAGTTACTCTTTTTTAACTTTTTGTTTTTAATTCAGTGAATTAATCAACGTTAACTACGATTCATCCATATGGGGTCTGCTGCATTTTGAAAAGTACTACCTCCCTAAAAATAGCAAAATAGTTTGGAGCGGCCAATGTTAAGGTTTTATTATTATTGTGGACATAGCCCTATACCACTGCCTTTTGTTAGCTGTTTGCTGTACGAGCAGGTTATAGTTGTTTTATGGAACACATTTTATTTTATGCTCTACATTTTCTTGGAGGTGGTAGAGCTTTAAACTTTTAACAGTGTTGATAATAAACGCCACAGCGCCACACACATAGCCCTCCTTATAGAGGGACCTCAGTTTGCTCTTTAAAATATTGATAGCCACATTCTGCTCCATAAAAAATGTGATGTATTGGTATAATATGTTTTTCTTTACTCAGCCACAGTGCTTTAGACCAGTTTCTGTAGCAACACCCACCACACACACACACACACACACATACACTCCAGTGGTCATTAAAAGCCAGCGTCACCAGGGGCATATCTCTGGTAGCACCTGCCAAAACCATTATGTGCCACCCTGGCCTTGGCCGACATGCTGGCATACATCTGAGCAGTTAGGACACATTATTGGCAACCTTCCTTGGCCTTGCCCCATTATCAAGACCTCTAATTACTGGCAGTGTTGGGCGGAAAACAGACAGGACTGGACGGACGGAGGTGGACGTTTCATTAGCCACTAGGGGCAACGTGGCAGCGGGGTGACACCTTTCATTTTAGACACCTGTATGTGCAAGCGCTCATGGGAAAAGGGCCTGGGCCTGAATGTGTCAGGAGCGGACTGATGGAAGGTTTTTGGAGCATAATGATGGGTGCTGACCAGTGTGGGGAGATGCTGGCTTGTGTGGTTGGTGCAGTCCGAGCTGAAAATTATGCCTGCTGGGCACAAGCAGCTTTAATAGGCAATGGCGCACAAGGCACATATGGGCATTTACGTGCACGCTCAGATGCACTCACACCCCCTCTTTGCACACGCAGAGCACTGGACAGCAGCACTCTTTGGCCAGTCTGGCTGTAATGAGCTGTTTTCAATAAACTGCATTTGGATGTAAAATTTATATTACTCTAGTTTAATGAAAAACTACTTTTATATAATAATAATAATTATTATTATTATTATATATATATAATAATATATATATTATTATTATTGTTATTATTATTATTATTATTATTATTATTATTATTATTATTATTATTATTAATAATAGCAATAATAATAAAAATAATTAAAAATATATAAGCAATTATTGACCATCACCGTAGCAACCCGGTGTGGTGCCGAGGTTAAACTGTGTTGCTATCTCAGTTGCAGTTCTTTAAAAAGACATGTATTTCCGTTCTGGTGGCAAGTTGTATATTGCAATAAAGCTCCAAGGCTCAAGCAATTGTTAATAAGGACGTTAGGCATACAATGTTTTTTTTTTTTTTTTTTTGAAGGCGTGCCTTGGTCTCCAACTTACAAAGTTGTTGTTTTTCCATGGGTTGCTGTTGACTGTCGCATTTCTATTCTGCTTTTTCAATGTGAGACTTTTTTTCACTAATTGTTCCTACAGAATTTTATTAATCACATGTTGCATAGCTGCACCAGATAAAATTCTTAGGAAATAAATGTTTGTCCCCCGGTTACATTTTTTTGTATTTTTGCAGGGGCTGATTCTTTTGTGTGACACAGAGCCAATTATCACTACAGACAGCTGCATTTTAAAGATGAATGTGTTTCACATTTCATCCATTTACAAGAAATGTGTGATATGATAAATACTATTAGCCCATTGCATAAAATTCCTATTGGCTTTAAATGCCATTTTTTCAGTCATTGACACAGCAACACAGTCGCAGATAGGGCACTGATCCAATTTACTTTTTATTTCCATATATATATGTGTTCGGGCCAGAGATGTCAATAAGTAATTAATGTTTGAGACAAATCGGACAATGAGTTGTCGAGTTATAACAATTGTGGGTTTGCGGAATGTAACCTTTAAGGCTACGCTGCATAAAAAACTTAATACTTTTGTAGAAAATTTGGATAACGTTTGATGGCATACATCCCAAGATTATTAAGAAATGGTTAACTCAGTTTTCATAGTGAAGACTTTTCATCACCTAAAGAGACTTTGTAAATTCTGAGATCAACCGTGTAAGAAAGCTGAGCTTATATCTCTAGAGGGCCGGGTTTGACCTGAAACTAAACCTGATGGACCAGGCTGTTCTGGTCTCATAGTTGTTAAAGGCTAAGGTGAGTTGCTAGTTACTTTCAGCTGTTGCTGTTGTTCTAGAGTCAGACTGTTTTGTTTTAGGTTTCAAAACACTGGTGTAAATACTAGGCAGCATGAATCTGAGGCCACCTCCTTTGTTCAAAGAGGGCCTTACCTTTTGAAAAAAAAAATGCATCCTTCACACCTCTTTCAAACCATCTGGCCTCACTGGCCAAAATTTGACAAAACACCTTTGCCTTGAAAACTAAGTCCAGATGCTTTAGCGTTAATCCTTTTCTTCAAGATGACCTGGATGTCTGAGAACCTCCAGTGACATCCATAGATTATCTCGAATGAACTTGGCGCATTCGGCCTAACGCCTGAGGAGGAGGAATTAAAATGTCCAATTTTGGCCAAAGTCTAATTTGAAATTTCAATCCAAGACCTTCCTGATTTTTTGTGAGCAGGGACATAAATCAAGCCTAGCGCACACAACTTACTTAGCTTAGGTTGGAATCTAATACAAGCTTGGTTTATACAACAATACAAGTTGGCTTTTCCATTCTTAGTGACTAAAAATACTGAAGATCTTTACTTACGTATTACTTGTAAATAAATAACCTCTGTCTATGCATTAATGCATCTGACGTAATAATGCTCTGTATAATTCTGCTGTTTTGCTGCTGTGTAATATGGCAGGGATGCACTCAATTTAAATGTAATTAATTCAATTGTTTAATTACCTTTTGAAAGTAAATGCTTTTATTTCAATGCGCTGACAAAGTCTTGAAAGTGGCTCAGATAAAACCCACAGAGAAACCCACATCAGACGACCAGCCTGGTGATATTTCCTGCTCCATCTGTCTTGTCCGAGTGAACTAAAACTAAAGGTTGCAAAGCTGTGGGAGACTGTGAAGTGGAGAAAGCTGCATGCTCTGAGCACGGTCTGCTCAGATAACGTCTCATGTCAACTCCAGCTGACTTTACTTTCCCAAAAGGTCAGATATCACAGATAACTTTTTTAGTGAGCCACAAAACACAAGTGTGCAGTTCCGGTGGCAGATGGGGAAGCAGCGGTAGGAATGTGGCCTTGGCCAGCGTTAGCTCATGGCATAATAGACTTTCATTTAGAGATGCGTTGCTTCGTATTAGGGTATGTGTGCATTCTTGGGGTCTCTAAATATAGTTCAGAACACTTTTGTGGATCACTTTTATAAAGCCAGTGCCTTGGGTTTGATTTTTTTTTATCAGAGTTTTTTTATGGAAAATGTTTTTTTTTTTTTTACAAAATGAAGTTAAAAAATAGGAAGAAAAGAAAACAGGCATAAAAACAACAACAACAACATCATGAACAACAAAACCTCCCCAACCTTGATACCACTCCAGTAGGCCTCTCCACCATTCCTAAGACTCTAAAGCCAGGAAAATGCCCGGGTAAAAGCCCCTATGCACGCTAAAATGATCCTGGGGAGTCAATCATGGAGTACCTGATCTTCTCCAGATGCAGGCAGGACATGACGTCATGTAGGACTGTGTGTGGAATGGTGGGGATGCTTTTTTCAACTAGTGAGAACCACTTGACACGCCAGCAGGGTAGAAATGCCCATAGAACCATTGTCCAAAGTGTTCAGGTGGGTCCGTCGAGTCCTGAGCGGAAAAGTCCAGGAGAAAGAGCCAGGTCCTGCTCCCATGCTGTTTTGATTTTATTTGTGGGTCTAGAGTCAGATAGTTTTAATTAAACACTTGAAGTGCATTTGAAAATATGTTTTTTTGTAGAATTGTTCATGTAAGACTTTTACTAATACTATAGTATTATTACCTTTTTATCACTAGTAGTACTTTCCCCACCACTGCCTTAAAGCTTTAATACTTACAACTTTCAGCATCAAGTTACTTTGTATTGCACCAAATTGACCAAAACTGTACTTTTATGACTTAGGGCGCACTCACACATAAGCAATCTGAAAACAAATCTGTAACGCAGCCTTGATGTTTCAGTCTGCTCCATACTCCCCTGTGGATGTACACTTAGACAAAAGGCCTAATGACATCATACTGTCCAAACAATTCTAATCATGTCTTTTCCTGGAACATTCCTGGAACATAATCCGTTGAAAATAGCAGGAACCTCCTTTTGTCCTCATCCGTTCTTTAGCCAGTCTGTTTAGCCTTTCATTTCTCCTTGGGTGCAGTCTGGCCCTGTCTGCAGCACAGTGTGAAGCCTGGAAGCCATGGAAATGAATTCTGATTAATTCTCCCAGGTGGCTGCTGGCTGGAGCACCACTGGTCCCTTCCAAGACGCAGGACTTTAGAGAGCCGTGGTGGAGATGCAGTGTGCTTGTTTCTGGGTGTTTTTGTTGTGAATGTTTGTGGAGTGGTTTGATTTGAAACTCTGGAGGGCTTCTTCCTTTAATTTGTTTCATTTGGGCTGGGGAAACAATGCCATTCCAAACCAATAACCACATAGAGAGTTGAGGAAACAGGCTTGCATCCTCCTCCGAGCGAGGGCTTTATCGAGACGGCGAAATGTAATGGCTTTTATTGGTGCGAGGGGACACATGGAGCCAAAACAAAACCTGCAAAGTGGATTTTCTGCTACAGTTTGGAGCCGGGACAATAGAATGAGTGGGTGGGTGTGAGAATGGTGCCATGGAGAGGTTTGGAACACAGAAGGAAACGAGGGACTAGAGTAAAATGGTGTCTCTGTCGACCGAGAAGAACAGAACTGGTTTAGAGTGGTGGGAGACCTGAGAGTCGATGTAGCACAAAGCCCAAAGCCTGGAGTTCACAAGTGGTTATAACAATGGTTATGTTTGAAAATGTATATATGATGTCTGTGGAAATGTGATTGTCTTTGAATACTAAAGAAAGATAGACCATTGTGGAACGTAATTAAGTAATAACATTGAAATTGACCTGTACAAAGCTTCAAATGCAATTTACATCTCTTATACAAATAACCAGTGGTGGAAAGAGTACTGAATATTTGTACTCAAGTAAAAGTACTGTTACATGGCCAAAATAATACTCATTTACAAATAAAAGTAGTAGTGTTAAAAAAGTACTCAGAGTCAACTCAACATACTAATTACAACATACTACAACATACTAATTACTTTATAAAGCAACACTTCTAAAGTCTGTATGCACAAAAAAAGACATGGACTTGTTTATATAAATCCAATAAATATATTATTATATACATATGTATATTTTAGTAGCGTGTTCTGGATAAATATATGTTCTAACAGATGAGAGCCTGCTGCTCAAAAAGACTAGGGTTTAGTTTTATTGTTTTCTAATCTATTATTACTTTAATGATTTTCTGATGCACATTAAAAAAAAAAGTTCTATAGTTATTCTTTAATGAATTATCAATAACCACAGAAAAACTTTGAAAAACTCTGTAGATCAGGGGCCCTGGGTAATGGCAGAGATTTAACTCAGAGAGAGAATGATATTTTATAAAGTAATAAAAGAAGGACTAAACTAAAAGTACACAATTATAGGCTAAAACTAAACCAGATATAAACCTCGGAACTTAACCAAGGCTTCAGACTTTAACTGGGAAAATGTTCACACTCTAGTAATATAAGGCATCTATTGTATTAGAAATGAGATGTTGGTTTATTGGTTCCTATCTCTACTCAACAGGAGAACAGGTTGACAGGAGCCTTTTAATTAAAATACCATGTATGTGCAGAAAGTGTACCTTTATGGTATTAGTAATGGTTTACGCTACACTCTGGCATAAGACACTAACTTGGTTATAAAATATAAATGTTTATAACCATTTTACTTTGAAGTGTGATATAAATTTGTCTTTATTGCACAACCAGTGCAAACAGAACAGGGTTGTGCTGTCCCTCCTGCTCCTGCTCACACTGTCAGTCCTGTTACACTCACTAAAGCTCTTTTTATTGATGCATCATAATTTCAGGTTACAGATAATGACAGACACTTGTCTTAAGTATTTGGATTTAAAAAGGAAAATCTAAACTCTAGGTAATCTCACCCTCTCACTGCTATAACTAAGAAATAGACTAGACTTTCCTTCTCTAGCCTGTACTATACATAACCAGCCTCATGTGTCCCATTAGAGACTTACAACATGGTGGAAACAGCGCAGAAGCTTTGCCAATAGCATTAGAACACAGCCTGTTGATAGCGCATCCCGCTCATTGATGAGACAAAAATAGGCCAATTAGCAGTAGATTACTAGCCTTAAATTGTACTTAATTACAAGTAAATGTACAGTTTTAAAAAGTTATTGACAAATTACAAATTTCGCCAAAAATCTACCTAATTACAGTAATACCTGTCTATCCTTCCCTCATGAACAGTACCACAAGATACTTGAACTTCTACACTTGAGGGGACCAACAACGGCTGCAAACCGTCTCAGTGCACTCTGAAAGTCCCAGTCTGATGAGGCCAACATGACAACATCATCTGCAAAAAGCAGAGGCAAGATCCTGTGGTCCCCAAAGCGGTCTCCCTCTGGACCCGGACTGTTACTTCCACCTTTCCAAATGAATATATATACTGTATTAATGACAGTAGGCTGTTAATATTTACATAGCAGACTTTGTGTTGAACTAACCCAGCCTATACTACACCTTCTCTTTGGAAATGTTCCCTATGTTTTCTCCATGCTCTGGCAGACCTGTTTGTTCCATATTAAAGCTAATAGCTCCAGTTTAAAAAAACGTTTTAATAATATTACAAAAAAATAAAGTATCTTTGTGGACAGGCTGCTTTAGATGAAACAGCAATAATAACCCACACAAACCACCACCTTATTATTGTGCAGTGTATATCTGTATGTGTTGGTTAGAAGTGAAGTAAACAACCTCTGTGGTGAGACTAATTGCCCCACAGTATCATATTGGTACCTCTTTGGCATCAGGGCTGAACACAAAAATACAGGTTCAGTGAATGTGTGCATATTGTGCAGTGCTTAGATAAACACAGACTTTTTAATTACCATTAAAATTGTTTTGTTATTAACACTGAGCATGTTGAACAGCATTAGTTTAAGGCCATCTGAAAGCAGGCTGGTTGCCCTATAGACTCATGCAATTCATGTTAATTAGTTTTTTTTATTATTATTATTATTAAGTTTGACGCTACTTCTGTTACACATAGAGTTGAATGTAATAGTTTCAAAACACAGCTGGCAGATTAATCTTCTTGTATTGTTGAAAAAACGTTTAATTTGTCACAATGAAAAGTTGTGTGTGATCTAAATACATTAAAGAGAATTTGTGACGGGTACAACCAGGTTGTGTGAATACAATATGTCGTGTCCTAGGCATTTTACATTGTGAGATGTAAATCAGCCACAAACAACGGCATGATGCATGTCACACTCTGTATGTTCACATGCAGAGCTTGCTCATAGTGTGATTAAACCCTCTCAGCTGGACTTCTCACTTTGAGTTTACAGCACGAGAGAAAATCTGTCCCTAGCCTCTGCTCAGACAAATGCAGCAATCATGTAGTATTTTGTATTTTACAGGAGTATTCAACAACTCGTTTGTAGCTTTAAACACTAACATACTGGCTAATCAACCCAGTAATCATCAATTATTAAATAATATGAACAATAACAGAACAACTTTACAAGTTAAGAACACATGAACATAAAGTAATAATGTGTACTTTACTCTGTAACATATACTGTACATATGAACACATCATAAGCTATGGTAGACTGGCTTCTCTCTTAAACTTTTCATATCACAACTGGGAAAAATAATTTACACATAGGATAATTAGTAACATTGTGAGCCAAAATAAAAATGAGTGAATATGTCTCTAAACACTGGTCTTTATGTTTTTCTGTTTACGTGTTTTACTCTGTGTCTCAGTCTGACTCTGGAGCATGCTTAGTGCGTGTCCAACCTTTTAATTTGAATGGGCCTTAAACATGCAGCAGCAAATCCACAATAAACCATATTATCCAGGTTACTCCAGTTTGGACAAATTCAAATGACTGCACTGATACTGATACTTGTTGCAGGCAATGTTTCATGTTTCATGTTTCAATTTTTGAATCTTTCAAACTGAGTACAACCATGATTTTAAGCAAAACTATGTTACTTATAGCCACTAGGGGCACAGATCAATCTATTTTGTACAAATACGACTTCGCTAGGGTTCAATGTATCAGCCTTTGACTGCTCCTTGTGTTTGCTTGCTGCTAAGCATGCCAACTAAGAAGAGGTCTGCTCATCCCGGTGGCATGGAATTATACATAATTTATATCAGAGTTTTCTGTTCAGCTGAGGATACTGTGTCAGTGAAATAGGTAGGATTCTACCAATGGCTTGTCTAAAATTCATTAAATCAAAATTAGAATGTATATTTTTAGTTTCTATTAGTAGCAAAGCTACAAGCAAAGAGTTCCACAGTGTTAATGTAAAGTTGTGTTTCTCAACTCTTCTTAATTTGTGGACCAGATTAAAAATAGTAAATATTTCAAAAACAATCTCTCTGATTCACAGCAGTATGGTCTGCATTGGTGTTACTATCTTGGGTAGTATCTGGTATAAGAATAGGAAAAGTGGTATAGCTCATTACTAATTTCAACCTAATCCATAATTAATCAGTAATTCACAAAGCCATGACCAGAGAAGGTGCCATCCCTTTCAGAGAGCATTCCATATCCTGGTGTGTTATGTGCGGCAGACACCAGACTGTCCATGGAGCCAAATCCTTTTTGGCATAGTGGCTTTGACTCTGGTGCCATTGTGCAAGCTGTCATGGCCTGAACGATGTTAACAGCTTAATCACTGCTTTGTTAATCTCTCCACCATTGCTCTCATGTAGCCATTTGCAGTTGGACCAGTGCTGCTGTGTTGTCACTGTGTCACTCGAGGCAGCTCTGCTTTGATTGGTCGGATCGGCCTGTGCAGGCTTTGTTTCTCCATGTTTTACAAGTTCCAAACACAAATCAGATGTGACGCACAATCTGTGTAATGGGCCTTTGTTTTTCTTTCTTTATTAATGGACTTTCCATCATCATGCATACACAAACTATTCCACCAGAGATTGTCAAAATAATTGAATGGGCTGAAAGATATGTAAAAAAAAATCAGATTGCTCAGATTGATGTAATAGTACTATAATATGCAAGTAGTCCATACCTTTCGTGTAATTAAATAAAACTTTTTTTTTTTTTTTAACAAAAGCAAGAATTAAATAACACATAATAGGTGTAAAACTAATATGCTTCTTCCTAGAGGTCAGGCTTACATAAAATGCCATGATGCAAGAGTTGAATCCAACTCCCTCCCAACGCTCAAAGACATGCAGGTATAGGCCAATGTGAGAGTGAATGGTTGGTTGTACCATCTGGCCATTGTCCAGGGTGTACCCTGTCTCCGGTCACCCACAATCCCTCCAAACACCCACAAACAGGAATAAGCTGAAGAAAATGAATGAGTTGAATATGCTCATATGTCTAAAAAAATTGTTTCATTATTGAATTTTACTTTGTATTAATAAGCCCTTTGCTAAGGACTGTCTACTCCCTGTACGAGGGCTGCCCTTTGTCACTGGTCCTGTTCATTATCTTTATGGACAGGTTTTCCAGGCTCAGCCAGGGGCCGGATGGAGTCTGGTTTGGGGACCACAGGATCTCGTTTCTGCTTTTTGCAGATGATGTTGTCCTGTTGGCTCCATCAAGCCAGGACCTTCAGTTTGCACTGGGATGGTTTGCAGCCGAGTGTGAAGAAGCTGGGATGAGAATCAGCACCAGGCAAGCCAACATGAAGAGTGGCTTGTCCCCTTTGGGTTGGTGGAGAGCTCCTGCCTCAAGTGGAGGAGTTCAAGTATCTTGGGGTCTTGTTCATGAGTGAGGGCAGGAGGGAGCGTGAGATTGACAGATGGATCGGTACAGCTTCTGCAGTGATGCGGTTGATTAACCGGTCTGTCGTGGTGAAGAAGGTCAATTTACCAGTCAATCTACGTTCCTACTCTCACCTATGGTCATGAGCTTTGGTCATGACCAAAAGAACGAGATCCCGGATGCAGGCGGCCAAAATGAGCTTTCTCTGCAGGGTAGTGGGGCGCTCCCTTAGAGATAGGGTGAGGAACTGCTCCTCCACATCAAGAGGAACCAGCTGAGGTGGCTTGGGCCATCTGTTTTGGATGCCTTCTGGACATCTTCCTGGGGGGGGTTCCGGGCATGTCCCACCGGGAGGAGGCCCCGGGGAAGAAATAGTACACGCTGGTGGGACTATGTCTCTCAGCTGACCTGAGAACGGTGTGGAATAGGTGGAGGAAGAGTGGGGAGAGGAAAGGCTGGCTGTCTCTGCTTAGACTGCTGCCCCTGCGACCCGGCCCCGTATAAGTGGTAGAAGATAGATGGATGTACTAATAAGAATTTCTGAGACTGTTCCATAGTTGCATTTAATTAAGGCAATAGGTGAGTTCCTCTCACAATAAACACATAGGTGAGGAAGTGTTGCTCTTCAGAAGGATGTGTCGCTCTTCAGGAGGCTCTTAAGAAAAGTTCAGGGCTGGGAAGTTCAAGAACGCTGGAGCCTTTTCATCTTTGCTGAAAGCCATGTGTCAAATTGAGAGCACCCACTGGTTTTGTACACTGCTCTGGTGAAATAAAAAAAATAAAAAAATAAAACTGACCGGAGAGCGGGTCATATCTCACTCTTCGTTTGCATCCATCTGCCATTCCCTTTGAAACCGACCACATGGGGCAGCGACAAAAAGGCATTTTAATAGGCCTCAGATGAATTATCTATAACCATGACTGAATAAATCTTTAATCGCTGTAATGAACTTTAGAGTATGGATTCAAAAAGCCATTTAGTTGATGAATGGCCCGTGAAAGACTGTGATACCAGGATAAATCAAAAGAGGCCGGGGTCTTCACTTATTTTTGCCATACCAAAGATCAGTTGATGTGAATAATTGACTTTAGACTAGAGCGAACGCATCTGCTGATACGAAGCAAGAATCAGCTCACAAAGAATATTCTCCTCTGCTGCTGCTAGGATCTCAAGAAATATATCAAAGTACAGACTACAAGTTATTTTTTCAACCTGTCTCTGAAAAGTTGGCACTACTAAAATATCTGTAAATCACCTGGTACAAAAGAACATTTTATATTGGCCCTCAACAAATACATAGTTAATTCTCCAGATCTGGTGCAGTATCGCTCAATATAGGGGAGGTTGGGGAATAGATGGGGAATGAAACTCAGGCCAGGACTTTAGCAATCTGAGACTAGTTTAGTACATGATGTAGTTAGGCCTCAACACTTTGGAGGAAGTATTATGAGAAGATTGAGTTGGCTTAGTTAAAATATGTAGGGTATTTATGTCTTGGGATTATACTATATGACTATATATATTATACTATATATTTTTCAGATTCAATATAAACACAAAGGGTTAGTAAGTCAGATTCTTTTTTGTAATAGGTCCACAAAATTCCAAAACCCAAACACTGTAATTCCCTCCGTTCCTTTTAGAGCTGGGCTGTTTCCCAATCCCCTGGATCCTTCGTTTGGAGAAATCCAAACCTGCTGCCAAAGGTGTGTTCCAATGCACTCCTCTCAAAGGACTCAGTTGTCCATTAGCCTTTTTCTACCCACAATGCACTAAAGTCAAATAAAACAAGAGGGAGTGCAGCTCAGAGAAGAATTTACAATTTGAATACAATTGTACTTTTGTTTTGTAAATAGAATTTTTTTTATTCTGATAGTGTTTGCTCCATAAATTGCACAGTTCAGTTTTAACACAGTTGTAATGCTGTCTTTGGCCATTTCATTTAATTATAATGTTAATTTCAGTTGTAAAAATAAATGTGTAAAATATTTCTGATTGAATAAATGGGAATCTGAGTTATACTGTCACTGTGGGCAGGGTTTTTTTTTATGCTGGACACTTGCCTTAGCTTCAAACCTGACTCTGGAGGAGCTATCTCTGATCCCTACCCGTAGTTTCTCAATCACCATATGATTCACAAAGACATAGTTTGTTGATCTTTCAATGCTTTTGAAAATCAAAATCTGGGAGAAAACTGCAAACAATCTTAAATGGTGCCTTTATTTTTCTCTCTAATAATATATATAGTTTTACATACAGCTGCAGCATAATATCAAACCCATTTGCCTTTGTCTTTCTATTTGTCTATTTTAAATGCTCCATCATTTTAACCTGCCTCTAGTGGTTGTCCCATAGTTCATAGATACAGGCTTTACATTGTGACAGCCGAACTGAACCCCTTCACCTCTGTAGCTTATTATATTGTTTTGTCTTTTGGAAGCAGCCCTCTTGCCAGCAGATGTCATATTTAATACCATAAGCCATTAATTGTGGCATTTGTCACAATGCCTTTACTGTGTACTCGCAAAAATGAAAGCCATTCATTTATGCCTCTGTCAGCAGTTTTGCATGCACGTGCGCCATGTTTAGAACCACGCTCATATTTCAGATGCAGTCTTTTTTTCCCCTCCTGTACGCATTATATTTGTCACTGTGATTTATAGGCTGACAATTGCAGTGTGTCTCCACAAGCCTTGGTGCGGTGAATGGAAGTGGTTCTACTCTCGCTCCTCAAACCAGATTAGTGCTTTGTGTGATGTTGATTCTGCACAAGCGCAATATGCAAGCAAATGAGCCACAAAATGGGAGCAGGACTACACGAGTATAAACGACCAGTGGGGGCAATACGAGGCTTCACACACCATTGGCTCACACTGGTCACCTTTGTTGGGCTCTCCCTGCATCTTATTCACGGCAGCAGATCTCAGATGTTTTACTGCTAATTGTGTGAGTTCATTTACCTGGGACGGAAGAGGTAAACAAGCTACAAAGTCCACATAAAAAATTACTTTTTAACTTCACAGAAACTCTGTAAAAAGAAATTAACTATTAATTCCACAAAGTGAGACCACAGTATGTGCAGCGTAGCCCAAAGTATTTTTTGCTAAGCATTTTTGTTAGCGGCAGTGTGGAAAAGTGGTTCAAAAAAACATGCACTATAGTCTCCAGTTAGTGACACTGACACAAGATCTGGAGAGGATTCCCAGGTGCCCCCTGAGCGGCTGCTTACTGCCCTACTGGAGGGGTTACATGCAAAGAATGAATTTCCCCATGGGTTTAGTAAAGGGTAACAACATTTTCTATACCTATATTGTTTATTACAAATATTAAGAGTCTGCACACACATAAAATGTATGTTGTTATATGTTGACGGTAGGTTGTAATGACGGTAGGTTTTCTGGGCAAAATATGCAGTTTTGTTCCAGCAGCAGTGTATCAGAGTGTATACAACTACATAGACCATCATGCATGTTGGTGCAAGCCAATATGGCGAATGCTGGCGAGAAGTTAAAAGCGTTATTGGACAGAGCGTAAACACAGAGGAGAAAGAAAACCACAACTTTGCCTCCTAAAGATTTGAGAAAGTGTCAGATAACTAGATAAAGTCTTGTTAGAGAGGAAGCAAACAGCCACCTCAGAACAGAAGAGCTCAAGAAATTACAAGCTGTATCACAGAAAATACAGCTCCTACAGTTGTTTTTTTGTAGGGGAAATCGGAGGATTAAGAAGGTTAGTTAATATGATGGAGTGGAGTCAAAGTATAAAACCCCATCACAAATGTATATTAGTCAAACTCTATTAGTATACTTGTTCTTTAGAATGACTTAGGCTTTCTGTTCTCTACAGTGACACAAAAGCTAATATAAGGAGCTAACCGAAGTAATAGTGCACGTTAAGTAAATAGGAAAAGCTTTGTCCCACATCAACCAATGTAGTGTTAAAACCCAACGTTCAGTTGCAGCCCTGTGCAGTCCTGCTCTGTCCCCACAAACCACTCTGTTTACACTCGCAATGAAATCACTAAAAACCCTAACACCAGGCTGTGTTCAGTGGAGAACGGTGGGTGTAGACAATAGTTTGAGAGATAAAACCAAGCAACACAGCTTTATTTGCCTTGAGGCTGTTGATTTCTTTAGCAGGGCTGTTTGAGTTTACTTATATAGAAATATAGCCTAGAAAATGTATGACTTGTTTAACTTTTCTTAATATGAGTCCAATTGAAAAGTGCTTAAAATTAACTATGGTAAAGCTCTGATTGTAAAACAGTGGCTGTTTTGACTTGAAAAATCAATGTTTTAATCCTTTAGAATATGACAACAATGATTGTATCAATGACTGGCCAAGGATTATCATATAATATTTTTTGTTATTGTGACCACCCCCGCAATATCGCAATAAATACTGTACCGTGAGATTTTGACATTGTTACATCCTTATCAGATATATCAAATATTTCAATAAAAACATTAATTCTAATTAAATGATCTAGTTTCAAATCCCAACAAACTTCTTTCATGACACTTAGTTACTACACCTGTTGCAAAGCAGGTCTATACCCATACTCCACGGTTTAGTTTAGAGAACACTCTAACAATCCCCCATGAGCATGCACTTGTGACTGTAGCAAAGGATAAACTGCTGACAGCAGGCTACCATTATGTCATTATGTCATTATGCTGATGCAGACTTTGCTATTTTTGGATGCTCTTTTGTCCATTGAAAATATATTGTGGTCTTGGGAACTTCAGTTGCCAAAACTCACACAAATGATCCTTTTTTCTAACATAGCAATCCAATCCTATTTTGCACGCTGAGGCCAACAGAACGTCTGCTAAAATCTAAATTGAATGAATTAGAATCTCAAAGCTGCCAACATCTGCAGGGTTACTTGTGTAGGCTTTCTCTTGTTCAACTTACTTTCAAAAGCACTCTTATCTTTCACATTTGTCTCTCTGTTGTGCTGCCTACTGTTGCTTCAGCCCAAGAAGTGGAACATTAGACATTCAAACTACACTGCTGTTTACTGACAAGGCCCTGCCACCTTCTCTGCAGGGGCTGAAAGGTGCTCGGCTTTGACAATTACTCGGCTCAAAGTGACTGCGCACAACAACGACAGAGATGAAGTGGCGGTAGGGAAGCCGCTAAAACAGCGGTGCCAATTCCTTTACTAAGGAGCTGTCATCTCGCCAAATGATGCGCGTCAACGCCTTTTACTTCCATTTCTCTGCCGCTGCGTCACCGACTTGTTTCTGCATTTGAAAGCCTGCTTATTACAATCTTTGAACTCCTGCAGAAGTCTTTTCCACAGCTCGAGATGGCTCTGACAGCAGGAAACGCACGTGGGAAAAGCACTTCTTTGTGGAGAGGATGGGAAGTAGTGAGTGAAGTCGGTTTTGGTGTCACATTAATGGAGAGTCTATGGTGGTATACGAAGAGCTCTATACTTGGTGTTTGTCTAAGATGAAAGATAATTGATGGCTGAGATAAAATTGACTAGATGAGAAAGATGAGTATGCATTTGTATTTCTTATAACACATCACTTCCCCATTGGAACATATCACATTCATTAAAACGGTGGCAAAAAAGTACCTACCTTCAACAGAAGAAATCACAAAAACAGAAGCCAAACTCTTGCTTATGTGCTAGTTGGACCCCACAGTGATCGAGTCAACCAGTGACCAATGAAAGAGACAACTGTGAATTGCATTTTTGACATTTAGATACATTGGACATTGGAATGAAAAAGTGAAAAGAAGGAGGACAAAACTTACAGGCACACATTTTTTATCAAAATGTTTTATTAACAGTTTTATATTAACAAAGAAAAGAAGAAGGAAAAAAAACTGGTACAAGAAACAATATAGTTAAACAGAAAGTGAAGGGGGAAAAATAAATGTCACAATGTCAGACACCCCCCTCCAGTAGTCGGTCAGGTAAAGGCTGAACCAAAAAAAGTGGAAAAAGGACACCTCGAATGGAGTTGCATCTGGAACACAGTGGTCTGACCTCAGGGGACATTGTAGACAGTTTTTCCTTTGACCTGGACTAACTGAGGGCAGGTGCAGAAAAGACAAAGTCCAGGCATCCTCTGCTCCTAAAAGGTATGCTGGACAATTGATGCATTATTAGGACTAACAAAAACAAACAAACTAATAACGCTAAGAAAGCAGTTTAAGTAGTGGCGAAGTCACAAAGTGGCAATCACAAACCCTGATGTTGGATGTCTGTAAAACAATAACTAGGATTTCTCTTTGAACAAATTCAAAGACAATAGTACATCAACAGCAGGTTAACCTATTGCTGACATTAGATTCTAAAAACAATGGGTGACTGCGGAGCAAAACATTTAAGTCTTAGTGTACTTATAGCACCAGTCCTTCTGCCAACATCAGCTGGACCAAATCAAGTGAAAATTATTTGTGTCAAAGTTCTTTGATTTGTTTGGAAACCAAAGGACACATATTAAACACTACACTATCCCTTTATCAAAGACTGCATGCACTATATTTATTGGCCAACATTACTACTGGGATCACAATAAGATGTTGTTTTCCTTTTATAGACTATACTATTATTGAGCTTCTGTTCTTAGTTCAGATGCCTGTTTTCACTCACACCTTGGTTCCATAGCTGGCAGTGCTCAATCAATGCTCCGTTTAGTTCCAGCTAGAAATCTACAATCAATTGACGGATGGTGGTGAAAATTCATACAGACATGTGAGCCTTGCATTTGACCCTCCACTGCCAGGCGGACATTTAGGTCAAAGCACTGTTTCCACCACTATTTTTGGACTTTGAAGGAACTAGACGTTACCCTTAATGCAAAAAACACTTTGGTTTTACTGTACAAAAAAAGTCTACACTAGCCATTTGTCATAAACTTGTACAAGAACAAATAGCATTGAATTATGTCAGAAATGTAGGCCATTGGAAGCGCTCTATTATTCCAGCTGATACTGAATGGAGTTTGCCGCAGCCGCTTCATTTATATGCCTCGTCTTTTGTCGGTGTGATTTCCACTCCCAAGTATTGAATGGGAAATTAGCACAGGATACTACTTAGCAATCCAATAAACATTACGTACAAATTGGTCTCATTATAAAAGATGGTTGTGGGTGCTTCACACACGCCGGTTAATTACAACAAATGAAAGGGATCCAAGCTGATTGTGTTTGTGAATGACGACTTTGAGCCCAGATTTGTGGTGCTTGACCTTTTGACATGAAACAGCATCCTAAAAAAGCCGTAAGTAACAGTTTCTCCTTGGTATAATTGCATCTAAAGTTATTTCAGTGGTTCCATGACTTAAAAACAGATAGAATAGGCCTAATTCCATTTTGCGGCTTTCCAGTCAGTCCACTGTGGAACTTTTGTTTGACTCACTTTGTCAGCCCCATGGCCCATAGGCTTATTTCCCAAACAGAACTTAATAGCATGTGCATATTCCAAATGCATTGATAAATATTTTGTTTACTGCTGCCAAGCAAATGGTAAATGGTGTGCATTTATATAGTGCTTTTTTGTACCCTTCTCAAGCACCCAAAGCATTTTTATGATGCTTCCATTCACCCCATTCACACACACTCACACCTGGGACAGACAGAGAGGGGGGCCTGCCATAGACACGGCGCTCAAAATGTAATGTTTTTATGTAAATATAGAGTGGGTTGACTTATGTAAGTCGAATGTCTAATGATTTTTTTTTTGCAATACTAGGATTGGTAGCCTATTTGTTTACTAGTAGGCTACTTCCCCTTTTGGTTACTTTTATTTATTTTATTTGTTTGATTGTTGGTGCACTCTTGAAGCAAATGACCTGCAAAAGCCTAGACTTGCCAATTGTTATAAACTCCTACAAGCACAAGTGAGTGTTGAAAATGTATTTCCATTACTGACAAAACTGGGATCACCACTGCAAAGCAGACAAAAAGTTACCTAATATAACAGAAGGCCTCTTTAATAACCCCTGTCTCTTATATAATTGGCACAGTATTCTTTATAACAGCATCAGTGGGCAGCCATGAGTGCCCCCTGAGCGGCCTGCTTACCTGCCCGAGAGTGTGGAGCTACGTTAACAAGCCCACTCTGCTCTCTGTCCATCTGATGCCACCTCTGCATACACAGTCATTTATTATTTATAGGCCGACTTTGGAGGTGTGTACTGGGCTGACACTGAGGCATCCATCAGTGAGGTGTCCCTCAGCCCACAAACCCACACAGCCAGAGCCCCGGCACATTGGACACACTGCTGACATGGCTTTAGCAGAGATTAGCCAGGATTAGATTGGATCTGCCGCAGAACTAAAGAAAAAAATTGAAAATAAATTCAGCTCGGAGCAAATTACAAGCTCCGGAGCTGCTTAGTCATGATTGGACATGCTGTGAACACTGACACAGCAAAAAACCAAATGGGAAGCTTTGTATGGACATGCTCATAGACAATGGGTATTGATAACCAATGTTTAACACTCGACTGATTGGATTACTGCTGATTGGAGGGCAATAGAGAAAGAAAACTGCAAAGTACAATGTTTGTGAGTCAACACTAGGGTTTGTGCTTTATATAGGGTGACTATATGTCCTGTTTTAGCCGGCACTGTCCCATTTTTAAGCCCTCTGTCCTATGTCCCGGAAGACATCTGCAAAAACACTAAAATGTCCCAGTTTTTTCCTATTCCTGTCCCATTTTTTGTTTATTTTTTTTACCATCAATGGTGATCATAAAGCCTCATTTGTCAGGAGACTGAGTTGCCATGGTTACATCAATATTAAACAATTGGAAAAGATCTACAGTGTTCACATGTCTGTAATTTAACACTGATTGGTCCATTTACGTGCTTAAGTTTGAGGCTATTGCTAAATGTCTCTTCTCCAGCTTTCACCATTTCAGTCTGTCATTAGCCAAAAAGAAAGTTTCCATTTACTAACGAACTTAAGGAACGATACAACTGTTTGTTACATGGTAATATCATTTTAAAAAGTTACTCAATGCAATCAGTTCACCTTTTTTTAGTGTTTACTAGTGGTATATTGTTATTGGTTTTGAGGTTTGAAAAACTGGTCACCCTAGCTTTATATCCACAGTCTATACTGCATATTTTATATCCAGTGATTCAGGTTTGAATCATAACAACTTGATGGAATTTTGGACCGGGATTTTAACAAGAGCGTAGTGTTATTAAAACTGTCACTAACTGCCAAAACACAAAAGATGGCTGGAAGAGCAATCAGAAACGAGAATGCTGTGTGTCAGGCCATCGGCTACTAATGCTACAGTTATTACACACAAGAAGAAGTCATGGAAGAAGTCGATGCCAAAACAGAACCAAACTAAATTTAAAGCTGGGCTGTGTTTAAAACAATTCCCTAACTCCTTAGCCACAAAATAGAGCTGGAATATCTAGTGGACTATGTAGTGGACTCATTGGGCTCCATCACTCGTCTGAAGAAAGGCTCATAGTTAGTGACACATGGCTGATTTGACATCTTCCACCTGACTCAGGTGTGGACGAGCCGCCACGCACCACTGTGGGCGTTCTGAGGCAGGGTTTGGGCACAAGACGGACTGAGGCCTGATAACCTCATGTATTTGAATACATTAAAGCAGTGTGCTGTTTCAGATCTAAGTCCTCATGTCCATCTAAAACAAGGACATACTCGGCTTTACTCGGCTTTACTCACCTTTACGCACCTGCTCTGAGCCAGACCCCTTCCTGCAGTTGATCCACGATTGAACGCTGTGAGGTTTAGTCTGTTTGTCCCATAATTTATTATCTATTCATCCATCCATGTGCTGCTCCATGTCAGGTTATGTCCTGTTGTACTTCTATACACCGCTATTGCTCTTCATTCATTTCAGTAAAACACAAGAGTAACAAGTTTCTGTGAAAAGTGAATTTCTATAAATAAATGACTAGTGAGATTCTGATTGACATGTCTGATTCTCTATCTCTTCCATTTATATTCTGTTTAACGTGCATTTATTTAGTTAATTGTTCAGACATGAAGCACATCAGTGACTCCTGTAAAATAACGTATATTATGCTGCTGTTATTCATGAAATATATGTTATTAGTTATCTTGTAAATACATTGAGTTCACAGGAGAAATTAACCCTTACAACATCCTAAATGAACAAATACAGACTTGTCAATCTAAAAAACAAAGAAATTGACTTACACAGTGATTTCTTGAGACTTACAGACTAATAAACACGATTTAATACAGAATTAATAAGCATACATGTTATAATCAGGGTTTTGTCACATTCAGTTCTGTAAGGGTTTGTAGCAGAGGGCATGCTCAGTGTGGATGGATGAGAACTGTGTAAAAAAACTACTCAGAGAGATGCCAGCAACAGTATTTTACTCTTCCCATATATCCCCTCTTTGCACAAATAATGTGTGTGCACAGTTAAACAAACAATCAGTCTTTTATTTTTACTGGGTATTTACTTGAATCCTATGTCTAAATGCATAGTAACTTTACAGTTTTGCCAGTGCAAGTCTTAAAATAGATTGGATTAGTCTGAGTTGAACATTGTCCCAGTGTTTTTCAGCTGTCCCTGAGTAAATGCACCAGACCACGCCTTGGTCTTGGTGGAAGATAGCAAGTCAATCAAGCATCCCTGGCTCTACAGCTCTTGTCAGGGGCAGGATTAGTCCCTTTGTCCCAAAAGTTGTGACACTTGTGGGATTTCTTTGCTGCCCCCAGTCTTCAATGTCACTCCAAAGTATCACCCACACCTTAAAAGTATAAATAAATCATAAAAATAATAGTAATTAAAATTTGACAAAATTCAACTCCTGACATGTAAAAACAAAACTTACCAAGTTAATTACAAATGTACCTTTTGTCATGATTAAAATAATAATTGTGTGCTTGAGCTATCAGTCAAACTCCAAAAGTCAAACCCACCAGTGCAGTATGAAACAGCTTGTGTTGATGAAAGTGGATAAATGAGTTTGTTTGTCGGTGTCGCTGCAGAGATGGAGATGCTGTCACTGTGGGGGAGTTGATTAGCTGCAGGGTCTGTCACCGTCGACTCCCCCACTCACTTCACCCCTGTGTCATCTCTCACAACACACCCCCCTCCTCCAGCCGACACCAACATTCAACAGACACCGGGAAGTCTGATGCATGATGTGGGTAATACGCGTGAGTGTATTAGACGAGGGAGATTATAATGGGACTCAAGACAAGACATCTCTTTGCTACAGGTCAGTTTGACCCATAAAGAAAAATTATTAATTGTTGAAGCATGAAAGCTTTTCTCCTAGGCTTATTTATGGTTGTAAGCATAACTTAAGTTTTTGAACATATGGTAGGAAAATGACTATTGGTGTCTTAACTTTCCATACATGGTTATCCTTAGATATTCTTTGGGTCAGTTTGACCTTTTTCAGACTGAAAACTCTAAAGGGTATTGTCCTCTCTTCTCTCTTCATGACAAACTATATTTCAAACTTTCTAAAGTCTGGTTTTGTAGTTGACATATTTGCTATCAAAACACTGTTTATTTGAAAATGTTCTACTGTGGCACTGAAGGACTACAACAAAGCTGGAAAACACAAAAAACAAATAGTAAAACATACACACTCACAAAAAAATCACAAAAGGTGCAAAATACAAAAACTACTCAAGAGGAGCAAAAGAAAATTAAAAAAGACCAACACTGATTATTGGACCTTGTGTGTGATTGAACAGAAACTATTCCTTAAAGGAAACAAAAGCATAACATTTGTTAGAAAAGTAGAAGTGGAAGGTCATGAAACGGTTTAATCATTCAGAAAATTGAACCCAGGCTATGAAATTGCTCAGACTATCTACTGTAAGATTAAGATAGAATGAACATTAATGTAATGTTATTCTGTAAAACACCATCAACACAAGCTGTGCACTTTGTAAAAAGGAAGTTCTGTTCTGTCCAATCACAATCAAGCACAAGGTCTCCCCTTTTTGTATTGCTTGTGTGTTTTGTATTTGTTTTTACAAACTTATTTGTAAGATTTTTTTCTTTCTAGCTTTTGTTTAACAATGAGTTGCAGTGATTTGTTTTTTTGACTGGACTCTTGTGTGTATATTATTTTCCATTCTGGTTAGCTGTCAATACAACATTGTAGTAGCAGCCTAACATTGACTGGAACCTCGGACTATAGTGACACAGTCAGCCTTAGCCTTGTTTACGGATTGGATCAGCACGGCACAGTTTCTTCCTGAGGAGGCTTGTGTTTCCACTGTTCTGTAACCAAATTGGGGGCTGGCCCAGATGACTGGTAGTTTTAAGGTAATAATGCTTCTGCTTCAAATGGCATTTGTTTATTCTAAGTGTTATTATTTAATGAATCCAGTGATGACAATTTGCATTTAAATATATACACAAATTGTATTATTGAAAATACTGCACCATTCTAAACCAAAATAATCTCCTTCAGTCCTGGCCATTCCTCCTTCTTTTTCTCCTTCTTCTGCTGAGCACATGTACGGCACACACACCGGAACACACCGACTTCCAGAGAGCCCTATTCCCCAGGCCTTGCTCAGTGGCCTGTGGTTGATGTGACATATCCTGAGCCGGGCAGTGTTGCCCAGAGATGAGTGACACACATCTTCCTCGGCCTCTCTGACTGCACACACACACACACACACACACACACACTCACTCACACACACACACACTCACACACACACACACACACACACACACACACACATGCACATACACTCACACACACACACACACACACACACACACATACACACACACACACACACATGCACATACACTCACACACATACACACACACAGACACTCACACTCACTCACACACACACACACACACTCAGTCACACGCACACACATACACACACACACACACACACACACACACACACACACACACACATTAAAGATGGATCAGCTGACCTGTGGCGTGCTTGCTGGCCCTCGGATGATGAGTGGCAGGCGGCTCCTGGCTCACTGTCTGCCAGCTCCGTCCACATGCACCAGCCTCATTTATTCGCAGCCTCAGGAAGGGTTTTACTCATTTTTTCTCCGGATCTGTGTGAGAGGAAGTTAACCGTGGGATGTTTTGATAAGAACAACTCAGTCGACCAGTTTTGTCGGATTAGGGACAAGCCATAGCTAACATTTGTACATTGTGTTAGTAAAGCCTATACTTCTAGAGGCAAAAAGACAATGTAGGTGTTAATATTGATTGTTGATTCATTCATAAAATATGTCCTCAGTCAGAATTTCTACCTTTTCATAGTATTATCTTTGGGCGTTAAATAAAATCTTGTATTTATTTTATTTTTGCATAGTTTAATGCTAATAAAACAATGCTTCTATGGTTTAACATTGAGATTATTTGTTTGTGGTAAAAGCTGCTTTTACAAATTTGGCTAACGTTGCTAAACACAGATGCTTAAAATTTGATGTAAGGGGGCACAGAACTATAAAATGATGCGGTCATTTATAAAGTCTTTATTATAATCTAATTGTTTTAGGAGACAATGCGTGAATTCCTTTTAAGTATTTTTGGACATTTTACATCTGATAATGTGGCGTCTATTTCTTATATCACTTTTCTGCACCAGCACTAATCATGAATTATCTAACTTAAAAGCCTACTTTCCATTGAGTGGTGTGGTTCGTTTCTGCTCAGAATGGCACAGTTTGGTAATGTCACTGTGCAGGCTCGAGGAGAGTTTGCTACGTAAACAGTAAAGTCACACAAGTGCCACCTGATAATGATATGTTCAACAAAAATGGTATTCAGTTAGTGATATAGTGATCTCTACCATGTGTTTAGAAATTGAGTACAACAGAAGACAATCTACAGTATAAGATAAACCAAAATATACATGTGTGGGCTCGATCAAAATGTGCAATCAACTTGGACACATAGGTATAAGTATAACATACAGAGGTATTCCATACTCTTCTGATGCAATAGGGTAAAAAATATAGAACGTAGACCGGACACCTGTACAAATACTGCCGTGCATCTAATCAAAACACTCTATTGCAGAATGTATTTAGCTTGATGACTTCTAGACACAGGAACACATCAGCAGAGGTGGATTGTAACAAATTACATTTACATTTAAAATGTAAATGTTACTTTTTTCCTGCACCTTTTTTCTTTTACTTATAGATAGATTTGTGAAGAATTAACGCTACTCTTTGGCAACACTCAACCAGTTACTTTATTTTTATTTTTTTTACCATTTATTCTACACATTCCATGCTTTATTTTTGCCAAAGAGATGCCTCCAGATGATATACCACAACTGTGTTTCACCAATCAGACGTAGGCCTGCAGTCACATGACCAACAAAACTGTGGAAACGCAGCAGGAATATAAACATGAAAAATGTCAGAGGCTACTGTCTGCAGTGTTGAAAGTGAAGAGGATGAACAGCCCTGGCCTCATGAACAAAGCATGTTTGTCTCACGAACAGAGCAAACAACAGCTGCACTGTTCAAAAACAGAGACCTTCTGTAGGAATTGGTTTCAAAAGCTTTACGTTGTTAAAAAGTGAGAGTTAGAATTTTGTGTTTCTTGTTCCTTATTTTTTATTTTTTTTAAGTTTTTTTATTTCATTAATTGGAAATTTTAGAATTTGCACAATATATTATATTTGTGTCTGATTAAATCATTAAAAAAAATAAATCAGACATTACCATAAAAGAGTTACTCAGTACTTAAGTAGACTTTTATCCATATACTTTTTTACCCTTACTTGAGCCATTTTATGGATGACTACTTTTTACTTTTAATTTTCTTTGAAGTAACGCTACTTTTAATTGAGTTCAATTTTAAGCTACTCTACCCACCTCTGCACATTGGTGCAAATATATTTAGTTGTGTGAAAGCTGCCTGTCAGCTCATGAACCATGCCATTGCTGTCAATGCTGCTTTTTACTAGAGATGCTTAATGAGTTAAACAGGTTTACTACACAAGTTTAAGTTTATGAACCAGAGGCTTAATAGGTAATAACAATGCAATTAATCCCAATAAAAGTAATGAGTTGTGCAATAAAAACAGTGTATACATGTGTATTGGAATATTGAAATACAACCTAATTCTGGGAGCTTTAGCTTCTCTGACATGGTTTAATTACAGGTGCAACTGTTTTTGCAATTGAGCATCAAACTGGATTTTACAGCAACAAAAGACTCTTTTCACAGTCTTCTCATTCCTCACATATTATCATAGAAAGGCCCAGCATCAATATTTAATTCCACACCGTGGCTGACTCCCAGCCGACAACAAACAGACAATATTTGAGCATTACTGTCAGTACATTTATGATGGTGGGATTTGGTCTTATTCATAAACAATATTCTCTGACAGTTCCAGCAGATCTTATCCAGAGGAGAGGAAATGATAAAGTGTCTCGCTTATTGTGCAGCTGGAGCCTAAGTGGGATGTTGCCATGTGCAGACAACTATCATCAGTCAATACTAAATATATTACACCAGCTTTGTTTGCTGCGAGGAGATAGTTGTCGGTTTTGTGTTGTCCAAAGCGATCCAATTCAGATGCATTTTCAGATTTCTCCATGGAATTTTAACTGTCTTTTTTGCATTGCGGAGACTAGATTGTTGTGGCGTTTATTGCTCAGACTACCTCCATCATAGAAAATGATCAGCCACAGGTCAGGGACATGATCAAACTGTAGACTAGGAATTAGCTCCTAGCCTCAAAGAATGATGTTTCCAAAGAGAAACACAAGACAATTGTAGACTATTATTATTATTATACATCAAATTAACTTTTCAGGGGACACTTTACATATCCATTATTCATTCACTCCACAGTTACACACTGGTGGTGGAAAGCTACATATTTAATTGAATAATCACAATATATATTTTCACATTTTTTTCAACTAAACAGAAAGGTCTAAGTGTGGGTGAAAAAAGGTTTTTTTTTTTTACTATACAGGTTTCTGTGTCTGGCTTGATATTGTAACTACTGTTCAATGGCTCTACTCAATCCACTGCAGGGATGGTATTATTAATTTTTTCAAGATGCAATAATAGAAATTGTTACAATTAAAGTATTTTTTTTTTCTTACTTAAGGACATAAAATGGACAAATAATTAAAATTTTATTGCATTTTTTAAATTATTAAATTTTTTATTTGTGTTTACTAAGTTTGAAAAATGTCAATTTAGTGCATTGCTTGCCTGTATATATATATATATATATATATATATATATATATATATATATATATGCCTAAAGTTGGTACTTAAGCAGTTTTGTAGAATATGTAGTATAGACTCTGTTCACATTTTTCAAACCTAACCGTGTTTAATCTGGCTGTGGCCACCTGTGTGTCATACTTTATCTTGCTGGGTTATTTGAAATGTTCGAGCTAAAATGAATAGTAGCCATTATGAAGGGGCAGTTATTGCAGAGAAGACTGAAAGACAAGCGTTCCCGGAGCTTTAACTGTTCACATGGTTCCCCACTGGCCAATCAAACCAGATCGTGGCGGGAACATTAGCGGTCAGTCAGGCTTGACCCCGGAGAGAAAGAGTGGCTGCCAGAATACATTCCCCTCACCTTGAATGCTTAACCGCCACCGCGTGCCTTACTAAACCCACCTCGGTGCCCCCTCTGCGTTTGAGCGCGCACCGGAAATGAATGATGAGTCCTCGGTGGGGGAGGCCTGCGATTGAACGGGCCTGCATTTTGTCACGCTAGCACCGGAGGGGACTTCTGAAACCGGATGACACCTCATGAATATCAAATGGCACCCTGCCTTTTAGCGTGACACACTTCACACTTCCAGGAATTAATTATCAGTGGATAATGTGGCAGCCGTGTGGATGGCCACCGCGCCGAGTTTTCAAGGTATTCTGGGGAACATTCGATGGATAAATATTAGAAGTCTTCCAGGGTTGAATAGAATCTACAGTAGACAAGTTTTGGCATGTTTTTGAATCAATTTCTTTAACAAGGTTTGGGTTGGACTTTGCATTCATATGTAAGTATTTACCTATTGTTTGTCCATTGTCATCAATATGTTACACTAAACATTATTATGTTTGGCGCCATTATATAATATATTATCTATGGACTATACATTATATAATGTATAGTCCATTATAATACATTTTTAATAAAGAATTACCATATTTCAGTAAACCCTGCTTTCCAGCCAATGTCACAGAAATGTCTCTTTTCAAAATCTGTCACTTTACAAATTGTACCTGGTGTATGCTTTAAAAAGTTTTACTTTTTTGTCTTAAGGAATACATGTCTGTGAAGGTCATCTTGAATAAAAATAAAAAGAAGCTTTTGTAATACAGAACATGAATTTAAGCCACTGTAATGTTAAAAAAAATCTGAAATCTCCAAACTACCATCACCATTGGCAGCATTCTGTTTGATGCTAGTTGCCATATTGCTCCATAAACTCTAAATGTGGACTTCCATGTTCCACTGATTGCCTCTTTATTCTGGGCGTCCTTCTGCTACAGTGCTGAACCTTGTTCCGGCACAAAGTCGGTTTGATTAACTCACAGGATGGATGGTGGATGGAGTCCTCGCGTGTTGGCTGCAAACCATCCTTGGAGTCCATTTCTCATTCCTACTATCCATGCCTGTGTATTAGCCAACTTCATTATTATAAAAGGCGTTAGGAGAGATCAGGAGAGAGTTGCACCCTGGCCACTTCATCACAGACGTGGAGTGTGTGTGTGTGTAGTGTGTCTGTAGATGTAGCCCAGTCAGCTTCAAAGGCAGCGTCTTGGACAACTGCGATGCTGTGACCCTGTTCCAAGTCCATCAACAGGCTGGGGGCTGGCAGGTTTGTGCAGGAGAGGAGCCTTTAATGTGCCCCACAGAGGAAGAACCACAGAGGCAGGGACTGGTTTAAGATAACATGGCGAATAAGTCTGAGGAGAAGTAAGACATGAGCATATATAGCATAATAATCATTACGATTTTATTTTATTTTTTTAAACATTCCAGCTCTAAGTATCCTGTTCACAGCTACTGTTAACATGCATCTTTCTACATTTACATGGGACCAGCTCCACTAAACGCAAAAGAAAAGAGATTCTTTTCAAAACTAAGCTTTTACGCAGACTATGACACAGTTCTTTTAGGGTGGTCCAAATATCAGTCAATGCCAGTAGTCTTGGTATTTTCAAGACCTCTTCCAGAGTTTATTTTATCTGGAGGCACACTGGGGGCAAAGTCCTTATGGGGTGAGCAGTGGCACACCATAAGGACCCACACCAAGAAGGTTGTGGGTTTTATCCCCATGTCCTCCCCTATTACATTGCGTTCTCTCCAGGTCCAGGTCAGAGGTCACGCTAGACTTTATCACTCTCTGTCATTTTGACGCACAGTCGTAGAATTTTTGTCATCATCATCTATTATTACCTCATTTTTATATTTTGTACTTTAATAATACTTATAATAGCTTTTCGTTTCACTCACATTTTAAGAAATTACAAGACAAGCATAGAGATTATTAGTTTTATGTATGAACAACGGATGAACTAAAACGGCCCTTTATGTTCAACACAAAGCAGATAACTTTTTTTCTGCACTGACAGTGGAAGGATATGCTTGGCGGGTGTAGAACATGGTATATTAACCAATATAATTTAAATAAATGAATTGTATCAATCAATCAAATTGTCCCATGTGAATGAGTGTCTTGTAGTCCCTGCACCATTACAGGCTGTTGTTCAAAATGTTTCCTCAAGCCCAAAAGTAGGAGCTGGGATAGTCACCTGCCCCTATGACACCTTATGATAATAAGTAGAAGTACAGTGCAAAGTAAAGTATTCACAGCACATTTTGTTTTGTTACAGCCTTATTCCAAAATGGATTAAATTCTTTATTTGCCTCAAAACTCTACGAACAATTCCCCATAATGACAATGTGAAAGAAATCTATTAATTGGTGAGCATCAGTGCACAACCATTTTCAGATTTCTCCAGAGATGTTCAGTTGGATTCTAGGCTCTGGCTGAACCAAGGACATTCAAAGAGTTGTCCTGTAGCAACTCCTTTGTGATCTTGGCGTGTGCTTAGGGTTGTTGTTGATAAACCTTTGCCAGTTTATTTTTTTTTTTTGAAAAGAGCAGGTTTTCATCAAGGATGTCTTTGTACATTGCTGCATTCATCTTTCTGTTGATCTTGACTAGTGTCCCAGTCCCTGCCACTGAAAAACCTCCCCACAGCCTGATGCTGCACCACCCTGCTCCACTGTAGGGATGGTATTGTACAGATGATGAGAGGTGCCTGGTTTCCTCCAGACATGATGCTTGCTATTCAACCCATAGAGTTCAATCTTTGTTTCATCAGAGAATTTAGTTTCTCATGGTCTAAGAGTCCTTCAGGTACCTTTCTGTAAACTCCAGATGGGCTGTCATGTGCCTTTTACTGAGGAGTGGCTTCCGTCACCCTACCATAGTTGTAGAAGCATCTCATGGAGGATCAGTGGTAAAAGGATGTACCTGAGCTCAATTCTGAGTGTCATGGCAAAGGCTGTGAATACTTACCGTATTTACATGTTCTTTCTTTTGTTTTTTTATTTTTAATAAATTTCAAAAAAGATTTCAAACAACCTTCTTTCACATTGTCATTATGGGGTATTGTTAGTTGAATTTTTGAGGCTAAAAATTCATTTAATCCTTTTTGGAATAAGGCTGTAACATAACAAAGTGTGGAAAATGGTAAGCGCTGTAAATACTTTTCAGATGCACTGTAAATGAATAAATGAATGACAACTCAGGGCATGGTCACACTTAAAGTCTGCTTCATTCTGTTCACACCAGAATAGAACAGAATCCATTTAGTTTGGTCAACTGGGCATTCACAGTGGACCAAACAACAAATAACAATGTTTTTCTCAAGAAACACACTAGATGGTGGAGTCAGCCCAAATGCTAATAAGGCTTTTTAAGTCTGCAGTGCCCTACATTTGGCCTCTGCTCATTTTGTTTTGTTGATGGACAATATTGTTTTGGTCCATTATTTATAGCCCTTCTAACACCATTTCACACTAGCTTAAACTATCGTGTCTCTATGTAACATGTTAAGACTTGTTACTTGTTACTGACCATACTTAAGGTCACATACAAAAAGTCAATTGGCATTAGAAAAACTACCACACAATGTACCTATAGGATTTATTATGTGCAAAAACAATCCAATGCAGAGTGCAGAAAGGAAGTCTTGCTTTTCTGACAGTATCTGAACCGACATTTAACAGCAGTGTTCCTCACAGAAACACGGAGGTAGCAGTGGTTTTGTGACAGGGTCAGGGGCCCCCCACTGAGGCCTCCACAGTGAGGGGACGAACACACCGAGCACAGCGGTACAGCACAAGGACTTACACAGATGACAATGGAAGCATGACAAAGACGTGAGGAGGAGGCAGAAAGTGTGTGTTATACAAGAGCTACAATAGAGATAAATGGAGGCAACATCTCAGCTTCGGCAAATCGTGACTTTTTGTGTGAGTTTTTGTGTGTCCTACAATAGAATACAATAGAATAAATTTACTGTCAGCAAAAGTGTATGGATTCCTTATTGTGCAGATGAGCAATGGAAGAACTAGTACAATATGGGAAATTCTAAAATGTAAAAAAGGTAAATAGGAAAAGGATTTTTGCAACTATTATAAACAGATACTATGCCTGTGTATTGGTTTCGATTCCGTCAAAATATATGTACAAAATGTTTGTTATGTCAGATCTGTTAGACTACTTTCTGTCTAAAACCAAAGTTGTGGCTGTGGAGTCCAATGCTTCCCCTTTTTTTCATTGTAAAATGGGTGTTTGGTGTCGTAGCTTAAGTAAATTAAATTACTCCACCTCAAGAATTGCTTCTCGTTGTCCCTGGTGCGAGGCATGATGTTTACATCACCGCTATGGTTTAGTAAGCTTTTATTTTGATAGTGTAGCAGAAGTTTATTTTGAAACTGTTTGCCCATTTCCTGTGTTCTCCTGCTGTAGCTCAGTAGTTAAACGCAGAGCTGCTAGAAAAAAACTCCAATCTATCAATAGTGAAGCGTCGCATCATTCCTGGGACGCATCTTACACATGTCACAGGTGTAAATTGTCAGACTGAGGGAAATATTAGAAAGCAGCAACACAGCCGTAACGCTGCTGATTGGGTGTAAATTGGGGCTAAGACTTCTACACGAGACACATGATTTTAATATTATGTGGTGGTTAATTAGTCTGTGTGGTCTGGACCTCACGTTCTGGAGATGCTGTGGTGCTGCAGTTAGTGGGCTATCAAAAAAGTAAATTGTGTAAATTGTGATCTTGCCATTGTTTTGTGAGGTTTACAATTGCTCCAGCAAATCAAACCCCAAAACTAACAAAACATTTTATTAAGATCCCTTGATAGTGGTCCACAAAGCTGAAAAGTCAGGCAAGTTTACTAAAGATCACTAGTACAAACAAAAAAAAGAATCCTTTTTAACATTTGTTTGTGTTGTTTTGTGTTGTTTGGTTTCCCTGCAACTCATATTTTGTAGATTTGGATTAAATTGGATAAAATAAGTAAAATACATATATTGATAATATATTGCTGTGGGGTCTCCACAGCAAAGTAGTTTGCATGAGTAACATTTTTTTTTTGCCCGATGCACTTCCTGACACTCCCGGGCTTGGGGCTGGCACAGACTCGGGCTGGATTTTCTTCCAAGAGGATTCCATCCCCAATCTTCTGCTCCCAAACCAGGTGCAATAAAAATAAACATAGATGAAAAAGATTTGGTGTTGATCAAAGGCAAAAAAGAGCAGAACAAATACATACAGATGGGACAAGTACTGGAGGCTGCCGGAAAGATATTAAACTCAAATTAAGGAGTTCTTCTCACATGAATTAATACTACACTTCATTGTGAGTGGATTATAGCAACTTTCTTTCTTTTCAAGGAGCTAATATTGATTTGTCTAAACAAGCTTTTATTTTATTTACAAAGTTAATATTCAAGAATTTCTTGCGGAAACAGTGCTTGAGTTTTCAGGAAAGCAAGATGCAATATATATATATATATATATATATATATATATATATATATATATATATATTAACAGTGTGTCTGCTGCAGAACTGGGGATTAGTGGACAAAACATGACAGCTTATGAAGATAATGATTAAAATTAAAACATTCCAGCTCGAATGCACATTTTGTCAGGTCATGCACCTTGAAAAAATTTGACAAAATTGCCAACACATTATGTCTATTTTACAAAAAAAATACAGTTACTGCTTTGCATGGAAAGAATTAGAAACAAAACTTTGGCCTGTCTACTTTAACTTCCCCATGGTCTTCTCTTACACCAACAACACCATTTGAACATTTGATTAGGATCAGGATATATTTAGATATTTATAAACTATCTGAAATATCATATTGTGTCAGTTTATCTGTTTTGGTTGAACTAATTCAATACAATGATGGAATGTCTGAATGTTTACATTGTACAAAAAGATAAAGCCTTATTAGCCTAATGTGCATATTTAGGGTTAACTGACCTATTTCTCCTCATTCTAAAATTCATTCATACAAGTCCTCATTTTTTTGGCCAATGTATATCTCATAAATGCCTGAACTTTATACTGTGAGAACTAGTTTATCCATTTTGGTTACAATGGTCCAAACAATGAAACCATTCCACAATGTTTTTATGAGGTTTGATCATTTAAATGAGAGCAGCATAATCCATTTTGATCAGAATGACAAAAGCAACAAACAGAGTAAGAGATAACAGACAATTGTACAAACAAATTTCAAACAATGAACCAAAGCATTTACTTTTTATAAAAACACAACAAGAAACTGACTTTATGAGTCACAAATGTAACTAAAGCATCTGGAAGTTAAACAAGTATTTTTGAATATGTAAGTTCTGATTTAATAAAATGTTCCAAAGCAATTGAGAAAAAACTGTAATCTTGGTGTTGTTTGCTATATATTTGCTTTTTTAATGTCGTTATGTTGTACAATTCTGGACAACTGTAAACGGGTTCGAGAATCACTGCATTAGCTTTTGGACACTGCAACAAAACACCATACTCAGTATATTGAACACTAAGTAGTCTCTATGGAGATCCATACACAGTCTCCACTTCAAAATGGCCTGTAATCACTCTTTTGTGCACTATAGGGAATAAGTTATCTTATGTAACCTTAGACTAAAGCCATTCCTCTTAATGGCAACACAATCGAAGCAGTGATGTTCATTTTATCCATTTACTTAGCTCCACGAATGGATTAAACTTTGTCTTAGATGTGACTGACATTCGGTGTGTCAGTTTAAGTGGAAATTGCCTTGTGTGAGGTTTCTATGCATAATACTTATTCCTGGAGGGAGTGCATTGGGGAAAACAGGGAGCTAAAGGTGCAATGAGGGCAGATGGGGCAGCTCTCCACTGACAGACCAGAACTGAGCCGAATTAAAACCCTGACAACAACACTGTGAATGGCTGACAGGGGTCACGGCAGAATCAGATAGGACTGACGGTGAATCTGACACATTTTGTGAAAAAAAAAAAAAAAAAAACACAAGCAAAAACACTAAGTAGACCTGAAAATTAATCTCCTTGATTAAAAGTGGGCTCGGCTGTAGTTGGCAGTTTCTTATTCCCTTAAGTGGCATTAAACATGCAATAAAGGTTTAACTTGGAGGCACCATGTTATCTGTGCGTATGTTTCTGTGGATATTTGTGCTCATTACGTGTGCGAGGAGTATTGTCGAGGGAGCAATAAAAGGCTTCACTCCAGCTGCGTTTCGTTTGACTGCGAGTCCACACTGAATACAGAATGTGTGTGAATCAACTAGTGCAGCTAACAAGACCCCAGAGCCCCCTACCTGTGGATGTATGGAGGACGAGTGTGGAGCTCAACAGTTGCAGAAGACTGACAATAGTAGATCTTTTATTGCGGAATTTTTCTGCTCTTACAACAGCTTTTAAGGATAATTAGGAAAAAGACATGTCCTCTCTTTTACAATCATGCTCTCTTGAAACATTGGGAGTTATATTTCTTAGCTTCCCTTACGTTTACCGCTTAAGGAAGTGTCTGGGGAGAGGGAGGTATGGGCTTACCTGGTTAGACTGGTAGAAGATGATATATTTCTTTGCTATGTCACTTGCATATATATATATATATATATATATATATATATATATATATATATATATATATATATATATATATATATATATATATATATATATATATATATATTTTTTTTTTTTTTATTTTTTTTATTTTTTTTTTTGAAAATGGGTTTATTTTTTTCCATTGATATTGCAGTTTGGACCGCCTGCAAAATTCCCTGTGCAAAATTTGTATGCAGCTATTTGCAGATATACAAACACTAAAGGGGTCTCTTAAAATGATCATTAGAGTATATAAGATATATTGAGGACTGCAATTAGCCAAATCAATTTAGATGTTTATTTGTGTTGCTTCATTGACCTTGATTAGTGTATGTATTTATGTCTTATGACTCTTGTCCCATAGACAATACTGAGATTCTCTCAGTCTCAGCTGCCCAGGTTTACTCTAAAGGTTCCCATGTTTGGGGAGGTTGAGCTGAAACCTTATGTGGTTGCTCTGTTTGAGCAGTTCACATGGATAAGCTTATGTGAACCTTGTTGCTAGGGCTGTGCAATTTAGGAAAATAATGAAATTGCAATTTCATTATTTTCCTAAATTTTTTTTCAACCAATATTGCAATTTTCTTTCTGCTTTTTTAGATGTCCACAATCAATAAATATGACTGACAATTAACAAACTAGTGTTTTTTGTGGCCAGTTCTATATGTTATTAAGACATATATATATTTTTAAATCACAGGACATGAACCTTGAGTTCAAACTCTAGGGTCTGTTCTTTACCTGGTCCACTTTATTTCTCTGACAGTTATATTCACGGCTGTTGAAAACTTTTTGGTGTCTTTGTGATCTGCTATAGGTCCAGTCAAGGAGAGAAAGCTGCATCTGAACCTCAAAGAAGTCATGAGATAGCCCCCTCCCCAGACCTCCTAAAGGGGGTCCTAAATATGGTTGTAGCCCATGGGCCACCACTTTCCGAGATCCAAGCTTGTTGAATGTTCAACAGCTTGTTCATCTTTCAGGCACAAAGCTACTCAAGAGTTAGCACAGCCTCGAAGCAAATTCAGCTGCTTTGCTAACTTTTGTTTAGCCAATAATAGTCTACATCCCCTGTCCTCTGTTGGGACACAGTGTGGAGTTAAGAGTTTGCTCTTCAAATGAGTGCCTAACAGAACAACAACATGACCACAATCTTAAGCATTAACTAGACCGGTCTGTGTCTCTTTGTAGAGCTCTGTTATTGCCTCAGTTTTTTTCTCCTTGTAACACACAATGTATATATGTACATACAACACAGTAGCATAGTGTCTTCATCACCTTCTATTTCTTGGTACATGACAACAACTGCGATTTGAACATTTTTGATTTAATTGCAATTGCGATTAATTGCACAGCCCTCCTCTGTGCACACTAAACATGTGGCAAGACCCCTTGAAAATGTAAGTTCTATTTTACCTCTTGCCACATGCACTATAGATGTCTAATTAGACCAAAAATAGGAAGTGCCACTGCAGCAGTGTTATGGTACTGTCACAGAGTTAATGTCACTCCAATCAGACTGAGCCCTTATCCACACTGCCCACTGAAAGCTCAGTCTTTGCTGTTGTTTGAGCCTGTGCTGAAAATGCCACTGTGAATGCTTAGACAGATTGTTTTGGTCCAAACTATAAGAATATATAAATGTATGTAAATTTAGAAACTCACCCTAACTTTCCCATAGTGGATGAATGTGAGAGGTTCGGTTGTGTTAGCCCTGCCCACATAACCTGTAACATGATAAGAGGTTGAAAATGAATGAATAAACTAACTAATGTCTCGACACACAGGCTTGCCTAGGCTGAAGCCTACGAAGGTTTGGGGCCTACTAACTAACTAACAAAACTTTTTTCTACAGTCGTTCATTAGGGCTTCTCTGCTGCTTCTCTGCCACCCTCTGTGTAAGTCTCTGCAAATTAGTTTCAACAACAACATGGCTAATAGTACGTTTTTCACATTGTTAAGAAAAGTGTATGTGTTCTATCAGGTTAGAAACAACAGTGTGAGCAGTGGCTCAGAGAAGAGTCAGAGGCAGCTCCTTCACCTGTAAAAACTGCACTGTTAATTGGTCTTAATATCATCCTGAAGCTGACAAAAGGAACTGTTGTAGCCACAGTCTATAAATCAGTGAGAGTAGAATGCAAGAATGCATTTTTTTTTACTTATGAGTCTAAGCATAAAAGGAGATGATGGCAAGTGCAGTATTTTGTGCTGTAAATGGCTGCTGCAATATATACAAAATATGTGGCTTTAATCTGTTAAATATCTTATTATATGCCTGGTGAATGTAGCTGAGTACAAATTGTGATTCTGATTCTGGTTCAGTCGTTGTTTAGAAGCTGCAGCACAGAGGAAACCTGTTTATGATCTTATCATTAGTGTTTCTGCAGTTTTTTTGGCCTCACAAGGAGTGTAATCAAGTGACTAGACTTAACAATGGTGTTTGTGAGACTTAAGTGAGGTGTCAGGTGTTAATAGACATGTTGAGCCAGGCCTGGTTTGAAAAAGAAATGAAAAGAGTGGATCTAAAACGTAGGAGGGTATAGCTGTGATTGTGTGTCCATCTTGTTCAGTATATAATGCACATATTTACTGGCTACAAAGACTGGGTTAGAGTGATTAGACGCTCAATTAAGTAAATATGGTAGAATATTTACTGACTTCATTTTAGATGACAACAATTCAAGTGAAGAGTGTTCTGGGATAGAAGATCTAATGCTCACATAGAATTTACCCAGCAAGGGAATGCAGTGGATCTTAAGACATCCAGAGGCTGTCAGCTCCGGGGCCTTTGGTACATTAAGGCAGCCTGCCTGTGGCTCATTTCTATTTGGAATAGTTTGAACTGAACTCTAGCCTTTTTTCTCAGGGAACTTGCACTGGTCTCTTTGTCTTTGCTTGGTCTCAGTCCAATTAAAGTCTCTGTCATAATCCAGATGGTTAATACCTATTGTGGTGTTTAAGCTGATTTTAGCTCACATTTTTGCTGTGTCATCCAACATTAAATAAATGGGACAGAAGGAGAAACACATTAGATATTTGTGCAAAGGACCACAAAGTTGCTGGAATGTGTGTTAAAAATGGCCTAATGCAACGGCTGTATTCCTGCTGTGAAGGACCGGCCACCTCGGTCAGCCCTGTCAGTCTGTTTTTGATGGCCCGTCCTGTGGATCGATACCAATATGTAGCACACTTCCCGCTAGCCATGCACCTAACCTCTGCCTACCCAACCAGACGTTCACTCTTCCTGCATCCATCCATCCATCCATTCATACCATTCTGTTTTTTTTTTGTTTTTTTTTAAATTTGTATCCACTTTGTCCCCCGTCTGGAGCGGTCTGTCCTTATTGTTATTTGTTTAATGCACTAGAGCCCTGCTTCTAGAATGAGGAATTCTATAAAAAACTAAAATTTATCAACATGCCACCTAAATGGGAAATAGTGAGCCAAAATGTAGATTACACAGTTTAATTACTAAACATTGTCATAATATTTTAGTAGTTGTATTCTATATTGCAGCTTGGTAATAGGATGACCAAGCTGCAAAAAAGGGAAATTACTAGCCTACTTTCAATTACGCAGGCACAATATATTGCAAATTTATTATTAGTTGCAATGTCAAAAAAGACAATATCCGTATTGCAAAAAACTGCTTATATCACAACAAACGTTATGATGTTCTGATCAGATGAGGGCGTGAGACAGGTACAGTCACCTTGTAGTGTCTCTGGGCAGGGAGCTGCAGAGAATCCATAGTAGAATGAAAAAATAGCAATTCTGTTCATAACCATAAGTGTTTAGTTCTCATATTACGACATATACAGCAGCCTTATGGAGTTGTAGAAAAGAAAAATTAACACATAATATGGATGATGAATTACCTATATGTGTTTTAGCATGTCACTTTTTGAGACAATGATATTACTCTGTACCCACCCCAAAAAAAAAAAAAAAAAAAAAAATCCATTACCTTTCTTTAAACTTTTATCCTCGTTAGTTTGTTTTTATTGGCTATTCAGATTATTTCAGATTCTTTAAAATGATAGGCTTTGCTTGGATCAGTGTTGACAAAGGCTTGCATCAGTCCACAGCTCTAGAGCCCAGAGTATATCAGAATGTATGTTTAGATGGTGCTTGGAGATAGATGTGTCAGGCTCAGCATTGGAGAAAATAAACATGAGCCAAATTGTCGAGCAGACAGGATGATTTTAGCCAGTGCCAGAGCTGCTTGCTTTTACAGCTTTGTCTATTGATTGGTGTTTGGTGTGTGCTAGCCCTTCCTGCCTCACAACCGCTGAAAAACACCCAGGCAGGAGGCCGTGGTCCGGTGGCCTCTCGACACGATGCTGAGAGCCTACACATCTTAGTTATTCTGCTATCCAAAGCAGAAAAAAAGCACAGGGGACGAAGTGGAGAGGAAAACAGGGAGACAAAAGCAAACCAGAATAGACCAACCACTGACACAAAATCAATACGCTGCAACACTTTATCACAGCGGCCGCTCCGACACAAATGCTAAGTAAGCACTGGGAGAGCTGGTGGCCAGTGGAGGAGCAGCACAATGGTCAAACAATCACAAAGTGCAGGCTCACTTTTACTGGACAACCACAATCTGCAGGAATTTAGACAGAAAAACATTATCTTAGAAATGCTAATTCAATCAAGGAAAGTGTGACTCCAGTGATTACAGTTCATTGGAAATCAGCACTCATCTTTTGTCTGATTTCATTTAGGGGCACATCATTTTCATAGATTTTTTTGTTTTAAATGTCTAAATAAAAAAGTCTAAATATAAGGTTTCTACATGCTGTATGATATTTACACTATTGTCAAAATCTCATGATGGTTACATAAGTGACTTATTTCATAAGCGCACAATACTATTTATTGCAATTTCAATTTGAGCACTATCCATACAATAACAAAAAAAAGCAACACAAGACATTCTTTTTTAAACAAGCCTTTTAGCAAAAATAGCCCCAAGGCTCTTATAATAGAATAAACATTGTTATGATATGTATTTTATCATGTCTCTGTACTTTATGTTGTATTTTATTATGTATTTTAAGTATGAAGCACCTTGTGACCAATGTCTGTGAAAGGTGCTAATAGTGTAGCATCACCTCTAAAAGAACAGACATAAAGCAAAATCCCCATCAGACTAATTTGCACAAATTACACTCACAAAAAAATCTAATTTGTTAGTAACTGCTTCATGATTATATAAATGATGATAATAAAAATATTTAATGTTAATGATACAGTCCTAAATATCATCTGTTGTTTATGTTTCTTATTTTCCACTGTTTTTTTTTTTTTTTACTGGGAAAATCAAATTAATTAGAGACTAAATGAGATTTCAAGAGTCTTTTCTCTGAACATTTACCTTTACTGGGCCATAATAATAGTAATAATAATAATAATAATAATAATAATAATAATCTTTATTTTGATATAACACTTTTCCACCTACTGTAGTAGGCACTCAAAGCACTTTTCATACATTAATCTATTTACCAGGACACAATGACAGTATGCGTGGGAGAGCGGGATGTTATGATGTTTTGGGATGTTTTGAGCGGGGATCGAACTGCCCACCCGCCGGTCGAAGGATGGTCACTCTACCCACTGAGCTACTCCCGCATTATTTGCATAATACATACAAGACGCTCCTCAGTTCACTTTGTGATGGTAGAACACACTTAATGCAACATGCTCGTTCACTCATTGAAACTACTCTCAACTTCTATCAAAGTGATTTTGTATTTCTCCTCTCCTTGAGTGGGTTTGTTTCTTTGAGTTTTCAAAAGATGTTATCTACGATGGGTTTTTGAAATCAACGCTCAACTTCAGTTTTCTGCAGAAGCTCAGCATGTTTGCTGCTCCTTTGCATTGGGCTGCGTATTATTATGGGTAAACCCAGACCAGGCTTTATTCAAGTGCCTTTTCCTCAGGTCATATGTTTATGTTTACACAAGCTAGATTTGCTTTGAGCTTTATTGAATACCACTCCGATCAACACTACTACATACCTTTGCAAAATTGCCAAATATATATATATATGTACGTTTTCTACTTTACTTATTTACTTATTTATTTACTTATATGTTCAAGTACATCAAATAGTATTTTAGGCTCCTCTGTATTCTTTGCAGCAATTAGCAATTAGTGTCATTAAAAGTGACTCTCTATAGGGGAGTACATGGGGGCTGACAGTAAATATAGCTGCCAAAACATCTACAAAATATCTTCACACTTTACTATTTACCAATCTCTTCTTTTTACTACCGTAATATCTCAAAACCCATTGTATTTTTTTGCACTTCTTTTCCCTTGACTTCTCTGCCAAGGTCAATGGAAAGTGATGGAAAATGATTTGGGCCTATTCATTTTTGTGCAAAAAGAATAAAACCTTACTTTGCCGCCGCTGTTTCTTGTCCGTGATGGATCAGTCCAAGGCTGAGTGACCCAGGATACAACTACATTTTCCTTTGGACAAATGAGAAATGAAAGACAAGGCTGGGCTCGGTGAAAGCTGTTGCTCTTAAGGCCGTTTTGGAAAAGCTCTTTGGCGTGGGGTAATGGAAAGCTGTGGTATTGGAACTGACGAAGTATCTAGAAGCGGCAGCGTTTGCGTGGAATGATGCTTTAAGTTGCTTTAAGTTACTCGCGATTAAATGTGTGGATGAGGTGGTAATAGAGCAACTCCTGGTCGATCAATGCTCTTATGAGTCTGCACGGGCGTAAAAGCAACTGGATCAATGCCAATGCTACTTTATTCATTTGAATTCTGACATTTTTTGCAGCTTTTCTTGTGTTTACATCTACATTATAATGTTTACAGTTATGATGTGTTCTCTCAAATACTGATCAGAGCTCGCAGCAACATTAACATCCATTTATTTAAAATAAAAGTATTAAACAAAGTCCAAAAGAATAATAACAAAATTGTTTTTAATTCCAATGAATATGACAGATAAAGAGTTTATAAGGAACACTGGCTTTAATGTAAGTCTATGATGACAAAAATGTATTGATTGATAAAATATTACATTTGAATCATATCAATTCTAAAAATAATAGCACACTAGTCCAATTCATTTAGACTTCTTGTAATTTTGAGATTGTTGAAATGCTGTGGGACTAGTTAGCATCCAAAGTTTGGCAGAATAAAAGAACTAACTGTGCTGAAGCTCAGCATCCACACAATAAAGTATCAGGAATTATGTGTGTTGGACGGTGAACAGTACCGTAGGCAGAACAATGTTATTCTTGTTTTCAGTTCAGCAGTCCAAAAAGCAATGTTTTATCAGATATCATTATTTTCTTTCATGCTCCTTATGTGACGACACAGCAGAAGGTGTGTCATTGGGTTTTAAGAAAGAAATACACTTGGGAGGTTTTCACAAGTTTGTGTGAAATTTACCTTAACAGAAGTAAATGAGTCACTACACTGCAGAGATGTTGTTTCCATCACTTGATAGATCTGACTCAGTGATAAAATAATGACATACAATGATGATAGGGGCAGCAGTAGCTCAATGGGTAGAGCGGTCGTCCTTCAACTGGAAGGTAGGCGGTTAGATTCTCACTCTCCCCACAGCTCATACTGTCATTGTGTCCTTGGGCAAGACACTTAACCCACCTTGGCTCCAGTGGCTGTATCACTGGTAATTACTGTAGAACAATGTAAGTTGCTTTGGATAAAAGTGTCAGCTAAATGAATAAATGTAAATTATAATAATTGAAATTCTGATATCTTTGTGATTTACAATACTCATGCACACATTGACCTATGTTTTCTTAAACTTCTAACTACCTCTGGAATCAATCTATGCCTGCTTTTTCAAACCATGTTTGTTAAACCTGTGGTATCCTGGAACCTTTTCTGGAAACTTTAAAAATTGTCACCCTGGGACTGTACAGTAAATCCGACAAGTCTAGAACTTCATCCATCTTCCTTCATTTGCAGTCTGCAGACTCAGTCCCACGGTCCGGTCCTGGGAGTGTGTTTGGCTGCCGACCAACGCAGCGCAGTATACTGTCTGTGGGCACATTTACTGGAAGCTTTAAACATAAATAGTCTGGTTTATTCAGCAGTGAGCAGCTTTATTAACACAGTTGGTTCTCTGTGACTTATGGGTAAGGTTGTTTAGACAAGAAAAATGTTTTAAGCAGTTCAAAAATGGATTTTACTGGTTACAACAGGATTTAAATCAGATTTAGTTGGCAATGAAAAGGTTTTAAATGGATTTAAACTGGTTATAACCAGATTTGGACATGTTTTAGGAAGTTTAAGTTGGACTTTAACATGGTTTGGAGTAATTTAGGCTGAAGTTGTTTTAATTGGCTTAACTCTAACTAGAGCTGCTTTTAAAAATTGATTTAACTGGTTAGAACCAGATTTGGACATATATCGTAATTAATTTCTGACTTCAACTAGTTCCAAATGGAATAAACTTGTTATAACTAGATTTTGAAACATTTAAAATAATTAGACTGATATAACTGGATGTAGACTAAATGGATAAACTTAGACTTTAACTGGTTTTAAATAAAATTACAGGGTTACACTAAAATTTGGATGTGTTTTAAGGGGTTTATTTTTGACCTTAACCAGTTCTGAATGGATTTAAACTAGTTTAAAGCAGAATTTGATCAGAGCTTCAGAGCTTTCACTTTTCTGTTTGTAAATTAATTTTAACGAGACATTGACTAAATGCTCTAACTGGGATTATAAGAAGTTTTTCTTGGACTGGTTTTGAGCTGATTTTAAACTGGGTAAAAATGGACTTTGATGGGTTTTAAGTGGGGGTTGGACTTTTAGATTTTAGAACAGCATTCAAACTGGTTTTAAAAGGATTTTTTTAAGTGGTTAACTTAAATGCTATCCACTTTTTGATAGATAGAATAACCTGTTTTTAACTGGGATTGAATTGTTTTGTATAGATTTTAGTAGGACTTAAAAGGCATATAAACTGACTATAACTGGATTGAGAATTTTTTGTAAGACCATACCTGTCTTTTAATAGATTTAAGCTATTTATATTATACTTGAACATATTTTAAGTGGTTTAAATCAGACTGGAACTGGTCTTAAATGGTTTTAAGATGGTCACAACCACATTTGGTCAAAGGCATTTCTTATAATACAGTATGTGCTCACAGTTATTATTCAGCTTTATTAATACAATTGATATAGCATTAAGATCATTTCCCTTGATTTTAATATAATATATTTTTTTGGCTACTCTCTGTATTGTGTGGGATTGGTATCTGTGGGAAATCTGTCTGTTTCTGATTGGCCGGCTCCCATCTCTTACAAAGCTGACAAAGAGAACTGTGAGCTCTCGACCGTTCCACTGATAGCAAGACCTCTGTTTAGATTGTTGTCTGCTTTCAACACTGCCCGGCCTAGAACACAGTTTTGACCTTTTATCAGTCCTCCCTGGATTTCAGAAGGCTTTTTGTGGTTGTTACAGCTATCAATGTTAGAAAGTTGTGGCCAGTGGAAAAGTTGAAAAGATGGAGTTGAAATAAGTTGCAATGAGTCTAAATTATCTTACTATTTACATTGCAGTTATACCAAAAAACAAACAAACAAAAAAGACCATAATAAACCATTTGCAATTGAAGTGCTGTTGATATATGACATTCTGTTGCAGTGACCTGGACCTGTGTCGGTTACTTGAGCTTTTAGTGTATTGAAATCATAAAATTGTGATTGATGACCTTGCCTAGATTGCCTAGACCTAGATTTCTTTTACTGTTTGATTGTGTTTGATTAGACATGTCTAATGCCATTTACCTTGTCTGTTTCTTGCTTTGCTGTGTAACTTGGGTCAAATGTACAGTGAACCATGGTCACTTAGATGTCTGTGTAAAGATGTAAAGATTGACACTCTTCTCTGGTTAGCACTCCTTCCTCAGAGCAAAAAGGTCTTGGGTTCAATCTATCCAGGGAAGGGCCTTTCTGTGTGGAGTTTGCATGTTTTTCCGGTGTCTGATGAGGCTTCCTCAAGGTACTCCATTTTCCCCTACCAATAAAGAAATGTACAGTAGCCCGCATCCCCTCTCATAGGACCTGGTCATCATAGTGAATGAGAATTAGTTCTCATTTGACCTACCTGGTTAAATAAAAAAAACACGTGAAGCTGTTCACTGAACAGCACAGACCACATTACTCCCTTCACTCTTGTTTACCAGCGCAGCACAGTATACTGTCTGACTCAAGGTCACAGCTGAGCTCCCATCAGGAGTCACACTGCCCTTTCAGAGCTAACGACTATGAGACCAGAACAGCCTGGTCCAATCAGGCTTCTCCCTCTAGAGATATAAACTCAGCTCTCATATCAGTTGAAGTCCCTTGCCAAGGGATGAAACATCTTCACCTTGAAACCAAGCGTCTCTCATGGAACCTCCTAAATGGTTGTTGCATAAGGGCGCCGCCATATGGTGAAATACAGCAATATACAGCAATATACCGCCGTCCACCAGAGGGCAGGCTCCAAAAGCGGAAATATAAGAAGAAAAACAATGGCGTCTTTACAAGTGTAAAAATCATGTTTACAGTCTGGGACAAAACTAAGTTTTTACTATGTGACAACTCTGGGGAAGGGGGGGACTCTGGAGGAATTTTTGATTAATATGTCCGTTTATGCTATCTTAAAACTATTGTTTTACTATGGAGTAAAAGCTGAAAATTCCGGATGTGACTGCCATTTTACTGCCCTTTCATAACGACAATATTGGTGAATAGGGGACCAATGGGCGGATTACATCCATGTTTATTTACAACCTATGCTTGAAATCTACTTCCAGATGCTTTTGATTTAATCTTTTTCTTCAGCATAATGTTTAATAGTAAATTACAATAACACAAGAAGCCACCTAGAAAATCTGGTAAAATGCACCAAAATACAGGAGTACAGAGCATTCTTTTGTTTTTTAAAAAAGATGCTGAGGGAGGATGCCTCTCAATTTAATACAGGCTACTTATATACTGTTAAAATTCTGTTGACGGGGCACTCTTTAGGTGGGGGCCTGGTGCTACTCTTGCATAACACCGTGCCTCAGCTGGACCACTTCAGTGAAAAATGGCCACACCACTAAAACTCAGATGAAAGACGTTTGGGGACCATTGCACCAATAGACTAACAATTCTCCTATTACATTTGCGGAAAGTTATTACATTTGTGGTTTTATTACGTTTGTGGGGATTATTACATTTGTGAGTGTAACAATTGTGTTTTTAAAGTAAACTTAAGTATGTGCATTGTTAGGAGTCAAAGGTCAAATTTGGTGGTAATGGTTTTAATCCATAAACTAAAAATATTAAATACATACACAGACTGTATGTTTCACAATATGTAGCTTGCAGCATTGATTATAATGTTTGGGAAAATGATGCTCAGATATATGGAGTTGCTTTAATGCCTGAATTCAAAAATAGCTAAATCCTGGAGGGGAAAGCATGCAGATGAACAAAGCTTATAGACTATATCTGAACTCCTGCAGACTTGAATAAAAAGGACATGACTTTTGTTTTGTGTTACTGAGGGGAATTTAAGGTTGTTTCGGATGTTCTTTTCTCCGCTCGTCAGCAGTGTCTGGACCCTCTCCTTTGAGGTCTCTGTCTATAAAATCCAGCTCCATTGTATCTGCTGTTGGCAGCCTGTCGCGGGAAGATAAGAGAAAAAGCCTGATTTCCTCCTCAGTGATCAGTACGGCCACTCTATCTCACTCCACCACCCTCCAAGTCAAGGCTCCCGCACTTTTTTGAGGACTTGACTGGATTTATTTGGCATATTTCAACATGATGTGTGGACTCTAGTTTTCTTACCTGGGACAAAATATTGATATGATATTGTGCTGACAGTTCACTGGAAACGTTCACACTTTCTGCTTTCAGAAGACTATCTTATAAATTGTCTAAAATTGTCTTATAAATTTAGTGTTGCTTATTGCCATGCTTTTCCTGTTTCTGGTCTGTGGTCTAAGATCCAGAGTATGTTCATATGGGGCACATGCTACACAGAAACCGTTAAAGATGTTATAGATTGACGTGATATACACAGCTTTGTATTTTGGGTTTATATCTACTCTTTTTCTTCACGGCAGACACCAAATATTTTATTTTTTATTTTATTTAACCTTTATTTTTCCTGGAAAAACTCACTGAGTCTCACTGAGATTACAAATCTCTTTTGCAGGGGAGTCCTGGCTCCATGGGGGGGACACACAAATACTGTATGTATTTGTGTGTTTTGGCTCCTGAGTGTGTCCACCCTCTCACGGACGGTGCCGTGGTGCCAGTGTGTGTGGGTGTGATGCTGGCAGCTCAGCACCATGTTCTGATGGTCAGATGTGTGGATGTGGGGAGGTCGTGCTGACTGCTGATTGGCCAGATGGCACACTCTCCATAGGTGTGTACCACTGACAAATGGCACTGTTTTTTTTTTTTCAGTTTTTTTTAGTGCCTCTTTCTGGGTATCATTTGGGCATTACAGTTTATCTCCCTGACTTTAATTGATGAAGTTTATAAAATGAGAATATTAATACAGCGCTGGTATATGTCTAAATTATGTCTCTCTAATTTGTTTGCCTTGATGCTTTGAGTTGAAAACTAGTATGTCAAAGGTTATTGGTTAATTCAAATAGAGGTAGCCAAGAATTCATAAAGATACACGTATTTTGTATTTTATTGTGATTGAATGAGAATATAACAATGTATTTTTTTTTTAACCTGGTTGGTGTCTGTTTCCAGGCTGATGTGTTGTCACTTCAGCTGCTCGTCATTACTGTTTTCACGGAGAAAGCATATAAATGGCATGCATTTATATAGTGCTTTCCTGCACCCTTCTCAGGCACCCAAAGCGTTCACACACATTCACTCCTGGGGCAGACAGAGGGGGGGGCTGCCACACAAACGGCGCTCAACCTTCTCCTACCACCACCAAACACACCTCCACAGTCACACACATTCATACACCAGTGCTACGGACACTGGGAGCAAGGTGGGTTAAGTGTCTTGCCCAAGGACACAACGACAGTATGAACTGTGGGGAGAGCAGGAATCAAACCTACTACCTTCCGGTTGAAGGACGGCCGCTCTACCACTGAGCCACTGCCGTTCATAAAAGGCAGGCTCAGTTTGTTTTAGTCAGACCCACATGTTAGGTGTGAAAGTCATATTTAGGACTTTGCTCAGGAGGACCATTAATTTGAGGACTCTCTGATTTGATGTATTGTTAGCAAGAAAGAGTTTATGTTTAGAAATGTTTAGAACATGTCTTGTGTGACTCACTATACTCATAATAATATAGAATGCTATACTGTTTAACTGTTTATATATAGACTCAAGCTCAATTATCATGACACCTGCATCTGACATTTCTAAGTGCCATACACAGCCTATAACTCCACAATTAGTCTTTTTACAGCCACAGTTCAGTGTTTAGAAATGCATTTACACATCAAGCTCTAGGTGAAAACTTGATAGATATTAGCTGACTTAACAACCCCACCATCACATATTAGTGGGTTTCCGAGTGCAAAACTCCCAAAATAGATACGGTTGTAATGATGTACATGCATGAACAGTCATTTACAATTCACCTCGCAGTCACAGTTTAGAAAGTGGCACCATCTACACTGCTCACTGATTACTAATCAGAACAGAAAGAACGTTCCCAGAGCAGGATCCAGAGCACTGTGAAAGGTGACAGCTCCAGTGTGCATATCCCCAAAAAACTGTTATCAAAATAGTAATCAGTAAAAATAATAAACATGGCAACATGTGGCTTCTGGTTTTAAATGCAAGTGTAATGGTTCTGCTGCTTTTAATATACAGTATGAACTTCCATAGTGCATGCATTCTAATTATAGATAATCAGCCTTAAATACATTATAATGATGAAATACACAGAGAAATCCCACTAAACTGAAGTCACATAATTATTAGTTAAATTAGTTAAATGTCTTATTATTGTTTGGTGCTGCTCATGTGGAGCAAAAACTCCTAGCATCAAAAAGCCATCATTGAATTGGTTCCCAAAGTTAACGTCAGTCCAAATCGACTGAACCATTATCCACACACACTCTTGTGACAGCGCCATCTAGTGCGTCTCTGCGTTAAAGCTCAGTTTGTTGTCATTTGGCCCTGAGCTGAACTAGACTTGTCGCCTGCAAACTGGTATTAATGGCCTTGCACCATCCAATATTTATGTCAAATTTTGAATGTCTAACAACCATCAACAGCAGAGTCCTGTGGTCTGCAGACAAACATCTGCTGTAGCTCCCTAGGTCAAATTTCAACAGGCGGATATGTACTTATGCAGAAGCTGGTCCACAAACGTGAATTGAGTGATGATCCCTTTCTTTTTTCTTTTGCACTTCACTAAATGCCCAAACACACCCTGGAATTTTAGCATTAAAGGCTATTGCTATTAAGTTATTACAGAATAATTTGGAATGTATTAGTTGTGATGCTACGGTGGCCTAGTAGTGCACAACACAACAACATTTAAAAAAGCGAATATAAGCTCAAAACATAATGACATTAAGGCACAAGATAACATAAATGCTCCAGACCACTAGGGGACAGTGTTGATATTGAAATGCCTGTATTTCCTCAGGATGCCACATGAAATTGATGTCAGTGATCTGATTTAAATATACGTAACATTTTTCTGAATGCCCACTGAGCTAGGATGTTCTCATTTTAATTTCAAAATAAAAAAATGAAGGCTGGCATGTTTTGTCCATTTTGTGGACAGAATCTGGGAACAATTATATAATTTTGTAGCTCATGTGGTTCTAATGTCCAGTTTTTGGCTAAAGACATTCAACATGGTATGTTTGAATAAAGTCTGTTTATTACCTTCAACTTTTCCATCTTGAACTTCTTTAACCAAAAACTGGACATTAGAACCACACAAGCCGCAAAATGCTGTCATTTTTTTAACGTTTTTGTGTGTGGCCACCGTATTATACAGATCTAAAATATATAACTTATAGGGTTGGGGTCAGTGGAGTCAACCACAAAGTCCATGCATTTCTTTAAACAATGCCCTATTACACTAAACTAAAGTCAGCTCCTACTAGGATCTGATTTAGTGCCAATGATATGAATGGTTAGCATTAACAAGTTTGGGGGCTGCAGTGTAAAAAACAAAGACCCTTCTAGGACACTCCATACAGTTTCATTATAAACCATTTTAATAACATTGAGCAACATTGTTTTTAGTTGTTAAATAATTGAAAGAGCAGATTATACAACACAAATACAACAGAATGTAACATTAACATTTAAAAGCATATTTGTAACTGGCTTGATTACATCATGCCTGTCTCCCAGCAGCCTCCTCTCTCAGTTCCCCTGCCCTCACCTCTAAAGCAGAATATGATCTCCCCGCGAGCCCCCTACCTTTCTTTTATAAATAGTATTTACTTTGGTGGCTAGTGCAGGGCAAGCAGTTAATCCCACCTTTCCTCTCGGCGCCGTGCTCTCTCTGTCGGCGAGCTCATTTCCTCCAGAGCGGAGCTTTGAGGCAGGTCAGTGGTGTATCTGTAGAGGGCTGCTGGGCCATTACAGCAAGAGAAAACAAAAGGTGTGGGTAGAGAAGACTGTTTAGTGCCGCTTCAAAATGGACGGTTGGATAAGTGTGAAGCAGATGAACCATATTTCCCAAGTACAGCAGCAGCAAATGTGAATTATATAACAGCAGTAAACATTGAAAGCTTGGCTCTCATCTGTTTTTAGACATTACTGATACAGTGAAAGCTAATAGAGTAGCTGCTGTATTCAATTTAACAAAGCATTTTTGAGTTTTTGATGGTTCCCTTGAAAACACTGCAACGATACACTATCCATTTTGGTTTACAATTGACTCGCATCCAAAGTAAATGTTTGCTGGTCATAAAGGAGCACATTTAGTGGAGTGTTCATAACGTTTTTCTATGACAGCCCGATGTGGGGCAGCTTTTCCAAGGTTTTAAAGAGACACATTAATGCAAGATACAGCTGATACATCAAAGACTCAATACTTCAAATATTTTATGTAAAACAAGTGGAACATGAATTTTGAAAAGCATATCTGGCTTTATTAAGTCATACTAATCTCCCAACAGCCTCCTTCCACCTCTCCTTGAGTTCCTCAATACAGTTACAGCAAATGTTTTAGATCTGTGACCGAAACAGAAAATGAGACACAGAATTATAATCCACCAGCTGATGAAACTACAAAATGATTCAAAACCTGATACTACTGCATTTTTAGAGAATGTGAACAGCTATGGTGTCCCTGCAGGGACATTTTGTTGTCTGTGTACAAATCTAGTGGAAATGGGTCAAATGGTGGTTTTACCTAAAAACTGAAAAGAAAAAGTTCATTGATGTTTTAAACCTAATGCACGCTTAACTCGATGTGCTTCTCCTCCAGCAGTGCTCAGTTTGTCCGCTTTGGGCAGCTAAAGGAAAAATAAGTTATAGAACTTAGTTTTTCAAGACAAATGCAAGAGCTTTGGTGTGTTTATGCAATACTGATTACAGTTAAGATTTTTTTTTTGTAGATTAGTTTATTTCAAAGGGGACAAAGCAATTTCATCAAACACATGATTAAACATGAGTTAAAAAAGCTAGAGTTAGCCAAAAAGCTATATTTCCTCTGTAGTCCATTGCCCTTCATGTTAAACGGACTTAAAAATACACATAATTAAAAAAACAGCACAGACATAGAACACGGACAATTAAACACAAACATAAGACTGAACGAGGCAGGTCATTACAAACAACTTAATGTTCAAGAACAAAAAAGAACAGACAATAAAAGTGATAAATAAAACAGTGATCTATAACAAAACACACATGGGTTCACATTAAAAGACACAAAACACACCGAACAACAGTCTTATTTCAGTGCTGACAAGTCTATGTGTTAATAATCCACTGTTTTACCTGTTTAGTGAAAGGGTTGTAAATACTGTAACTGACTCGTTGATGTTGTCAGGAGTTAAATTCCATTCTCCAGCCTCTCCCAGACCAGGCCACCTGACTGAAAGTGCTTTTACGCAGCGGATTAACGCAGTCTCCTCTCACAGATCCTCCTGTTTCACTTTCAGTTTACGGCTTTATTTTGTTAAAGTGTTTACTACCACATTTTATGCTACGCACATTAATTCAACAGTAATCGGTTGCAAATGCACATAAGTAGCTTTTAAACTATTTGTGAACATTTGCTGAATGATGAGAAAATGTCCTTGGAGGGATGAAGCGTCTTCTACATTCCAAAACTACCCTACTTTCTCAGGATTTGCGAGTAAAAGTTTGTAGAAGACAAATCCATCTTTATTCAGGCTGTGAATGAACTCCGGCGCCCTGTTGTATTTTGCTTTCTTCTGTGAGCTGTGATTGGCTGGCAGATACACACGCAAAAATGTCCCTTCCATGTAAACATAATAGGAAAATGGTGATATACAAAGTGGCTGAGGCTTTAGGAGAAATAAAGTCTCACCGACAAAACATCCGTCTGTTTGTATTAATTAATGTATCTGTTTTAGTATTAAGAGGGGCCAGTATCTGACCCTGGTGTCACCTGAATGGGTGGATCAGTGTAAAGAGCCTTGTCCACTGCTCAGTGCTCCCTCATACCTCGGCTCGTCTTTAGGATTCTGTGGGTGTGTGCTGCTGGTGAGTCATGACTAATAAGAGCTTGGAGCCACTCTGGGCCCAGCTTTGGAGCACAGTGGCCATATTTGCATATTTTCCACCACCTGGTACCATCGCCGCACGCTGATGTTTGTTATTGGAGAGCAAACCAAGCCTCGGATTATTATCAGCCTTTTCTTAATCTTCTTTGTCATATGGGGCTTGAATCAGGGTTTATTTTTATGCAAAGATTTTAATTGTTGATACAAGATGTGTTCCTCAAGTAAAGTGTATTTTTACATTTTTACAGTTTTAAAGCAGGAGTTCTTATGACGTGAGTATAATGCAATCAGAGGTGGGAGCCTAATATTGTATTTAAGTAAGAGTAGCGTTACTTCAAGTAGAAGTAAAAAATAGTCATCCAAAACATTACTCAAATAAGAGTAAAAATGTGGTTGTGGTTAAAGACTATGGAAGTACTGAGTATGAGTTTATTTTTAATTTTTTCACAACATAAAACTTTCTTGAATCCTACATTTCTACGTTAAATGAAACTTCACTACACTCATTTATTTTTTGAGCTAGTGGGCCTATTCAGTAGCCTACATAAAAGTCTCATCAACAGAAACATCTCCAACAGCTGTAATCCACCCATAGTCCTGGTCTGATCTTGGTCCTGGTCTGGTCCTGGTCTTATCCTCGTCCTGGTCTGATCTTGGTCCTGGTCTGGTCCTGGTCCTGGTCTTATCCTGGTCCTGGTCCTGGTTTGGCCAAAAAATCCACCTAAGACATTCCATTTATTAGTGGTCATTAATGACATGGTAAATGTCATTGTGGATTTATGCAAAAGAGCCACGCGGCCTAAGTTTAGTTTCTCACAAATGTAAACAAATGTGCTCAAAGTGGTGTCTTACTGCAGCAACAGTGAATAATAAAATCAGACAAAATACATTGTGGGTCTAGAGCAGTGTCTTCTATAAACTCGTTTTTTTGCCGATATTTATAAAAGATGCAGTCCTGCAGCTACAGAACTTCCGGTGATGTACGTTCTGGTACAGAAAAAAAGTTTTTTGTAATTAAAATGTAGCTTGGGCGACGCTACTGCATTACTTAATAAATAAAGAGCTTCAATACCAAAAAAATATTTGATTCAGAAAACAGTTGGTAGTGTTGTGAGTGCCCAACTCTGAAGAGTTTGTGCCGCTATGCCTCCACAGTTTGTGTGGTCATGTGACTGCATGGCTACATCTGATTGGTGAAATATGGTCTTGTGGTACCCAGCCCAACAAACCCACTTGAGACCCATATTTGAGGCCAAATGGGCTCAGAACAAATCTTTAATGTTATAAAGCAATTAACTCCAGAGTTGGAAAATAGTCTCAATAATAAGACAGTATTTCTCTTAAACCCCTCATTTGCCAAACGTCAGGCTGAAATGTAAATCTCCTGAATGTAACTCAGGCGAACGTACAGTCTGGGGATAAAATAAATTATAATTTATATTAAAATGAGCTAAATGTACTAACATAGGTGGGGCAATCGTATGAAACTGGACAAACCTACTCGGGACCCATATTTGAGCCCAATTGGGGTCTAAGTGAACATGCTGGCCTGGGGTAGATCCACTGGTGTTGAAAATATAGCCTAGAATGTGAAGAATAAATGGTAAAAAAAAAAAAAAAAACTAACTTGTTGAGCTCAATGTAACTGAGTAAGAGTAGCATTAATTCTATACAAATCTACTCAAGTAAAAGTAAAAAGCATTGTGCAGTTAAACTACTCTTAGAAGTACATTTCATTTAAAACGTCACTTAAGTAAATGTAACAGTGTTAATGTAACGAGGTAAATAAAACTTGTTACTACCTTGCTCTGAATGCAATGTTTGTTGAGGCAGAAAACATATTTTTTTCCACTGTTCCAAGACACGTGTCTTGTTAAAAGAGGTGGGCAAAGTTTCTATAAAATTGAACTCCGGTAAAAGTCCAAAATATGACTGCATGGAGATTATTGGTGCAGTGGATGCACTCATTTAATTGGTGACATTGTCATGAGACAGGGCGAGCCAATAAAGACTCATAGAACAAAAGATGAAGATAGAAATGTGGTAATATAATATGTCACTGTAGAGGACACTGGTCTGTAACAAGCTCAAATTAACTTACTGATACTCATCCAACTTATTTGGTCATATAATCATGTGCACCCTGGAATAATCTAAAAGTAACATTTAGTATGTTCACCAGCAGAGCTCACTCCAACTCTGCTCATAGCTTGATTAAACCTTCTCAGCTGGAGTTCTCGCTTTGTCCGAGTTACAGCCTTAGAAATAATTAAACTTCTGTGGCCTCCACTCATGCTGTATTCATGCTAACTGGGATTTAACAGTATTAAAAACTCAAAATTACAAAAATTGAACAACATGGACAAATTCAGAAACAAAATAGATACCAAAGCAATAGACAAACAACTTTAACTAGTGGCTAGAATTTTTTTTTTTTTTTTTTTTTTTTTTGGATCTGGAAAAAAAGAAGAGTTTTACATTTATTACTTGGTGAAGCTGTTCAGCTGTGAAGTGGCTCAAATTGCATGCTCCAACCTTAATCTCTTCCTGTATGTGAACTGAATGAGGCAAAAATGTTGATCTAGAAAAATAGAAAAGAGATTTATATTTGAGTAAATGTTATAATATAATATTGGTTGCTTGTCAAATTGTGACACATCACTTTATGACTTATTGTTTCATTGATTTTTTTAATTGTTTGTTGCATTTTATTACTCCACTGATATTCCATTACAAAGACTATTTTAAATCTTTTAGAAAATGAACAGAATTTGGAACAGGATTAGACTTTCACACTGTCCCTTTTCCCAGTCCAACTATTGTCACAAGGGTCACTAGAAAGCCCTACCTTGCCCCCTGTTAAGTCTGATCTGCAGAGGAACAAGCACAAATAGACTGGTGGCCTGAGAAAGACGTGGCACCAGATCGACCCGTTGCCCTCCATCAGCGGCGGGACCTGCCTGTGAGATTGGCGTGCCACCCAGACTCAGCTGAACCCTCCCTCATCTTCGTCTCCTCATACCACCACACTGCCGCTTCACAATCTGCTTTTGATGGATAAACACAACGCCATCATGTAAACACATCCTTCTCCGTCTTTGCATTCCAAAGCCTCCGGTAATACATCTCCAGAGCGGGCTCAAGCACCGGGGCCGCGTTCACCTTTTGATTTGTGGCCGTGTTGTTCTCTTTTGGCCTGTCGTCGCGAAGCAGCCGCTATGACTGATTGAACATTGAAAGACTAATGCTGGTGTCATGTCAGCCAAATCAGGGCCACAGCACACAGAGTTTTAGGAATGAGAACCTGAGCGAGGAATAAGCTCCTCGCTCATTGAATTCCTTGACAAAAGTCTGGACGGATGCCAGCTTTTTTAAAATGAGGGGAGTTATTATTTTGGAGTGACTGAAGGAACCACACAAGAGTAAATAGCAGAGTTTGTAAGATCAGAGTCCGTGTTATGTCTGTGTGGGAGGCTATTCGTAATAAAACTTATGGCTATTCATTTATAGGGGTCTACAGTAATAGTCTTGTTTGTTTTTATGCAGCAGTCTGTTGGGTGGGGGGACAGTCTCAGAAAAAGATATTTTAAGCAACTTAGAACAACAGACACACAACAGGACAGATGCTATTCTGAACAACATGGACCATCCCCTGCACTGGGCTTTTGAACAACAGCCAGTGGACGCCTGGGATCAGTGAGCTGCAGGACAGAACGCCACAAGAACTCCTTCCTTCTGACTGACATAAGACTGTACAATCTGTCAATGGCACATGAAGACTGACTTGAGTTAGTGCATGTTTAGTTAGTTTTGTACACAACTTGAATTGCTCTAACCTTTGTGCTTTTTACGTTAATCTTATGAGATTAAGACGAGCTCAGTTTTGGACTGCAGTGACTCTCCACTGATGGCATACGACTGCAACTGATTGGGTCTGAGTTTTGATGGATCAGACACTGCCCACCTTTTCTCCACACTCTTACTGTTCTTGATCTTTTTTCTCCCCCTTTATTTATTTATTGTTGACAGCACACATAAATTGGACCAGATCAGATGCATTATTTGAGTCTAGACAAATGACACAAGTGTGACTTGTGGAAACTGTTTAAGCTGCTGGCTAACAACTCTTTGAGAATAGAGTAAGGTATAATTGTCTATATTATTTATTCCAGCCTAAAGATTACATACTGAGGTTTAATTATCTTAATTGTCTTAGTTTTAAACTTAAACTAAGAGCTGAAAAATTGTTTTCCATGTTTCTTATGAACTAAACTGCAGTCTCACATAGACTATAGTACATCACAGAAAGTACTGTTAACACCACCAGATATTAAAGACCTAATGCATTAACTTTATTCCAATGTTTCACTGTTAAAATCTGTCATTATCACAGTTTAAATTGTGTTTAAAGGATAATAAAGGCTTTTGAACATGTCACAAAGGGTCTTTTATTACACCAGGTTCTGTGTAGTCTATTGTTACACCTGGCATTTACACTGGTGCTATAGTGTTTTGAGTGTTTTTATACACCTCTGCTAAAACATGAGCCATAGAGAAATTTAATCTTTTAGTATTTCACTCAACTGACACAGTGAGAAATGTAACAGAAACAGGCTACATTTGTTCTTAGCAAAATGAGCTAGTCTCCATAAAAATAGTGAATGATATGTAAAAGTTAGCAACTCCCTGCATGATGTTTTACCACTGACGGAGGCAGGGGTGCGTGCAAGGTTTTATCTCAGGGTACGGACAGACAGAGCACAACCACACACCTGATCCACACACAACCACAGGCTCAGCACCGCCGCTAAACAAACAGCCATAAAACTAAATAATTAATAAAAAAAAACCTTGTAAATGTAGATACTAGTTACTCTCCTCCTCCCAGTCACATCAAACTGTTTAAGCACTTTCTCATGTCTTCAGGTGCCTATATGCTGAAAGTCCGCTCTGCCGAGGCTCTGGACACTGGCAGTTACAAAAACTTGCCAGTGAAGCCTATAATGAGGAAGAACTCTGCGGTGTCCTTTAAAACCTGAGTAATGTCACTGCAGCAGCATACAATTCACCTGCTTCCATAACTCCACTTCAGCATCAGCACACTCTACAAGTGCATCAGTGCCCTGTACTCAGTTAATTCATTTATTATTTCCAGTCACAACGTGTCCGGGAATTCTCTGGAGTTTATCCAGATACTGGCTCGTTCAGTCGTGGGAGTGCCAGGCACACTCCACGTCTCACTTTAGAGTTAAGGTGATCAATGAATGAAAATAATTTTTGTCGCCAACTCCCATTTTTGTAAACATCATATCTTCTCGTTTATTTTAAAGCAGCGTTAGTAATACTGGCATTACTTGCAATCAGTAAATCACAGGTTGGAAACGTTATAGCCCACCAAAATTTGTCCTGAAACCACAGGACCCTGGAAGCCTAGCTGCTGTGTTAGACTGTTTTAATGGAACAGGAACAGTCGGATAGCTTAGAACTTTCTCTGACTCACACAAATTTTTGTATTATTCAGTCCATATTCCACATTCAAAACCCCCTCGGCCCACTTTCTGACAATGCCACACCCTATGCTAGAAATCTAGGGGTGATTTTGGACTCCAACCTTAGTGTCCAAGAACATATGAAAATAACACTCAAATGGTCTGAGCCACATCAAATATAGGAAATGGATTCAGCACAACATTTCAACATTTTACTTTGCTCTTTCTTTTCACTCTGCTCTGTACTACCCCTGCTGGCGATGTTTGGAGTTGTCAAAAAGCCAGTATTGATGGAATCACAAACAGAGCACAGAATAAGCTGAAATCCTAGTTTGTAGAAAAATGTTGGCAGGAGTCCATCTTTTTTTTTTTGCATTGGCGAAAATTGTTCTTTGGAGCGGCTGTCGAAAACGGCAGCAGAATAAATAGCACATTTTGCCGGCAGTCTTCTGCATCCTTTTTTTGTGATTTAGTCTCAAATTACAGCATTGGTTTAGTGCCAGCCGAGGCTTAGAAATCAAATTCTCTTTTCTGGAGCCGTGCCCCAAGTGAGCCAACATTTTGCTTTTTCTCTTGCCTCCATTAGGGAACATATTTGAATGGAGATGCAGGCCTTGCTGCCGGGACATTAATGAACCCGGAGTGACTTCGCCTGCTGGAGAGAACCCCCTTCAAAAACACCCACTCCCCATTTCTCCCCCTTTGCTTCTCTTGTCATTTTGAAGCAGCACCGTCGGCCTGTTTGCCTTAATAAGTCTGTTTGCCTTTGCACCAGCAGGGTTCGCCTCCCCCTTGACAGTCCTCGGTGCCATGAGAGGGGAAGACTACCTCGGGGGTCGGCGCTTTAATTAGACCCAACCGAGCCAGAGCCATGCTGGATTTGTGCATCTGATTGCATTTGATTGCATTAAGCATGTGAATGTTTAGAAAGGCCACTGTGAGCCGAGGTTCTCTTTTGAAATTAATTTTTATTCACTGACACGCCATCTCAGGGACAGAGGGTGTGGTTTGAGGGGTTCTCTCATGAAGGAAGCTAAGAGAATCAGCACACTAAATACTGGTTCAGTATTCAGCAATGAAAATGACAATGGTTCATAGTAGAAGAGTAAAAGAAAGTGAATAAAATGGAATCCTAATGGGTTTGTCTTTAGGCATTTGGATCCAACAGGGAATACGCCCAATGTAGTATCATCTTTTACAATAATCAAGTACAATACTGCATATTCTTCTCGTATTGTTGTGACGCTGAAGCTGGCCTAGTGTCCTATGATGCTCCCCCTAGACAGGTTTGTCAAACATATTTTAGTTAAGACGAGACATACATTTCCATTTGACCTCAGTGGGCCAAACCAGTTTCCACAATGGCTTTGATGCTAATGCTATGTTGCTAGAAAAAAGGTAGTTAACTTTCATTGCTGCAGCACTGACCTCACAACAACAAATAAAAACAAACTGCTGCCATTTGTTGTTTAGTAATGGGTCTTAGCATTGTGTTCGGTTCGTTACTCTTACTAAAACAGTGTGACTCAAAGTGGACAAATTACAAATAGAACTTACTTTAATGGCAGGTAATTTCTTATAATTTTTCCCTTTCCAAATTCATCATATCGACCGGATTTTGGCCAACAGGCCACATGTTTGATATTTTGTACTGTACTAAATGATCTCTTACTATTTTGGCATATACTTTATAAAGCTTTATATTTAAGATTGATATGCATAGTCATTATGCATTTCAATGCATTTCAATTTTATGCAAAGCTGAATTTAAATGCAGACATTTATGGTAACCCTTATTTCAGTTTCAATATTGATCACAAAAAAATCACATACTCGCATACTCAAAGAAGTGGCACATAATGGCTGCCAAAAAAGTATGGAAAGTGTCCATTTCAGTGCTGGATAAGTATGTCAAAGAAACAAGGAAAAAAGAAAAATATGAATAGAAAAAAAGTAAAAAAATAGATAAATATTGTTAATGCATCAACAAACTCAAATCTAAGAGTTTAAGGTAAACTCTACTCTTTTGTTAGCTGTAATGTGTAAGTGTTTTAAGGCTATTTTATATATTTTTTTTTTTAAAGAAAAGAAGGACAGGTAGCTTTGCAGTAGTTTAAGGCGGGGTTGGGACCTGGATGGGGAAAAAACATAACATGTATTCACACTTTGACCATTTAATATCAAATAATACACTGTTAATTTGACAGTCCTTTTGATTTTTAGTCAGATATCTGTTTCATTTTATTAGGGGCTACAGTAGAAACTTGGTTGAATGTGAACATTAATTAACTTTATCATAGAGATGCATGATAAAGACTTCTTCTTTGTTTTCTCACTGATGTAAAACACATCTTTAATGATTGTATGTGAAGACACATCGTACAGCTCTAGTGCCTTTCATGTGTAAAACTGTGACGCAGATTGAAACTGGCTGTTCTTTGTGTCCTCTGGGATAAAGTGACTCTTTTCTAGCCTGGCTGTTTACTCTCTGCTGTTTATTGCCGCCATTGGTGAATTCTGATCAATAGTCTCCCTGTGAAGTGTCTGAGTGCTGATGTAACAGATCCAAGCCTATTTATGTTTACTAAAATCACTATTGACCGGCTCCGTGTGGTTCGCCACAGTCCGTCTGATCGCTGCAGACACATTTTCTTAACGCCCCCTTTGCTTGTTAAATACTAAACAGTCTCTGTTTTTGCTTTTGTGTAAGTATTTTTGCTCGGTATTCAGAACCAGACAGCGTGTTAATCAGTTTGGCTGTATTAGTCTAATCTTAAGCTGGTCACACAAAGATGCCTTCATTAGTTTTCAAGGGCAGAAAGGACATATGCATTGAGTAAAAAATGATGAATGACATTTATTGGTTTGTTCAAGCTTGTCATCTTATATTTTTTATATTTTTATCTTATTTATAAAATTTTGGTTTGATGTACAGTTTAATTTGTTTGGTGGTGTAATGGAAAAATGGATAGCTCTCTACGTCATGGAAATACTAACTCTACTCATGAAGGAAGACCTACAACTACGGTTGTGTGTCTTTTAAATCACGGCCAAGATGATGGAAGGATGGCTCCGATAGTATGGTCTTATCAAGCAGCGCCGTAATTTGATAGTGCGGACTACCATGCATCTCAAGATTGACTGCCAGAGACCGCGCGGACGACCAAAGAAACGAGGGATGGACAGGATTGTCGGAGACATGCGACACCTGAAAGTCGCCCCAGAATGACACCATGGATTGAGCTAGATGGTGGCATCAAGCTGACCCTGCCATTGTGCAGGAAAAATGCTAGGATGAATAAGATGGTATAACAAAAAAAGATCACAAACAAAAAGTCTGTCCAAACAAATTGTATTTGTTTGGACAGACATCAAAATATTGTTTGGCAGCCCTCTGTTAAGCAGTAATGGAGCAGTCTGGCTGACCTGTAGAAGCTGGTGAGCAGGTGCCCTGGGGTAAGTGAGGGTACTTTAGCTTCCTTTGAAATAACCTTTGTTTGGCCTTTTCTCACCTGATGAGACATGTGGGTGCTCCAGGTGAGGTCGGCTGAAATGTGTACACCAAGGAACCTGTTTCTGTTCTACTTCCTCCAACTGTATACAGAGGGCAGAATGCATAATGTGCATTTTGAGGTGTTTATGTCCAGGTTTTTGGCAGAACACCACTGCACACGATGCTGAGCCTCTTCTATGTAGGCTTTTGATATCAGTCCAACTGGATTCCAGGAGTGAGAAAAGTCCTCTGGTGCATTTTTGAAAAGTGCTGTGTAAAACCAAACCATTTACCGTGCACAGAATCCATCTGGTCCCCTTCAAAGACATGTGCTTTTGACTGTGTGGCAGTAAGCAGTTTTGGGGAAGTTTTACGATTACCAACAGTGACCAGTTTGCAGTTAGTTTACTTTTAGTCAGTGTGTAGTACCCATTTAAAATAGCCACAACTGACACTTCATTGACAATTCACTTTCGTCTGAGCTGTGGTTTGGATTTCAGGTGATGAAAATGCCCAAAATGTATCAAGACTACTGCACTTTTGTCACTACAGACAAACGAAGCATCGTCAAAAGTGCCTCTGACAGTAAACCAATGAGCTTCAGGTTCACATACAAGATATGGGATTTAGACTGAGGTAAGGTATGTTCAGATTCTATTAAAAGGCTTAGGAAGACCTTTATAGAACACATCAGAGTTTAATTTAGACAAGATCAAATCTATGGCATCATTACCTCCGGGTGGCTTCCCTTATCTGCTTGTTTCCTGCATTGTTTTGTAAAGCTGATAAGACTGGCTGATCTCTATGATTACCCTTCAGCGCGTAGGGCCCAGACGCTGTAATTGCGCCACAGCACACATAATGTACATTACTGCTAGTCTACACCTCGGAATGAACCACACGACTCCATTATACTGTCGAGCCAAACACGAGAGCATCTTGTAACGCGGCTGAGGTCAGAGAGGGCAAGTCGAATTGAAAAGTTAAGCTCCACTCGGGCTGAATAATTGTTTCTTGGCAGAGCAAGTGCTGATATAGAGGTGGGTCCAAGACGCGGGAAATTATCTTAATTTTTACTTAGCCTTTTCACCCTAATTTGACCGACCAGTGTGAAGAATACATCAGAAGGTCCCGTCAGGATTTACTTTAGAGTACAACAGACATGAGTGCCATGGTTAGATTGCTTTAATGCTGCTACAGTATTTGCAACTGGCCATGATATTCAGGCACTGCTCTGGGTGTAAAACATTTTTTACATGGTTTTGCATTATTCTCTAATGACTCATGCATTTCAATCAAGGTCCTCTAAGACTACCATTAATGTATTTAAATCAATAATTATGATTAGAATAAAACTTATTTTGGCAAAAGCAACCAGGATCATGGCTGATTTCTAGTCAGTGATAACCAAGTGATACTAAATCACCCATGAGTTTGTTACAGAAGACTGGACACATGCGCTCACAAATCTGAGTGTAAACAATGAATAATTGCTAATCCAAATAAACACGTTTAAACAGAATGGAAGATGGGGCGAAAAGTTAATAGTAAGCTTTAATCTTGTGGCTGACATAATGGGAAAGAGATATTAGTGCACCATATGGCATTACTAGACTACAGTCTATGTATCTTTGTGCTAAACTGAGCTAAAAAGGCTGATGTTAGTGCTTCTATTTTTATGTTGAATTTGAGTTTGTTCAATCATTGTTTGTGTAATCAATGTCTAAAATTGTAACTTTACCAAAAGTATATGCTAACCTTGCCTGGTAGATTATATATCTGATATTTATATATATCAGATTATAGGTCACAAGGCCTAAAACCATCTGGGTATAACTCTTCCATGTGGTTTTAGCATTCTTTACAGAATGCAGAACATATTCCATAAACCCAGTATCTTTCAGCTTTTAGCCTTCATCTAAATATTGAGCCTTTGAATAAAATCCTTTTGTTTATGCAGAATTATCATTTTTACGTGTTTTGTGGCCTGCTTAACTTTCACGTGCACCTCATGTTTAATTATGTCTTTAGCTAAATAAAGAAAAAAATTTTTTTTTTTTAGTACAACTACACTTTGTTCCTAATTTCCTCCTATTTTAGCACCTGCCCACACATCTAACTATGCTCACACCATGCATTTTGTAACTATGGCAACTATAATTTCTGCAAACCTGTCCTATAATTTCCAGACCCTATTGTCAAACAGCTCACCTGACACACTTTCCAGCTGTCATCAAAAGTAACACTATTCCCCTTGTGCCTTTTCTGGGCCACTCACTATGGCCGTCGTGCCTGGGATCCTTAATAGGTTTCAGGAGGAAAATGTTGAGTGCGTTTGACTTTTTTTTTTTTTTTTTTTTTCTTCACCAAACTGTCGGGCTACCACGTTTCAAGGACATCCCTGTATCTGGAGACATCCTGGGAAAAGGTCTGGAAGTTACAAGGCATGGCAGGTAGCTCTCCACAGGGGCAGGCAGTAGATGTCATAACTTGTGCAAATAAGCCCCTTCAGACTTTGAGGAAGGACGTGTAAGTGGCCGTTCAGATTTTACATTTGCTCGGAGTGTAAAATACAGCTTGGTGGAATGAGGCGATGAAGTGAACAAGACGAGTCTGCGTCCTCGTGGTTGTTATTATGTTGTAATTCTACTGGGCCTGGTCAGAAAGTCACATAGTCAGTCAAACAGCAAACATGGCCTCCAGTCACTTATTATCTTGTGCTGTCAACGTTAGCAGCCGAGCGTCAGAGTGGAAAGATGCTTGAGATTGGCTGATGCTTTCCACTTATTTGCGAGACTTATGGTTGTTTGTATTAGTTTAAAGGTACATTGTGTGTTTTTAATCACATCAGAATAACAGTATTTGCTTTTGTGCATTTTGGAAACATAGATAATTAAAGCTCAACGGAACCAATAAAAAAGGGATTTCAGTTACATTATATCCTGTTCTGGCTTTTAAACATGCATAGGGAACTGCCGGAAAAGCAGACTTCTTCTTTGTGCTACTATTCATGCATTTTTATTGTTAGTTTTGTTGTTTTTGTGTGTATGAATTTATCTTCAGACCTATTTCAACTGGATTTGTTCATAGAGATCAGTATGTCCCAACAGAGCTACTATAATTGTTGGTTATACTACACAACCTTTTTTTTTAACTTTTTAATATGCCATTAGTTTTGAGGTATTTAAGGGGTTGAGGGTGGCTGAAGGATGGGATACAGCCAGTTTTGTAGGTTTTTGTCACATTTCATTAGTTACAATCCAAGTTAAACAACGCTTCACTTTGGACCTGTTTGTAGTTGTGCTTTAAGAAAACATATAGTGTTTGTCTTGTTTTAAAAAAGCATCTCCTGTAATTACGAATAATCAGATTGTTTTCTTAGAATACGTCCTTATTAAGTTGTCCTTGAAATGTGTCACAATCTGTTGTTTACCTCAAACTCATAACTAAGTTTTTACTCCCACAAAGTTAAACTTTAACTTAAAAGCTTAACTGCTTTGTTTCTGAATTATTTAAGTAACGAAGTTTATTACTTTGTATTTTAAAAAAAACCTAATACTTTTAATTTTCCCATGCTGTTGCATATATTTTAGGTTAGCATATCACTCTTGGGATAACAGCGTAACAAAATCACATCACATGACATTGATTACATATCATAATTGCTACAGCATATCAAGCCTCTTGTATATGCATGATATTAAATTATACTACAACATACCTTATTATAGAATAAAATAACAGCATAACATTAGAAAATATAACATAGTTGCATCTTATAGCATCCCTCAATCCATCCATCTTGTTTACCAATCTGAGGCCGGGTTGCTGGGGTAGCAGTCTAAGCAGAGACGCCTTGACGTCCCTTTCCACTTCCTCCGGCTCCTCCAGGGGAAAACCGAGGCGGTCCCAGGCCAGCCTAGAAATGTGAGAAGCGTGTCCTAGGTCTTCCCTGGGGAACCCTCCCAGTGGGACATGCCCAGAACCTCCCCAGGTAGGCGTCCAGGAGCCTCTGAACAGATGCTCAACCACATGACTCCTCGCGATGTGGAGGAGCAGCGGATCTACTCTGAGCTCCTCACTCTATCTTTAGGGGGGCATCCAATCAGAACCTAAAAAACATAAAGATCAAAGGCTCTAAACGATTCTAGCATTTGTCTTAAAATCACGTTAAGTGCTGAGCATTGAGGCTTACAAATCTGGAAACTCTAAATTATGCTTTTTCTTGTAATGTTCTGTAAGTGAGTTCTAACATAGCATGATGTACCGTGATGTAACGCATTGTAGCAATATACAGAGTAGTATAGCAAAGTGTAACATGACATAACACAACCATACCATATCATACCAACATAAGTAGAGTAGTATTGTACATAACTTTGAAATTAACTTTTGAATGCAAAAAATATTTTACAAATAACTTAAATGGTAAATGGTGTGCATTTTTATGGGATTTATGTACCTGGCTGTACCAAAGCACTTTACATGACGCTTACATTCACACACACACACACACACACACACACACACACACACGCACGCACACCCACACACCCACACACACACACACACATACACACATACACACACACACACACCTGGGGCAGACAGAGAGGGGGCTTCCAAACACAATGCCTTCTCCGACCACCACCAAACTCACCTCTACAGTCAAACACATTCATACACCAGAGAGGTGGTGAAATAAATAAGAAAGCTTTATAAAATACAGTAACTTAAAGTGAACAGATTCACTTTGTGAAGGAATTCTGATTGTTCTCTTCACTTAGGTTCTCCAGGTTCAGATTGGAAGTGCTGATCGAAAAGACCACTATGATTCAGTAACTTAAGTTCAATGTATTTTAATAACAGATCATATGTAGAGCACATGGCCATGGGCCGACAACAGAACATTCACCAGAGTGCTTTTCCTGCCATCAGCCTGAAAATTATCTGTGCACTTACTTTTATATCCCTCTATGCTACACTCCTGGCCAAAAACTTAACAAGCTAATGTTACCAGCCCTAAATAAAACACAACAGAATGTTACAATATAGCATATCCAGACGTAACATGATTTTAAAATGCAGTATGGCATAACGTAACTTGTAGGAAAAGCCTATTTTGACTTGATAAAACATTAACTAACAAAAGATTGTATCATAGCATTACAGAGCGTAGGAATATTATGTATGGGTCATGATTTTTATTTAGTAACAAGAAAAACCCTACAGGTAATACACGCGGAAACACAGTGCTGTATGAATAAACCAGTTCCAGATATTTTTACTGTATGATTTTTGTCGGAAATATTTTATATGGTAACATACCCAACCAAGTACATCTTTATCTGCTATGCTCATTACTCTATCCACAATGTGGTATTACGCCGGAGCAGATAAAAATGCTAAACATCAGAGCGGACAGATGAAGTGGCTCTCATCTTTGCTGAAATCTGCAGCCGTGTTATTTGTGCTCTTCCCAGCTCAGGCTGTCTCGTCGACTCTGCAAACACAAGGCTTCCCCAACGGCCTCGGCTGTCATTTCATGCTTTGCCAGTTGAATGGAAGCGAGTGGTGAATGTGTTTGCGCTCCAAAGTGGCTGCATTTTCCAAAAAGTGCCAAACAAATTGAACTGTGGACGTATCCATCAGAAGAGCCTTCCATTTTTTGCCCCGAGCCACGGCTGATTGATAGCTTCGATAGCTGCACAAGAAGGATTTTTCGGGTTTTGTGAGTGTTTTTTTCCTTTTATCCAAACATTGATAGGGGCCGGACATTAAAGTAGATAAAACAGATGGGTAAAAATGTGAAATGACAATTGTAATATGGCGGTTCGTGTTGTCACTTCAGAGAGGCCAGAGGTGACAGGTGTCAAATGGTCACCTACAGGATTTGTTGGAATAGCTGTTATGATGGAGAAAATTAGTTTATTACTAGGATATTGACTAGGATATTAATATAAAGTTTTTTTTTGTAAGACAACAATAAAAGTGATAACATTTTGATAGAGAAGAGTGTGTACCAAAACCTTTAGAGACCTGTCCAAATCAAGACTGAGGAACAGGGACAAAAAAGCTTCTACTTTCAAAACTATTATGACCTGGATGACTTATACTCTCCATAGAGAATGTCTCACCCTGTCTCTCTTTCTTGGGGAAAGCACATTTTTTCTTGAACTTGTTTGTTAGCACCATGGAGAAAACAACAGCAGAACATGGGAGCCATGACATTTTAGTGACTCAGTGTTTTATTTTTACAAACTATTGTACTACTATTGGAGTCTGTGCAACTGTTTTAGACATAAATCCAATCCACCATACTATTGTGTGACCATTAACAGTACACATTTATTTGATGTTACCTTATGATACAAAGTAACAGAAACTTTGCACCATACTGAGCCACCATTGTAGAGGTACGTTTGAAGTAGGTTGTATGTGGTACTTGTATGTTGACTGTATTAGAAAAACTAGATCACGATCTTTTAGGTACTATAGTAGATTTCGAGGCATTATTTTCTACCCAGCACTCCCACACTCACCTTGCTGAAAATCTGACCTAGGCCAGAATCCGGTTGCCTTTTACATCTTTATAGCATTCAGAGTTGAGCTGTACGTATATATCCAATCCACTTCCTTAGCTTACTATCTCACTTATGCAACAAAGATAGGGTTGAATAGGGTTTTGCTTTAACACAACCAGTTGTGGTGCTTCAGGATTAAAACGCCTATGGCAAACTCAACCAGTGCCCAGCAATCCCATGGTCAGATAGAGTATTCTTTGTACACAATGTAACTTTTCAAAAAGGCGCAATCATTATCTCGAGAAATACTTGACGTAAGACTTGAGTCTATTATTCCAAAATGCCCTGCTTTGGCTAAAGAATTATTAATGTAAAACCCGCCTCTGACTAAATGCTCTTGGATGGGCTGTTTTCTGGGAGCATGAGCGCTGGCACTAGGAGTTGGACAGCAATCAATCAAAAACATTGATTTTGGAGAGTTGCCCGCTGTCATGTTGGATTAATATGGATTAGTGGCAGTGTGCATCAGAACACCGTGCCACTACTCAGTGAGCTGGAGCGCTATGCTGCATTAAAAAAAAAAGAGAGCTTTAATTAGCATTTAGCGTCAGCAACCTCAGTGTGCTTAAGTGGCTTTGATGTTTTTATCCAGCTTTGTAGATGGGATGTAGGGCTTATGATGCACTGTGACATGCATGGGAATAGAATTCACCCATCTCCAAAAACATGACCATGCTCTGTCTGCTGGAATGTAGAATGCAAAAAGATGATAAACTGCTGTATTTGGAGTTATACCCAACTTTCCAAATTAACGCCTATTGCATCAACAGAATGAAGTGTGCATAAAATATCGAATATTGTCCCACATACTGTTCATGTTGGGAGAGTAGTATTAGGTGTTGCTTTCAGTGACAGGGATAATCTAAAAATGTCACTAATTACTGTTAAAACTTTTAACAGACAGCCAACGCTAAATTTGACTAAAAGCCATGTTAAAGACTAAAAATTATTTTACAAACTAATACAAACAATTGAGTCAGTTTGTGAATGAGTAAGTTAATATTCTAAATTTTCAAGTTAAAACATGATCCATTATTTTATCTCTTCTGCAATCAGGCTTTTTAAACAGCAGCAGCAAGATTGATGATTTTATAATTATTTACTATGGTATTATTCTGTATTTTTATTTATTATTATTGCACTTTATTAACTTCACTTTGCTTCTGAAATGAATTACTTGCACTTTATGACAAGCCTAGTTCAAGGCTAATTTGGTCCATGTATCCTTAATCATCTGATCTGGTGCACTGACCGGCGGCTGAATGAATGATGATAATGATTGCTGTTATGTGTGGGTCTGTTCTGCAACACACAATGACTGCAAACTGAAATTACATAATTGGATAGAAAAAAAAGTGTCACGAGCACGTAGGACTCCTGAGGCAGCTGATAGGTACCAGCAGGCCAAGCGGACTGCAGGCCGGGTGGTCGTGGAGGCTAAAACTTGGGTCTGGGAGAAGTTCAGTGGGACCATGGAAAAGGACTATCGGTCGGCCTCAAAGAAATTCTGGCAATCCGTCTGGCGCTTCAGGAGGGGGAAGCAGTGTCCTGCCAACACTGTTTACAGTGGAGGTGGGAATCTGCTGACTTCAACTGGGGACATTGTTGGATGGTGGAAGTAATACTTCTCCTCAACTCCACCGACACATCTTCCACTGAGGAAGCAGATGCCAAAGGCTCGGAGTTGGACTCATCCATCATCCAAGCCGAAGTCACTGAGGTAGTTGGGAAACTCCTCGGTGGCAAGGCACGGGGGGTGGATGAGATACGCCCTGAGTACCTCAAGTCTCTTGGATGTTGTGGGACTGTCTTGGCTCTGCAACATCGCGTGGCAGTTGGGGACAGTACCTCTGGACTGGCAGACCGGGGTGGTGGTCCCTCTTTTTAAGAAGGAGACCGGAGGGTGTGTTCCAACTACAGAGGCATCACACTCCTCAGCCTCCCCGGGAAAGTCTATGCAAGGGTTCTGGAGAAGAGAATGCGGCCAAATGCGTTTTTTGTCTCGGTCGTGGAACACTGGAACAGCTCTATACCCTCTCCAGAGTGCTGGAGGGTTTATGGGAGTTTGCCCAACCAGTCCACATGTGTTTTGTGGATCTGGAGAAGGCATTCCACTGTGTCACTTGTGGCGCCCTGTGGGGGGTGCTCTGGGAGTAATGGGTCCGGGGCCCTTTGCTAAGGGCTGTCTGGTCCCTGTACGACTGGAGCAGGAGCTTGGTTTCGCATTGCCGGCAGTAAGTCAGACGTGTTCCCGTTGCATGTTGGACTCCGGCAGGACTGCCCTTTGTCACTGGTCCTGTTTATGGACAGGATTTCTAGGCGCAGCCAGGGGCCGGAGGGAGTCTGGTTTGGGGACCACAGGATCTTGTCACTACTTTTTGCAGATGATGTTGTCCTGTCAGGACCATTTAGTGTGCACTGGGATGGTTTGCAGCCGAGTTTGCAGCGGCTGGGATGAGGATAAGCACCTCCAAGTCTGATCATGGTTCTCAGTTGGAAAAGGGTGGCTTGTTTTCTTCAGGTTGGTGGAGAGTTCCTGCCTCAGGTGGAGGAGTTCAAGTATCTTGGGGTCTTGTCACGAGTAGGCGGCAGTAGCTCAGTGGGTAGAGCAGTCGTCTTTCAACCCGAAGGTAGTTGGTTCGATTCCCACTCTCCCCACAGTTCATACTGTCGTTGTGTCCTTGGGCAAGACACTTAACCCACCTTGCCTCCAGTGACTGTAACACTGGTAATTACTGTAGGACAATGTAAGTCGCTTTGGATAAAATGAAAATGAATAAATGTAAATGTAAAATGAGTAAGGGAAGGAAGGAGCGTGAGATCGACAGTCGATGTACCGGTCTGTCGTGGTGAAGAAGGAGCTGAGCTGTAAGGCAAAGCTCTTGATTTACCAGTCGATCTACGTTCCTACTCTCACCTATGGTCATGAGCTTTGGGTCATGACAGAAAGAACAAGATCCCGGATTCAAGCAGCCGTAATCAGCTTTCTCCGCAGAGTGGCGGGGCGCTCCCTTAGAGATAGGGTGAGTCACTCGGGAGGAGCTCAGAGTAGACCCTGCTCCTCCACATTGAGAATAGCCAGCTGAGGTGTCCCGGGCATCTGTTTTGGATGCCTCCTGGAAGCCTCTCTAGCGAGGTGTTCCGGGCATGTCCCACCGGGAGGACACGCTGGAGGGACTGTCCTTTGAGTGGCCTAGGAATGCCTCGGTATCCCCCTAAAAAGCTGGAGGAAGTGTCTGGGGAGAGGGAAGTCTGGGTGTCTCTGCTTAGACTGTTGCCCCTGCGACCCGGTCCCGGATATATCTGTTATGATTATACTTTCATTCATATTCAGCCACTCATTAATGTTAAAGATTGTGGTTGAGCTGATGGCAAAACGCAACAATATGAAAATAAATAGCATGTACAAAACTCATGAAAGGGCTATAAATCCAACTAAGAGTCTCTCACAACATTTATTGTTTCCTCAACATTTCATGGAGATATACCTAAATAGCTTTTTTTTGGCAACTTTAGGGAAATAAAATAAACACTTGGAAATCTTAAAGGAATGTAAAGGTGAACTTGTTGCAGTTGTAAACGTCAGCCGACCAACAGGTGCTGTGAGTTGTCAGGTTGCCAGCTTGTCTTCTGCAGCCTGTAATGAAGACTCTCTGATTAATGATGCAGCAGTATGTCTCACCAGAGCCTATATCTGTGTGACTGTGGTGTAATGTGTGCAGAGTGATAGGTACACATCACCCTGGAGCACACTGTCACTTCTTATTTCCGGAATGAGAAATTCTCCTTCAAGTGTGCTCTGTCAGTGATGAGGTCAGTGTTGATTTTGCACCACCTTCATATTCCGCTCAATCCGCTGACGTCCCCATCCTGCTATGGCACTGTGTAATTTTGGAGTATGACAGGTATGTAAGCTATGGAGCTCCAGGACATTCCCAAGGCTAGATTCCCTCAGACGGATCAGGTTTGGATGGGGACAGCCTCGATCCCTGGAGAGTTTTCTCTCTGCTGCTTAGAAACATACTGACTGCATTCATAGACACAAATATGACATAAAGATTGGAGGATACATTCAAAGCCCCCACAAAACAAAGCCCACAGAAAACAAACTTTTGGAGTAAATTTGTAATAATAAACATAATTAGAAGAGTTGTTTGATCTAAGAAATATATAACAGGTTTATGGACTATGGTTTTGTAGGGTTTAAATTCAGGATTGTTTTTAAGTGCCGTAACTCAGGACTCAAGAATCAATTACTTACATAAAGTGCAACCTAGCAATCAAATTTCTGTCATGTTGACAAATCCAATAGGGCATGAGACATTTTTGCCAAACTCTTTTTGAATAACTGACTGCAGTCAACATCCAATCTTCTTTCAGTTGATGTTCATCACAGTCAGCAGTCAGCTGATTGGACATTAGATAAACCTCACTTTCATGTTCACACAGCACAAGTAAAAACATTTAATGGAATTGTTTTTCAAATAAATTATACCTTGTTTTTGTAATAAATTGCATATTACAACAAAAACAAAAAAAGGATAAATATGTTAGCAGCATATAAGTATTAGAATTTAAACATTGTATTTATTGTCTGCACTGCATTAAACACAAGCAGAACCTGTGCCTCAAATATTGAGTCCATAAATGATAGAAATTGATGCAGCTCTCTGAATTTAATGTTCAAAAAGATGGGAATAAACAGAAAGAGTTTAATGTTGACTGAAGTGGCTCTACCTCCAGCCTCTTGCTGCTAAACACCAGGATTTACTCTCTTTTTTATATTAAATATTGACAATCCTTCCAACTTTCAAAAAGTCTGTTTCAAATATGATTTATATCTCAAATAGAAACGTGACTTTTGTGGCTCTTCGATGATGTACGTCCTTGCTACACAAAAATGCACCTTTTGCTGATAGTACAAGTAACATCACTGTGCTAACTAGAATATTTTTTTTGTCAGAAAGTTCCAAATACGTCTTGAAATACATTTATATATTTTTGGGTTCATAACTACAAGTGACCTATTGGTGTTTCAGATTTAGTCATTTTAATCTCTGCCTATGGTTTGTGCAAATAAAATTAGCTTTTTCAGCACTTTGGGGGCTCCTTGGTGCCACTATTTTACATATGTTACTACTGCATATTTTGTGTATATAGCCCACATATCTCCAGACCTTTGTCCCATTGAGACCTGAACACAAACAACCTAAAGATAAATGCTATTGCTGGTTCCACAGCACTAATTTACAGTATAGTCAAGCAAGTGGAATGGCACAAAACACACCTTTGACAAATCGCTCATTATCCAACAATGATTCCTATGTATGTTCTATTTATTTGGCTATTTATTTTATTTTACATTTGATTAAATCACATTTATTTATACCCAAGGGAGAAATTTAAATGTAAAACTTTCTCTGCCCTGTAGTGAATCTAGAATGTCTATTGGCTGTTTGCTGTTTCTCATCTAATTTCACCCTTTATATGCTTAAATTAAACAAGAATTGCCTGGTGAATTTATGCTTTAAACATGTTGTATTTCTGAGTGCCACTGCATTCTTACAGCTTTACTATGTGTAAAACGTGACAACATTTTAGTGAATATATAAGATGAGCACACATGCATAACCCCTTTTAAGTTAGGATTTGTATGCTATATTTAACTAAAAATTATGTTACTTAATTACTATGGTACAATAAGCAGAACATGTTGGACCATAATTAAAGCATTTGTGTGACATTTTCTGTGTTTGTGCGTAAACTGCCCCTTCCCTGCCCCCCTCAAACCCCTGTCTCTGTGTAGCCCCTTATCACCAACAACCACAATGAAAGTACGCCTTTAGACACTGCTGTGCTTTTCTTTTGGATAATCTGTTTAAACGAGCCCACAACCTGAGGCCTGACTGCAGCTCTATTCACAAAGCTGGCACGAACAAAATACTACAAGTTATACCATTAATGAAACCAATCAGAAGCTAATTGTGATGGCTTTTGAAATCTCACTCCGCTGACATTCAGAAGAAGTGAAAAATCCAATGTCCGACATTACAAAAGAAGCATGGGGTCATGTGCTTATCACTTCCTGGAATCTTAATGCCTTTGTAAGAAGGGCTTTACACCAGAAGCTCTTGGATATTGATTTTGTCTCTAATTTGTTCCTTAACGAAAGCAAGGCCCTTTTCTAACAAATACACAATATGTGAGGTCACAATTTTGCTTTTAATTCAAACACAAAAAGCTACACCTTCAGGCAGCCCTTTACAATTCTTACACGTTATAGTGAATAGTTGTCTTTAAAGTTCAGTTTTAGAAGCCATTGTGTACAGCCAACTGGAGCAAAAGGGTTATAAAATGCGTGCAGTATAAATGTTTTTTGGTGAATTGTGAAAAAGGCTTCTCTGAAATTATGGCCAGTTTTCTCTAAAGGCACATTTCCATCAAGTGACAGGGTATGGTTGGGGTTGGTTTGGTATAGAGAACCCCTGAAGAAGCTTCTGTTTCCAAAAAGCTTTTTGCTGGAGAGCTTTGTCTGCTATGTGATGTCATGTAAGTAAGTGCTACACAGGTTTCAGGGTAAGAAATAAATCTTACTTGAAACTGTGGAACCTTAGCTGGACTAGCAGTGTAAGAGCAGTAAAGAATTGAATAAATATGAAGGTGACCAGTGCTAATCAAGCTAGGACTGTACCTTGACTAAACTGTGCATTAAACATGGTCAATATACGTAGGTTCTATGGCAAACCAATATAGGATGTACTTTTCCCATTAAAAGGGGGATTAGATGGGCATGCAACCAACTGCTTAGTCGTGTCGCCTTGGGAATGAATGTGTCTCTCAAATGGGCTTGACTGGTAAATTAAATTAGAGCAGGCTGCAGAATATGCCAGAGTGGCAGGTGTACAGCAGGCAGTGTGTGGACAGCCGTCACTGGCAGTCAGTGTGACAGCCAGCGTTGCTCATCCTGGCTGCTGCTCCACACTAAGTGCCTTTAGACAACATCTCTACAGCTGCTGCATGAGATCAGCATGAGCAAAAAAATAAATAAAAATAAACCACTCAACACATATATGGTTCTAATTGACTTTTGAAGAGGTTTACATCAAAGAGGCTCAATGCTATCTGCAGTGTATTTAGAGAGTTATCAGAAGGCCATTAGTTTCAAATGAAGTTAAGAGAGGTGCTACAGCCAGTGTCAACAGCCAGTCATGCTCTTGATGCATTCAGCACTTTGGAATGACAGGCTACAAACCAGCACTCTTTCATCTACTCAGCAGCAACACTATTGATACTATTAAAGCAATCATACCTTTTGTATTTTGAACACTATTGTTCATTCATTCATTAAAGTTTCTAAAGAAAGGACCAAGAATCTTGCCAAGTTGCTGATTTGAATAGCAGTGCTAAGGACCATTATTACTCTTATTACTCTTGTGGCTAACATCTGCCATTCCACACCTCACTCCTTCTTTTCCACAACCTGTGAGCACCTACAGGGGCTCTGCAGGGACATGACTATGGACAAAACCAAAAATCTGTTTGGTTCATGAATGTTGTGAAACACACAGATTGTTTTCCTGTGGAAAATGGTACAACGGGCCTCAAATTAGCACCTCTTTGATAATCCTTTAATTGGGGTACTAACTAAATGAAACTGACAATAAAGGAAAGAAAATATATAATATCCTCACTTTTCTCAGGCTAAAACTGGACTTCAATGTTCACAGCCCAGGTTTCATCAGATGGAGTAAATGATTGCCCTTTTCTTGGTTAGGAATGTAAATGGGAAATAAAACTTAAAATTTTCCTATGGAACTAATGGAGTTTTGTGTAAAGTTGTTTTAAGAAAACCTTTATTAGCCCCACAATGGGGAAAAGAAAATCACCTCTTAATCATTCAATTTAGATAGTGATGGCTGTGGCTCTCCTTTCAGCTGCTTAACTATGGAGTTGTGACAAGGTTTTCTGGTTTTTTCCTGTTATTTTGTTTGCTTGTTTGAAATTTCTGGAGAGTTTGTTTTTATTTTTAACAGATGTGAAAGTGAACCAGGATGTGATATTGTAGGAGATGACTGGTTCAGTAATGGATTTGTAGACTGTTGTTAGAATGTCCTGACTGACCTGAAAGCTCTTTAACTTCCTAAGTGGAAACAGGCGCTGCTGTGCTTTCTTATATAGAGACTCTGTGTGCTGGGTAAAAGTAATTTGGTTGTAAAGTAGGACACCCAGATACTTGAAGATATTCACCTGTTCCACTGTCTGACCGTTCAGGACCAGTGGTTCAAACAGAGGCTGGGGGAGACAGCTCTTTGCCTCCTGCTGCAGCGGAACTCTTTGGTTTTGGAGACATTCAGCTCTAATGAGCTGTCCTCAATCCAAGTGATGAGAGAGCTGACCTGCTGATGGTATGCCAACAGAGTAGCATCATCACTGGCATTTGCCACAAGAGCCATATCATCAGAATACTCGAAAAGAGTTTTATTTTGTTGTCATTGCAGTTTACATTAGTTGTGTAAATTGAAAATAAAAGTGGTGACAACACGCAGCCCTGTGGTATGCCTGTGTTTATGACCCTGCTCTTGAATTCAACACTGTCGAGTAATAACCGGTCTGTTCCACAGGGCTTTGAGCTGTTGGTGTGCCTCAGGACATATGTCACCCTCTGTTTGTCCTCTATGACTGGGTGGCAGCTAGTATTAAAAAACCATTCTTGATGGGCATGTGGCTTATTAAACCAGCTGTTGTACACATTCAGCTGCTCTGCAAAGGTGGCAGGGTCAGAGCACTTAATAGCTGATGTTTTCTGTGTTCGGCCCATCATGGTGTTAAGTCCTTGCCATGCCTCACTAGCATTTTCCAGTGGTGAATTTGTCCTGCACTCTGTTTTTATATTGGAGTTTGGCTAGTTTGAGCTTCCCTCTCAGCTCACTGTTTAACTGTGTAACTCTCTGTGTGTCTCCTTTTAGAAATGTGGCTTTTTTGTTGTTTAGACACTGTCTAAACAGGTATTTGGTGACCCAGGGCTTGTTGTTAGGGTATAGTTTATAGTTTATAGTTTATTTATTTAGGACAGCGTACAATGTACATTAAGCCGAAGCAGAGATGCTTGTACCAGAGCACCCGGAGAAAACCTACGCAGACACAGGGAGAACATGCAAACTCCACACAGAAAGGTCCTGTCCTTCATGAGAATAAAACCCAGGACCTTTTTGCTGTGAGGCAGGAGTGCTAGCCACTCTAACACCGTAACACCCAAAAGGAAATGGAGTCTGTTAGCATCTCTCAGAGCTGAGAATCACTGTTGATACTTTGATTGTTTTTGTCTGTTTTTAGTTTCTGTCTGTACTTGGGAAGCAGCAATATGACGTTATGGTCAGAGCGGTCTAGAGGTGGGCAGGCCTTTGACACAAACTCTCCAGGTACATTTAGGAAGTCTGGACCAGGGACATATACCAGCACCACTGTAATCTGTGAATTCCCGTGGGAAGTAGTGAGGTCTGAACAACACCGTCATAATTTTACTACACTCTGTCTGTCTTACATTGATGTTACTGTAAAAGCCCATTTCAAGTTGACTGCCATACATTTGAATTCCCGCCTCCGAATGACTGCTGAGTTTTTGCCAGGTCTCTGTAAAAAGTAAACAATCTGAAAAATATCTAAGTTAATATCCACTGATTCTTCGATCATCCTCGTCTCTGTGGAGCAGAATAAACTGTTTTTACAATAGTCCGAATCAAACAACAAAAGCCAGGAGAGCTCTGTAACTTTGTTCTGCAGGGAGCCTATGTTTGACAGAGTTATTGTGGGCAGTGGGAGTCTACAGCCCCTTTTCCACATTCGATTTGGGTTGTCATCCTCTCAATCCCCTATTTTTTACACAATACACTTGGTAAAACTATTCCTTAGTAGACTCCGTAGTATTCCACTCAGTATTCTTTCCCCTTTCAGTTAGGTCTGCTCGGCCTGTGTATTTAATAAAGAAATCAGGCCGTCAAACTTGTATAATCCCCACTGGCGGTTGGATATCTTATAGCATAACCTCGGCATAAATGTTCAAAGCATGCAGCACTCATGTGGTGAGTCGCTCACAGTGTAGTGCCCCACTAATTGACACTTGTGTGAGTTGCCTGTCGTCATTTGACCCAGGTCAAATCACCTTACATTTACGTCACCATTTTCAGTAGATGCTGAGTGTTGCTAATTCCCATTTGTTTTGAGATAAAAAAAGAAATATGAAACAGATTTATTGTTATATTGCTTGAATAACAGTTTTAGATCTTGGTCAAAATTTGGATTGCTCACTCACTAAAACAAAACATAAGTTGTTTTTTTTTTTGCATGGTGAGACAGTTTCCCACTGTATCTGATTTTCTCACTTTAGATTAAGGTTTCATCTTCTTGCATCCAAAAATAATAAAATCTGCCCCACTAAATTCCATTTGACCTTAAGCAAGAGTTTATATGAGGGACCTAAACGTAAGCACTTTCTCTGGAAATATTATAATATTGGGTCTCCAGCGGGATCATCCAATGTTTTATGTTCCATCCACCTCCCCAGCCTTGTCAACACTCCTGCCAGCAAACAAGGAAAAAATGTATCAAGTTACTAATTTTGAAATACGGCAATCTTGTACTGTAAATATCATTCAAGTTATTCTCTAATCTCTCTTCAAGTGGTATACGGCGTTGGAGAGACCATTAGCAAACATCAGGCTCTGCTTTTATACATCACGACCACTCAGACATGCAGACATACTTATCTTTAATAGTCCTCTAACAATCCCATAAAAGCTGTTACATCCCACACAGGCCAATTACATTGTGCATATACCATCCCAGAAAAGTACAAGCAGGCCTCAAGCAGCATCTCCTCCTCAAATAATGACTCCAGACCTGGTCCTTAGGCCACGCTTACACATTTAGATTTGTTAGCTTGTAGATTAACAGCTGGCAAAGGGGAAAATTTAAAAAGCACATTTAAGATTAGTCTGTCACCTGTCCATCTTTCCACCTTAAGCAGTTCAAACTGTAAGATTTAAACTGATTACAATGTTAGAAGGCTAAGAAAGGAGCACTACTTTAAATGTGGGAATTGTTGCGATATGCATAAGAATCTGCAATGGAAAAACTAAAATCTCTTTGTCTTTATGTCACTATTTTTAAATTACAGTCTTGTATCAAATATAGATATGGAAGATTTGTTCCATGTCAGGTTTGTTTAACCAGATATTTGAGGCTAATTTTACACTCCTCCTAAACAGTATAAAAAGAGCAGGAAGGATTAATGGGTGTCTATGGTTAAGATAAAATGTGTTTTTTTGTTTAATATGAAACAATGAAACAATTTTTGTTGTTTTTATGTGGAATTATCTGTGTGAAAACAAGTCCTTTAGACCTTTAGACTTGTAGGATTAACATCTAAGACTGTAATGTAGAGCGCATACAGAAGCTGTGGCAAATCACATGCTTTGATGGAGAGAGGTCTTGAGTTATTTTGGCATACAATGAATAAATGGTTGCAGATAACACAGTGATAGTATCTCTTGTAGCACTGCTGTTGTTGAAGGTGGTGGGACCAGGAAGGAAAGAATAGATTGGGTAGTGTCTCTTTAATTATTTTTTTTTTTAGGAATATGTAGCCTGACCAGCCATTTGAGTTTAAAGATGGCCCCATTTTAGTAGTTATGATTTTTTTAATGATGGGTTGTCGTTTTGTGTTTGAGGTAAGTCAATCAATGGGTCAAAGAACATAGTTCTAGACCCACCTTAATATAAAGAAGTTATAATAATATATAAGTGTAAAATACATTAATACACTGTAACCACAGCTGCCATGAACAAAGCTGGTGTCAGTCTAAATACAATGTGTATTTAGACTGACACTATTTGTGTTGGTGTGTGTCTGTTTGGATAACAAAGCTAAGTGAGAAACAATGTGTGATGGCTTCGTGAAGAAAAAGGCAGATTTTAGCTTCAATTGATTTTTAAAAATAAAACGTTGTGCTGTACTGTTTAACACTTTTTTGACACCTCAACAAAGCCAGCATTTTTTTGAATTATCCAAACATTTTTGACTGTTTGTTCAGAGCATTGGGATTTTAACTCAGGGAGGTTGGCTTTTGCAGAACTAAAACTCTTACCCAAGCTTTTCAAACAATTTTATGGTGATGCCTTTTGATGTAGGTGTTTAAAAAGAATACATTTATTATATAAGACGCTGCATACAGTCTGCTACTTATTCTCATGTAGGGCAACTTGTTTTTTTAATTGAATGATCTGTTAATTAATGTTTTGTTTTTTTGTTTTTTCAATTACTCTGTTGGTTATTTTCGCTCTCTTTTTTAAGAATAAATAAAATCTAATACAAAGAATACATATTTGGCATTTTAAGTACATATTTATTTATTTATCACATAAAATGCTTTAAAATCAGGTCGCTCAGCAGATTGTGTTGTAGAGACGCAGTGTCTTTTGTTAATTCAGAGAATCTGTGCAGCTTTAATGCTTTGTCCTTCGATAATAATGTGGTTTCAGCCGCTGTTGAATATGAGGCTTTTATTTTGAGAGGATCACAGGAAGAGTAGAGTTACTGTACTGTTGTACTGAACTTGTGTGCATAGTTTTGCCGCCCTGTTGGACGTAAATGAGATGCTTATTTAAGACATAAACGTGCAGATGTCTTTAAGGTCCGTGACAGTACGGCACTGGATTCTCCGAGACTGATGGCACTCCCTGAGTCTGGAGACTGTCAGGCTTACAGTCTCCTCACTGTCAGCACTGCTCATATTTGATTTTCCCAACAGTTTTAGTACGGTGATACACTCAAAGCAACATCAAAATGGCAGGTGCCTCTAATGCTTTAATGTACGATAAGAAAAACAACACTCAAGATGAAACTCGTTAGTAAAAGTTAGCTTATTACGTCAACCTCAGTGTCATTGTTTGCACAGTGATTATGAAATCTACTTGTGCATGCATACACATGGTGCACGTGGCAGGGTGGTTAGCACTCCTGCCTCTCACTAAGAAGGTCGTGAGTTCAAAGCCCGGCTGACTCAAACATCCTTGGTCGACTCCGGTCTTTCTGTGAGGAGTCTGCATGTCCTCCACGTGTTACTCCAGGTACTCCGGCTTCCTCCCACCGTCCAAAGGCATGTGTGTATAGGTTAATAGACAATTCTAAAGTGTCACTAGTAAATGAGAGAGCTAACTGTCCATTGTCCAGGGTGTACCCCGCCTCAGACCCAAAGCTACTTGGATAAGCTCCAGTCACCTGCAACCACTAATGGGACAAAGTGGTAAAAAAAATGAAATAATGCTTGTGCATCACAATTGCGCTGCTGTGTTATTTCACATCTAAACAGTGTGACAGGACTGTTTTATTGGCCCTTTGTTTAAAATATTCCTAGACTTGAAACATGAGCAATGTTTTAGGAGACGCCTACATTGTCCTCACCAAGCACCGCCATGATTTTGATTGAATATAAACAAAAGGTGCCTCATCGATACACTCCAACGAGTTCAGCACTTACTACTGTGTTGCTTTTCTAACCTGCCATGAATAGAACCTTTTTCTCTTGATTTCAACAGTGGAATAAATTTAAGATTATTGCAATGCTAGAAATTTTACATGGAAGCCACCAACACCTTAAATATGATCTCAGCAGGGATAGAAAATGTAAATGCGGTATATTATAATTGTATTTGTTGAGTTGTGTGTTATACATTCAACCAGTGTAGGACTATTATATCCATCTCTCCTATGGCCATCCCTTCCATTCAGTACAGCTAAAGGGCGGGTTTAGTAAAGTGCTGTGTGCTGAGAAGGTAAAGTGCTAGAGTGCTAGAGCTGGGGCAAAGTCTCTAGATGATTTTGATTGTTTGAGCTCCTTAATTGAAAGTGGGACAGAAGACTTTTTATAGATGTTTTTGTAAACACAGGGAAGTAACATTTAGCAAAGGCTTCCATAGAAAGAATTTGCAAAGAGCAGGTTCTTAAGTGGGGCCGATTGGATTTATTGGATTGGATTCTGTGAGTCACAGCAGTTTTATCCAGTGAAAGCAACACCAATCTTGTTTAAATTAGTAACAGTAAAACGGTTGCTACATGTTCAAACTTAAAACACGCCCAGAACTGTCAGTACAGCCACATCATTGGCCGATCAACAGCCAGTCCAAATGCAGATACTTTTTTAATGAGTTTGTGAACTCACAAATCTTTTTCCATGTCTAATAAAAACTGCAATAAAGTTTACTGTTGTACCATTGCTTAATTTCCTCAGTTCAGTTCAGTTGGATGTATATTATATTATATAAGCAGTTAGGGTAAATGTTGAATAATAAATGTAAAGGGTGCTTCCAAGCAGTTCATATTAAGGGCACATTTTCCGAACATAGTCACAATTCTAAACAAAGAATACCCTCCAAGGCCATTCTTTGATCTGCTTTAGTTCATTTCCTATCACTGTCATGTGATGTGACTAGTTAGAGGCCAAGCGTATCCTCGCCATATTGTGTGAAGTAGGCCATATCCACTCGGGGAATTCTCCATCCTCTTACCCCAGTCTGTGGAAGTTTGATTTTGCGCTGCGTGGAGCATATGCCAGTTTTTTGCTGTGATGCAGGTTGAGAGCACATCTGGCACCTCAGCAGTAAATTGTCTCTCAATATGCTTCGTGAGGGTCGGTTTGGAGCAAGTCTTATTATTATTTTATGGGACATGTCGTTGTTATTTTGGTACATGTTCTGTTGGCTGTCATGCTTGTAGGATGTCCAAATTAATGTCAGTAAAAAAAAAAAAAAATTGCTGTAGATGAAAAAATCATACACTCTACTCAAAATATAAAAAAGGGATATCTTCCCGATTAAAACGCAGGTATCTAGCAAAGACAAAAGCTCATTGAGGGGCAGGTCCAAATCAACATTTTCCAAATTTCAGGCTGAACTGGGATTTTTATGTCAGGTTTTATGCGTGATCATTTTAATTGTGCAAATCTGCCTTGTTTCATATTATTTTAATTTGGTAGTGGATTTAAGACGGAATAAACCACACATTGATTTATCTTTTACTCACATCATGTAAAGCTGTCCTTGTTGTTTCATGGTAATCAATCCCGGGACCTTTTTGCTGTGAAGAAGGAGTGCTAACCACTAACTATGACTTTAACTATGAATTTATAATAAAAAGATTAAAAAAACAAAAAAGCTGAGGCAACTGCATGTTCAAAATGTTATGTATTTGGGCATCACACAAAGAACATAGTATGGAATTATATATATTTTTTTTATTATTATTATTATTATTATAATACCTAAACCAAATTATTTAAAGACATATATTTGAGTAGTGTAGGTAATAATTATTTTAAAATAACTTTGTAATAATTTCAATGTGATGTTATTGATCCGTTTTAAATGGAGGGTATATTTTGACATTTGTGAAAACATTGTTTATAGGCTGGAACTATAAAATAGTTATAGTTAAGAAAAGATACTAGGGGTTGCGGTGATAAAAAAAAGAAATGCCATAACCTCCCTGTGCTTTCTGTTCTGTTACATTTAGAGAAACCTTTAGTGCAGCACTAGAAAGGTTTCTTTGGTGCTTTTGTGAGTAATGGTTCAAAGCTACCGCATGTGGCTTTTGGAGGTGCCATGAGGCAAAGGTCAATGAGCTGATTAGCCCTGCACAAAGTCAGGATATAGATATCATTGCACTTCAAAGAGATAATGGATTCTGAGGTCCAGCCCAGTTCTTTTCAGGCCATTTTCTAGCACACTGGAAAAAGATGGCCAGCACCTTTTAAATGCAAAGCGCAGCACTCCAGAAGAATACAGTATACTATGGTTCTGCGTGCGATTGTCGAGGTATGGAATTAGTGAAAGAACATTTTGTATTTTGTTTCTTGACAAGTGGAGCTAAAACGTTTATTTTACGTATTTTTACAACAGAATTATAACATAACATATAATATAATAATAACAAGCATTACAAATGCAAAACTATTATTGTCTGTGGCAACAACATTTTGACTCTGCTCTACATTATTGGTGTTTTCTCTCCTGAAAGTCTCCACAGTCTACACTAAGAACTCACAAATTATTACACAGTATTCATTAGGTTCAGTTAGTTTTTAGAAGCCGACTATCGGACTTGGGGCGTGCAACCTGTTGCAGGCTTTTACTGTGTGTCTTCAGGCTTATTTTACCGATGAACTGTAGAAATACAATATTCTGGATTTAGGGCCTATAGAGATTTAATGTAAAACAGAAATACCCCGGTACACAAGGTGGCGCTGCACAACTTTACGCTTCTGACACTCGCTTTTCACTCAGAAGAAGAGAGCAAGTAATTTTTGTAATCGATGTCGCGTTTGTCAAATAGTTCTTTGTGTTCCGACACCGACGAGACCAGCAGCTCTACATTTATCTTGCCTTGCTTCTTCTTCGTCTTATTTCTTCCCGGCAGTGTAGACGCTATTTGGTGTATATCTCCTTTGCCATTACGTATGTGTGCTCGGAAGACCGTTTTGTGTTTGAGCGCCCCCAAGTTGTGTTTTACTGTAACTTCAGAAGCTCCAGACACGTGAGCAAAAGCGCCAATCTCATTGGTCGTATAGTTTTTGACGCGGCGCTTCAAACCAAAAAAACAAACCCGAGGCGTTTTTTAAAAACTGACGCTTTTACGCATGGCGTTTTTCGCGTCGGTGTGAACACTCACATTGGTGCCCATTTTTTAGTCGCGAGGCGTTAAATTTGTCCCGGCGTGAACAGGCCTTTAGGCTGTGAGCGTAACAACGGACATGTAGAAAGTTGCCAAGCTCTGCAGCCTAGTTCGTATTTGAAGCGTTGTCGGTAACTAGAACCATGTCGTGTGTCTCTATCCCCCACTCGTCCGCCACAGCTTTGAGAAACTCGCAAATATTAGCGCCCGTGGGGCTATCATTCATAGGTCTGCCGCAGTACTTCAGTTTAGTGTGGCAATGTCGACAGACGGCATGCGTTTTATCAACATGTTTAGAGCTCCTGCTATAAAAACCAAAATGAATCCACACGCTTGCTTTGAGCCCAGATGGAGCTGGGTGGATCGGTAGGTTGCTCGTTCCTGGTTCTTGCATTTTACACACCTGCTCTGGCTGCGGTTACAAGCGCTTACTAACTGGAACTGTGACGTTTAACTCCCAGTATAACATTTTTTACAAAATAAAAAAATGCATTTTTTTTTTTAATAAATAATTGACTTTTGAAAATGTAATAATCGATTCATACTCATCCATAACATACTGGCGATTAATTAATAATCAATTTTTTTCACCACCCCTACTTATTACACAAAACAACAACAAGCATTCATGTATTAACTTTGAGCTGTTATTATGTGTAGGAAAGCTTTGTTTTACCTGTCCACACGATAACGCCACAGAGTTTCTGAAAGTCTTTGTCCAGACAAGAGTTTTCAAAGAGGTGAACCTGTACACTAGGACAAAACACAAAGTAGAAGCAACACTTTCAGAGGCTCTGTGTGGACTAGGAATGAGGTTGACCATAGATCACCACACCATCTAGTGGTCCATCCATTCACCCTCTTCCACCTATCCAGGGCCGGGTTGTGGGGGCAGCAGTCTGAGCAGGGATGCCCAGAATTCCCTCTCCCCAGTCCTTCCAGTTTGTGCTTTGTATTTTATGTATTGCAAAGACAACAATAATCTTTCCTTCTTGCTGTGTGATAGTGAAAGAACAGGACACCCTTCTGACAATATGTTATTAGACGTCTTAAAATCATGTGAAATCTAGTGTTGTTGTAGATGGACACCGGAGAAAAACTGGGCCACTTGGACATAAACTCTGAGCTAGCAATAACTCACTGAGTCCACTTCTCATTAGTTTGTTCGTGGTTGTCTCCCATGTTCTCGGCCTTTAGAAAGGGTTCACTCTGGTATTTTATCCGCACGCACAAATCCCCGCTGTACCCCGCTGTAGATGAGTCACCATCTCATTTTGAGCACGCAGCTGAAGCAATATGTTCTAACCTTTTCTACATAATCGCTGCTATGCTGCTGAATGTCACAGGCTTAATTTAAACATGCACAGACCACTTACAACAAAGGCTGACAATTAGACATTTACAATAGCGTCCACATTCTCCACAAAACAATGTATTGAGTGGAGTTTGAAGTCCACCACCACCACCCCACCAACACTACCTGATTAATAATTAATGACTCATGAGAATCTTTTCTTTCTATAAAAAGATAACCTTTACAACAAGGGTTCCAGTTATACTGTATCAAAGTTTGGTTTAGTTTTGACAGTAATTAAAACAGCCATATGTTAAGATATTTGAATGATATTGTAGGCATTACCAATTGAATATAAAAGTATTATTACTTTTGTGCTGCAAGAACGGTTAGCTTCTACTGCCCCACAGCAAAAAGATTGTTACCCCAGCAATTGTCCAGAGTGTATCCAATGATTGAATGTATAGTGTTTAGCGCAAGCTCATTGCTCCCACATTCACTGACACTGTCCTTACTACAAGGCAATAAAATACACCCGGGATTTTCGGCTTTTACTGCATTGTAAAACAATAGTTTTTAGATAGCTTAAACAGACATATTAATCAAAAATTCAACCCCACCTAGAGGTGTCACATAGTAAAAACTTAGCTCTAGAGACTGGTGTACCCCACCACAAGCCCAAAAACTGCTGGGATAGTCCTCTGTCCAAACAGGGCAAAAAACTCAAAAAAGACTTAAAAACATTCCTTTCACTATCCAAGAATTTTGTGGATTTCGTAGATATGAACAATATAAATATGTTATCCGTGATAAAAAAAATACTTTGCCAATACATTACTAATGTATACAGCCTTGTAAATAATAACAAAGACATACAGGAATGTTTTGGACAGCTTTTTTTTTTCCACCACTGAAACAAGTTGTTGCATTGATAAAATGTTTGAGGATATTCTATATTTATATATTTCAGATGACTGATGTCTCTTTCTATCTGTCTCTTTTAGGTAAGTCTTCTTTCTCTTCTCCACTCGAGCCAACAGAGACGGCCCTCTGGAGATAAGTGCCTGACTTCCGAGTCACAATTCACTGTGTAAGATTTAACCATGTTGGGCATCAAAGACAACAAAAGAAGTGTGGCTTGTTAAATTACGCTGTACCACAAGATTGAGTGGTGAGCAACTGTAAACCTATGGGCAACTTTTTTTTGTGTGCTATTAGAATGTCTTGGCACTAGTGTGACAACAGATCCTGAATAAAGCTTGAAATGGATCAGTGAATTACCACCCTCTAATGGTATCTAAGATAATTGGAATAAAAAGTTGATGGATACTTAAAATGGCAAAACTAAGCATTACTATGTATTCCTTCTAGATTTATTTTTGTTGTTTTAGTTTATTTGGATGGATAGCTACAAGACATTTGCAAGCCTCAGTTATATTGGCCCAATCTCAAGTGATGCTTGATTTTATAAAGTTTTGGTGCCAACTTATACAATGGATTTGTAGTCTGAATGTGTTGACCTTTATATTTAAATAATTTACATCATTAATTAACAATTATTGAAGGGATACATTTTAAAGGGCTGACAGTTCCTCCGTGTTGCAGAACAATTAGTAAGAAACATATAAATGCGCTGTATAATAAGAAAATAGTTTTCAATGACAAAATAATCATAGTTAATTTAATGTCTTAACCAAACAACACTTTTCCTTTAGCATCTGGAGAGTTAGCAAAGCTGAGATATTTTAAATTTCACCTCGTACTTTGAACATGTCTGATTTAGAGCTATAACCACAATGAGAACAACACAAGAACCGCACTGGTTAAATGGAACAGCCAGTTTGAGTCTATACATAAATTACTTTATATGACTTATTCTGCTTATGAGGTAAAACTACAACTCTGTGGACTGTTCAAAACCAGGCTTTTTTTTGGCAGGGATGCGTTTGGTCTTGGGACATGGAGCTTGAAAATAGAACCGTTCTCCACCTCATAAGAACATATGGTCACACTATACACAAACCATAACAGTTCCAATATTCATGGTAAATTGTTGTTATCTATTGGGACAAACCCTAAACTGTCACTAAACCTGTTTGGGAGCCAGAAGTTTGCAGAGTGTAGGAGAAGGTCAGGATATTGTTTGGGCTAAACTTCTTAAAGAGATTGTGTTTGCGGTCCTCCCTTCCTCCGCAATCGAGGGAATAGCTGCCACCTTCAAGAGCAGTAAATTCTCTGTCGTAAGTGTGTTAAGCCTTCTGTGTCTGTGGCTGGGGGTGGAAATAAAGGAAACCCAATGAAGAATGATGGCTTCTTAAAGAGGCCGCTAGTGACTGGTACATTTTCTGCCTTCCCAAGATGGGGAAGATAATACATTCAATTTTATTTGAAAATACATAACATGCCACATTTAAGCCACAGCAAAGTCAAATGTATCCTTTGGTTCCACAATTTTAAGTAATTGTTACAGTTCTAATAAAAATAAGGAAGAAGTTTTGATAAAAAAATCTTCTGAAGCAATATAATTTGAAGACTTTTTTTTATTATTATTACATGCTTTTTTCTTCTTGGTGGTTATTGTCCAAATATAACTATTATAATATTAATCAGGGTTGGCCCAATTTATACAATTCCTATATCCATTAATTATCTGGCTGTTGTGGTCAATAGCTGATATTGGCTAATAAAATAATCTGAATTTTATTTATTTTTGCTAACACTAGCATGCTAACGCTACTTTGTTGTTTTGAAACAAGTTATTAAATTGGTGGTATGGAATGACCTGACGCGGGGCCCTCACATAACTTTAGTCATTGTATGCATTGCATTTTTCAATCGGACGGTCTTCTTTTGACACTGTAAATAATGTCCGGACGGCAGACGAGGCGACGGCCCCAGCATTGAACTTACAAGCCTTTGCTCTGCATTTGCAAAGTGTGCATGCCCAAAATGGAGCGCTGCTGCTTTCAGGTGCACAAAGATGTCACAGAATCAAACAAACTGGTCAACAGAATATAATATCGGCTTTATACAGCTGTATTTTTTCCTCATCATGTTGATAAATTATTGCTCCTCGTTGCAAAAAGCTGAGCTCTGCCTAACTTCAAATCACGACTTGTTCAAATCACTTGGTTGCATCGCTTCTCACTCTTAATGTTAAAGTATGTCTGCTGGTGGCTTTAGTCGCTTGTGGCACTTTTGGTGTAAGTGCTCCCTAAATCTGTGAGAAGAAAAGACCACATCAACTCCAATGTTTCAAATGTGGATCTAAATACTGCATTAAATAAAACAGCATGTCCATGTTGGCTTAAATGTGGCTCCTCTTCTTGTTATAACCATAGATAAAATGGTTTACTTTTTTACAAAAAAATAACACATGTTACAGCTTTGTAAGTTCAGAATGCTTGGAATAAACTGGAAACCCTATGGTCATGAGCTTTGGGTCATGACCAAAAGAACAAGATCCCGGATACAGGCGGCCGAAATGAGCTTTCTCCGCAGAGTGGTGGGGTGCTCTCTTATTGATAGGGTGAGGAGTTCGGTCACTCGGGAGGAGCTCAAAGTAGAGCCACTGTTCCTCCACATCGAGAGAAGCCAGCTGAGGTGGCTCGGGCATCTGTTTCAGATGCCTCCTGGACGCCTCCCTAGGGAGGTGTTCCGGGCATGTCCCACCGGGAGGAGACCTCGGGAAAACCTAGGACACGCTGGAGGGACTATGTCTCTCGGCTGGCCTGGGAACGCCTCGGTATCCCCCCGGAAGAGCAGGAGGAAGTGTCTGGGGATTATATAAATTGTCTAAGGTATTTACCTATACTGTACCAACTATATAGACCCATTATATGTAGAGTATACTAGCTTTTTGTTTGTTTTTTTCTTCATAACATGCCACAAATCCGTTAAATATAAAATATATGCTTGGAAATTTGATTAGCATCTTTTAGAAGTTACATTGTTTCTCTGTTCCCGCTCAGCTCCACATTCTCACAGCCCTCCTCCATTTCTGCCTTTTTATTTTCCCACACGTATCCTTCACCCGCTCTAAGGTTCCCACTCTTGTGTGTTTCTTTTCCACAATGCCCAGAATGGCGTATAATTGAATCTGTGGGGAAAGCATGAGCAGAAACAATTAGCTCTGACGTGCAGAGTGTGGATGTAGTCGTACAGTAGAATAAGCAGAATGTAATAGAAAGGAGGGAGATAAGCCTGCGACTGTACTGGTCGTCCAGCAAAGACAACACTTGGTTTAGTTCCCACAGTACTGTAATCTCACTTAAAGCAAGTCCTGTCCATCAGTCTCTACTGCATCAGCAGCATCACAGCACCCTGAATCTCTGCTATTTAATTTTAAATATGGTTTGTGAAGTGATAAAGATCAGTCAGCACATTTACAGTTAAAGCTACAGTAGGCCATTTTTGACAGGTTTTCTTATCTGCTCTTGATTTTGAATAATTTGTCTAGATTTCAAAATGTTCCCAATCAAATGCCTCTCAGACTTTCATATTAATCTACAGAATAGTAGCTTTTAGCTGTAGCTTTAACGATCAATTACAAAAATTCACATGTAAACAAATTATAAAACAATAATTAAAAAGAACAATTTTAATAGATTTTTTTCTTGATGTGGCTGGACTTGACTTTATAAAGCACAACATTTTCACAGGTCAAATCATTGTTAAAGTAATTGGCTATTTGCAAATTTGCGAGTTTTTGTTTGGATTATTTAATTTACATTGAAGTGACAAAAGAACAAAGATAAGCAAGAGAAGATGAATGGATGATACAAAAATGCATGATATATGCTAAAAAAAAGGAAAAGTAGGAACCTTTTCAAACTGAGAGGCAGTTTCTGAATATGTCAGTATACTGTATAAAAGGCATTCAGACAGGACCCAGAGACAAAAGGGAAGGGCATGGTCATCTTTTATGTGTCTGGTTTAACTGAAAAACTCAAAAGGGTTTTTTTACAAACACATTCCTGTTCATTTTAAAACTGGGAACACTCAATAACTAGTCCACCCTAAAGACTGGATCCCCACAGAGTAACAGAGTAAAGAGTGCAGTGATCAGTACATGGGAAAACCAAGAAGGACCTTCATTTATATAGCACTTTTCAAGGCTCTCAAAGCGATTTACAGAGTCCATTATTTATTCACTCCACAGTCACACACTGGTGGTGGAGACGTGGCAGCCCTTTTGCGCCTACAGACTCTCCAACCTCCAAACATTCTCACATATTCATACACCAGAGCTGTGGCACTGGAGGCAAGCTGAGTTAAGTGTCTTGCCCAAGGACACAACAACAGTATGAACTTTGGGGTAAGCAGGAACCAAACCAGCAACCTTCCGATTAAGAAACAACCGCTCTACCACTGAGCCACTGCGCCTCCAAATGTAAGGGCATTCCTTTGAGGACAGCAATATCCAAATTTTGGCCAGAGAGGCCAGATGGTTTGAGAGAGGTGTGAAGGAAGCCATTTTGTTAAAAATGGAACACCTCTCACTGAACAGAGGAGGAGGAGCATAACAACTCTCACATTAGGACTGGGGCGCAGTGGATCAGTGGTAGAGGTTGTCCCTCAACCGGACGGTTGGTTGTTCAATTCCTACTCCTTTGGGTCCTTGGGGACGACACTTAACCCACCTTGCCTCCAGTGGTGTTCTAGCTGTAACACTGGTGAATGGAAGCTTAATAGGATAAAAGTGTCAGCTAAATGAATAAACGTAAGTGTAGTATTACATTGTGTAGAACCTGCATATAAAAATGTTATTTGCAAGCGACAGGTAAAATTTTTCTGTTAATATTGCCTTAATTGCACTATGGAAACATTAATGCTTTTCCAAGCACTAAATGCAGTGTCACAGGAGTGGATGTGGAGGACGCCTGCAGAAAGTCTCAATAATAGCATCCTCTTGGTCCTGCTCTGGCTGTTATATACGTTCACCAGAGCATGACTTTATGAATTTATGAATATGTAAAATGGGCAAAACAAAAAGAGACACTTTGTTCCAGCCAAAAAAGAGAATTAGGGGTTCTCCTCTGTCCAATATACGTGCTGTGTAAGGCGCTGACACCAGTAAAGATGGACCATAAATACTTCATAAATACCAATTACCTCACAAACGGGACTGGGAGAAAAGAGCATCTATTTGAGCCAATTAGGAGGATTCTCTCTCAAAGGCTGCAGAGATGACTCTTGCCTTTCATGCCCCGCTCTAAAATGAAGAAGGCTCTGTCATGTTGCCGAGCCTCAATAATGTTTCCTTCCACCTTCATGTCAGGGATGAAAGGCCCAAATGTTCTTTGAGTGAAACGCCCAGAGGACTTAACATGCATCAATAACATCTCCATCTTTGAAGATATTTGAGGGACTACATATAATCTTCTCGCACTCTTTGAGGCACGGCTCACTTCCCGGGACTTTTATTTAGACTCAGTACCAAAGGTTCTCACTAACTATGACAGAGATGGCGAAAATGGCCAAGAGACTCAGAATAGACAAGACAGATGCAAATTAACAGCAGAGTTAATGTATCTATTTTAAGAGCTAGTCTCTATGTACTAAATGTAGACATTTGCTGCAAAACCCAGTTAGATTGAACTATGTAATGGATAAAATTTTGAAATATTGAAAACAACATGATGTTTGTTGATCTTTTACAGCATGTAGAGGATGGTCCATTTTGTTTAATATAGCATCCATTCATGACCTTATGTAGCTCTGAGATCCTCAAAAGAAGACTTAATAAAAGAATTTACATGACAAATGAAGTCCAACCTATTCTTTTAATACTAAATCATGAATAAATATTTAGTGACTTTCAAGAAAAATCAGCTGTTTAAAGCGCTGTTAACCTTCCCATCATACTTCTGTGACTTTGGCTTTCACACTACAGTTTTTAAAAGTGGACTATTGGACTTTTTCTGATGCTGTAATTACTGTTGTCATGACATTGGGGTTTTTATGTGGTGAATGGTTTGTCCATTTAGAGGCTCTTTTTACAGTTGAACTTAAATGTGAAACAGAAACAAAAATTGTACAGTAGACAAATAGCACTTCCCATGAGTCATATATTTATGTAAGGCTAAAACTACTGCAGTGGTGTCCTCCATAATGGCACCTTTGTGTACCATGATTGACGCTGACCTCGAGGATTAGTTTGTGGCTGAGCTGACCAGAAATAATAGCCCTCTCCTCACCTGAGCTTAGCGGCAGTTTGACACAGCAGAAAATAGGTAAGGAAATGCTAACAGCTTGGCAGCGGGAGATGAGCCTTAACCCCATTTATCTGCATCACCATTGTGTCAGATTGGACATGCATTCTGCAGCGTTCCAGGGAGAGATGCTGTGAATGCACTCAGAGACAGAAAATATTTCCAGTAGACATAATGGAAATAAGGGGTTTGCTACTGTAACATGTTCTACCTATTTGTATCGGATAGGGATGAAAAATATGACAAATATTAACCCATGTCTACTAATGATCTGCTTCCTATGGCCAATACAAGTATGCAAATAATCTAAAAACGTAAGATGCTTAGAACAAAGTACAACTTTGACAATAGTAATGTAACATGATTTGTTTAAAATCATCTAGCCATTACATGAAGCATAATATCCTTGTGTCACACATTCATTCTTGACAATCAAATAGGAATATGTATAGCTACTATAACAGAATTTGCAGGTATGATGAGGTTTTAGAAGTAGCAGTGCTCAGGTGAGTAAATGCACTCTATCATAACAAAGACTGGTCACCGAGGGCATTGGTCTAAATTATTCTCATTCATTACTGTCAGTACCGTTTGTCAAAAGCTTTTGCCTGTTTCACACATTTCATGGCAATGTCAAGGGCCTTAAAATGACATCATCTGTTAAAAAATGTTTAAAACACTGCTTTAATGCAATAACTAAAAAGATAGATTTGTAGAGCTTCAAAGAACATCTACAGCACTGAGCATTGTCTGTGTTCTGTACTGTACGGTATATTAGTCATCACTAAATGTTTAGATTATATTATATTGCAGTAAACCAGCCATTCCCAAAGTCTAAGGCCACTTAAAAATCTGAAGGTCCTGTGAGGCCTTCCAATCTGAAATTTTCCCTTTAATCAAAATATAAGACAAAGTGAACAATTTTCACTGAAAATGTTGAACAACAGGCTGTTGGCTGTTTATTGTTTGATAATAATACATTTTTCATCACCAAGTGATGCAGATTGTGATCTGTTTCATGTTGGTTAGAACACATTTATCATGAGCACAATACATTTAAATCTGTCCAACATTAATTTAGCGTTCAAAACCTGCTCTGCTGCTGATTACAGTCCATAGTGAGCCTGTCTGGAGCTTGTGTGGTATTTGTGTGTTTAGACCAGTGTTACCAGGCAGAAATAAGGTTTAATACAACGTTGCTGGAGGCGACAGTGGCAGTAGGCAGAGAGAGACAAGGAACAATGATGGTCCAGAATAATTTATTCATTTTTTCTTTATTTAATTAAATTGAAAACCGATTTTCATTTACAATGACAACCTGTAATAAATAGTTACCTGACCCGGTCAGCTTGGGGCCCACAGGTGAGCAAGGACAGACAATCACACAAACAATTATACGTATAACTGGACATACCGTACTTGTGAGGATTTTCAAACTTAAACTAACATAACACAAGACAATGGGCACAACATGAGTGACATCATGTGCTTAGAAAACAGATAAAAAGAAGAATTGAGTTTGGTCAAGTTTGTGTTTTTAAACAGCTTGTGGCAAGTTGTTGGCACACGTGTGCTCGTGTAAAGCTAGCTGACTAAACTAAGATTGTGAGATTGGCTGTCTTTGATCCTCTCAGTCTGGGCAACGAACAAAACAGAAATAGAAACAACAAGAAGCAATTTTTTTTTGCCTCCACTAATTAGAGGTTTGATGGCAACAACCAGTATTGTAAAGTGAGACAATGAGTTTACACTTGAGCAATACATTCGCAATGTGACTCTCAAAAGGAAATCAAAAAACAATCAGGAGACTTTAGTTCTGGAATTCAAGATGTAGTTAGACATTTGAGGAATGAGGAGAGACCTGGGCCAAAACCAGACTGGAAGGACAACAAAATGTGAGATTTTTTTGGGCACCATTTCTGCCAGTATTATTGTCCAAACTGATGAAACTATGATCACTTTTTCCCCGGAAAGTGGTGTGTTTTAGGGAACATTGTGTTTGCATGTGTGTTCTACTGTGTACTGCCATGCTGGTATCACTATGTGCTTGGATTACTGGATGCACTTGCAGGGAAAATGTTTCTGCATTCACTTTTGTGTTTGTGTGATAGAGAACAGTACACTACATGTAAAGCTGTGAACAGGAAGCGGCCCCTTGTTATTGCAGGCTTACTCAGTCTTCAGTGGAATATCAGAGCTGGGTGCAGAGTGTTGTGGCTAATATGTAACTGCAGGGCACACTCTGCTTTTGTGTGCTCAGAGTCGACAGGATTAAAACATCTATCTGGTGCTCCTTCTTCCTTTAATGGTGGATAGGTTTCAGTATTCCGTTAAGAAGTTAAGGAATAATTGATATGAGGAGCGGCTGATTCAATTAAGTAAAAGGCAGGTGGGAGGGAGAGTGCAGGGCTAACATGTTTGGAGGTGCACTGCTGAGAGCACACTCTTGTAATCTGCAGGACTTCACCAGTAACACCACCAGCACCCACCTTAAAGAGTGCTTACAACAGGACTTCAAAACAAAACAAAGTGGAGCTCAATCAAGTGCAGTGACCAATTATTTAAAACATTCAAACCAGCCATTGGTAAAAATCATCCTTGGCTTCCAAAAATACTTACATTTAGCAGACACTTTTATCCAAAACGACTTACATTAAACTTTTATACACCAGTGTTACAGCTGGAACACTCTATCAATGAGCCACTGCGGCTTATATGATATATAAACCTAAGTAACATTTTCAGATAAAAAAATCCTGTTTTTCATTTATGTAGATATGTAAACATAGTCATAATAATTGCTGGTAATAAATTGTGAACAACAAGAAGTTCAGATACTGTCATAAACTGATTGGTATCACATAATCTTAAAAAGATGGACAACTTTCAAAAAATGTACTTTACAGTTTTAGTTTTTTTTTGTTGATCTTTATTAATGGCTCATTTTAGGTGTGTTCATGGGTAAAAGAGCTTCTCCTCTTCTCATACAATTGCATATTTTTATATATAAAAAGAAATATTGATGGATGCACACAGTCATAAGTTTAAGTTAAATTAAAGATCTGGACATTCCTTTTTTTTGTGCTACACTCACCTGAGCATACAGCCTGGAATAATAACTACTCAGCAAACCACCACTACGTACTCCTCAATACAATATTTCCTTTTAAGAAGATTCATGAATGAGGCCCAATATATATTTTTTTTCAATATGGCCACAATTAAACATGGATTCAAAATTTGTCCAAATTCTTTTGTGAAACACCAACATTTTCCCAAGATAAAAACATTTAATTAAATGTTATTCAGTGTAATTATGGTGCGATATTTGGCATACTGGAAATGCACCAAACTGAATCTATCCTGCTTCAGGAAAACATATGCAAAACAGTGAGCCGTGTGAACATATTTTTCCACCTTCACAGTTTGCAGGGTGTGAACTCACATGAGAGGTGTAAACAGTCATTCCTGTGCACTTGTATCGCAACTACAGCGAAGGCGAAGACAATTTTCTCAAACTATGGAAACACTCCTGTGCTGCGTGAAAAAAAAAAAGGCCACTACATTGTCCCAGTGTGTCTCCATGAATAAGTATGGATGGTTGAACAGCACAATTTATCTTTTTTCAGCGGTCTCATATGTGATATCACAGTGCTCGACCTCTGACCTGTGCAGTTTAACATTCATAACGTTGGTAATTATTTTTGCACTTTGGCTCTTCTGCTTCAAGAGCCATGATTATTGTTAATGAAGCTGAAACTAAAGAGATATTGGATGATATTTGAGGTAGAAGAGACTGTAATAATGGGTTTAGTCTTTACTTTTGTTTAGCCCAGAATATTGTCCCAGTGTTAGTACTGATTAGTCTTGTTTAGCACACGTTGAGTCCTTATTTAGACCTGTATAGTTCTGATTTGTTTTAGGTTTAGTTCTGAAGACTCTGATTTATTCCAGTTTGTGATTTGAATTTAGTCCTGGTTTAGTCTTGATTTGTATTCCAGGGTTTGGTCTTTGTTTAGTCCTGTTTTAGTCTTCTAGAATTCCTAAATGGTTAATATAAAGTTTTGTCCTTGAGTTAATCCTGATTTAGTGCCCAAGACCTTTTTTTTAGATTTCTTGTTATGTAGCCATTCGTAAATGCCCTGGTTCAGACCTGGCTTAATCTTTAGTTTTGGCTTAGTTCTAGCATATTGCACTAAAACCAATATGTTCCAATATTCCAGTCATTTAAACAAGCAATGCACAGTCCAGATTTGGTCCTGAGACCCCTGCATTAGGCTCGGGGCCTGGTCTTGGTCCACCCGCTCAAGCTGAGTTGGTTATCTTATCTGACATCTGATTGGTCATCCTGCTTCTCGAGGCCCAACACTGTCTGGAGCCATCAGGTTTCCATTACCACAGATCTATCAGGTTCATTTTAAATTAATGGCTGTGGATCTGTGTTGACCCCGCAGACAAACCTGGGCCAAGTCTTTTACTTTCGCTCACTTGCAGGACTAGATTGATCAACTCAATCCGTTCGGTCAATAGATCTCTGGTGGCTGTTTCAGAAATGGACTGCTATTACTCTTTTAGACAAAATTGCATACAGTTGCAGTTTTTTATGTAGGTCAGTGCAAATATTGACTTGTATCAACCCTTTTTAAGAAATTAAAATGACGCGGTTCATTACCATCACTTAAAGCAGTCCGAAGCATCCCCAAAAGCTTAATGTACAGTACTATTTTGGGGCCCTATTTGCCCCTGGTCCCAAATACTGTATGTGGTCCGCTTTTGAAAAGGTTGAGCTAAACACTGTAGTGCTGATTAGACAAAAGTACAAAAATCAAAAGCAGAAACATAAAACAGAAGTGTAAGTGTAGTGTTCATTTGCAGCAGCTGTTTCCGTTTTTTCCATATATCGGCGTTGTGACTTTATTGCATGAAACACAACATTAAGGAATGGGTCCCTGAAATGTATGAAATTGGTACAGCTGTATGCGTTAATAAGGAAACAGTGTGACATCATTCGGCTATACCTCCAGCCTCTCACATCACTACACCACAAGATTTATTTTAATTTCTGGAAACACATTCTCTTAATTTTTTGAAAGTCTGCTTCATATACCGTTTGTTCATATAGCAGATGTCGCTCACTAGTCCAAGTAAAGAGGAAACTCAAGGCTCTGGGATGTACTGAGTTGACTTGTTCTGTAAGTAGTTGTATATTTTTATAGTTTGTGTAGTGCTCTGTCTCAATTGGCGTGATGTACATGGAATGTGACGTTCATTAATCAGAAGCAAAAGTATTGCTTTAGCCTCTGTACTGCACCTGTTGCATTTTCATTTGCATCAATATTGTTGAATGAGTTCTCAATCCCTTGCGTATCCTGAATGCTTTTCATTTAACACTGGGATGTTTGAGTAGTACAATTGCGGTATATTGATGTATGCCATGAGTGTTATGTAGAATGCAGAAATGACAAACAGAGCTATGGGACACAAATGGAAGCCACAGTTGGATCTTTTTCAACTGCTTTATAATAATATCCAATTGCTATGTGAGTGTATAACCTGAGCGATATCAATTCCCATTTTATAGCCAGAATGGAAATGGAGACAATCGAGCCTCTCGTGAAACGAAGCTTATCCACATTTGAGCACCAGCATCTGTCCTACATTCCCAGTACTAAGTGTACACAATCTAGCAGATGGCACTATAAACACACTCTTCAGAATGTATAATTCTGCTCCAAAAAAGGCCCTCGATGCATAATGTAGCAGTGTTACCAGCTGGGCCCAGTACTTTTACTGTACTCCATTCTGGCTGCTCTTATCCACTGTGGAGAACAACGTCCATATCTGTTCAGAGACATTCATCTCCCAGCTGTGATGTGCTGAATGCATATGAAAAAGCTGCAAGATATTATGAAATAAATATAGTAATGATGATAAGACAAGCAAAGTTTCTATGAGAAAATATGAAGTTGTTAAGTGTGTAAATGATGAGGTTATATCAAGAATATGAGATTATGTTCTCAACAGATTGTAGAGACTGTTTTTTGGGGGTCAGAATGTCTTTCTGATTAAGAACCTTTCATTTGGCATCTTAAAGAGAATCAAAAAAGTATTCAATATATTGCCTTCCCTAAAGTGTTTATGTTATACCTTGATAACCAGTCGTATGCATACAGTATATACACATATTAAACCATTGCCATGGATTTGACTTTCGGCCCCCAAAATTGGGAATGCAATTACTAATTATGGTTTTCAATTAATAAAAAACTGGTTGCACTATGCAAAATCAAAATCATTATGGGTTCTGTTTTTATCAAAGCACAAGCCTTGTTTCCATGGTGACGGAACAGTGTGGGCGGGTCGATTCTAGCGCATTTCTATTACCAAAAGAGTCCCCAAAAAGCTTGTATCACTTTAGAGATGACTCTGTCCAGCAGGTCCAGCTTTGTAGTTTGCTTTGGGAGGGGCGTAGTTCAACACTGAAGTAAGCTGAAACGACAAGCAAAAGAAAAAAACTTGCACACGAACTCCTTGTTCTTGTGATAAATGTTATATTCCAATAAAAATATGGTTAATGGCATATTTCTTTTCCGAGGACAAAGCTAGCATTATTAGCAGATGTTTCTGGTTTTAAACAAACAACATATGGCTCTTGCTTCATGAAGTTCATCTACACTGCATTAAACAAAAGAAAAACATTTTGGCTCAAATGCCTATAATTTATAGGAACTTGGCGGAGAATTGAATATGAATTTAAATTCTGAAAGCTGTAAATAAACCAAAAACAGTCTAATGTTTACTGCAGCAACACATAATTGTACCCCCAGCCTCTTGCTGCTACAGGACTTACTTAAGTATTGGGTAACACTTTGTTTTACACTGCACTTGATACATTGTATTTAATTCATTAAGTACAATGTAACACACTGTATAATAACATGTAACTACATAGTTTATACATACCCTAACCACTATACATAATTTTATTATGGATGTACTATGTAGTTGCATGTTATTACATTTTGTTGTCACAAGGAGGTAGAGACACTGTATCAAGTGTAGTGTCAAATAGAGTGTCACCAAACACTGACAATGCATCGACTGCTTCAAATAAATTTTACATCTCAGATACAGACACAACTTTTGTGGCACTTTGATGATGTCACTGTTTACATAGCAGAAGTCCCTTCTCTGGACCCAACAGAAAGGAAACTTCAGCCTCTTAAAGGGGGTTGCCAATACCAAACAGACCTGTACTGTACCACCAGTGGAAACAAGGCTATATGTTTTATGTCCCACTTTAAGAAGTAAGTAAAAAATGACAGACTTTTTTTGGTTCTCACTTTATAAAACTGCAGACTTTTGAATAGAGAGCTATTTTCATTTAGGAACGCCTCATTGTTATTGTTCTTGATAAACTAGAATGTGTATAAATCCACACAATGTTTTGAAGCAGACCTCTGTCATTATTTCTTTCGATGTAATAACTTTAGTATTAGCACTTACTCTGTTCATAGCCCCGATATTTGCCTGGATATGGTACTAAATTGTTTTAAACACCTGATGGTGTCCGATCGCCTGTCCAGTCATCCATAAGATTTTACCTAATGCACAAATTAATTTGGTCTTGTTGATTCAAGTTTGAAATCAAAGAGTTAGAATAAATAGACACAGATGTAACTACATTAGAAAAAAAATTCAAACATTTTCAACATCATAACCATTTTAGACCACTTCACTAAAGTGATATGGTTTGGCTGGACAAGTTAGTTCAAATGCATAGTGTTTAAATATGCCACAGGGCGGCATATGCAGTTTAATACATTGTTAAGACACTCTTAAAACCCCAAATAAATTTTATTTCAGCCATTACATCAAACCAAAGATTAAAGCTACTGACATGTGCTGAACATCATGAATTAAAATCTTGAATAAATGACGTCCAAAGATGCTCCTTTTCTCAAATACAAGAAGGAAATAACTTGCATAACCTTTCTATAGCTGCTATTCTGTGTTTAGATTGTCAGACATTCTATCCCAAAATCATAACTTTTTTTTCTAACACCCTGTTTTGTCAATTTTTTGAGAATAAAAAATGCCTGGCTCATGTTGTCTTCTGCACCTGTCCACTTGATGAAAATGCATCATATTCCAGATCTGACACAGCGTCTAGATTTAGTTTGTTGAATGTCTGAGGGCTGCTGGTGTTGCAACATTACCCAGGAGGGCTTTATTTCTCTGCACCCTGAGGACACTGTAAGAGAAGGGGGAGTGGGCTCCGGGTCTTATCAGGAAGACAGCACCCAGCGCTCTAATCAGGGAGTGCCAGGGACAGCCGGAGGTAAAGGCACAGCGGCTGGGTGCACATTGGGAGAGATGAAGGAGAAAAGAGAAGGGAGAATGTTTATGGCTCTTAGGTGACATCAAATGACAGCCGCTTCCAGTTCAGTGAGTCAGGGAGTAAAAATCCTTTTGGTGAGAGCAGACTAGTAAGCAGGCCGTCTCCAGACACTGTTCAATGAAATGTAACAGCGCCGCAAGCTGAACATCATCAGGAGAGGCATCTTGTGTGCACTAATCATGTAAAGTAAGTACTAGATTTAAAACATTTAAATAAAACTTGCAGTATCTGAAAGTATTGTGGTTGTCACCAATATGATTTTCTAATGAAACATCACATGACTTGATGCAAAAAAATATACATTTGCAATATATACTGTGAAAAATAACAAAAATGGCAGAAATGTTTTTTTTTATTGATTTGTAGAGTCAGTTCAAAATGACAGCGTTGAGACCTTCTGACTTTTACCTAATACAATTGGACTCATAAATGTACATACCCTGGCAGAATTTCTGATTTTTTTTGGGCAATTTTTAGAGAATATGAATGAAAATACTAAAACCTTTCTTTCACTTATAGTTAGTGGTTGGGTGAAGCTATTTATTGTCAAACAACTGTGTTTACTCTTTTTAAATCATAATGACAGCAGAAACTACTACTACTACTACTACTACTACTACTACTACTACTACCGGTGATTTTGGCCTTATAACATGCACACAAGTTGACAGAAAGAGGTAACCATCCTCACCTGTGATCTGTTTGCCCTGACAGACCCTTGCATCTTGAATCCAGTCCTGCGCTGATGTTTCTGTATTCTGAGTCATGGGAAAAGTAGTTGTCAAAGGATCTGCAGGAAAAGCTAATTGAACTGTATAAAACAGGAAAGGAATTTAGAATGCTAATCAGCAATGTTCAAACTCTAATTAAGAAGAGGAAAATGAGGGATTCTGTTGAAACCTAACCAAGGTCAGGTAGACCAGCAAAAGTTTCAGCCACAACTGCCAAGAAAACTGTTTGAGATGCAAAGAAAAAACAACAAATAACTTCAGCTGAAATACAGGACTCACTGAAAAAGGGTGGTGTGGCTGTTTCAAGATGCACAATAAGGAGAAAGCCATTTCTACGCAAATGCCACAAAGCATCCGGCACATTATGCCAAACAGCACAGAGACAAGACTCAAAACTTCTGGAACAAAGTTATTTGGAGTGATGAGACCGAAATTAAACTTTTTGGCTACAACCATAAATGTTACATTTGGAGAGGAGTAAACAAGACCTATGATGAAAGGTACACCATTCCTGCTGTGAAACATGGAGGTGGATCTGGTGTTTTGGGGATGTGTGAGCTACAAAGGCACAGGAAAAGATGAATGCAGATGTTATCAGAAAATACTGGAGAAAAATTTGCACTCATCAGCCCGGAAGGTGCACATGAGCTGTACTCGGATGTTCCAACATTACAACAATCCAAAGCACAAGGCCAAGTCGACCTGTCATTGGCTCCAGCAGCATAAAGTGAAGGTTCTGGACTGACCCTCTTAGTCTCCTGACCTCAATATCATCGAGCCACTCTGGGGAGAACTCAAACGTACAGTTTATGCAAGACAGCCCAAGGTTTTACAGGAATATAAATGCATTTTTATTTAAAATGATATGTAGCAAAAAAAAAAAAAATACTTCAGCTACTTTTTTGACCAGAGGCGGTCAGAATGACTGCCATAAACTAATTGATATATTATTGCGCTGTGGCCTCTGTTTCTGAGCTACACTGGCAACTATGACTTTGACTATCAATAGTGGTTAAGATTTCTTTTTTTACAAATATCTATTATAGAAAATAAATCTTAATGAAAGGGTACACTGGCTGTCAAAATGACCTCTCATGGCCTCTAGTAGGAATAGAATTATTTCCTTTTTAGTGTTTAAAGTTTTGAATGAAGAGAAGGTTACAGCAAAGGCATCTGAAACAAAGTCCAGTTGCCTTTGCTTTAACCTTTTCTTCAAAATGACTTGGATGACTGAGAACCTTCACAGACAGGTTTTAATGAAATTGAACAAAGTACAACAAGGTTTAAAGAATCTCTAAAAACATTATTGACTCCCTCTTACATGAGCCACAAATGAAATGAACCTGGATCTAAGTCGCTGTAAAGCTTCCTTTAGTATTTTAGCACCGCTATAGCACTCCTGCAAGATGGTCATGAGTTCAAACCCCAGCTGGCCAACTCAGTGCTTTCTGTGAAGAGTTTGCAATGTCCTCCCTGTGTGACTGAGGACTCACAGTCCTCACACAGCAATCCCTCCCAGCTGCAGTCAGAGCAGGAGATGTTTAACCCTCCATGTCCAGAGTCCAGATTATGTAAATGAATTGCTCACTGAAGTTTTTTCTACTATCACTTTTTGGTCAATTTGGGCACTGTCCCTGTTTATTAAAATAATTAAATTCAAGATCTTCTAGATTATCAAGTACCAACTTACCTATAGGTAGGGCTCGGCAACAAATTGAATAAATTGAATTAATTTGAGTATTTGTAAAAATAAAATAAAATAAAAATAAAAATAATAGCCATATTGAATTAAATGGAAAAAGTTTTCTTTTGACCCTGTGCTGCACTGTGTTGCGGCTGCTGCTAGCATCAGTGCAGCTCAAATAATGACCATGATGCTAAAGACACTAATAATCACCAGAGAAATGAGTCATGTCACTCTGTGACTAAAAAGTATCTAACCTAAACTGGGTAATACACACTGCTGCTGTTGCTTGACCAGAGTGGGCCAAGGAGGAGCCTGAACATGCACACGTCGCTTTATTGTTTGATTATGAGGAAGCCTTTTTTCTATCCATACACTGAATGCCATAGATCTGTGATCATCAACTGGCGGCCTGCGGGCCACATTTGGCCCCCCACAGCTTTCTACCTGGTCCCCCAGCTAGCACTACAAACTAACAGCATCCTGGGAACGGTCACTGATACTCCTCAAGCTCGGGACAAAACACACACCTCCCTCCTGTCACTGTCACAAACAGTTCAGGAGGTGGATGTGCACAATATAATAACAATTTTAAAGTTTGCACAATAAAAATAGAAATTTAAATCAAGCAATCCTCATCATTTCCATGGAATCTTTGGCATTTATCAATATGAACGTGGTAGTACGTAAGCTTAAATTCCACCAGGTCAGGAGCTTGTGTAAATATATTCAAATTTAAAGTCAGCACCGAAGTGAGCAGCAAAACCATTATTTAGAACTCATTGGCTCTTTGAAAATATTATGTGTTGCACTCCTCTGTAACAATATTATTGTGATTATAATTATTATAATTATTATAATTATTATTATTATTATTATTATTATTATTATTATTACATCAATTTTACATTGCACTTTTCTTGGGACGCAAAGACGCTTTAGCTACATCTGTAACCACAACATCTGTCAGTGTCACAAGTGCATCTGTCTGTGTCACAGGTGTATCTGTCAGTGTCATATGTGTGTCTGTCAGTGTCACAGGTGCATTTGTAAGTGTCACAGGTGCGTCATTCAGGGTTACAGGTGTGTCTGTCAGTGTCACAGGTGCATTTGTAAGTGTCACAGGTGCGTCTGTCAGTGTCACAGGTGCGTCATTCAGGGTTACAGGTGCGTCTGTCAGTGTCACAGGTGTGTCTGTCAGTGTCACAGGTGCGTCATTCAGGGTTACAGGTGCGTCTGTCAGTGTCACAGGTGCGTCATTCAGTGTTACAGGTGTGTCTGTCAGTGTCACAGGTGCGTCATTCAGGGTTACAGGTGCGTCTGTCAGTGTCACAGGTGCGTCTGTCAGTGTCACAGGTGCGTCATTCAGGGTTACAGGTGCGTCTGTCAGTGTCACAGGTGTGTCTGTCAGTGTCACAGGTGCGTCATTCAGGGTTACAGGTGCGTCTGTCAGTGTCACAGGTGTGTCTGTCAGTGTCACAGGTGCGTCTGTAAGTGTCACAGGTGTCTGTAAGTGTCACAGGTGTGTCTGTCAGTGTCATAGTGCGTCTGTCAGTGTTACAGGTGTGTCTGTCAGGATCACAGGTGTGTCTGTCAGTGTTACAGGTGCGTCTGTCAGTGTCACAGGTGCGTCTGTCAGTGTCACAGGTGCGTCATTCAGGGTTACAGGTGCGTCTGTCAGTGTCACAGGTGCGTCTGTAAGTGTCACAGGTGTGTCTGTCAGTGTCACAGGTACGTCTGTAAGTGTCACAGGTGCGTCTGTCAGTGTCACAGGTGCGTCATTCAGGGTTACAGGTGCGTCTGTCAGTGTCACAGGTGCGTCTGTAAGTGTCACAGGTGCGTCTGTAAGTGTCACAGGTGCGTCTGTAAGTGTCATAGTGCGTCTGTCAGTGTTACAGGTGTGTCTGTCAGGATCACAGGTGTGTCTGTCAGTGTTACAGGTGTGTCTGTAAGTGTCACAGGTGTGTCTGTCAGTGTCATAGTGCGTCTGTCAGTGTTACAGGTGTGTCTGTCAGGATCACAGGTGTGTCTGTCAGTGTCACAGGTGTGTCTGTCAGTGTCACAGGTGTGTCTGTAAGTGTCACAGGTGTGTCTGTAAGTGTCACAGGTGTGTCTGTCAGTGTCACAGGTGCGTCTGTAAGTGTCACAGGTGCGTCTGTAAGTGTCATAGTGCGTCTGTCAGTGTTACAGGTGTGTCTGTCAGGATCACAGGTGTGTCTGTCAGTGTTACAGGTGTGTCTGTAAGTGTCACAGGTGTGTCTGTAAGTGTCACAGGTGCGTCTGTAAGTGTCACAGGTGTGTCTGTAAGTGTCACAGGTGTGTCTGTAAGTGTCACGGTGCGTCTGTCAGTGTCACAGGTGTGTCTGTCAGTGTTACAGGTGTGTCTGTCAGTGTTACAGGTGTGTCTGTCAGTGTTACAGGTGTGTCTGTCAGTGTCATGTGAAAACTGTCCTGATCCAACGTTTGCTCAAACACATAATGTGACAGCGGTCCATATCCCACACCTCTAGATGTGTCTCGCTAAATCCCTCTCATGTTCAGGCTGCCCTCAGGAGCTCAAAGATGCGTACCATGCTCTGTGTGGAGCTGGTCCCTCTGCTGCTAAAGACTGAGCCCGCTGCAGCAATGGGGTGTTTGCTGTAGGCTAGAGGTTCACTCAGTTACGAACCTGTCTATATTTTCTCTTTTCTGCTTATGGTTAATGCACATTGCAAAAGGGCAACAAAAGGACCAGACTCAGCAGGTGCCCCCGCTGCCTCCACTGAGGCTGATTGTAGCAATGCTGGGTCTGGGGCTTGGTCTAGATGGCGGCCTTGGGACAATAGAGGGCTCAGGTCCACCATTCTTTCTCCAGTGCATTTTAACATGCTTATTGTTTAACATAATATAATTATTATGTTTTTCTTAAAATAAGTGTGATGACAACAGGGATACTTAAAAGTTACACATTCAAATATTTAAGCCTCAGATGTGGTTTGTCAGCAAAAAACTTTTGTCACGTTTCATACAAAAATCTAAAATAATCTTTCTTTTTGGAGTATTTATTTGTATTTTCCTGCTCAAGGAATGGTCTCTTTTAGTTGTGTTTTGGGCCTCAATGCTTTATCCAACTTAATGTACAAGTTCATGCAGAATTGGATTTTATTTAGGTTTTCAGTATAAAAAAAAAAAAGATATTTAACAGTGAAGAAATCTGATAAAATAAAACAAGCAAATGTATGTATTTATTAGCACCATAAAGTAACAAGCTGGCCCTCAAGCAAATGAAGTTGATGACCCTTGCTTTAGATTATATACAATAAAAATAATAGCGCATGGTGGCAGAGTGGTTTGCACTTCCACCTCACAGGAATTTAATGGGCTTGGACAACTTATGCTGTTTGTAGACTTATCAAGACTTACAAATATCTGTAAGTGGAAAGTATATGTAAATTTATACCGACATGTTTGATCAGGATTTAGATAGGAAAATGAAACTCATAGTGGAAGATCTACGTTAGAATCTTTATCAATGCTGTAGATGGCACACACATGGTCGTTGTAAGTAGAAATAATGCCTAATCTTATATTCAGATCAATATGGAACTTTTGTGTTGTGTTGATTGTACTGGGGTCACGTGAGGTCACAGTGAGGCTGTGGCAAAAGCAGTGACGGTTGACTTTAGGTGTTGTAGTTCGCAGTGCAGGATTAAAAAATTGCTGATTGAACTTGATAAAATGTAGCAGGTGGTGTTTATAAAATGCAAATTGCAGAATGTAAAGTAGGCCTCAATGTCACAGAGAGCTCAAGGCTGAAGTAAGAGCGAGACATTCTCATTAGACCAACCCAGTGTCCAACACAGGTGCATAAATGATATAGAATATGTAACCTTAGGAGGATTAGAACCACATAATGAAGAACAATTTAAATGTACTTTAAAACAGCGGCCCCCTACCTTTTGAATATCCCGGACCACTTTCCAACTCAGCAATGTTTTATTAAAATTATCAATCAAAAATTCTTCTTTACTAGACTTACTAGACCATAATGTTTTGTTGTGATTTCTGAATATTCTACCTTGACTTTTATCCAGATAAAAATGATGTTGTTATTTAACAAGATATTTGGAAAATATAATGAGCTAAGCTACCAGTTACTCTACGTTAAATGAAACTTGACTACACTAAAGCTACCCTCCGGAGAAATGTAGCAAGTTTAGCTACAGCATCATGGCAAAAGTAGTTTACAACTTACTAAACTTTTTTTTTTTTTTTGTATATTGAACCATTGCTGACTGCATTTCAAGTCAGTGCTAGCTATGTTCAGATAAACCATTTATTTAAAATTACACATGTTAAAAGCAAAGGTAGCATTTACTTTCATATTATATGTCAGCATTAGTACTATATAACATGACCCTGATGAGAGTCATTTAATGAAAACCCCAGTTCTTAATACCGTGTGTTGCCACCTTTAACATCATTGATGGCTGGAAGTCTCTTGTGGTGGTTGTGGATGAGGCACTTTATTTTCTCAGATGGTAAAGCTGCCCATTTTACTTGGCAAAAGCCTCCAGTTCCAGTACATTCTTGGGCTGTCATGTATGAACTGCACATCATCATCATCATAATATCATCATATCATCTCAAATATGATGATAATATGATGATGATATTGAGGTCAGGCAGGTCGACTGGGCCTTGTGCTTTGGATCGTTGTCATGTTGGAACGTCCAAGTATGTTTCGGGCTGATGAGTGCAAATGTTCCTCCAGTATTTTCTAATAATATGTTGCCTGTGCCTTTGTAGCTCTCACAAATCCCCAAAACATCAGCAATCTACCTCCATACTTCACAGAAGGAATGGTGTACCTTTCATAATAGGCCTTGTTGACTCCACTCCAAAAGTAACATTTATGCAAAAAGTAAAATTTTAGTCTTATCACTCCAAATGACTTTGTTCCAGAAGTTTTGAGGCTTGTCTCTGTGCTGTTTGGCGTATTGTAAGTGGGATGCTTTGTGGCATTTGTGTAGTAATTACTTTCTTCTGGCGACTCAATGCAGCTCATTTTTATTCAAGTGCCTCCTTATTGTGCATGTTATCAGGACAATATTATAAAAAAAAAGTTAAAGTAAACACAATTGTTTGACCACTAACTATGAGTGAAAAAAGATTTTTGGGTTATCATTCATATTCTCTGAAAAAGGGCTAAAATAATTCTGCCAGGGTAACTTATGACCACAACTGTATACTCGACAGAGGGTCTATTTCAGTAAATCCACAAGGGGCTGGCTAGTTGTGCTAGCATTGTGCATTGCCTATGGATTTTTTGTTAGCGTTTTAGAGTTTAGAGAAGGAATGAGGATTGGAACTTGGTGTTTTCCAACAGCAAAAGCTAAATGACTCCTTATAAATTAAGAAAATTGCCTTCTCACTCTACATTGAATTAAATGCAAGCATCAGCAAACAGATGCACTTTAAAAATAAGAAATACAGCTGGGATCAGCTGTAACTCAAGCCTGTTGCACTGAGAGGTTAATAGTAACACATCCAAATTTCTTTTATCTCATATGAAAAACTCTTATTTGATGTTACTGCACATGTGGCTCTCCTGACTATAGTGCAGAGAAACAGACCTTGAGAGGTCACCTGAGCCAACCCGATCTGCACACCTTAGTGGAAATGTGCCTTTATTCTATGCATGGAAACACACCATAGTTAAGAAAATCCTTGAGGCTAGTTTTACATCTTCTTATTGTGTTAATATTATCATTCATACCGTGTCTGTGGGTGTGAGTGTCGTCTGAATATCAATCACATTTCTCATGTCTTCGCTCAGTTTGTGATTCAGTTAAACATTTGTGTTATTATAAGGCTATACATTTATCTGCACAGGTGAGACAGCTTGTGGTGAAACCAATAGTGTTCCATCCTCCACACTTGATTTACCGCACCGACTGCTGTAACAGACAGACAATAGGTCGCTGCTATTGATAATTACTTTTGTAATGCGCCACACTCATCATGTCCAATTTCATGGCCCTTAGGCAGCTGATCACAGATTTAATCAACACGTTATTGCCTGCTACACTTAAACAGAGAGTGGGATGGGGGGGGGTCCTTTGTGGGGTGTTTGGGGGAGTGTGAAGGAGACAGTGTTTTCGGGGCGAGATTGTTGTCAGCATGTGCATCCATCCTGTTTAACGGCCCTGTTTGATGGACACTGAATGTGTGTTCCAGCCCATTAAGCAGAGCCATGTTTGAAGATGTGTCAGTAGAGTTTTTGGTGTGGGGCAGAGGCTGTTATTGTCCTCTGGTCCTACTGTTATTGTGGTAGAAGTAAAGAGCTGAGTGGACAGAGTTTATACACCTGATGAATACAAATGATGCAACACAGTTTCCCAGAATTCTCCATGTTCCATTTTATGTTTTCAGTGTTTTCAACAAAAAAAAAAAAAACTACATTTGTAATTTATGCCTTAGCTTATCATTCCACCAGAACTTTCCATTGATAGTAAGGGTGGGTTGGGTGGTCAACAAGACATAAATTCTATAAATTTCTGACAGGAAATCTGTAGCCTGGTCAGCCATCCTAATTCTTTTTCTATTCTGTACAAATAATTAGTCTGGTCCAACATTCCTATGTGCCGGATGTTACACAAAGCTTTGATATTGCATCAGTTTTCGGCTGCTGGTTTTGTAGAACTATGCTTTTGGTCAAACTTTGCAAACTGTCTCTGACTCTGCCCAAAGTCTGTTTAATAAGTTGTCAGGCGCTGGAGTGAGTCTAGAGGAAAAGCCACATTATTGGACTAGTGCAGAGCGGTGAAGTGTTTATTTTGAACTCATGGGCTCTGTGGCTGCGAGTCAAACAGCGGCGGTGGAGACATCAGTGGAGAGCTTCATTAAATGCAGCTCAGGACTCAGCCAATGTCCCTATCATCTCTGGAGTGGTCCGGCTCGTCGCGCTCCCTCTCTGTGTCCAAACCCGCTCATGTTTAATGCATCAGTGCGGTCCTTGTCACTTAACCTCACCTCTGGGGTTGGTGCTGGGGGGTGTAGGGGTGGAAGTGGGGCCACCCAGTTATTCTTCAGCCGCCCGTCGCTCTGCATGAGGCTGAACTCCGGAGCGGACTGGCTTGACTGGGTCACTGTGTAAAGCACTTTGTTACTCAGCTTCCCCGCTGATACAGGCTGAATGTTAAAGCGGCTGGTGCTACGCTTTGAAGGCTGGACTGTGCACTCATTATTGGAGCACTGCAGGCAAAAGCTCGATGGGTCAAAATAAGAACAATATGATTCATACAACAGAAAGTTTTATTGTAGAATACAATCATGGGCTATCAATTTAAACAGCAAGGGGTTCACTAAGCATCGAAGCATTGAGTGAAAGAGTCTGAAGTCCTGGTTTAGTCATGTGTAACACAAGGTTAGTTCTGTATATGTTATTCTGGTATAGTCTGGTATGCTATTATTATAAGCTTACCACTTACAAAAACTCTCAGCAAATGTGCTTCACAGTACTATGTGAATGCTACTTTCCGCATCCTTGCCTCACCTCAGCTCTGCTTATAAACAAATGCGCAGCATGGCCTGTCGCATAAATAATGACATGATAACAGCCTGCAGCCCTCTGCTGGAAATCAAGAACATTTACACCCCATTAACAAGTAAGTATAGGGCTTGTTTCCAACACTTCATATGTCAAGAATAGAATGATAATAATGGCGCATATCAGCACAGTTTATAACCAATATCTGCCAATAATATTGGCTGACCGATATATTGTTGGGGTCTGGTTTTGACATATTTTTTGTCCTGAACTTTTATGCTTTAATACAGATTTAGTCATGATTAACCCAAGTGCTGGTTTTGGACCTTTTGATAAATCTGATTTAGGGTGTGTTCCCATTTGTAGTCCACTTCATTTAGCTTGCTCCAAAACAGAGAACAAGCCATTTGACAACAAAAACCATAAAACACACTAGACTGTGCTGTTGGCCCAAACACTAAAAAGGCTTTTTACCTCTCCTGTGTGGCACCTTTGCCCTTTGCTTATTGTTTTGGTTAGACCTGGTTAAGTTCTGGTTCAGACACACATACCACAGGCCTGTTGTAGGGCAGTGAATCCTGACACTTTCCTGAAGCCTGACTGTATGATCCCACCTGTGATGCACAGCTACTGAGATCAAGCTAAACACTGCAGTCTGTTGACATATAAAAGTCAGTCCCCTAAGGGTGCAGTTCTCTAAATCTAAAGTTTAAAAAGCTGTGAATAAACTGTTTTATTGCGACATGTGGCAATATTTCCTCCCTCTTGTGGAAACGTAAATATAGATATTAACGTGATCAAACAAGCAACTAGTAGCTAGGTTTAAAGCCGCAGTTTTTAGCTCCTGTGCTCAGATGCAGAACTTAAAACCATTCCTTTTATTGTTTTTGGGACATTGCCGCCATGCTTGTGTAAAAAGAGTCCCATATTGTTTTAAGAAGCAAAGCAAGCTGAAACAGATCCGTAATTAGCATGTATTCAGATCGGTCATGGTGGCAAAACACTCAAGGTTGGCATGTTGAAATATGAAATGGAAATTCAATTAAAACCATCATTTGTTTTTTTTTGTGTTTTCTTTTTTGAATAAGCCCAGACTAGATATCTATTGATTTATTTTCCATTCAACTAGATACATCTTTTATCAGACGCAGCCGCTTGAAACACGATGCCTCGCTAAAACTCTGCTGCCGCTTTGATTTGATCTTCACGCTGCATACTTCCTCATTCAAAGTCGCCCACCCTCCTCCCGTCTTCTTCTTCTTCCTCCACACACCCACTCCATCACTCTCGCTCCTCTGGATGATGGTAATTAGACTATCAGTGCTGATTGAAATTTGGCAAAAAGTTGAAGAGGAGATAGGTTTTCTAATCAAAAGCTGCCAAGTAGCTGGAATCCTTGCCTCGCTGCAAAAGTGTTCTTCAACGACAAGGGGCCCCTCGCTGGCTGCCAGATCATAAGAGTGGGCTCCCGTGCTGCTGGGTTGAGCTTTGGAGCTCGCACATGGATTTTAATCATGGTCTTCTCTGTGTTGTGTCCCGCTGACATGTTTTCATTCTTAGAAACCCAACTTAAGCATAATAATAATGGTTTTGTTTCAGCAGATTGTTTATTGCTGTGTCTATGCATGTGTTTTATGCTGAGCTCTTTTTTTTTAGATAAAAGCTGTATCAAATGTATCACTTTTTTCTGAGGCTATGGATGCACGGATTACTGAGAAAAAAAGTAGTAGGCTATTACTAGTATATTCATTCAGTCATTAATTTTTTTCACTTGGTCTCGTTAGGGGTTTGCAACTTTGGGCCTGAGGCAGGGTACAGCCTGGACAGGGGCCAGTTAATCATTAGGTGTTTATGTAAGAAATTATGTAAAAATATAAACTTCTATGCTTACCTTTAGGCAAAGCTATAGCAAATACTGTAGTTCTTTTACTGCTAATTGAAAGTGTTCAAGTGTCGAAATGTGTGAGTATGTCCACTGCCCTAGCCAGACTGCTTATCCAATGATCTCAGTGCAGGACATAATACATAATGTGATATCTGGTCATATTTTCCAAGGATATTATGTATAGAAGCTTTTATTGGGAAAGAGGACTTTGCACTAAAAAAATGACAACTGGAAAATAAGACCATGTTTTATCCTGGTTTAACTTCAATTTTGATATCATTTTCAAATCTTCAAAATTTCTAGTTTTAAAATTTAATACTGTTGCATTTATATTCTAAACCATATGTCAAATTGTTCAACTTTAACCTGACTCAGGGGGAGCTTTTTAAATGGCTGCCCTTTTCAGATTCTGAACAAATTCTACAACTGTTTCATTTGCAGGGAATATCAAGAGCATGAGTGACTTTTGACAAACTTTGCAGGAGGAGAAAAATAATATCTATATTGTTATCTGATTTTGTGATATTTTTTTTTTGTCCTAAATAATGATAAACACAGACAAAAAACAGACCTAATGCAATGATTTTTGTATTAATTATTACAGAAGATATTATTTTCAAAATGTATCTAAATGTATAACTTTTTGGCTCAAATGTTTCATGCCATTTTCCAAACGGTATAAACAGTATGGCAGAGGTCCCCAAATAGTTTTCACAAAGTGCTAAAAAAAAGCAGAGGGCCAAAAAAAGATCATTTTGTCAGTATATGTTTTGTTTGCTGATGACCTAACCAGTATCACTGGCAGCAACAAAAGAACAACCTGAAATATAGACTAGGCCTATTGCAAGAACTGTGCCTAAGAAGTGACAGCAGTTTTTCTGATGGTGGTCTGTACTCTTTTCTGAGGCACTGCCCAAGACCCTTTCCTGGTTCTTAACAGAGTTCCTTACACAAACAGACGACTCACAAATGCATGAGGAGGGGACATTGTCAGCAGGTGCAGGCAGAGGTTGTTGTATTGTTGAATTTAACTCTGACTGCAAAAGTCCCTCACTCCAACATCCTTGTGTTTTTATCTCCAAGCAGGACAAATGACTCAACTAAACTAGTTGCCTATTTTTTGTCATTATTTCATTATTTATTTGGCTGATTTACTTTTATCAAGGCTACATCCAAAACAAAAAAGCCAATCAATGCATGGGCAGCACATGGGCAGTAGCTCAGTGGGTAGAGTGGTCGTCCTTCAACCAGAAGGTAGGCGGTTCGATTCCCACTCTCTCCCCACAGTTCATACTGTCATTGTGTCCTTGGGCAAGACACTTAACCCACCTTGCCTCCAGTGGTTGTAACACTGGTTATTACTGTAGAACAGAGGAAGTCGCTTTGGATAAAAGCGTCAGCTAAATGAATAAATGTAAATGTAAATGTTCAAAGGCACTTTTGACTGTTTTGTAACTAAAGTTGCACAGTCATGCAGCAGGGTCCAGTGTCAGTGAGGGGCGGGGCTCAGCTCCGACACAGACACAGAGAGCAGCTCAGACAGATAAGCCTCCATTAACTGTTCAGAAGCAGGATATGGCAGCTTGTATTCATTTGAACAAAATCCTGCGCACAACGCTGTAGAAAATCCTTAAGACCCTATGTCTGTAGCGATGGCTTTGATGTTTTGTGGGTTAATTGTCTCACGCTTCTCAGTGTTTTGCTTTTCCCTTTTTCTTTTTTCTTGCCTTTTTTATTGTCACATAAATTGTGCTGCTCATCCTGATGAGTCGATAAATGACAGTTGTAACAGGTTAAAAAAACACATTACTAAATGACACAGGGGAAATTAAGATGCCATTAAATGAGCTTTGTAAATGTTGTATATAGACTATAAAGTACTTATTTTGACATAATATTGCACATGATATCTTCAGCAGACCTCAGCAGTTCCTGCGTTGGGTTGTCACGAGGCAGACAGGCTCATGTGGTCCACTAAATGGGGATGGCTGCAGAATTGAAATAAGATGCACCCATGCACCTGACTGTCATGTTTACAGAGTGGCTTTGGGGTTTTGCTCAACAATATTATTGTGATCTATATTTGTCAATATAAAATGCTTAATTATAGCTTTCATTTGAGGTTTATATCTGAGCTCAATTATGCCCTTTAGGTTCTCATCTTAGTTTATTCTTCGTGAAATGCTCTTATTACGTAAAATTGATTTAAGTGTTTTACTTTTAATAGATTCCAAATTCATTCCAAACTACCAAATGATTTGCAGAAAAATGAAAGAAGTAATTTATTTGATCAGGAATTAGGCTAAAAATGTACACAGCATCGAAGCAAGAACTGACCATGTAAATGTTATAATATCATAAACCTTTAATGTTTGTTCACTTTCTCTTTTATAATTATTTTTGGGACATCACTGTCTTAATGATCTCTTCAGCAAATGATCTTCTGAATGCAATTGGCATGGCACAGTCTACTGTATATCTTGCGCCTTCTGTTTGGACCAGCCAGCTACTGTCTCTGAACCTTTGAATGCTAATTTGATAATAATGCTGGGTTTCTCTCTTTTTCCCTCTGCACTCTCTCTGTCACCCGCCACAGGAGCTGCACAGTATCCAGGTAAGACCCTTGATTTTCAGCCGCCGTGCATTCTCATCTCTGTCCTGCTTTGTCTATTTCCCTTTGATTGTTTGAAAGTAGAGCTCTTTTCATCTCAAGTCTCTGACCTAGAAGTGGAAAGGCTCTTCTCAACACTACTTACTTAAAATATCATTCACTGTTTGTCAAGCTAACTGTAGCTAGTCGTAACTTCCAGTGACTTTAGGCTACACCATTTTGAAAGTCGTCCAACTGCCTTGCAGCTCACACCACACAGTTTGTCTGATAGAAAAAAATAATGTCAAAACAAAAAATACGAGAAGTGACATGAGAAATGAAGCAAGTCCTGCACAAAGTAAAACTGTCCTACCCTCTCATTTGCTGTAGTTCATCACATTGCTTCAAAATAGAGCTTGCTGGATATCCAGAGTCTACAAAAGGCTGGCAAGCGTGTTTGAGTTTGTTGTGATGGAGTTCACATATGGCAATTGCTAACTGACAATCAAAGGCCAAGTCTTGTTAGGTCTTAAAAAGGTGTTGTCTGAACAAGGTGTAACTTGTCTAATATAACTCTGATTGAAGGTAAACAGAAGTTCTTGTGTGTCTTCCAAAGGTATCAAAGAGTCTGGTGAATTTGTGTAAAAGCAGTTATTTTGGCACAGAAAATAATTCCTAGAATGCACATAAACAAAGTCGCTGGATAGGAGTAGACATAAATGACTTCCTTTCCTTTGCAGCGCCTGGTGCAGCTTTCCTTGCCTTTTTTATTGATAGTTAATTGTAGCTAGCCCATAAAATAAATAAGAAAAGTGTCTTTAAGATTCACTGTTAAGACTGAACTAAAGTTACTGAACAAATAAGAGCATCAGAAAGACAGTAAAACAAAACATAATCTTATACTATTGATAAAGAGCCTCCTATTGTTTAGAAGTTACACATTATGTCAACATTTGCATTCTTTTGTTAGTGCACTTCTAAGCAACTCTATGCTCTTTTTGCATTTGGTTCAGATTGGAGAAAACAATTGCGGTTTGCAGTTTGCTCTAATTTGGTTTCTGTTGAATTGTACATTTTAACGAGTAGAAATACTGAAAATACTGTTTTTTCTTTAAATCAATCAACAGTTGAGTAATGTATAACTGTCTCTTCGTTAGACAATAAGAATAATTCAACTAAGTTTGGCACAGCATTATTCCATACGCAACAAAACATTTTATCTTGCTTTTGCCCCAGTTTACCTCTGTTTACATCTTTACATATACTAATGGTTTAAAGTGTCTTTATGCCTGCTTTGAAAAATATCACAGAATTAATCAATGTTTAACTTCAGTGATAAACATTTGTTACTGTTATTTGTGATACTATTTAAAATGAGTTTAATTGGCATGCACCAGAAACACTTCTCTAAAAAATATTGTCATGTAACACTTCCACTATCCACCTGTCTTTGTCCACCACTGTCCTAGAGTTTCCAACCGGGAAGACCAAACACAATAGGCATCTCTCTTCTCATTAGCATTAAAGCTGTGTGTTTAATGTTGTGTGCCACTTAATGTGCCCATGTGTGAGATGTAGATTAATGTTCCACATGCAAAACAAGCTCTTTGTGTACTACCTCACCGACTTTAATGAATCGAAACATGTACTAGAAGTCCTGTACTAAGACAATTTAGTACAAATCTAGTTTAAAATGTAATTGGATATTTATGGAAAAGTCTGATCAGTTTTCTATTTAAAAAAAGTTATTTGCCTGTTCCCACTGCAGCTGCCTGTTCCCTGTTTGTCCTCTACAGGGCTTTTAATCCAATTAGCAGCAGCAGTTATTATATGTGCATGAATTAAAAGTGAACAGAAAGAGGACGTCCCCTGGGGCAGATGGGACAGAGCACGGTCTTCAGGCTTCAAACCTCTGCAGCTCACTGCCAAAACAGGATTTCACTCAGTAGGCTCTTATTCATCAAGTTTTATGCAATCTGAAATGATTAGCACACCTTCTATATTTGTATGTGTTATATTAGTGCTGTTGTGGTCAAGAGCTACTAACAAAGACCCTATAAAAGCTGAGTTTGAGGCAAGCCCAAGACTCATGCATGATTCGTTTTTCCCGAAATACCAGAAAACTGTTCTTGCTCGAGCTAGAACTTGGTGAAAACGAGAGTAAAAATAGTGTTTTTCTTACTACAATAATAAACCTCAAAACAAACATCAGAATAATCAAAATCAGTATATTCATGTTAGCATTTTCTCAAATGGAGCCGTTTGATTTATGCAGAATAATATATAACAAGATGGTGATCTTCAATAAAAGTTCACAAGTTGGACAAGTTTGTTGCTAGATAAAACAGCCCATTTCAACCAAATAAAATGTGGAAACCATACTAAGATTAACTGTACTTACATTGAAACTGATGTTGTAATATTACAATCCTGGGTCTCAACACCAAGTTTAAATGTTCCCTAAAGAAAATTGTGCTATTTGTGTTAAATGCTGAAAAACAAACTTTCTGTGATGTTCCAAGGTATTGGTCTCTGAAAATGGAAACAGCTTTTAGTTTAACAAACTGTGATGACATGTATAGTGCATGCATAATGGAATTATAATGATGGGGTTAGGATATGTATGTACTATGTAGTTACATGTTATTACAGTTTATTACGCAATGTGTTACATTGTATTTAATGAGGTAGATATAATGTATTAAGTGTAGTGTCAAATACAGTTTTACCACTAGTTTTAGTATATCAACACAAAACATTATTTCTTCCCTTTGACTAACCAAAGTCAGTGGAAAACATCAGGTCAGTTTCACCAATGTGGGCGGGGCTTAAATGCACCCATAGACATCCTTAGTCTAATCCAGTCGACATTCTTATTAGTAGTACACAGCCTTTAGAAACACTACTACAGATTAAGTCTTTATACATAGCCAATATAGATTTTTTTAGTAGATTTAAGTGTCATACAGAGCAATCTTGAGCATGAGAAGAAGTGTGTGCTGTAGTCAGGGTTGGCGTGGGCTCTCCGGTCGACCCTTTACTCTCCACCACTCTGCTGCTGTATGTGCGGCGTGTGGGAGCCAATGTTTGTTCGCCCTGCCAATCAATACGCAGCCTCTGCATTTTCTGAGGGACGCCTGTTAAACACCAGCGTCTTATCCCTGTGTGCACAGAGCCTGGCTAAACACACACAACACATGCACGCGCACATCCACACACGCCGTTTGCAGATTAATGGCTAAATCAATCCCATGCATACACTGTTTGCTCAGCGCTCCTTTTCTTTTTTTTTACAACACGGGTCCAATTTCCCAGTCTACTGAAGCCGCAGTGGTGTTTCTTCACAATATGTATTCGCAGCGCCAAGGTCATCTGTGAGTGCGCACAGAAAACAGCACCGCCGCACGACGTGTCTCGCGATGGCACTGTCAATAGTCCCAGGTCTAACACCTAGCAATCTACATCTGTCAATACACAGGCTGCTTAAAACTCCACGTCTTGCAGCCTGCCCTTTAAAAAACATCGCTCTCTGGCTCCGAGAACTCCACTGCTGTTTATTTTATTTTATTTTTTTACAAGAACGGGGTAAACCAAAAACAAAAAATCTCATAGAACCAAATGGAAACTTGGCAAGTAACATAAAACTGTTTACAGTTTGCTGAAAATAATGGCCTAAAGCTAAGATAGTCTTTGTGAATTTGTAGGGAGACTATATTTTGATTATTTTCTATGCTGATGCAGTTGGTGATTATGATTGACAGGTGTCTTAGCTCCACATGTGGATTTTCATAAAATTTTTATTGTATCCTTTATTTAACCAGGTAATATCCTCATTTATGTTAAAAAAAAACTTTTTTAGTGACTTGGCCAAAACAGCAGCATAACACAAGGTTTCTGAGAGTACGGGACATTATTTAAACACACAGAATAATATTTATACTCAATAGTTACAAGAGTCAATTTGTGCAAGTTTAAAATCAGTTACATTTACCAAGCTCCTTGATTTCACACTTCTCTAGTATATATTAAAATTCTCCAAAAGTAAGAAGTTCAGATAGATTTAAGTCCTTTTGCAGTTCAGTCCATGCACAGGGGGCAGCCACTGAAATGCTGCCTTACCCAACTCTGTTCTGACTCTGGGAACCACCATCAGTAGGTTCTTCTGAGAATGCAGAGCATACATCTTTTTACTCATGTTTATGCAAAGGTAAGTGGAAGTAGCCCAAGAATACATTTATAAATGAAAATCAGCAAATGAGACCACCTGCGAACATACAGGGACGGAAACTCAGCTGCAGCATACAATGTACAATGGTGAACACGATTTCCACAAGATGATCAGATGCATTCATAAAAAGGAGATTACCATAGTCTAATAAAGGTAAAAAATGTTGCAAAAAATAAGTGTTTCCTTGTATAAACAGAGAAACAGAAACAGGATTTGTTTCTGAAAAGAAAACTGAAAACTTCAGTTTACGGTCATCATTAACAAAACCTATATACTTGTAAGAAGAGACCATTTGCTTCTTTTCTGTAGCTGTTTTCTGTTTGAGAAGACCATAACTTTAGATTTGTCTGCATTTAACACTAGCCTCAGCTGATTGAGACTGAACTGCATCAGGAACAATAGATAACTGTGTCATCAGCATAAAAGTGAAAACAAAAAAAAACTTTTACATAGTTTGACAAAGATTATTCACATAAATAGAAAACAGCAATGGCCCCAGAACAGAACCCTGGGGTACTCCTTTAGTGACTGAAAGAAAAGAGGAGGACAGGCCAACGAAGTGTACACACTGAGTTCTGCCTGATAGATAGTTAGAAAACCAGCCAACAGTGTCAGTCAGACCAGTTTTATGAAGCCAATTTAACAAGGTGGCATGATCGACGGTGTCAAAGGCCTTTGACAAATCAATAAACAACACTGTACAGAACTTTTTACAATCAAGAGCCTCAATGATATTATTAACTACTTTAACTGCAGCTATGTAGCTTTCGGTAACCAGATTGGTTATTTTAAAATATCATGAACCTCAATAAAGTTGTTCAGCAACAATTTTCTCAAAAACCTTTGCCATGATATATAACTTTGAGAAGAACAAAAGACTTCCTGACAACAGGACAATATTGTTTGAAAGGCTAAGGTTAAAAAGACATGTCAGGGGTTCAGTTATAAAATCGTTTAACAATTGATTGTCCAGCTGCTTGAGGGCTCTGTAGACCTCTGCCTCAGTCACTGGTCTGAAAACAAACGAGCCAGCTGAGGAGTGTGCAATAAATGTACTTTTTGTTCAAATTAGGTTTTTGAGTTGAGATGCAAAGTCTCATATAGACATCAATGAACTCGATGAAACAAAATGTTTTTGTTGAAGCAATCTAAGATTTCAGATTAATCCGTGAGAATAAGTGAATTTTTAATAATGCATGTTTGTTTGTATGTTTCTGTAAGAAGATTTTATAACTTTCCAAAATTTCTATGTAATATTATTAATTTTCAAATTTTACCTTTTTAATAAGGTAAGTGCATTAATTTCATCTAAAACTCAGGCAACCTAAGACTTTTTTCTCACCTTAGCCCAAGCATCATATTTTACTTTCAAAAGTTCAGACAGCTCACAGAAAACCAGGAATTGTTAAGACCTTTTACTCTAAATTTGTATGTTTGTTAATTTCATCATGATAAAAAGCTTGTTCACAAAAATGTTTGAAATCTTGTTTAAACACAATTTGAGGTCTTTTTTGTTTGTCTAACTGTGGTGATAACAAAATGGGTCACTTAAATCATTAGCAAATATCCCAAGTTTTTTTGTGGGACGTTTGTAAAAATTAAATCAAGGATAGAAGATTTTATTGGCTGTTTAAGATTTTGTTTGTTTAAGATTGGCTGTTTAAGATTTTGTTTGTTTAAGATTGCTGTTTTGGATTATTGATTAGCTATGTGAGATTAAAATAATTTAAATTTACCTTAAAATGATCAAAAACAGAAGTCAGCCAATCCAAATTAAAGAAGAAGAATCTCATTAAAGTTTAACATTGCTAGTGGTTCAGTTAATAAGGACAGAGCATCATTAGCTGCTGAGGGAGGTCTGTAACAGCCTACGACTGTGATAGAATGGCCCTCATAAAGTTCTAATTTTGAAGCAAGAAATTCTAACTATATATATATATATATATATATATATATATATATTCCTTACATAAAGAGCGACACCACCACCTTTTCTGGGACAAAACAAGAATATCAGAGTTTAATCTGACAACCCAGATTTACCAATTCTGTTTTAGAGAGAAGACTTCTGACATACTGAGATTGTTATTCTTGTGCCTCGTCCAGCTGGAGGAATAACTTTAAAAGTCAGTAAAGTCAGATATCAAAATAGTGCATGGTCAAAATATTTTCTGTAAAAGGTATAAACCTGCTCACAGGACTCCAATTAAGATTAAAAGCATTAAAACAATTTGGATCCCAGTCAGTGACAGAAAAAAGATGAAAACTACTTGAAAACTACTTTGGCATCCATATTTGATTTTTACCTCACATGAACATAGCACAGGCCAGGTGTGGTGTAGCGGACTCCGGCGTTAACACAGGCCAGGTGTGATGTAGAGGACTCCAGCGTTAACACATGCCAGGTGTGGTGTAGCGGACTCCGGTGTTAACACAGGCCAGGTGTGGTGTAGCGGACTCCAGCGTTAACACAGGCCAGGTGTGGTGTAGCGGACTCCAGCGTTAACACAGGCCAGGTGTGGTGTAGCGGACTACGGCGTTAACACAGGCCAGGTGTGGTGTAGCGGGCTACAGCGTTAACACAGGCCAGGTGTGGTGTAGCAGTTTCCAGCGTTAACATAGGCCAGGTGTGATGTAGAGGACTCCAGCGTTAACACAGGCCAGGTGTGGTGTAGCGGGCTCCAGCGTTAACACAGGCCAGGTGTGGTGTAGCGGGCTCCAGCGTTAACACAGGCCAGGTGTGGTGTAGCGGGCTCCGGCGTTAACACAGGCCAGGTGTGGTGTAGCGGACTCCAGCGTTAACACAGGCCAGGTGTGGTGTAGCGGACTCCTGCGTTAACACAGGCCAGGTGTGGTGTAGCGGGCTCCGGCGTTAACACAGGCCAGGTGTGGTGTAGCGGGCTCTGGCGTTGACACAGGCCCAGTGCAAACAATCTGCAACAAAATGCAGATTATCCAGTTAATAGTGTGTAGGTCTGTAAGTATTGCAAACAAAGTTGATTGTATGAAGTTAAGCTAATGTTTAAGGTGTATAATGGGCTCCAACTGACACCTATAAGTCTGTAATTTTGTGTATTTAATTATATAATTTAGTGTTCAAGATGGATATAATTTATTTGTCACGATGGAGATTTGTCTTAGACACACAGAGAGCCAAAATACACAAATATAAAACATGGCATACATTTAATTGTAAGACACAGAGTCCATAAAGACATCACAGCCCTGCCCTATGACCTAAGTTTAGGAGATCCACTGATAGGACAGAGTTTTTATACCTGTGCATCTTTTTTATTGTTTTTTGTTTAGCGTCGCCCGGATTGGAACAGCTCATGAAAGTGTTGAACATGTGAGGGATCAGAAATCATTATCCTGGCCTGTTTGATTATAGTCTCCTCTAACACCGCTGTAACAATGGATATTCTTTTACTCCCATTACTTTGAGCGCTGTGTGCACCAATCCACTCAGTTTAGATTTATTTTTTACAATCAAGTTACAAACCCATGCAGACATGTCATACTCTATTATATTTTTAATAACAGCATGATAAAAGACAATCATTATATTCTGTTAAAATCCAACATCTCCCATATATCCTGGGTCAGTCAAGTCTACATGTCTGTAGCTACTTAGTGACCATTAGAAATTCAAAAAAGGGACATTTTCTAACCAATCAGAAGCAGGCAAACAGATAACCATAATGACACCTTTTTGGATTTGAAAAAACCTTAGGGCCAGTATTTAACATTTTGGTCAATATGACGCTCATCAGATTTGAGACCACTCCTTTCACTCCACCTTTTTTACATGTAGGTAGGTGCTGTCCAGTAAGAGCTGAGAACAACATTCTAACATTGGGCCTCATTCATGAATGTTTTCTTACAAAACTCATAACTCAAAATCTCATAAATGTACTTTTTAGGAGATTCTAAAGGTCTGTGTAGGATTCATGAAGCTTTCTCTGAAAAGAAGAATTAACACAACATAACATAACGCCCTGTCAGTGCCCATAGATGGACATAAGACTAGAGCTTACTAAAGCACTATGTTTCTTTAAAAACAAAGAAATTGTAAAATGATATATAATTTACAATCCTAGTTTAATTAATAATATATTTTGTTGTAATTTAAGTTTGATTATAAAGGAGTATTTATTTCTGGGCTGAGGGCATTGGTTCCAAATAAACACTCATCAATAGACACACGCTAAGTTTGCATCACATTTACATTTAAATTTACATTTACATTTAGTCATTTAGCAGAAGCTTTTATCCAGAGCGACTTACAAGTGAGGAAAACAATGGAAGCGATTTTAACAACACAAGGTAACAAAAAGCATAAGTGCACCAAAAACTAGCCCGTTAAAACCCAGCACAGTATACAAAGCTAAGGATAGGAGAATTTTTATTTTTTTTGTGAAGCATCACATCTAATACCACCAGTGCATCCATCTGATTCAGCACATTATAAAAAGTAATTGTAATTTTAACCTGGCACTAAAGAAGTAAGTATTATAATGTGCCATTATCAGAAGTAAGCGTGGTTTTCTGAAATATGAACTCTCAGACTTCAGACTCTTCAGACTAAAGTGTTATATTTACTCTGGATCTGTTCAAATGTGCAAAAGGAAGACCCAACATTCAAATAACACATTTTCCTGATCCTTTGATGTGTCCAAACATTGTCAGTTAAGCCTGGTTAAATGAAATTAAAATCTGACATACAATATCAGAAATAACTTCCACCTATTTAGATTATATTAATCTACTAGTTTATTGTAACATACAAAGTGTGAAATTTAGATTGTAGATATTGTGATCATGCCAAATTATACATTGTACAGACCTACAGACCTATTAGACTCTATATTGTCATTACTGGTAACCTTGCATGATTGTCTGGTAGATACCACATGGTTTTACTGCCTCATGAAGGACTGTGCTATTTTCAGCCAATAAATACTCGCTAATGTCCTCTACCCAGTCACTGACAGCCCACACATGTAGCAACTAGTCAGTTTGTTGATATCATCTTGTGTATGCAGGTATTGTCCTTTTGTCTTTTGAAAAAGTATTGTCTCATGCAGGTTACAAACAGTAAAGGGTCTATAATTTAGAACTAAGTTTTCTGAAATAAAAAATATTTAAGGAGTCAATATTTGTAGCAATTTCAACAACAGAAAACTCCTCTGCATTTGTCTTCTGTTGTGTAATAAATGTGAAATCTTAACTGGATGAATGCCGTTGTCATGCAGCCTTTTTATTATGTCAGCAGGAAGACAGTAAAACGATTAATAAAGCGTACATGATGAGAAGACTGCGTGCTATAAAAACACTGATTGTAATTACAGTTTACAGGCGGCGCGGAGGTGAAGCCCTGTCTGCGCTGAGGGGACATGCAGCGTTCCATAAAAGAGCTTTTATAATGGCAAATCTATTCTCTATAGTCGCAGGCAAGACAATAAAATATGCCCTAAAGCCTGGAGCACAGTGTTTAGCTGGGAATATGGTCAAAACGGACTATTATTGTATTGTCAGGATTATATTGTATTTTCTGTTGTTTAAATAGGAGTCAGGGGGCTGTGACAGGAAGGAGCTTGTTAAAATAAAACTAGACGCATGCACAGCTTACTTACTTAATGGTTAATCGGGCCGATGGTGACATGCATACTTTTAAAACTTGGATCAGAACTAAAGAAAGTATATTATTATCCATTTTCACTTCAAATATATATATATATATAGAAATTCTCAAAATTTTGCGAAAAATCAACATTTCTATAAACTTACTTTATATTATTTTTAAATTGCACACTTGGAACATCAACGGGACACATTTCTCTGGAGTCATGTGATATGACTTGAAATATAATATTTTTCATTATGTTTTTCAGATTACTGGGGTTATTTTTTTATCAAATTCAGATGTAACTGAATTTTTTTCATTAGCAAAGTTGAAAATAAAATGTAATTAAAGAATGTTGTACAGTTGATTAAATGTTTCTGTTTAATGAAATCATGCTGCAGTAATGTCTGTCTTCCTTGAATTGTTCAGAGAGGCATTAGGATAACACACGTGCCGGTCAGAGTGAGGCTTTCATTTATTATAATCTATACATCACATCTACAAATACCTCAGGCTTGTAATTAACTGTTAATTTAGCATAATCCACCAATCCACACTGCTGCATGTAACTGAATCCAACTGAGACAATTGTGGAGTAGTGGTTAAAGGGTTGTTCGTAATAATCATATGAGTTTAGTAGCTATATATATTTAAAAATGTGTTTGAGTGTAGAGTCCCTCTGCTTATCAACAAACAAGAGAATATATTTTATGGCATTGTGCCATATTTTATGAAATTCTAAGAGAGACTATCACTAGTATCCAAATTTTGCAAATTAAATTAACAGCTTGTTTTATGCCAGAGCCATACAGTGTTTGCCATCAACAGACTTTCCTTGACCCCGTTGACATGTCAGCAGAGGTTTGTTCCTGTTCACCAAATGTAACTGACTGACTGTGGTCTAGCTCAGTGTGTTGACATTTTGAAACTGGAAGCTCATTTTTCATTTTTGAAAAGGAAAAAATGGTAAATAAATTGGTAAAGAGTCTCTAGACATGTCATTGTATACTACAAAAAACTTTAAATGCTAAGTTGGCAAAGTCCAAACAGCCCAGGTGTAAAGCTCCCCAAATATTTATCCACAAGAGAATTAACTTTAACACACAGGATACAATTTTCACTTTTTCTGTAGGACTTAAAGGGATCTATAGGAAAGAGTATACAGAGGGAGAGTTTAAACCCGCAGCTTTATCAAAAAGGCCTTATCTGAAATGTAGAGGATGTAATGTAGAGAGAACACCTCACTCGTGTGCAGGTAAAATGAGTGTGCAGGTAAAATTAGAGTTTTCAATGGGATGTCCCCCATATTGAATTGCAACAGTGTAGCTTTAATTCATTAAGCCCTTTAATCCCAGTTATTAATATAATTATACATAATTATATATATATATATATATATATATATATATATATATATATATATATATATATATATATATATATATATATATATATATATATATCACTACACATAATAAAATCAACATCAATGCCTCCTGCCACACCAGGTATATGATTATTAAAGGAGCCGAGACTGATTACATTAAGCTAGACATAAACTACTTTGTATAAGCTCTTTGGCGTGCAGCTACTATACTCCTGCTACAAGATGTGTAAAGCTTTAAAGGCTTGTTGGACTATAATTGTAAACTAAACATTTAGCACAGTGTACTATGTTAATATTTATCTGTGTTTATTTATTCACATTTATCAGAGTCTGGATAAAAAAACGTAAAATGTTTATGCAAACAACACGAGAAGAGATTACCGACCCCACAAGCACATCAGTGCAGACCTGGGCTTTGGCACAAAAACTCACCAAAGCTTTCCTTTCCCAAGCAGAGAGCAGCTGATCTTCCCAAACTAAGATAAGAGACCAGGAAGAGCCAAAATATGTTCCTATTTTAAAAAGATGCTTTTTCAGTGAGCCATGCGCTATCTATATATATAACGTAACGCCGTAAAACAAAAGCATGTTACAGCGCTTTTGAAAACAAAAATGTTGTAAAACCATTTTGTAGTCTTTCTTTTTATTTCATTTATTTAGTATTTTTGTTCCAAAGGCCAAAAAGCGTCCAATGCTTTGTGGCTCACTGATTGAAACATCTTAGTGTAGCTATATCTACACAGTATTAACACATTACACATCAGCATTCATTAATGATTAATAGATAACAATATTTACAAAAACTATTTTAATCCAAGTTTAGTGCACAAAACAGAAAGGTCTGAAATAAGTCTTTGGTTCTCTAAACAGTTGCACATTTTATATTTATAAAAAGTTCCAAAAAGTATCCGAGCCCTGGTATAGATCCATGTATAGATGTAAGACTTTAATGCCAACATGTAGATCCAGAAAACAAAGATTATTGCTCATGCATAATGTCGGTTGTATTGTAAATATTCAAGTGATTGAAAAGCAAGAAAAGTTAAGACTGTTAATTGAGAATCTCTAACACAACTTTTCTTCCAAATGTTACATGGAATATAGTTCCTTTTCTGTCTGCAAAGTCCATTTCATGAAATTACTTTGGCTACTGACCTATTGATCTCCTGTTGTTAAACACTAGAGAATATTTTCATTTTAGTTTTGAAAAATGAAAAACTACTCTTAACCAAACTTCTGGTCCACTCTAGGCTCTGCTTCACACAACTCTTGTTTTATTTTATTTTTTCAGTGGGTGTGTTGTTACTATCGGACCATGTGTGGTAAATATAACTCTACTCCAAAATCTATTTTATACCGGCAAAAGTGGAGCCGGGTCACCTTTGAGAGTAGCAGAGTTCAAGTAAATGTAGTGAGAGAGAAAAACAAGAGTGAACAGGAGAAGTGTTGGAGCGTTTGTGTGAGCTGCCTGTCAGACAGAATCACTGCTGCAGGCTTCACTGCAACATTCACTGCACTGTTACGTAAATGCTGCTGCGGCTGGCTGGGCACATCTGTCTGCACCAATGAGGCGCACATCCAAGGCCTTATTTTAGGATCAGAGAGACACAATATTGTCTTTGAAGTGGGTTTATTGTGACGGCTTGTTATAGACAGGGAGAGAAGATTTGCTCAAAAGTCACCTCACAGTGTAAGTCGGGTGGATAGGGTTACATGTCCATCACCAAAAGGGGCCCGAAACGTCCTCAAAACCAGATTATACTTTTTGGGGGACCCTTTGGCCCCTTGTCCAACGTGTCTGGACTTCTTTCAAAAGGTGGAGCTAAATGTTAGATAATCTTCATTTTAGCACAAAAAAAATCTAAAACAGAAACAAATTTTTTTTGATATGAATTTAAATATTGCATTTTGCGTGTGCGCTGCATTAAACAAAGGCAGAGCTTGTGGCAATAAGTAGCGAGTCCCTGAATTGTATTAAAATGGCGCAGCTCTCTGAATTTAATGTTGAGAAAGCTGGTAATATATAGTAAGAGTAGTTTTCGGCTATATCTAGAGATTCTTAAATCACTAACCGCTAAGGGTGGATTATTACATTGATATACATCAATGCATCAAGATAAAGACCCACCACAATCTAACTGTATTGATGCAAAATATAATTATTATTAAACGCTAAGAAAAGGCTTGTATTTTGAAATGTGTGCGTCACATCTGTCTACTTATAAGTTACTCAGGAAACAACAATAACAAACCTGACAGGATAAACGTGATGCATTGGTGAGGAGAAACTAAGATAAGAAGTCACCTGCACATTTACAGAGACTGCCTCTCTGTTAATGAACTCAGGGACCCCTTCAACAACACAGTGAGACTCAGGAGATCCCTGCTTCACTGAGACTTCTGTCTGAGGTATGGCCTTTGGTGGGAATAAGACTGGATCTCAAAGGTAATCATATTGTGGAAGACTTTGGGATATATTGCATCGGCACTTCTTGAATTGATATAATGTTGTTTTGTGATGTTGGACCCAGCACAGTGAACACACAAGCCTCTCTGGGGTTAGCCATAACAGCTGTGCCATATTGACCCGACCCGCACTGGCCAATCCAGTGTTTAATGTGACTTTGTAATATTAAGCCACTGAAGTTGTGTCTGTTAACGTCCACTGAGTTTTTCATGTCGTTTGTGATTCTTCACTTTGCACTGTGCAGTACCCATTGCTACACACAGTGCTAATACAGACTGGTATAACAAAGGACAACTGCAGTGCCCTCTACGTGTATCATCCTCCTTCCACCCTCCCATTTCTCCCGTGTGACCCCATCAACCCCAGCATGCACCGCTCTTGTTGTTGATCTGACAGGGGTTAGCATCTCCGCCTCCTCCTCCTTCCTCCACCCTGCCATTCTCTTTTCCCTCAAATATATTTCCAAATGAGTGAACCCAGAGCGCTGCTGCCTGCCTTTCTGGCGCATTAATCACTCGGTCGCTCCCTCCCATTCCTCTGTAGAAGCATGTATGAGCAGCCTCTGTTGATACAAAAGCCCGCAAATTACATGTAGACACCGAATCCGCCCACCACTCAAGCAAACCCTGCTCACGATCTAGCCATGGCTCCCACATGACCCTCCATTTTCCTCATCATTAGTGACACCGACCGGCAGCGGCGTTCTGACCATCCAACCATCCATCCCCTCCTCCCAGCCCTCCCCTGGCTTGCCTGTTTACTGCTTTATTTGAGCACAGAGGGCCAAAGAAGGCGGGCAAAATTCAAGGCAGAGCAGAGATGAGAAGGGAGGAATAGCTTGGGTTTTTATGGTAATGCGCGGCAAATGCTATGCAAAGTAATGCACCTGGTTTATGTAAGCAGAGGAGAAGTGAAAGATGTTCGACATTCTGACATCGCTACCCAGACTGATAAGATAAAATACAGAGATAGAGGCCCTGCAGGATACAGCAGTCCTAGAGAGGTTATCAGAAGAGTTTGGTACATATTTGAATATTACTCACTCATATTACTTTTTATATATATATATAAATATAAACACATATAAAAAATATACTCTGCATAGAGGATCATGGCATTTAATGGAAAAGTAAACTATTTACTAACATAGACAAAAGACAAGTAGTCAAATAATAAATGTTGATTTTGGCAATTGCCAAAAGAAGATCAGTGATCGCAAACTCACTGGTGTTTTTTAAATAGATGGTCATGGGATAAAAGAAAGTTCTTACAATAGTACAACCACATTTATACTTGTTGGCGATAAGTTGATTGTTATTATCTTTAGATTGGTTCTCACTTTCCCTGCATCATAAGCAGAACAACACCAACATTTTATTAGTTTTCCAACAATGCTAAAAATGTGGCCTCCCTGAAGGGACTTGCATGGTGAAGGGGACGTTACTTTCACTATTATAAATGAGCTGTTCATACTCAAAAGTCAAATACAACTAGGACAAACAGAACAGTAAAATACAACAGTGTGCTGTATGTATAAGCGGTGGCCAAAAAACCTCCACAGAGAAGAAGAAGAAGAAGAAGAAGAAGAAGAAGTTTTATTTATATAGCGTCTTTCTGTAGCTCAAGGTCGCTTTACATTACACAAATACAGTACATACAAACACTTAACATATACATCTATATACACATCACATAATACATATAGTTGCGATTATCCGAAATGCTTGTTGAATAGATATGTTTTTAACTGGGACTTAAATGCACCCACATATGAGATGTTTCGCAGTGTAAGAGGCAGCGCATTCCATAATTGAGGAGCATTTATACTAAATGACCTTCCACCAACAGTAGACAGACGGAAACGAGGGATGGTCAACAGACCAAGTTCAGCTGATCTAAGGAACCGGACGGGGCGGTAAGGGGAGAGTAGGTCAGACAGATATTTGGGAGCAAGACCATTTAATGCTATGAACGCAAGAAGCAATACCTTAAAGTGTATACGTGATGTTACAGGGAGTCAGTGCAGGTCATGAAGCAGAGGAGTAATGTGAGCAGATCTTGTGATATGTTTTTTTGGAAGACCAAGAAATAAGGCATTGCAATAGTCCAGACGTGAAGTGATTAATGCGTGAATTAAGGTTTCAGTATCAGCAATGGTGAGAGAAGATCGGAGACGAGCAATGTTACGAAGATGGAAAAAATAATTTTTAACAAGAGAAGAAATGTGAGGGCCAAAAGATAGATTTGAATCGAATAAAACACCAAGGTTACGGATCAGTGACGAAGGCTTGATGTGAGATCCATGTACATCAAAAGACTGGTTCATCGTTTTGAGAACTAAATATATCCGGATATATACGTGACACAGGCCACCTCCAAGCATGTCCTCAGGTCTGCTCTCTCAAGACACATTCAGGATCTATTTAACTTATTCACACTTTGCATTAAGGCAAGACACATTAGCTTCAACCACCCCAAAATGTGTAGACCTTAGCTCCAGGTCAGAAGGGGGCCTACTACTTAAAATGTCCATTGTTATATCCTTTGGTAGCAGTTGTGTATAAATCAAATGCTAATCATAAAATGACCTTATAGCTCCACACTTGATTGCTCAGATGGTACCCTAAACTTCAGTGCAACCTAAATAAAATAGTTTTTATGGAAAGATTTACTAAATGATCAACATGATATTAAACCAAAAACTTTTTTAAAGCACATAAACACAAATCTAGTTGATGCACATCAAATACTTAAATCATAACGTACAACTTTTGTTCATTATGATCTTTGCTACTCCACTCTGCAGGCTTCAGGTGATAAGAAGGCCTGCTGGTTAATTTGACCAACAGATTACCATTCACCTCCATGCTTATGGGACTTTCACAGTCACCTATTCACTTTCTGTAGATGTCATGATTTTGGACTGGGAGAAATGCACAATAAATACAACTTATTGCTGAGGGAATCCAACATAAAACAGGCTTATGTTCATTTTCACTTGGTTTTGATCAATTGCTAGTATTCTTAGTAAACTACAATAGTTCAAATAGTAATACACCATTCTCATCTTCTGACTAATCTTTTACTCTGCTCATTATAATTATGTTTTTTTTGTTTGTAAATCAGAATTCAGGGTTGTTTGCTGATGTGTTTAATAGCACACTTTAAACAAGCAGAATATTAAAACCTCATGAACCATTTTCACTCCCACTCTAAAGAAAACTCCCACAACACCAATTAGAAGCTGCGTTTATAGTTTTGCACATAGTTTTTATATCATACTAAATATAGCAGCACATCCTCACCACAAAGCATTGGCACCCTCCGCTGAGCTATACATCCAAACGTTTACTACCGCTGTTACTGCTCATTAGCATTCTGCAGTCACATCAAGGTGTGCTGGCATAAAAGCTACTTCCACACTCACTGCCAGCGTGGTACACCTTCACTCTTCACCTGCTGCTTTTACATACACGCTGTCACGAGTCTCCAGAGTCTGTGTGTCATGAAGTGTGCAAGGGTGTGGAGAGTAATGGAGATGTAGACTACTGTCAATTGAAAGGTGGTGGTACTGTGGTAATGTTTGTGCTCAGAACCACTGAGGCATACTATTATAGTTCCAAACACATTACTGTATATTTCTTCTTTTTTTGTGAAATGGGGCGTGTGTATCTAAGTGTGTTATTGGTATTACCGTCCAGTATATTGTTATTGGTATTACCGTCACATTCTGGATTTATGTTGATCTGGTTTTCACCAAGAAGATCACCAAAGTCCAGTCTAACCCTAGTGTAAAACATTTTGTGTGCAGGAACCCCAGATGTATCATATGTTGTTGTCTACATTTGGGAATATTTTGACCGCATTCCAGAACCTCTGTAACCCCAATTGTCACTGATGCTGTATGTTGCCATTTGATGGAGAGATTCTCTGGATGTCTTAGAAAGGAAAAGTTTATTGATCATCAACACAAGACCTGGAGACAAAAAAGTACTCAGCAAGGTGTTACAGAATAGACCATCCAAAGCTTGACTATGCTTCTGTTTTATACCACAAGATGATACACAAGTCTAAAGATACTGAAAGTAGGTTAATAGTCACTTAAAAGATAAGTGTCATACAAGGTAAGGCTTTTCAAGAAGGCTATCCACAAACTTAAAAATGGTATCAACTGGTACAGACAGAAATTTACTCCCTAACCCATAACCTTGGTGCAGCACAGGCTGTATGTGCCAGGAATGTCAAGAGTAGGGCAAACACATGTTGTTAGGCCACAAACCAAGACTTATAGTTAAAACTACACTTATCTAAAGGATTATTAGTAACACCTGTTCAATTTTCTCATTAATGCAAGACTCTAATCAACCAATCACATGGCAGTTGCTTCAGTGCATTTAGGGGTGTGGTCCTGGTCAAGACAATCTCCTGAACTCCAAACTGAATGTCAGAATGGGAAAGAAAGGGGATTTAAGCAATTTTGAGCGGGACATGGTTGTTGGTGCCAGATGGGCACAATCTGCTCAGTTACTGGGATTTTCACAAACAACCATTTCTAGGGTTTACAAAGAATGGTGTGAAAAGGAAAAAACATCCAGTATGCGGCAGTTATTTGGGCGAAAATGCCTTGTTGATGCTAGAGGTCAGAGGAGAATGGGCCGACTGATTCAAGCTGATGCAGCAAAGCATTTGTGAAGCCACAACACACACAACCTTGAGATGGATGGGCTACAACAGCAGAAGACCCCACCGGGTAACACTCATCTCCACCACAAATAGGAAAAAGAGGCTACAATTTGCACGAGCTCAACAAAATGGGACAATTGAAGACTGGAAAAATGTTGCCTGGTCATGAGTCTCGATTTCTGTTGAGACATTCAGTTGGTAGAGTCAGAATTTGGCGTAAACAGAATGAGAACATGGATCCATCATGCCTTGTTACCACTGTGCAGGCTGGTGGTGGTGGTGTAATGGAGTGGGGGATGTTTTCTTGGCACACTTTAGGCCCCTTAGAGCCAATTGGACATTGTTTAAATGCCACGGCCTACCTGATTCATTGTTTCTGACCATGTCCATCCCTTTGTGACCACCATGTATCCATCCTCTGATGGCTACTTTCAGCAGGATAATGCACCATGTCACAAAGCTCCAATCATTTCAGATTGGTTTCTTGAACATGACAATGAGTTCACTGAACTAAAATGGCCCCCACAGTCACCAGACCTCAACCCAATAGAGCATCTTTGAGATGTGGTGGAACGGGAGCTTCGTGCCCTGGATGTGCCTCCAACAAATCTCCATCAACTGCAAGATGCTGTTTTATCAATATGGGCCAACATTTCTAAAGAATGCTTTCAGCACCTTGTTGAATCAATGCCATGTAGAATTAAGGCAGTTCTGAAGGTGAAAGGGGGTCAAACCCAGTATTAGTATGATGATCCTAATAATCCTTTAGGTGACTGTATAACATTGGTTGGAATACAGACATTATCCCTAAAATTCTCTACTCCTTCCTCCTTCCATGTGGTTAAAATAAAAATATGCAAATGAGTATTGTTGTATCATGGAAGCATATTCAGAGGCTGCTAGAATCATTAGTCCATGTAATCAGCCATAATGAGATGAAACTGTTTCCAACAAACCACATTGACTAACTAAGGAGCCATATAGGAAAGCCTATTTGTTTTAGCAGAACTAATTCAATTTTTGCATTATTCCAATACAGACGGTAACCAGAAGACGTTTCATCAAGAGACTTTATCAACTCTGAGATCAACTGTAAGAGGGAGGGGTTTGACCTGAAACTAAACCTAATGGATCCAGGCTGTTCTGGTCTCATAGTCGTTAGCTCTGAAAGGACAGTGTGACTCCTGATGTTGTTAAAGTTCAGGAGAGTCGTTAGTAACACTGTTTCATTCAGGTGTGGTTGTTCTTCTAGAGTGAAACTGTTTTGGTTAAGGTTTCAGAACACTGTAACTAGTAGAAAACATGAATCTGAGGCCACCTCCTCTGTTCAAAGAACACTTTTTCCATTTTCACAAAAATGGCTTCCTTCACCCCTCTCTCAAACCATCTGGCCTCTCTGGACAAAATTTGGACATTGCTGTCCTCAAAGGAATGTCCTTTGTCTTTGAGGTGGAGGTGGACAGCAGACTCAGGTCCTCCATGATTGGCTCTTCTGTGCTGATACATCCTCTTGTGAAGCTGTTGTTTGGTTTCACCCACATAACTGTCACTGCACTCTTCACTGAACTGCATAAACTACATTACTCTGTTTGTGCGCGGGGATCTTGTCTTTTGGTTGGACCAGTTTTTTTAAGGTAACGACTATAAGACCTGAACAATCAGAGTTTGTTTCAGATCCAACTCCTCCCTCTGAATTGAATTGAAAAAGTCTCTTGGTATAAGAGATAAAACGTCTTCACCTTGAAAAAGTCCAAATAACCTTTTCATCTTTAGTAAACTTACAAAATCTTCAGAAATAATGAAATGTAAATGACTTCCCCTTCAGCTAAGTTAAAAACTTTGGCATTAAAAGCCAGAAATGACGTATTCTGTATGTATTAAGATATAGCTTTGACATGCTTTCACAGTGGCCTCTGTGTATGTGTGCACGTGTGTGTGTGTGTGTGTGTGTGTGTGTGTGTGTGTGTGTGTGTGTGTGTGTGTGTGTGTGTGTGTGTGTGTGTGTGTGTGTGTGTGTGCGCGTATGTCTTACGAGCACAATACTCTAAAACAGCGGTCCCCAACCTTTTACGTGCCACGGACCGATTCAATGTCAGACAATATTTTCATGGAACTGCCGTGGATAAATTCACAAAATAAAATTATAAAAGCAGCATAAAAACTGTAATATTTTCTAAATATATTAAAAAAATGTGTCTTTTAATGCAGGGTGCTTGGTCTCCAAGTGGCAAAGCAGTTTTGAAAGGCTTATGCAGGGCGGGTTTGGTGCGCATTTTTTTTTTTACAATAATATTTGATTTTAAGTTTCTATTTATTGATCGGTTTATAAGCTATCTAGAGCTTAAACTAAACTAATTTTAGATTTAGATTTAATATAGATATGGTTATAAGGACCCAGAGATCAAAATCAAGGTAGAAAACATTACAGAAAATATTTCTTTGTTTTTTTCTGTGTTGTAAAGTCTGTGTCTTTTACAGCATGTTAATGACCCATGTGCAGCGCTCCCACATTTGTTTTCCTGTTGCTGGTCTTTGTACCTTTTTATGTCTTTTAGAGTTGTGTTGAGCAGTGAATGGTTTTGAGGAGCCCTGGTGGGAGGCACATTACAATGCATCATACAAAGGCTGCCGAGCATTTTTCATTAACTCACAATAAACAGCTGTCGTTTTGCACATTCACAGCCCTGAGTGGAGTAAATTTATTCCATCATGGCGCCATTACCAACTTGATTGAATATTTCCATGTTAAAAGGGCTGTGAATTCTTGACAAATGTACGTTTTGTTCAACAGTTACATAACATGCTTTTAATACTGCAGTGTATCCAAAATGCCTCAAATCCAAATCAATATACAGTAAATCAGAGGCAATCTCAACTTGTAGATAGAAAACAGTTTGGTCTTTGGATTATTATTTATTTATTTTCTTTTTAAAAGGGCTATTTGTAATTTTTGACTCAAAAGGAAAAAAAATCCAATCCTGGCCAGTAGGGGAAGTATATACTAGAATTAACAGAATGGACACCAAATTCATCAAAATAAGATGGGCCCATTAATCAAAACATAGAACGTAATAGTGTGGTACTGTTTTTCCTGAAACTGACTTTTTTTTTTACGTTTCTGAGAATTTAAATAGACGGCAAAGAGAGGCAAACAGCAGGTTTAATTTCAGTCAGCCTTAAGTAAAAGCATAATTACGTTTAAATAACAATTTGGAGGCTTCAAGGAGAAATGACGTAATTTTGTGGCAATAAATTGTTCCAGTTTTTCGTCCAGAAAGGTGACTATGTTATTGTGAGGGGAGGGGTTGGCGACTGGGACAAACATTATGTTTTTTTTTTTGCGTTTCGGCATTTATGCATTATTGTTAAACACAATGGCAAAACTCAACCTTTATGTACGTTTTTTATGCACTTATTTGAAAAAGATATACAGTACGTACAGTATCTATACGATACAGCACTATGTAAACCAATAGATATTACTGTCCTCGCTTGTATAGTCAGTTCTGGTGGCAAAACTAACTGATCTAAATACTGATGCTGATACTTCTATAGAGAAAATAGGTTTATTGTGGGCAAAAGCCAAAGACAAGAGACGGATTCATAAATAGTTAATGCAACATTTCAATGTCTGTTCAAATCTTATTTGCATTTTTTATGGAAACCTTAGTCCTGCATTAAAAACAAACTTCAAAATTTCATCAAAGCTAGTAAAATGTTTGACATAAAGACGGCCCTTCAAGAGACCAGATGTTTAGCTCTCTCAACTTCAAATACTGAAATGGAGTTAAGGATTTCATTTTAAGCTCTCTTTTCATATAAACTTCTTCTCTAGATACAATCCATTTCTTTTTCTGGTCAATCCAAATCCAGACACTTTTACAAATGCCCTTCCTGCGGTCAAAATGAAGCTGAGTTTTGTCCGAATGTGATGAGGGTTATATTTAGTCAACAGGAGGCACTGGCGGCATCTTAAACCCTCAGCGCGACTGAGAGGACGTGTGTCTATATGCCAAGCATTTGATCTTCCCTCCGAAGAGTCATAGCATCGCACACAGAGTCGACTGAGCTGCTTTCTTCAAATCCCGGCCGCAGGGATTCCTCTGTGTGAAGTGTTGGGGCTGAACGAGGATCTTGACCTTTTCTCCGCTGCCTGTAGCTGACAGTCTGCTGCATTCTCTCACCGAGCAGCGGGGTGAGAGACAGCCTCAGCTGTCACCCAATGTTGTAGCAAGGGCTAAGTGTGAGCTTTAAAAATAACCATGCACAAACAGGGTCCTGAACCCATTTCTGCAGACGATTTTTAAAGACTTAAAGGACTTGTTCCTGCCATGTATAATATGGTTGGTTTAGTAAAGTCAAGTTTAGTAAAATCAATCTTGGTATGTAATTATTAGTAATACATTTGTTATTTTAAGATGCATGCTTATATTTTGTTCACATTTATTTATTTACTGACATACTTTTTTACAGTCTGTAACTGCAAGGTAAAGATCCAGAGAATATAGGTTTGTTGTTCCGCAAATAAAATAGGTAGACACAAAAAGTTTGAAAAAAAAGTTCATTACTGCAGAGACATCTTCCTCAGTAACAGTCTTAAATTAAACTGAGATCACAGTAAAATGTGGTAAAGTATTTCAGGGAAACTGGATTTCATTTAATCTCGGTTGACATAAAGAAACTAAAGTTTAAATCTTGGCACATTGAAGTGAATATATTCCTATAACTGATGTTACAAGAGACCAGTGGAGCAAAAAGTACGCAATTTCTTTACTTACATTACTACTTAAGTATTTTTTCTTTTTTTTATTGCTAACCAAGCCATATTAAAATTATTTATTTTCAAAATTACAAAGTATCAAAGTATTAGACTCAAATGCTTTAAAATGTGGTGATTGTAAGAATGTTGAAGTTAATACTAATAAAATTAAAGAGTGAAAAAGTGAAATATAATATAAATTAATCTGTGCCTAGATTTATTAAGTATACAGAATGTTGTTGTAAACCACATTAAAACAATCATGCTTTTCATACCATTATTACACTCATTATGGAGTAGGCCTGTTTAATATAATAAAAATCTTTCGAGGAAATATGATAAAACCTAGAAAAACTGCAGTCACTGCCATTTCTCTATCGTGTTGTGAGAGTAGAAAGAACGACACAAGAAACTCTATACCTGCTGCAAGGGCTGTAAGGCACTGAAGGCAGTGGGGCAACTGTTAGCTAAACGACTGACACTCAGCACAAAAGATTTGACATGTTGCGGTGTCAGGCCCTCTCTGTTGTTAGTGGCACAGTCCACATCTCCATTATTTTGGTGTTTCTACAGCACACTGCTTCCCGGCATGCTTTGGAACTCTATTTTCATTGGTTCAGTACTTCTTTGTCTGGTCTTTCTGGTAGACTAGATGCCCATTGTGGTGTAGTGCTTTCAATTAAGAATTTGTTTATTTCAAAGGGAACAATTCAATTTCATAAAACAAATTAAAAAAAGCGAGTTAAAAAAAAAACAGATTAGGCCAAAAGGCTGTATTTCATCTGTAGTCCCCTGGCCTTGATGTTAAAAATACACATAATTAAAAAGACAGCGGCGACAGTGGCAGAGCTGCATCAACATGTTGGCTGAGCTGGTGCATGTATGCAATGAGGGAGTTTTAGTGGGAGTAGAATCTACAGATATTTGCCCTAAATTGTAGTGAAGTAAAAGTCTACTTAAATAAAATGAAATGAATGAGTGAAAATTTCAATTAACTACAGTAATCAAGTGCATTCACTTTGTTACATTCCACTACTGCATTAGACAAATCAGTCCTTTTCTGTTAACAATAAATACATTGTGTTCCAAAAACTGACTTCAAATGCATAGAAGAGATGTTTTGATGGGTCTGCCTTTTCCACAACAAAAGAAATAGAACATAGATGTAGTTTCCTGCAATTTTAGAGGAGAGATGTCTTGCATTATCTTGGATAGCTTGAGTCCTTTTTTATCAAAAACATTTTTTCATTGTCCTTGCCATTGTGAACAATTGCCAATACATTCCAATGGAAAAAAGTCTTCGAAAGGAAATGGGATGATTCTACGAAGGAAGCATATCCCTCTTAAACCTTCTCGATTGGTTATGAACAGGTGGTAAAACTGGCTAGGCACGTTAAGTAATTATTGTGGCTCCCTGCGTATATTGGCAGGTCTATGTAAACAGATGCATGCATCATTGGCAGTTCATCTCGGCCGCCAATGAGCCATGTGCTCCGGGCGCCGCTTCAATTTAGCCGGTAAAATAGTATTAAATATGTCAACTTTCATCTTCTCGGTGAGATACGGAAATGCAGCTGCAATCAACCTTGGGTAATAAATAGAAGCAGATCCTATTGCTGCTGACAATTACATGAATATTCTGGAGATAAAAAAAAAAAAAAAAAAAACAGTCAGGGTCTTGTGATTTGTGTCTTTGTGGGTGATTATGAACGATACAGAAAATGCTGAAGCATGTTACCTGTAAGATTACATGGCAGCAGAAGTGAAGTCATCCGGAGTTCAGTGAAGCACGTGCAGCCTTCAGTCGTCTGTGGATAACGTCAACACTTAGAAAATGCAAAAACATTTTTAAGACATGAGTGAATTATGAGTATGTCATATATTGAAAAAATAACATATAGCTTTTATTGTGAGGCTCTGTGTTTATGTCAGAGGCAACATAGCTGCTAGGACTTGGATAAATATAATATCTGAAATACAAGTAAGAAGTGGCTTTGGTCACCTTGGATGTTCCTACTTCCAGAACTTGTTTCAGTGGTGTCTCCTAATAAATATTGAAATCAGACTTTACACAAAAACACACATGTAACCCATGCAACATAACTTGAGAAAACCCCTTTTGATTTGCCACTGTGTTCAAGCGGTAATGTTTGTTTTGGAACAACTAAACTGCTTGTATCTTTTTAAAATACAAACAAAAGAATGACTGAACTCATCGGTCATGTTTACTTTCTGTGAGGATGTGGCGAGCTGGTTGGACCAACAGCGTTATCTTCTGAGTACAGTCATATGCATCCTTTTACAATAACCTTAGTCCTTCACTAAAATAGTGTTACACATCCAGGGAACAGCGGTGTCGTAAGAAGCTTGATAGTGAAGTTGTTGTCCGAAGTGTCCAGTGAGTACAGTCTCTACTCAGCATGCACCATTGGGGGTCTGGTGTTGAGGGTCGGGGGGATGAAGTGTGATGACCCACCTGTGGTTTTGTGATGCCACTGTGGTCGTTCTGAGGCGAGAGCACAAGTTTGGACTGAGGCCTGATAACACATTTGTATGTAAGGCATCATAGCAGTGCACTATTCGAGATTTATAAATACAGTTATAATAATATAAAATATTATGTATCTAAAAATGTACTGATAATGAATTTTGTAACTAGTCCTAATTCCAAAGAAAAAATATTAGAAATTATTAATATGTAATTAATAATGTATCATATTTTGTTAAAACATTGAATTACTAAATAACTTGTATAAAATAAGAGAGGAGATTTTACAAAAAACGTGGTAACCGGACCTGTATTCAGTGGCATCGCTTTCCTGGAGCTGGAGACTTCTGTGAATCCAGACCCAGTCCGTCTCAATCAGAAAAATAAATTAACAAAACTAAAAACACAACAATTCAGACAAACTGGAAAAGGTGGGTATCATTTGCAGACGGAATTCTTACTGCTGATTGGACGAGACATCTGTCACTCAAGATTAACAGTAAGTAGGTATCTCTCTTTAATCTTATTGTATTTTCAATCTAAAAAAAATAATGACTATAATAATTTCCATTTGCAAACCAGAAGAAAATGGAAATCATTCAACGCTACTTTGAAAGGAGGATATTCATATGACTTGATTTTGGATCAGCTGAGAGCATATCATGGCATAAAGATTAGTCTGTGATCTCTAAACAATATCCACAATAAAGACAGTACATGTTTGCACATTCATACACACACAAATCTACCACAGCAATAAGCTGTACTTCCTGTATATCTTGAGTGACAGATGTCTCATCCAATCAGCACTCAGAATTGTGTCCGCAAACAATACCTACCTTTTCCTGTTTGTCTGAATTGTCTTTGTGTTTTCAGTTTTGTTCATTTGTTTTCTGATTTGTTGTTTTGTTTTGTGATTAGTTCATTTGTTTTCTGATTTGTTTTGTTATTCTGTTTGCACTTCACAACCACCATAGTTTTGACTATTTGTCCCATAATTTATTATGTATTCATCCATCGACGTGCTGCATTGCTGTTGCTCTTCATTATTTCAGTTAAACACAAGCGTAACAAGTCCCCAGAACTTGAAATGTTGAGGTAAACTGCCTGATTGCCTCTCCTTTCAACTTGAGAAGCCAGGTGGAACTTAATACCTAAGCAGTGGCCTGTGCCCAGTACACTATAAATGATGGTCACAGTATTTAAAGTGGACTGTCAACATGGTCGTGCAGAGATACAATACTCTTCAAACTCAAAAGGACAGCCAGAAACAAGCCAGCAGGTTGTATTGCGCATTTCGTATGAGAGAGAGACAACAAACCTCCCCCAGTTCACCCATCTGAAAGACGCACCCTCGAGTTAACAGGTGAAATTAACCATTAAAACATCTAAATAGACCAAATATAGACTGTGCTTTTGGGTTACGCAACTTGACAAAAACTCTGCCTAACTTTGCCATGTCCAGCCTTTCTTTAAACAATGTGCCGGCGCTTTCCGCCATTATCAGGAAAATATGGCCTTTTGTGTTGCCAGCCAGAAGCTGTCCTAGACATTAACTTTTTGTTAGAGCACTGTCTTTACGGTTCATGAGCTGACTCACTTGTTCTCAAGCGAAAACACCCCTTCGGTCGTATTGAGAAGTATGTGATTTATTTTAAAAAATATAAGTGAATGAAACAAAACACATCAAAATATTTGCGTGTACATGATCTCTGATATATTTAGTTATTGACTTGTTGTTGATTAGGTTTGTCTAAAAGTCTGTCAGAATGTTAGGGTTTTTCTCCAGTTTTCCAAGTTGTTCATCTAACTTGAGCATCCATCTCCATTTTCTAATTTAGAAAATCTTCCACAACCCTTCAATGAGCAAACCTATATAAAGTTACAAATGCAGTGGTACTGCCTGTGCTACAATCCAAAGACGTGAATGTAATTGTTGGCTGTAGGTGACCAACAGGGAATAAATGTGAGTGAATGTCTGTTGGGCTCTGTGAATATCTGTGCACAGTGTACTCCTCCTCAGGCCCACAGAACCCTGGTTAGGCTCCAACCCCTTTAGTCCCTTTACGGGATGAGAAGTAAAGAGAAGGCTTTGCACCCAAAACATCAACTCAGTCCTCATACCCTCAAACATATGGGTGTAAAGGTGTAAAAAAGACCAAGATCAACATTTGAGATAAAAAAAAATGTGGAAACCAGCATATTGTCCTCCTAACATTTGTAAGAAAAGACTTCCATATTGTCCCCATTGTGAAGCATTCCCAAGATCACCCTCTGCGACCCTGACCTGACAGCAGGACCAGATTTAACATAAAGCAGAAACTGATTGTACACTGTTGACTGCACATGAACAGGCAGCGACACGTGTTCTTTGAAATGTCAGACTAAAATGAATATCTGTGTGCGGCAGATAAGATCAGAGCGCAGCATGGAAAAACAAATGTTAAGTATATTAAAATGAATGAAGAGAATATCGGCTGATGTGTGGGGTTGCCGTATGTTGCATCATGTTTCTGACGGAGACAGAGAGAACGAATAAATGCATGTCAAACAGTAGAAGTGATAAAAAATGCAACAGTGGAGCAATTACGTCTAATAAGAGCAGTGGGAGAGCTTAAGGGCTGACGACTGGGATCAGATTTCATCTTTCTAGGAATGGCTTCATCCTTTAGTCTGTAATTGTACAAATGATTTTAACCCAGTCCTTTGTATAACTTATGCAAATTTTCACCGGATTTAAAATACATGACTGGTGAGTTTATTAGAAAGAAATGTAGTTACAAGTGGACTATGTGCAAAATTGGGCCAGAGACTTTACCTTTGAATGTGGCAAGTCTGTTTGGTGTAAGTAGGCATGGACTGCAGATGGGATGGCTTCTGGTTTTGGGCTTTCAGTGAACAGGAAAGATCAAACTTTGAAATACCAACTAAATATGCAATGAAACTCATACTTGCAAGATGTCTTCATGACATCAAAAGTCAGTTGCTTACTCCGAGGCAGTGATGAAGCTAACACACAAGTAGTTTGTGAGTCAAGCTTCAGAGCCATATGACATATTTTCTGGGCTTCAGGCTCTTGGGTGTCACCGTTGAGGAGGACCTGACCTGGCGTGCAAATAATACAGCACTGGTGAAGAAGGCCCAGCAGGGAATGTATTTCATGAGACTCCTCAGAAAGAACAATCATACTTGGTTTGCCAGTTGGATAGTTGCAAACAGGAAAGTGCTCCAGAACGCCATCACACAGAAGATCCTTGGCCACCCTGCCCCCAACCTGGAAGAAATGTACAGTTTTCACTGCCTCTGAAAAGCCCAGTCCAATTTTGTTGTACAATGAAGATATTCTATATTCTCTGCTCCTGTTTTGGTTGCTGTTGCACCTTTGTCGGTGAGTTGATTGCCTGTTTATGTAGAAATGATTTTGTGTCCATACAAATCAAGAGATGGTTTAGGTGGTTTTACTGAAATCAGGGCGTGAGGAGAGCGTGTGGGGGCAGGGTATTACAATTTAAAATGTAAAAAAAAAGTTGTTGGCATTAATAGAAATATTTTACACAGCTTATATGCACATCAAAATACACTCAATCCTGGCGTTCTTTCAGAGGATCTCCAGATGTCAACCATATATGACGGCGACCTGGAGGTTATACTAGGTTGCTAACAGAAAATTCTCCAGATGAAAACAATTGCATTGCATGCAGCCACTCTGGATGAAGTCAGGATAAAATGTAAATAAATTATTCTTCCAATTTTGGTTTGATTCCATCCATAAAGTTTACAAATGTTCTTGACTAGTTGGGGTTACAAGTTCTTTGCATTACATTGTACATCTTACTTCTTTTATGTACATATATCTTTAGTTTCTCACTTTGAATATTAGTATTATTATTATTAGGTCCTTTTTCAAGATTCAAGAGTCACATACACAGTTATAGACAGAATATATAACCGCCAGTGAAATGTAAAATGTCCGCTCCATTGATAGTCCAAATTAACAATTACAAAAATTTTACAAAAAAACACAAGGAAGAAGAAAATTGTACACTTATTTATAAGTGGTTAGCAGAAATGTACAAAGAAGAATAATGTGCAAACAGGTTTATAACAGTATCAAGAACAGAAAGTGCAGTGCAATGTCTATATAGTATCAGTGTGTAAATGTTTTTCCTGAAGTGAAGTGAAGTAAAGTGAGGTTGTTATTGACTGAGTTCAGGAGTCTGATGGCCTGGGGGAAGAAGCTCCTCCTAAGTCTTTCAGTTTTGGTCATCAGGCTTCGGAAGCGCTTACCAGATGGCAGCAGGGTGATTAGTGTCCTTGATGATTTTAGTAGCTCTACCTCTGCAGCGTTTGGAGTAGACGTCCTACAGAAACGGGAGAGCTGACCCTGACAGACGCTCGGATAAGCGCACCACTCTTTGCAGGGCTTTGCAGTCATGACGGTGCTGTTCCCGTACCACGCTGTGATGCACTGAGACAGCACACTTTCTATTGCATCCTAAATAGAAAGTTCTCAGGATAGCTGTTAAAACTCTGAAATTCCTCAGCTGGCACAGGTGGTACAGTCTTTGCCTTGCATTTTTAACCTGTGTCTGAAAGTGTGCAGTCCAGGTCAGGTCCTCGGAGATGTTCACACCCAGGTACTTGAAGCTGCTCACTCTCTCTACAGGTGTTCCGCTGATCATGAGAGGAGAGTATGACCGTTGTTGTCTCTTCCTGAAGTCCACAATCAGTTCTTTGGTCTTGCTAACATTAAGAGAGAGACAGTTGTCCTGGCACCATGACGTCAGTTGCTCCACCTCGTCCAGGTATGCCGTCTCATTGTTGTTGGAAATGAGGCCCAGGACAAAAGTATCATCAGCAAATTTGATGATAGAGGTGGAGCTGTGTGTGGACAGACAGTCCATGTGTAGAGAGAGTAGAGCAGGGGACTCAGGACACAGCCCTGTGGGGCTCCCACACTCAGGGTGATGGATGTGGAGGTGAACTGGCCTACTCTCACCACCTGAGGTCAGCCAGTGAGGAAGTCTTTAATCCAGTGGAGGGATTCTCTCTGACGAGTCACTCGGTGGAGTCTCCCCTCCGCGATTACAATCAAAGCGAGCGTAGAAAGAGTTTAACTCGTTCACAAGAAACGGATCAGCTCTCACCTTTGCAGAAGATTTAGTTCCAAAATCACAGATGGTCCGCAGTCCCTGCCACATCTGCTGGGAGTTGTTGAGTTGAAAATGAGACTCCACTCGATTCCTATAACGAAACATAGTGGCTTTAACTGCGCATCGGAGAGCATAGCAGGATGATTTATAGTCACTCATGCTCCCTGTAAGGAGACTGGTGTTGTATGCGGCAGTGCGTGTGTTCACCGCGGATTGTACTGTCCACCCACGGTTTCTGATTTGAGAAGGACGTTATAGTTATTGTTTGTGTGGCTTGCTCTTTTAGTGTGTTAATAAAGCAAAGCGCCACATCCGTGAACTCGCTGACGTCAGATGAAGTCGCCTGGAGCATGTCCCAGTCAACGTCATCAAGAGCTGCCTGTAGCGTGATCGCTGAATGGGCTGACCAACGTTTAAATTCTCACCTCACCGGGGGTTCTTGAATGAGCCTTTGTTTGTATTCAGGTGTGATGAAAATGGCGGCGTGGTCCGATTTGCCAAAAGCAGGTAGAGAATGAGCTTTAGCCAATCCAATCATATTTTTTTTACTCTATTCAAACAGTGTGGTTGCATTCCCAGGCGCCAGTACCAACAAACACTGAATTAACTGCCTCTGGATACAATTCAATATGCCTACATCCAATCAGAGGAAAATAAGACTGCCCTCTGTAAGAAAAACAGTCAGGTCTGGACTTTACCGTGTGCAAATTGCTGTGAAGGGAAGGACCCAGTTCCCATTGCAATGTTAATGTATATGTTTGATGGTCAGTTTAGTTTTAAATGTTGGCCTTTCTATTGGAACACCATTGTCTCATGACCTCACTCGTTGACGCGCCTGTGTGGTCCCATTCCGACCCAATACAGATTGAAAACAATAATAAGCCAGACCGCTCGCTGTCACTCTTCTGTCTTTTTGTCACAACCTCTGCTTGGGAAGTGGACCATCTGTGCTACCTAACTTAATCTGCATCTGTACTTATTTGAATCAAATGGAAACATGCAGCTGTTGGGCTTGAGCGAATGGAACATGGCATTTTGTCTTGCCAGGCAGTCTTAGTGAGCCTGAGCCTGGGGCTAGCTTTGTACACCGCTGTGTTGAATGTCATTGTCTGACAACTTTAATCTGTGATCGACAGACTTGACTGTTTGACACGCATGGCCACGGGCTGAAATGTATCCCCTCTCCAGTGCTCAGGGCCAAATTTGCCACTGGGTGCTCACCTAATCCAATTATTACACATACTAATGTGGGTAGATGTCAGAGATTCTGATTTATAATTTTAATCATTCTTTGCATTGTATAACATGTCTCCAAAAGAAATGATTTACACAACACATACACTATTCTCATCATTTAAGCCACAATCATCTACAGGGTTTGCATTCAAAATATGAAAGGGAGGGTATTCGTCATGCAGTAACTAGTGGACGGGACTGACTGTAAACCTCTGTTCTGAATCAGGATACTGAGTTAGACTGGTCTGTGAAGGGTAACCCTCAGCTCAGATTTCAACTTCAAAGTTTATTTATATTCAACCTGAAGCAGGGAAAAGAGTATAGTACATGTGGCACAAAGAGACAATAGACACAAACAGTAGACACAAACACAAACAGTTTGTCAAACTGGTTGCCTGTCAAGCCAGACCTTTTCACTTTCAAGACCAATCAGAACTGTTTATCTGGAAAATAGGACTTATGTGATTCTTTGTTATTCTCTGAAATAATTGTCTTGTTTATTGTGCTGGTAATGCCCCGAAGTTCTGAGTGGATGTCTTTCCAATTGCAGAGACATTTTAATTTGAATCAATTTGTTTCGGTCCCTAAAATTCTATTCAAATCAACAAACTAATTCTTTGTGTAGAACAAAAAAGAATTATGATGATGACTGGCCAGACTGCCAAATTAAAAAAAAATAAAAATTGAAATAACAGTTGAAATAAATAAATACAATATTAATTATACACATTGTAGAATGTCTGGCTCTGGAAAAACCCAAACAAGTTAGAGTAGTTCTTTGACAGTGTACATGCTGTCAGATAACATGAAAGTTAATTGGCATCCAACATTTGTTTATTTTAACCAACAATATGTTCAAAATGAAAGAGTGGAATTACTGTCAAAGAAGACAAAGAACTGTAACAAATATTGACTTTTGTGTTGCGTTAGGGTTTTGAATAAGAGACACTTCACCCGCACTTTCACAAAATTATTCGGCCGACACTTATTTCTGAGTCCATTCTTTTTTACTCTGTACAACACACATCCACACAACAATAACTTGACATTTTTTATATTGAAAGTGTTGCAGACAGTAGCTCATATGACAATAATAGGCAACTGAAGCAACTGAACTGTGCTATACAGTTAAGTTACAAATGGCAATGAAACAACTTTTATTAAAGAGACAATTTATATGTTTAGTTGGGTTGTAGGGTTGAACTGCTACAGTCTAAACCAGACAATGGCAGGTCTGAATAAATAAGTGAACTCCATTTAACTCCATTTAGGTTTCATGAAAAATGAAATAGCATGCAACGTTTTGGAAATCATTTTGTGTATTCTTAAGCCAGAAATCTGTAACATTCTCCTAATGTTATAAGAATCATGGTATAATTGCATGCATTGGTTTGTTTTTCATCTTCTAGACATTAATGCTTTATTGTTGCAGAAGTAAACATCCAGCCCAGCATGGTTCACTTCATGTGTGCCATATGCTGTATCACCTCTGCTGCTGTGGTACACGTTTGTTGTTGGCCCTTAATTAGAGTGGACCCTCCTGCCCCTCAGTACCGGAGAGTGTCAGAGCTGTTTACTTAGCACAACAGGAACAATTAAGCAGCTGACAATGCAGCCTCGTTTTAAAGACTTTCATTCTGCCTTCAAGTCTAAAGCATAACCCTGTGGACACCTCGCTGCACCCCGCTTCAGCCTTGTTACTGCACACCTTTCTCTTCTATCTCTCCTATGGTCTTCATAAAAGTGCAGAATTCTTGACATTGCACTTGAGGCATGAGTCCATAATAGTACAAAGATAGCAACTCTTTCCCCAAAACGTAAGCACAGAAAAGGAGAGCAGGGCTTTTTTGGAATAAAGAGGCCTAAAATACAATCAGGAGCTTTTGTGAAGCTAACAAAAACTTGCAGCTTTGTCTAAAGCTAAACTAAAGGTTCTGGAATTTTATCAACATAACCAGTTCCTTTCTCCGCTAACGCTCTATGAACATCAACTTGACTTTACTGGCCAGTATTAGTTTGCAACAACTACTGTAGCTTTTTGACTATGATGTCTTTTGTGTTTTGTCTATTGTTATGTGCTGGTGCTATACTTTTTTCCCTTTATCTGGGAGGAGCTATTTATTTTGAAAGCTTCCTGTTGCCTACAAAAAGGTCCTTTGAACATGCTGCTCTCTCTCTCTTGTGCACTCAAACTCTCCTCCATTGGCCACACCACACTGGCTTTGGCTGAGGCTGGCTGGGTAGTAACACACTGTATCAATACTTTAATTGTATTGTGATACCATGGTGCTTAATAAATCGATGCAATATCACGTTTTTTAAGTATCAATACATTAATTAAATATCTGACATGTGTGCCGAGTTAATGAGTAGTGCACCGTTCTGCCAGCTCACTGTGAACAGAGACAAGGCAAACCACAGACAGATATGGTCTAAATGCTCTTAGACAAATCAAAAAGAGTGAACAGCTGCTATTCCGTGTCACTTCACATGTAGCCTCTGTTGTGTCAGGCCTCACTGGTGAAAGAAGTGAGCACAGTGGTCTTAATATAGTTTTGTGTGTGTTGACAGTGTACAGATGATAAATAATAGTTTATCTTGGGTGTGCTTGTGCGTCCTGAGACACTGTGTAAGTGCACATATTGCTGCGTGGCTAATTAGCATAATTAACGAGCAACACAAACTGACGAAGAGGTTAAAGAGTTTAGATGTATCATTAAAATATGCATTTTATTGTAAAAATGTATACGCAACACTTTTGTTTTTGCCCCCATTTATCATGAGTTCACCTTATGAAGACAGATTTGGACAGAATTGTGAACAATCTTTGATAAATGTGTGTATACATAGAATACATCTTTGAGTTCAGCTCATGAAAAATAAGGAAAAACAAAAGTGATGTGTTAAAACGTTTGTTCAGTGTATTTTGATATTTAAACATTGGTTGTTGTTATCCTGGCAGGAGCGGGACAGTGAGAGATCTTAAGCATTTTTCCCCCATGATTTTTTAGATGTTTCAGATTGATGTTAAGGTGACATTCTAGTATCGGAAGTGTTATACTCAAGCCAGGTATCAAACCAAACTCAGATTTTTACTACTGTTGGGTGTGTGTTCTTTTAGTGCTTAGGGCCGGGTTTTGTGTTAGGGTAGGGGCAGCGGTGTGTCGCTTCTACAGCCCTTTACAGGGTTAGCCAGTTTGACACACCGTCCTTATGTTCTTAAATATGTTTCACCCACAAGATGTTACACAATTAATGGGGGCCCGTCCAGGATTTAAACCCAGGACCTCTGGAAACCTTTTACTCATAACCGACCTCAAGGTCTAACAAAAGTATCAATTCAGGAACATTTGACCAAATGGATATTGCCTGATTGATTTTTATTTTGTTAATATATGCAGCATGTTTGGAGGGAAATGCCTAATTAAATTAATTTTAGTTGAAGACTGTTCTTCAGGAACAAAATGGCCAAAACAAATCATTTTATAATGTGCCTTAAACATGAACATAGAAAAAATTATAACACTTTAGAATAGGGGGCACATTTTATTATTAATAAATAAATAAATTAATTAATATTAATTCATGCAGAACTCAGGCATTAGTACATGCATAAAACTCTAAAGAATCACCAGGAATGATAATCTTTTCATCATCTTTTCTTCCTAACCCTAACCCTAACCTTAACCCTATGCATGTACTCATACTTGAATCATGCATGAAGTCATAGATTTTTTGCATAAATTAATGGATGAATTCATAAACTCTTACATGAAGTCATGATCAAATGTGCCCCCTACTCTAGAGTGTTACCAAAGAAATAAACAATGTAGACCTGGCAAATCAGTGGAGGAACCTTTATAGTGTCTCCATACAGAGGCGGATCTATGTGGAGGGTCAGGGGGCAATTTCTCAAAATAACTAGAACTACAACTGCAATTAAATGCATAAAATTACATTTAAGTATAATTATAAGTTTACAAACAGAGTGGCCTGTTCCAGGGTCTATAATTTTAATTATTTTATTCCTATATGTAAGAGACTATCAAAGATTGAGTGCTATAGAAAAACATGCTAGAATAAAATAATAAAGAAATCTCTGGTGAAAGACTGAATGAGGCCTGATATAAGAAATTAATGAGCCAAAAAATGAGTCTAACTCCAACCCTGGGCTCGTGTGAATGTTAGGTCAAGAATGCATTAAGTAAAGAACTTTCCTATTCATGTTTTCTTTACTTCTCTTTACATTTTATGATCAAATTACAAAGTAAAGTAGACCTGCTGTTGAATGTATTAGCTCTTTTTAAATCCCACTTTGTCATAGTTTTTTTTAGACATAATCCAATAAACATGCCATAGTTGTACCACCCATTTAAGAAAGGCATGGACAGGAATCTTAATGTGTAAATCTTTGATTATTCTAAAAGGAGACCCAGGACTCCTAACAAAACTAAAAAAGTTCTACATCAATAGTTTCAGTAGCAACAACAGTGAGCACAGCAAACTTTTCATCTTTTACTTGCACTTTATTGGTGAAGATGTCTTATTTTATGTATGTGCCTCTTTAGAAATTTGAGCCCCAGCCCCTCTGGAGCTCTCTGCACGCCCCTGGCTATGCCAGTCATTAATACAGCGCAAACTGTTGCCTACAGCTTCTAACAGTAACTGTTGGGCTTATTTCACTTCAGCGAACATTAACTTCAAAATGATTTCATCATTTATTTTCCTGCCTAGACAAAGTGTACCAGATGCTTGGCCCACCTTGTTATATCGTCAAATACAAGACTTTGTTAAATATAAATACAGCAAGTTGATTTATTTCAGCTTGTGTTGGAGCCACCGAGGGAGGCTGATGAGAATCTGGTTTGTTAAGCTGTCTATCCTTATCTGTCAGAATCACAGTGTGCACTCCCCCTCCCTCCCACCTCGTTCTCTCACGCTCCTAAACGGCAGCCATATTTAGAGGTGCTTGACAACTGAGCTATGCAAATTAGTGCTTGATGTTTGCGTCGTCCTTTAGAGTTTCGACTTCACTCTTCAACCACTCTTCACCCGAATCTCAGGCCTTTTAGCCCCCCGTCTTTTGTGCTGCTATTTTTTGCATGACTGTTGGGAATAAAGTTGAAAGAGAAAACGACAAAGACGTTATCCATATGTTTGTTCTTCACTTCAGACACAATGTGCTCTCTCTGGAGTAGCCTTTTTATTCTAAAGTGAGAACATTTGCTCCTCGTCTCACTTCATAAATGCAGCTCTGCTTCTTGATCTCAAAGTGGTAGTGTGTAGTTTTTAGGATATGCACCATCTAAAGGCCACATAGAAAAACACACTTGGGACCCTTCTTCACAGACATGGAAACAAAAAAATGTGTATTTGTCGACCATAAAAGGTCAAACAAAGACAGAAATTGAAAAATATTTTTAAGGCAAGAGAGTAATATTATGGGATTTTGCACAAACATAACTTGTTCTTTTTATAGCCTACACTAGGAGGTGAGCGTTATCTAGTGCTATGGCATTGTAAATAAATGGTTAACACAACATCTGCGATTGTAATTTATTAATGGAAATGTTAGTTAACACTCCCCCATAGTGTCACACAACCCACAACTTGTATTTTTTGTAGAATGCAGTCATTTGTCCTGCCAATAGCCATCTTTGTCTGTGTCCCATTTAAAGTAGATTAAAAAGATGATCAATGTGATCAATGTGTTTTTATCCAGCGATCGTTAAGAAAGTCAATGCGCATTATATTCAGTAAAAAAATGGTAAATGGTTAATTACCATATTACACATTATTTTCTAACATAATTCTAAAGGCTCATTTATGCTCCTAAGAATTATCTAAGTATGCAATTAGATCCGTCCTATCAATTGTTACTGTCTTAGCCTTTATACTTCCAAACGTTATCTCTGACAACTACAGTCTTTTGTTCAGCAACCTGTAAGGGTGATAGATGGTGTCAAAGATTTTAGAAAATAAAAAGAACTAGAACAACAACAAAAATTGTGACACTGGAGGAGGTTTTTAATGTACAGTATATCTTAAGAAAAAGGCAAAACCGGCGTTGGTCTAAGCGGTTTTTGAATGCATCATTTCTTGAGGACTGTGAAGTCACTTCCACTGCTCTGTCCGTATCCATAAGCTTTGGGAAAATGGGCTGAAGTACGGACCTAATGAACGCAGAGTATGGAGTACGAAGGCTCCATCCATGCGTGTCTAACGCTGAGTATAAATTAGCCTTAAGCAGGCTGATGTTTTTGTTATCTTTGACATTGTAGATAGTTGTCGTGCATTGATCTTCAGAACATTATTTTACAATGTTCTGAAAGACTTGGAGTTGGAAAATTGAGCAATGGGATTCCACTGTAACTCTTCATTAAGCATAGTAGCTACAGGGTAAAGTGCTGGACAATGTACGTGTGCTATATAATCATCAACATGACTCTTAAACATTTGCCCAACCCATGATGCAAATGATTGTTTATTTGATTTCATTAAGTTTTGTGACATATACCTCAATAACTGTAAATGTCACTATGTACTCATAGCTCCATTCAGAGCTCAATATATTTTATTTATTATATATCTGTCTTTATTTGGTTGACAGCAACATTTCTTTTTCTTGCTACCTTTAGCATTAGACACCACCTAATACACTCATAACACCCTTACAAACAACTGTTAGATTACATTTTGTTCATTTTAGAACGGCTAGTTATATTGTGGAATCAGCAAACTAGTTGCATTTTAAGGAAAGTGGGTAAAATGTGGCTATTCTCCTTGTTTCCAGTTCAAGGGACCCTCAACATTGTTTAGGAACCATTTACACAGCAACGCGTTTTGCCAAGGAGGTGTTTTTTTTTTTGTGTAAACTGTGAAGCAACTGTACTAAATTGTTTTCAGCCGTTTTGGGTGGCTCTGTGTTGAACGCAAATTTTGTCGTAACGATGTTGTGTCAACGTGAATCGGCAATGGCATAACTGTCACATGAAGCCACTTTACAAACATGTCTTACATTATGTGCATATTTTTTTATCTTCATCTTTTATTTGTTTTATTGTTTGCTCCAACAATTTTCTTAATACTTTATGGGGTGACCGTTCTTTTTCAAGTAAGATCAATTCAGCTTGAAAGTTCTTTTAGCCCACACCATGATGAAACACATTATGTCTATGACATTACAGAGCACTTAAAGGTTATTTTTATATTAGATTTATTAGACAATAATCCAATTGCACAAATTGACTTTGAGCTCAGACGGTTAGCAGCGCTGTTGTTATGGCTACAGTTTAGGAAATAAAAACACACAAAAATATATATTTGCATATCTTACATCATAAACCCTTTCTTTTTTCCTTGTTTCATTTGAAGTCTCAAATGCAACAGTGCACTAAAATGTCTCTGACATACCAAGAGCAGTTATTTGTCTCCCCAGTGTTGCTCTTTCCTGGAACGAGATTGCACCTTGTTGCAAAATAAATAATATTTGTCTGTTTACATTTAACTTGTTTGTCGCTGCAACGTTACACTTCGGTTTTATGCTTCCATCAGCCCTAATGGGATAATCAATGTTTGTTTATGTAATAGTGCAATATCTGTTTGAGGAAACATTTGGTCTGTTTATGAGCTGCATGAAACATGCCTCTGTGGATACTGACCTTCATAATGAGGTTAGACTAAATAAAAATGGATAATGTGACAGTCCCCTACCAGAAGGTTGACTGTAGTGGGGTGTTGCTCAGATGCTTGGATTTTATTGCGATAGCTTAAACTTAACATTTAGATGCTCCTTTTCATCAATTTAAAAAATACTAAACAAACCTATTGGTTAATTAGGTACAAAACTAAACTAAAGAAATTAAGTTTATTGGCCATGGTACTTTTCATAGCAACATTCCCAGAGTGAGTTTTGATGTGTTATTAATTTTTGCCACCAGATGATATAATTAAAGCTCATTGTTAGAAACACATCCATTGCCTGCTTGCACCTATATGGCCCTGGCCATTTAGGCTGAAGGTTTGGCTTGGTAGAACCAATAATGTTGTTGTGTTGTGATGTGAACTGCAACCACACATTAGAAGGTAAAAAGAGCACTGTTCATCTTTATATACACTCTTGGCTCATAGAAGGGTATCCGTACTTGTAACTAATCACTCATATTTGTATCACTCTTGAGTTACATATTCTCATGAACATATTTGATACAGTTCCTCAAATACAGACGAATTTACGACTTCCATCTGTTTGTATTTCCCATAGTTCCTTGGAGCGCAGAGGATGTATTTGTGAGAGTGCATTCTTTCTCTGTTAAAGACTGGCAGAAGTTTTGTGCTGAGAACAACACAACACGCAGCCTCCACTGGCAGCCTGCCAACTGTTAGTTCAGTAGCATCCATTTACACTGCTCCAAACCTCAGAGGACTCCCCATCAACAACAACAATGCCCGCACAACCTTGAGGCATTGTCTGAGATGTGATGACTGTAGTTTTTATTTGTTTTTTGTTTTTCAAAGCCGAGGCAGCGCAGAGCATTGTTTTTCTTCTGCAAACACTTTGAATTGTAAAACTTAAACAATCAGCGCTAAGCAGTAGCTGTGGAGATGACCGATATAGGTCCTGTTCTGCAACCCACAGACTTTCTATTTTAAGTTATTATTTAAGTCTTTTTGCCAATCCAAGTCTGTGATGACAATCCCAAGTAAAGTTTTAAGTGTTTTGATTACATTACACTAAACTGAAGTAAAGTGTCGAGCTATGAACATTTAGCTTCAGAACTATCTCCGCCTCATTCAACATTATATGTCATTATTTATCCCAATTTCATGTTGCTTCCTTTCTTTATTGACAAGTGGTATAGACTAATAGAAGTTTTTCTTTTTCTTGTTCCGAAGGTAAAATTCTCATCTATTAAAATCCTTAATAGATAATAAAGCCTAGACAACGTCTTAAGTTCTTACTTTTTCAGAAAACTTTAGCGTAGGGGGCACATTTTTTGTATTAGTACATGCATCAGATTTTTTTTTTTATGGCTAGGGTTTGGATAAAAATACAATAAAAACATGATAATTCCTTGTGATTTATGAAATTTCAGTGCTTGAGTGCATGAATTAATTCATGATAAAATGTGCCCCCTGCTGTAAATAGACTGACAGGGTTTGTACTTATGACCTTCTTGCTGTGTAGACAGACAAAAACTGTAGCCAGTGAAAATGCCTGGTGGCTTTTTGGCCAGTGTTTGTAAATTCCGTATTGTATTGAATGGTATTTTGATAAAATACAGTATAGTCCAATTATGGACTTCAGTATGTAAAGATTAACTTTAAATTCTTTTAATCAGTTTTGATGTTCACAGTTTTTCCGATCAGTGCATTTGTATATCCTTCCATTACTTCCAGTTACTCTTTCCATCACATGTGAGCTGTATCATGAATATTTGACCTGTTTTAGCTTCCTATACGTGACCTGTGGTGCACGCTGTGTGTTTTGTCTGCAGTGGTGAGTCAGAACCTGGTGACCGACAATGTATCAGTGGTGGAAGGAGAGATGGCCATCATCAGCTGTCGAGTGAAGAACAACGACGACTCGGTCATCCAGCTGCTCAACCCCAACAGACAGACCATTTACTTCAGAGACATGAGACGTGAGTGTTCCACACTGTGTTTACTGACTTACCTAATAGAGATGTATAGAATCCGTTGTGCTCCATGGTTTGTGTTGTCCTGCAGTTTATAGTAAAAAGCCCAAAGGAGAGGACTTCATCTATATGTTATTGTTCAAAAGGTGGCAGCTAACAGTGACAGTACACAGGGGCACATTGTTATTGGTGGGTCCCGTGGGGAGGGTTCCTTTGGCTCGGTTACACGCTCTGACAAAATGAAACTGCACTAGTGTTTTTATTACAGTCTATGAGCGCTTACATTTTTATTGATCAAGTCTCTGTCAGAGCCTAGATTGTGAGAGAAAAAGATGGAAAATATTGAATGCAAGGATTGATTGCACCATTGCAACATTACCACATTATGACAATAACTTGTATGAAATTTTATATTACTATCTAGAACTGTGTTTCCTGCTATTGAGCTTGTGTTTCGGCACCACTTACATAAAGAGGCCCAAAAAGAAGCCATTTTGATTAGGTATGAAGATATATATATGCTTTGGTGCAATTACGTTTTCGTTTCAGATTATTGTAGGGCTGCCCAATGAGGAAAACATCTATCTCTATATACTGCCAAATTTTTTATATAGAATATACTATATATTTCGATTTTTCCCTGCACCAATTATAAAAGAGATGTGCACAGACCTTTAAAAAACAGATGCTAAATACCAACATGTTCAAAAATTGCCTAAATAACAATTTGCATATGAATTTATGACTAGAAGTACAAATTAAACAAAAATTCCTGTTGCAAAGTTGAATCTTATTGAAAGTTGAATCTAATATGAAAGTTGAAAACAAAAGAAAATGGTTGGGAAGTAACTGTGTAGTTTATAGATGAAGCGAGGAAGCACTGTGCTGAGTCCTGCTGCAGGCCCGACTGCTCACCCCAAATTTACACCTAGAACTGAAGCGGAGCACGTATATATAAAAGCAACAATCTACACCAAGGAAGTGAGTGGTGCTGCTGCTACTGCTACGTGGTGGTATTCTTCCTTCTTCAGATGATAGCTATGAAATTATCAACTAATTTATCCCAGATTATGTTTGCTGTTCCTGAGACGTGGTTATACATCTGTAGCCAGCTATGAGGTCCTCGAGGTCCGGACCTCAGTAAAAGATTTAGCACTAATCAGAGGTGCACATAACTGGTCCCCCTCAGTCTATTTCAATATCTTATATAAAATATATTTGCATATGTAGCAAACTATGTAGAAAACACAATGTTGTAGATAATATTTATTGCTCACACCACAATTTATGAGACATGTCGTCCCTTGTTTCTGTCTACATTCTAAGAAAATGAAGTTGAAGGTTTTGACATTGTGATACCAACAGTGACATGAGGAACAGGTTTCTTTCAGATATTAAGTCCAATAATGGAAACCTTAGGTTAACTTTTCCATGAGCAAGAATATGTCAAAAACTGAACTTTATAATACAAATAAATAATAAAAATATAAATATAAAGGGACTCTTATATTCTGCTGTAATAAATACAACAATAAATATTATCTACAACATTGTGACCATCAGAAGTGTAATTCTAGGGCCCTGTAATACGGCATACATCTATTTTTTTTTTACAGATTCAAAAGCACTTTACACAGCCTTTTTACATTGTATATATCCTCAGAATATGGTCATCATATTGTAAACTTTTAAGGCCTAGGCACAAGTACTGTATTAACACAGCTATTTTAATCATTAGTGACAATGACACCTGCAGTCTCCTGCAGTGCAGTGTATCTGTTAGCACAATCCCAGTTTGCTGACAATGTGGCAAGACAGTTGAGGTGTGGCTCACGCTAAATTGTTTTCAGAAAAAGAACATTTTGTACCAAAGTAACTCAATGTGCTTTTACGGAAATCACACAAAAGTTGTAGCAAAAAACACAAAGAAATAAACAAAATAAACAATAGTAAAAAAAATGTATTAACATATGTACGACATGATCAGATATGTTACTGTTGTTAAAAAACAAGTCAGAAAAGGTTTGTTTTGAGTCTAATTTTAAAAGAGGTTATTGTTCAGAGCATGGTGTCTTTTCCAAACAGTAAAGTAAGATTTTAAAACCTTTTCACTTTGTACATTTTTGTCTGAAGCTGACTACGCATAAATCAGTAAAAGATAAACTGTCAGCAGTGGCTTACTTTAAATGGCTGTAGGTCACACTGTACTACAGCATTAAAAATGACAGACCTCACAGTCACATGTCCAAAATTAGACAGTGACTAGCATTTCACATTGTATCCATAATCCCTAATCCCTTTCATTAGCTAGATGTCTATGGCTTTTATGTAACTAGGAATATACCAGTTTAGCATTTTATATGTGTTATGTTAAACAATAGATTACTGTAGGAACACGGTATAATTAGTTTTTTTGGATCGCTTAATGCGATTTAACTCGCACTAATGTGACACACTTCTTTCTTTTTTCACTTGAAGGTCACTCAGGTTAATTCAGGCTGACACTGAGGGTTGCTGAAACGTAGTCTTTTCATGGTGGATGAAATCTGCACAGTGTGGCATGTAATAGTTTTATAGCTGCCAGGAAATTTGAATGCAAAGTATAAACTTATTCATTATCATTCAATACATGTAAATATTCTGATGTTTTTCTAAAGTGGTTTTCTAAAAATGTAATGGCTGACCACAAACCGCTACATAATGTCTATAACACTGACCTTCTACAGTTAGAGCCAATATGAATCCGTTCTGTGAATACACAGACAAACAGGGACAGCTCTCATTTGTTTTTAATTTAAACAGATCGAACCATAATAAAATATCTTAATATTAATCAATAATCATTGACCTAACCTTAGAAACCCCAGTTGCTGATGCCCTGCTTGTCTCCACAGTTGCTCGCTCATTCTCTGATAGTTAAAAACCATACTTTGTGTCAGTGGAGATGTCATAAATGGCAGTTGCACCTGTTTAGGCCGGCATGTGTATAATTGGTCACATAATAGGTTATTATACAGCTGTCAGCGGTGAGCGCGGGCTGCAGCTGGCGGCACCTCGCCGACTGCGCACTCATAATCAGTGTCGAATTGAACGTTGGATCATAGTTAGAAACACTTTAGCATGAGCAAATGACATGCACCCTGAACCGCCATTGTTCTCCTGCGAGCGCCAGGCTGTCACCAGGACATGAATAAGAACTGACCGAAAAGAGTGGAGAATAACTAAGCTTAATGGCAATAGCTCTTTTATATTTCTCGGAATTTTATGTAATGACTACAATTTAACTTCAAATATATAGATATTTCACTTTGTAACTGAGTTGAGCAGACTCTACTATTCAACTCTTCTGCGTTTTCTTCTACATTACCTTAAAAGACAAAACGTGTAAGTTACACATTTAAATTTGGGACACTACCAGTAAGTAAATATAACCTTATAAATGTGTGTACAGGAGTCTGTACACTCAACAATGACCATGGCCCACATCTGAAAAGGCCTGAGTATCGTTAGCAAAGTTGTTTTGTTGTTTTTTTGCTGCTGACTTTTTAGTTCCCTGCCATTTCACAAAACGAGTGCATCCCAAAAGTGAAGTGAATATTTCACAACACATAACACGCACATTTCAGGTTACAATTTTAACGTTAATTTAATTACTACACATACGTATAATGTAAATGTAACAAAACTCACTATAAAGTAGAATCAAAGAGACCCAGGTCCCATCTGGGGCTGATGGCAGACCCTGACACTCAAAGTGTGTTCTTTATCTGCTCTTTGTCTGCCCTGTTATGTTGTTTTGTTTGCTGTTATGGCAGAAAACCCAGCTCCACAAAGATAAGATGTTGGAAATTGAAGCAGGTTTTTAGTGCTTTAGTAATGATCTCAGGACATTCCTCCTTGACTTTAATCCAGAATGTTCTGAGATTACATCTTGTTAATTGTTTCTGTTCTTCATGTGTGGATTTCTATCAAAGAAATTCTAAAGGCTTATCTTCTACTGTAGGCTGCTTGGTTTCTTGGTGGAGACGCAGGTTTGATGGCTTCATAGACTCATTGGAGCCACTACACACAGTATATTACATAGAGATAATTGTTTTTTGCCCAGACTCTTACCGCTGACTGGTGAGGTTAACATTTTCATTTTGAATGCATAACATTTAGCTGCCACATAATTACTGCAGTTTCAGGTAAGACAGTGACATTGACATTGTGTTGTAGTGTGGACAGTTGATGATACAGCCCAGGTATCATTCATTTATCGCTTTAGAAATGAATGAGTCTTATCCCTGTCAGACTGTACTGTTATTATTTGTAAAGCTACTCAACACTTTCTTTTCATTTTGGCATATAGGAATGGTAATTATATTAAAACTACCTCTGACAACAGCAGCTTGTTTAAAAGCATTGTTAAAAGTCAGACTCAACTGTATTTTACTGGTCTTCAAGGTTATCCTTGGACTACCAAGTAGAGGAATTGGTTTCCTAAGTCTTAATTTCTGTGATAATGCAGCAACAATTATGTAATATAGAATAGCTATGTATTAGTCATGGACAAAACCTAAAAGGCTAATGTGTACACAGATAATTTGATCTTCATTTTTATTCTATAGCTGTTTTAAAGTGAAAACACATTAATGGCTTTTTGTTGGACTCATCTGTCTGCAGCAGAATGAACATAATGACTCTAATGCCTTTTAGACTAAATGTTGAGCTTACTGGAAGTCTGCTCTGCCAGCTCTTACTGCAAACATTAATGACCTGTTGGATTTATTTTTATCTGAGCCAATGCCACAGCGCTAATTAGCTGCACTCACTGCAAGGTTCTGACTCGTTTAATTATATTTGTTAAGGCCACGCTGTGTGGAATCAGCCACTGCCATAATATAGAGTTGATCTAATGTGTTACATACATTTATTTTATTAACAGCTAAGTGCTGCCTTATACTTATCAGTACTCATAATATATATACATTACCAATATTCATAAGACTTACAATGTTTTAATATCTAACCTACTTAAACACCATTATAGCCCTAAGACCATTTGCATTTCAGTGCAAATCACTGTAAGGAAGAGCATTAAGCAATGTATATGAACATTTAGACCACACCAGCTACAGGCTTTCAAAATACTGTACTATGTCTGTTCATAGATCCAGAAATGAAATGTAAAGCAAAATTCAGACTTAACAAAAGTCAACAGATAGCTTCACAGTTCACACAATGCAACCACCTGCCATGGGATGGGAAGTCACATACAAGAAAATCTTGCCGTCTGACTGAGGTATCCGACACAATATCATGGTAAATGGTAAATACCGTGCATTTCCTTTTCTGGAAATCCAAAGCACATCATGCTTCCATTACAATATAATGTCACGTAATACTGCTAATAATGTTTGGATATGATACTAACTCCACATACTATAAGGTAAATTCCACAATTGACGTCCAGCAAAAAAACTAAGTGGTTGTGCCAGATCATATTCTTTAAGTGCAAAGTACAAAGATGTTATATCTTTATGTTGTGATAGTTTGTCGTAGAGTCAATGAGCAGGTGGTCAAGATTTAGCCTGGCTCCGCCCTCCTACGTACTTCCGCTCAATTTCATTTCGCTTTAGTACTTAGTCTGGGATCGCTGTATATTCTTAGGTTTCCAGAAATCAATTTTTGTAGGACCAATCAGCGAACAGAGGAGTGACTTGTTGTTTCGGTCGGTTTGGCGCATGACATAAATCCACGACCACCGCGTTAGCGATTGGCTATGGCAGATCCTGAGTGACTCTGGCCAGATCCAATAGTTTTAAACTTCAACAGAGTTCCCGCATACAAGGAAGTAAACGCTTGTCAATGGAGCGAGGCCAGACTCTCTGTACAAATGAAATGTACGAGAGTCTGGTAGAACCAGGCTAGTCAAGATTGCCCAGTGCTAAGCAAACACTGATTCTAACATATCCAGACTTTATTTACTAGATATTACCTAAAGCTTCCAAACTTAACCAATGTTATTCTAATGCCATACATTTAAATCCAAGATGGGAAAGTATATTCTTCTAATTATTCATGCCAACTTCAGAAGATCCCACTTGAAGCAAAATGTAGAAGCCTATTTTAACTTGTCATGAGCCAGAACATTGAGATAATCACAAGAAAATGCTGATCCAGATTATGATATGCTTGTATAATATTCCATACATATGGTTTTTACTAGCTGCATTTCTATCTCATTTTACATCATTTACGAGAAGATTACTATTAACGATTTACAAATGCAGTTAGTTAATAACTATGTTAAAAATAATATACACAGTCCTCTGGATTTTGCAGAAGCACAAACCCGAAATAAATATAGTACCACATTGTGATTTAAACACAATAATCAGACACTTAAGCTGCAAGGTCATTATAGAGGTCAGTAGCATAAGAAATAAAGCAATTATTGTTAAGCAGCTGCCAGTCTCCAATCCTCATAAGTATTCTGTTTGTGAATCAACAGATGCTTCCAAACTTTACATTTACATAAATATAAGTTTATGATTGATGAATAAGGCTTTTGAATAAGGAGAAGAGGAGCATCCATCTGCTGTCTGCGCCCTGTCAGTCATCACAGATTGACACATACCAAAATGCCTTCCATGTAAACTCACCTTACAGTCTGGAGGAAGGGAGAGCAGCTGATGTATTTACTGAATTAGCAGTAATTAGTGAAAGAGCCCGTATGTTAAGAGTGGGTTCTGTGCGCTAACAGTTTTGAATGGTATAAAAGACTTCACACCTGAACACAGCACACGTGTGATCATGTCGAGGCAGACCATAGAATGCAGAAACAGGATGCATTTACACTGATACATTTTCACAAGCCAACCTCCCTTTAACTTTTAAAGATCTATTGTGCAAAGGCCTTTTCGTTTATTTTATGTTTTCTCAAAGACCAAACCAGTTGGTGTTGGTAAACAGTCCTCCAGTTATCAAGCTCAACATTACGAGTTATTTAGGTTTATTATTAGCATTACCTTTATTATATGACGCTAACTAGGTAGGCCTTTATGTATACACACATCCCTCGCAAAACATGACTGAATGCTTTTTCACTAGCAAAGACTATACCTGGGGTCTAGTTATGTGAGAGAGTAACTGGGACTGGGAGAACAGACAGAAAAAGTGTTGGAACAAACCGCTGAGTATAAACAGAGTTTCTGGGGAAAGTAGAGGTGTGGTTGAGGTGGAGATAAGATGTCGATAAGATGTTAATTGAACACATTAACTTAATTCCATTAGCAAAGACCACTATGTAGAGTTGATTTTTTTACTAAATTGAAATAGATTTCCGTCTCTGTAGTTTAGGGATCTGAGTAGGGATCCCTGAAGATGAATTATGTGAGTTATGTTGTTGCAGATGTATGAAGAATGGGCTTGAGATGCGCAGCAACTAAGGGCTTGAATTTTGTAGTCTGGGATCTGGGTCTGGCACTTGTGATAGGAGTGGACTGAGTGGTGATCTGATGAGATGCTGGATGTATCCAGGATTTGTCAGAAATGTTTACTGCAAGCCTTTTAACAATATGGAAATGTGGAAGTCCGTTGTTAATGGGCAAATGGTTTCAGAGGCTATAGTTTAACAAAGAAGTTGTTTCCTGAAAAATATGTTGCAGAAGTACTTTTTTTGTGTGAGTATGAGTATAGGTGATGAAGTTACGAAGAGAAATTAAGTAAGGGAAATAGTATAGCTGGTGGCTCTGGAGAAAGGACTTAAAGCTGATACATCTACTCAGAAGTTTGGAAAGAGTTCAGGGAGCGTAACTATTGAGAATGGCTTCTTGTGAAACTATGGAAAGGTTAGCAAGCTGAGAATTTGGAAGAATATTTTTATTATTGGATGCTATAGGCACACAGCAGCAACAAGTAGAAATGTAAGCAAGTTTGCTGCTTACTTTTTATTTTCTTATTTCAAGTTTTGCAAGTCTTTGGAAGAGCTTAACAGTCACATCAAAACCACAACACATGACTCTGTAGGTTAGAGACTACTGTGCTTCCGTCTGTTTGGTCCTCATTCTTCTTTATCAAGTTCCGGCACATAATAGACTATAGATTTAACGGGAGCACAGGGTGCCCTATTTGCCCATAATGAAAATCAATGGCATGGACTCCATTTGGAATGTGGTTTGTAGATTTATCATTTAACACAAGCTACACTTTTCTCAAGTGGGGGCCTCTTTCTGTTCGTTTAGACAGACTTTGCACAGGCAGCACATCAATTTGTTGGATAAAGGATAAGTTGATGGCGGCTGATCTCCGATCTCAGAGCATCCAAGAGAGTCTAAGGGTCTTGATAACGCCCCAAACCTTTTAGGTGCATTGGCATGTAGCTGAAGGAAAGACACTTTGCTACATTTCTTAAGGTTTTAAGAGGCACATGGAAATAACATGATAAAAGGCCAATTTTATGATACATGCAACTCTATCAATGACTGTGGGTGACCAACTGTTGAGTTTAAAAAAATATGATTAGGGAGGGATCACTTGAAGGTAACTCAAGAGGGTCACAGCGTGTTTGTTACAGGACTGTAAAACACCTTCTTCAATCTTTTTGTAAAAAAATCCTGTTCTTTTTATCCGAAAGCACTAGTTACATGCAACTAGGCAAGGCAATTTTATTTTATATAGAACAATTCATACACTGGGTAACTCAAAGTGCTTTGCATGCTAAATGCTCAATGTAAGAACAAGCCTGCATAGTGCCTGCATCAGTCCATTTCTCTATGCATTGTGACCAATCTGAAGATCTCAGTAAAAGCACACAGACACATATTCCTATCATCCTGTGGTGCAGAGGAAATTGCATTTTAAGCTTCTTAAGCAGTGGGTGATCAGCTGACTGGAGGTGGGGAAAGGTCAGGAGGAGGTCCCAAACTGTGAGACACCAAAGGGCACCACTGGAAAGAGACATATGAAGGACTCTGAAACATATTCATCTATCAAAATCAAACAAAATGCCTCAGACTACTTTCTCATCTACAAACTACAAGGGGCTCGGCCAGGATTCTAAGATTCTGGGCGGACCCCTTTTTTTTTTTTTTTGTGACACAAGAGCTTGTTGTGATAAGTGTAATAAAATAATGCCATTTATGTGTTTATGAACCCAAGACAATTTGTTATAGCCAAAAGGCAAACAGGTGAATATATTTGTATTACTTAAACATTAATATCTCGGATATCTATTTTTATGTTAGTAGATATTATCTGACATAAACATTTGTATTCCAAAGAAAAGGCCATATTATTGTAAACGTAAACTTGGAACTGTAACCAAAGAAAAAAAATAGATTTGTAACTGTAAACTGTAAAGAATTTTCAGAATCTTAATTTTTGCTGCTTTTCTTTTCACAAGTTATGCTTACAATAATTTTTTTCATCATTGTTTCGGAGTCGTTTTTATGGGGTTGGCCCATTTGCTAAAGTGACAGGAAGAAGAAGAAGAAGAAGAAGAAGAAGAAGAAGAAGAAGAAGAAGAAGAAGAAGAAGAAGAAGAAGAAGAAGAAGAAGAAGAAGAAGAAGAAGTTTTATTTATATAGCACCTTTCCGTAGGTCGCTTTACATTTCACAAATACAGTACATTCAGACACTTACATATACATCTATGTATGCACATCACATAATAAATATAATTGCATTATCCAAAATGCATATTAAATAGATATAAGTTGGGCCACAGTGGATCAGGCATGGCCGCCCAGAAGTAGACTGGCCTAAGGTCTGTCACCTGAGAGCTAGGTAAACTGTGGCCACAGTGTGGGTCTCTGGAGCAGCTGCTCCCTCCTGGAGACCTACTGGGAGGATAGTGCAGTGGTCCTTTAAACATTGCTAGCCAGCAAGACTAGGACTACAGAGACCGGGCTGGGAAAGCTCAGAAAGTGGCAGGAGGGAGCACAGAGGACCAGTGGAGGCTGTAGACCGGGAGTTTTGTGCATCAGGACTTCTGAAGTCCTGCGGCACCTGCAGCACCTGTAGCACCTGTAGCATGTTCACACTTCCTTTTCTGAACATGAGATTCATCTGCACCTGACCACTCTGTCTGGTGACTCCTGTTATCCTGTCTTTGCACAGACAGAAAAAGAAAAGAGTGATTCCAAAATTGAAATGATATGATAAGAACATGCAGACTGTTTAAATCAATCAGTATAATTGTTGATTTAACAGACGATGAAACCTGCAAATGCTCCCCTAGAGTGACAGATCTTTATCTAAGGCCCGTTTACTTCTGGACAGACATGCCTGATCCACTGTGCCCCAAAATCCAACCAATGGGCATTGAGCCCACCCCCTGTAAAAACCAGGGTCAGGAAGCAGCAAAAGGGTAGGCTAGTTTATATAGAAAAGTATCACAAAAAATCTAAATTTTAATGAATTTAGGACATTTACAATAGTTTTGGTGTTTTATTTTAAAAACTTCTGCTGGAAACTTGAGTGCACTTGACTAACTCACAGCTCTGTGTGCTACAAACTTAGCCAACACATTGAGCTAAACTAAGATGAATAAAAAAAACAATCATCTCTGAAACGCTTCTTTGATTAGAAGGAAAAGCCCAATTTTGAGAGGCAGAATAACAAATTTGTAGCTAAGAGAAAATACCACAAGTCCTACTTAAATTATGGCTCCATCTCACACACTGCCCAAACTCACTTTGTGTAATACGTATGTGGCTAACGGCTATCAAATTAGGCTTTTCCTTTCCACAAAAAAACCCTTGAACTCAGAATAGATGGATCAATAACCCATTTGTAAACCAGCCAGGTGAATAAGTCCTATTTGTGCACGAGGAAGACCAAATGCATGGCATCACAAATGACAGTGGCATGAAAACTATATTAATTTGAGAAGATTTCAAATGTCACAACATGATTTTTATCTGGATAAAAGTCAAGGCATAATATTCAGCGATCACAACAAAAGTTCAGGGCTCCCACTGACTCAACATTAGGGTGTTTAAGGAATTATGGAATTTGATTATTAGATTGCTAATTTGATTAAAACATTGCTGAGTTCGAAAGTGTATATCATGAATATGTTATGGCCATCTCTATCAATGACCCAATCATTGCACGTTTTGAATTGTCAAACCAAATTTTTTCACATGTAGCTGTTAATTTTTTTCACCATTTTGAGATTTTAAACCACTACTCAGACGAAGCTAAAGGCCCCATCAGCAGATTGAGGTGGTGTTTCTACCGTGATTCGGAGGCCAGGGCTTGACTGGAGCGAGGAGGCGGCTACTTGTAAGAATGTAATTACCCCCGGCCCACCCATCTCACCCAGTCTGACACCCAATAATAAAACTTTGATGTGCTCCTCTCAAAAAGTAGCTGCAGCCACTAATCACAATTGATTGCAGCCACTTAGGCGAGGAGCGCTCATCATCTGTGCCATCACCAGACCACCGTCAGGCTGCGCATACAGAAATATTCAAGTCTGACGCTGGCATGGAAAAAGAGAATGAATCAGGAGTGGAAAAGTAAGATAAAAACAGGCTTGAAATATATATATATATTTCAAGCCTGTTTTTACATACTTATTACATGTTTTTATATATATATATAATAAGTATTTTGAATATTGCAATAACAATAAATATATTTGAAGGTTCTTTGACAATTGTTAAACTGATAAAAATATAAAGAATTATAAGGCCCTAGACTATCTAACCATTTGTCAAAGCAAAATAAAAATAAAAAAATTAACACAGACTAAAATGTACTAAATGTAGGAATAAACCAGGTCTAAACCACTCCTTTTGATTGGGTCCAAAGTGCTCCACAGTTTGATTTAAGGCTTTGATTAGGTGATGATTTTCAAAGATAAAAAGTAAATGTCTGTGGAAGCCCATAACATTATTGGGATACCCATTGTTCCTGGAGCAATGTCTGTTGTATTTGAAACCAGACCACTTAAGTGTTAAGATTTCTGAAGGTGGACTTGCTGTTTTTTTGAGAAGGTTCTCAAAAAAAAAGCATTGCATGTTATGATTTTAACTATTTTGGTAACATGACTCAAAATAATGACTAAATATATTGAGATGCTGTTATGTGATTTTCCACTGATTCAGTATACTGTGTTACTGATGTTACTGGTCGTCCTCATTTCCATCACTGTTAAATCAAGTCCAGTGGAAGTACTCTGTTGTATTTGCTACCTGCCCTTGTCAGTTCATCTCCACAGTGTATTGAACACAGCTGTATCACAGTTATCAGATACCACATCCTCGAAGTCCTTTCACTCTGGGCACAGCTGACGATCCTTCCCTTTGTCAGACATCTGTTCTGTCCTTCTGCTGCGCTCTAATTTGATCAAAACGAGAGCGAACACACAGGACAAAGGGCCACAGAGCTAAAGGTTGTCTCTTATTTGTCTGAAGTACATTGAAAGGTTGTCTTCAGTAACTGCAACAGAAATATCTGGACAATATCTAGGTTTCTCTTTCAGTTCTTCTGTTAGTTGCTCTAATGTACTGCTGTGTTGTGGCTATTAATGGTCTTGTTTGTGCCCACACTGTTGCCTAACATCAATGAATTACATCCTTTATTTCCAAAACCTGCAATTACTTATGGTAGCCCTGCAGGGACATGCTGTTGTCTGTCAATAAACCCAAAGGAAATGGGGCAGAGTTCACCTGTAACAATAATAACAAAACAACAAACAAAATCAATTGAGTTTATAAATGTCATGCATGATTGTGTGCTCAATTTTCTCCTCCTTTACCTTTAGCAACAGGAACAGGAAGTTACTGTAACTGAGTTCTGTGGAGTCTTAAAAGGGTGCTCTCAACATGACCCCCCTTTCTTCCACCCACACCTTTATTCATTTTAATCTATAGACAACCAGCCAACTACAAACTGGTGGAAACTGTTTGGACTTTTTCAAATATGTAGAACACTTTATCAAAATAAACTTAATGAGATGGATTGTTGTTATTATAAACTTACATTTACATTTAGCAGAGACCTTTATCCAAAGCAACTTACATTAAGTGTATTCACCAGTGTTACAGCTGGAACACCACTGGAGGCAAGGTGGGTTAAGTGTCTTGCCCAAGGACACAACGACAGTATAAATTGTGGGAAGAGCGGGAATTAAACTGTCAACCTTCTGGTTATAGGACGACCACGCTACAACTGAGCCACTGACTAAACCTAATGCTTTCAAAGCCATATTAACAATTAAAATATTATAATCACCTGTGCCATTAATACTTTCAGTCAGTGGTGTGTTGAACACGGTTTTTAAAGCAGAAGTGCATTCATAAAATGTAGTTTTATTGAGCAAATACAATCAACACATGCAAGAGCTGCACTTTGGACGGGAGGCTGCGTGATCTGAGCCAAACTACACTTGTCTTGTTCATGAACTGCCTGACTTAAATGCAGCTGCTGCTGTCGGCTGCTCTTTTCTACAATCCAGGCGAGGCGAACACAGCTAATGTTTCACAGACAAATGCCAAAATTGTTATATACTATGGGCTACATACTTTTTACATATATGTTAAACTGTATACAAGAAAAAAAAAGGAGTGCACCTTTAAATGCAGATCATATCTCCCTCTGCTCCTCTGAGGACTGGAGACTACTTCCATTTTGGTTATCCATTGCTCATAAACCCTGGCTTCCTTCTGGCTGTAGAATTACCACAGCTTTCTCTATGACCAGCGCTAAAGCAGAGCAAAATTAAGTCCAAAAAGTTGCACGCAAGCAGCTAGGTTCTGTGTGCGGGAAAGGGGACGGGATGAGAGCGCATGTACAGACACAAAAACTGGAGAAACAGAGACCCTTTGATCAGAGTCATCAGTTTTTAATTGAAGTTCATTAACTTGTTTTTTATTGCGCATGTTCTTATTGGTTGAGATATGTGCAGACACCTACTGCACTAATGCGCAATAAAATGGTTGTCGGCGTTAATTAATTAATGTATCAACTAGCCCAGCCCTAATGTATATTTATCAGGCTTTGAGTGACTAGCCTGAATTTCACAACAAACTAAATGTTGCTTAGTTGGTCTGTAATTTTTTTACATTTATTTGATTGGGACAGTGCATGTTGATGAACATACATCATACACTAGATCAACACTCTCACACGTTCATACACCAGATCAACACTCTCACACGTTCATACACCAGATCAACACTCTCACACGTTCATACACCAGAGCGACACTCTCACACGTTCATACACCAGAGTCACACTCTCACACGTTCATACACCAGAGCAACACTCTCACACGTTCATACACCAGAGCGACACTCTCACGTGTTCATACACCAGAGCCACACTCTCACACGTTCATACACCAGAATCACACTCTCACACGTTCATACACCAGAGCGACACTCTCACACGTTCATACACCAGAGCGACACTCTCACACGTTCATACACCAGAGCGACACTCTCACACGTTCATACACCAGAGCGACACTCTCACACGTTCATACACCAGAGCGACACTCTCACACGTTCATACACCAGAGAGACACTCTCACACGTTCATACACCAGAGCGACACTCTCACACGTTCATACACCAGAGCAACATTCACACGCTCATACACCAGATCAACACTCTCACACGTTCATACACCAGAGCGACACTCTCACACGTTCATACACCAGAGCAACATTCACACGTTCATACACCAGATCAACACTCTCACACGTTTATACACCAGAGCGACACTCTCACACGTTCATACACCAGAGAGACACTCTCACACGTTCATATACCAGAGCAACATTCACACGTTCATACACCAGATCAACACTCTCACACGTTCATACACCAGAGCGACACTCTCACACGTTCATACACCAGAGCGACACTCTCACACGTTCATACACCAGAGCGACACTCTCACACGTTCATACACCAGAGCGACACTCTCACACGTTCATACACCAGAGCGACACTCTCACACGTTCATACACCAGAGCAACATTCACACGTTCATACACCAGATCAACACTCTCACACGTTCATACACCAGAGCGACACTCTCACACGTTCATACACCAGAGCGACACTCTCACACGTTCATACACCAGAGCAACACTCTCACACGTTCATACACCAGAGCGACACTCTCACACGTTCATACACCAGAGCAACACTCTCACACGTTCATACACCAGAGCAACATTCACACGTTCATACACCAGAGCGACACTCTCACACGTTCATACACCAGAGCAACACTCTCACACGTTCATACAGCAGAGCGACACTCTCACACGTTCATACACCAGAGCAACACTCTCACACGTTCATACACCAGAGCGACACTCTCACACGTTCATACACCAGAGCGACACTCTCACACGTTCATACACCAGAGAGACACTCTCACACGTTCATACACCAGAGCGACACTCTCACACGTTCATACACCAGAGCGACACTCTCACACGCTTCATACACCAGAGCGACACTCACACGCTTCATACACCAGAGCGACACTCTCACACGCGTTCATACACCAGAGCGACACTCTCACACGCTTCATACACCAGAGCAACATTCACACGTTCATACACCAGATCAACACTCTCACACGTTCATACACCAGAGCGACACTCTCACACGTTCATACACCAGAGCGACACTCTCACACGTTCATACACCAGAGCAACACTCTCACACGTTCATACACCAGAGCAACATTCACACGTTCATACACCAGAGCGACACTCTCACACGTTCATACACCAGAGCAACACTCTCACACGTTCATACACCAGAGCGACACTCTCACACGTTCATACACCAGAGCAACACTCTCAAACGTTCATACACCAGAGCGACACTCTCACACGTTCATACACCAGAGCGACACTCTCACACGTTCATACACCAGAGCGACACTATCACACGTTCATACACCAGTGCAACACTCTCACACGTTCATACACCAGAGTCACACTCTCACACGTTCATACACCAGAGCGACACTCTCACACGTTCATACACCAGTGCAACACTCTCACACGTTCATACACCAGAGCGACACTCTCACACGTTCATACACCAGAGCGACACTCTCACACGTTCATACACCAGTGCAACACTCTCACACGTTCATACACCAGAGTCACACTCTCACACGTTCATACACCAGTGCAACACTCTCACACGTTCATACACCAGAGTCACACTCTCACACGTTCATACACCAGAGCGACACTCTCACACGTTCATACACCAGAGAGACACTCTCACACGTTCATAAACCAGAGCGACACTCTCACACGTTCATAAACCAGAGCGACACTCTCACATGTTCATACACCAGATCAACACTCTCACACGTTCATAAACCAGAGCGACACTCTCACATGTTCATACACCAGAGCCACACTCTCACACGTTCATACACCAGAGGGACATTCACACACGTTCATACTCCAGAGCTGTGTCACTGGAGTCAAGCTGAGTTAAGTGTGTCGCCCAAGAACACAGTGAAAGTATGAACAAAAGGGAGAGTAAATCTCACCGTTTGCAAGTTAGGCAGTGTGTAAGTGCAAAAAGGGGTGGTAAAAAAATGAGCGCAAGTGAAAGCATAGCTAAATACAGTAAGTGTCATGCCAAGTTCAGCTGTTCCAACTTTAACTGACTTTGAGAACTTTGTACATTCAAAATCTATTGTGTTTCCTTCCGCAGCACTAAAGGATGCTCGCTTCCAGCTGGTCAACTTTTCCGACAATGAGCTGCGGGTGTCTCTGTCTAACGTCTCGCTGTCGGATGAGGGTCGATATGTTTGCCAGCTCTACACGGACCCACCACAGGAGGCCTACGCTGACATCACTGTGCTAAGTACGCCCACAGACTCAAACTTAATCGATGATATAGGATCAGGCACAACAACATTTGGCTTTGTAAATTCAATATGCAATTTCATGCTCTATGTTTCATTCGACTGTTGTGTTAAGGTCATGTTAAGAGGCCAGCTACACAAATCCATGAAAGCTACATTTGGAATATTGATTGTTTTAGACCAAAACAGCCATGAATTATTTTTGCATTAAATTTTAAGATCTATACCACAACCTATTCTTCAACTATCGGGTTATACAGTACATTTTCCCGGAGCCTTTGTCAACACTAATCAATTTTCACTTTTGAATTCTATTGTACAAAGCCTTGGTTTGTCTATTCTAGTCTTTGGGTTATTGTAGTAGTGACACTTTTCTGTTTTGGTAGAATCAGAAAACAAATATGCTACATTTTGTCCTTTTGTCTGTTTTAGTACCTCCCACTAACCCCATCATTGAGGCCAGGGATGAGGTTCTGAGCGAAGGTAACGAGACTGAGATGACATGCACGGCCATGAGCAGTAAACCTGCTGCCACCATCAGATGGATGAAGGGGGACAAGGAGCTGCCAGGTCGGTTCACCCAGACACACACTTGGTCAGCTGTTAGTCAGGTGACATACTAATGCAATTGTGAGGAGAGTCAGAGGGAAGGGTTTTATATTCTTCACTATGACCACCCCAATCAATACTGTCACTAATTGGAGTAGGTTAAAATAAATAGAGAAGAAGAATTTAATAATATAGGAAAAGTGACTAGGTGCATCAAGATGATAAGCCTTGTTTCCACTGTGGGGTTGGTACAGGTCGGGAGTTGGCTCAGTTGTGTGCTAGCTTCCCTGCTGGATGCTTATGGATTTGTTAGAAGCCCAGAATTTAAAACGTCCTGTAGCACAATAGCCACAACTTGGGGTTTATTAGGTAAGTAATTACCCACTGTATTTACATAGGCTTTGTATTAGCACGTCTCAGTTTGTCTTGTCTAGCAGCAGCACTGTGCCGTCCATCTTGTTCAGTTGTTATTTACATAAAAGTTTAACTGTTACTTAGCTTCTATATGATGAGAAGTCGGCAAAAGAGAGGGATAGCCACACAAGCAGTGTAGTAGCAGCAACGGTGACGCACTGGTGTGAATTGACGCTTTAAGTAACACGTGACGTGAGTAACACACTTGCGAGGCGCTTTTGGTGTGAATTTGGGGTGAGGCTTTGCTGTGTACTGTATCTTGTGAATCACTGGTAGGCCTACTGCTTTTTGAAATGAACAGCAAATGACTTTCAATAGTTTCCATTAAACCAGTGTGGATTGTGGTGGGCAGTCTGTTGGCACTGGGACCACTTCCAAGCCTTCATCAAAGCTACAGCTGAGCGTCAGAAGCGTGAGGAGCTCAGGGCTGAAAAGGAGTCCTGCCAGGCTGCTCCACCTTCGAGTACAGACGGCCACGCACTAAAGACTTCCAAACAAAGGTCTAATCAAAAGCTGGGCCCCGAGCTGCTTCACCCCGCACTGCAGAGCTTTGAACCATCAGGGGTCAGATCTGAGAGCTGTGGAGTAGGCCAAGGTTAGTCTCAGCATAAGACTAGCTGTCAGTAGCCTTGCCAAAAAATAAATTTGTGGTTTTCCTTTCTCCTAAAGACAGAAGTTGACCCCTGTGATCAGAAACTGTAACTAAAATGTATTAATCGTGAACTGGCTCTTTGAACTGAGACAACACAACAGAAGTAGTTAGCAGGTATGCCTCACAGAAAGAAAGCCAAAAGTTTGACCCACATTAGTGAATCTAAATTGTAAGAACAGTAAAGTAAATTAATGAGGTTGTCTGAGAGTGAACTACCTTACACCCAATGCAGTGGGGCTTAAGCCCACAGCAACCCGTAAAAGATAAGCAGAAGAAAATGAATCAATAAGTGATTGCATTAGTACGATGAAAAACATCTTTGGCTGAGGTGAGTGCTTCCATCCTTGGTTTAGAACAGGCACACTTGCCCAACTATATACGATCCGTATACTTTGCATAATAGATGGGACCATTCAACGTGCATATTCCAGAAATGCAACCGAGGACCACGACACAAAATCAATGTTGCTAGGGTCACGTTCTTTATTGTACTGTCCTGGTGCTAAGCAATTCACGCTTCGTGTAAAAAAAGGTGCAAAATCAAAGGGCACATTGGGATTGAGTGTATTGTCATCAGACTTGATGGCGTAACTGGGGCACAGGCACAGATTCTTACAGATATCTTACAAAGTGTCCTGAGATTATGGTACCTTTTTTTTAACCACAGAGAAAAAAAGATTCATGGCAAATCCCTTCTATTTAGGGATGGACAGAATAGGTTAATGTGCATGTGTGTGTATGTTAAGGTAAATAATTAATAAAATAGAGTGTTTTTATGTGTTCAAATGGCACACAAGGAAAATATTTAAATATTGTTTTTTTACTGTCAACGGCCCTCCATTGTTGAAATATTACCTCACCTTGACACGTAGCCTTTATTTTTCAGTATTTTTCAAATACATAAATAAACTTTTAGCGGCTTTAATAATGTTAATTTCATATAGGACATAGCCCACTCCAATATTTGCCATGGCCTGTTTTGGTGACAAGGCATTAAAAATAAAATGCTGTGCTGCTCGGCTCTGCTGTAGCTGAAAATGTAGAAGAAAAAGAAATAGCCAAAAGATGAAAGATGAGCAAAGGGATCAGCTGAGTCGGCCTGACTCCTGACACCGACGCTGAATTACTGTACTAAATTGCCTTTGGCCCGGGCTATTTGCCTGGAAGACTTATTTTTTAATTAAAGGTCCCCAGAATTTAACTAAATTACCTCGAGGGATAATCAGACTCTCTTAAATAGCATTTAAAGGTTACAATTGTCGCGCTGGCCAATGTAAATCCAACCAATATGAGCTTGGACATTATCCCACTATTACCATCTCCACTTGTTTAGTGATTTATGAACATGAGCCCAGAGTGGTGCTATCTCAGCTCTTAAGCCCACAGAAAGCCATAAAAGCACAGGAAGCTCCATCTCTTGTGAGAGAAAAGGCGGCCGGTGTTTGAGTGACAGGGAGCAGGCAGCCATTAGCCTCCAGCCTGAGGAGAGGACCACAGGGTGAGTTCAATTACCCCGCTCCGCCCCAACTGGGACGCACTCAGTCTGGATAAAATACAAGTTTGGACAAAGCAAAACGATAGAAGGGCAGAGCTATATGTTTTATTTAAAATGACAGCACCACTAGAAATAGTTTTAAGTTGTGTTGTGTGAGCGCAATAACATATGAGTTGTATGAGTAGTAGTTGTGCGTTTGCAATTGCTTGGTATTCATTATTACTAGACCATTTATATTCATAGTATTGCTGCTGTTTTTTGTCAGCAGGTTTGAGGTAATTCTACATAGAGCTCTATGTCTATGCACTATGTCCTGATCCATTGCACTAGTGTCTGTATATAGCTTACTGTATATTTTGTGTGCCCATACATCTAAATGTACATATCCATCTGTATATTAGGGCCAAAGTTACTATACTATACTATACTATTGCAGTACAGTCTAACTGGAAAGATCCATTTGTAATATATAGTCATGTTTATAGTAAAAATATATAGTATTTACTGTTTAAACTGAACATTTTGCACATCTTTTTGCACTTCTAATTCAAGGCTGCATAATGCATAATGTTGAGCTGTATGAATGAAGTTAAATCTAATCTAATCTACACAGCACCAGTGCAGACCTTAAACAGACAAACTCCATTGAGCACTTTAATTCCACAATCATTGAGCTAAGTGTCATTCAGATCAATTTCCCTGAGCCTTATCGTGCACCAGGCAAGGGTCTAGACCGGGGTCTATACTATTAGCTCTGCCCAGCACATCACCTTGAAGCTCTTACACTAGTCAATAAAGCAGCAAGACATGTAAAATAAAGAGACATGTACAAAAGGAACTCATTTTTTCTACCGCTTTGTCCTGTTAGGGGTCGCGGGTGACTGGAGCCTATCCCAGCAGCTTTGGGCCTTAAAAAAAACAAAAGGAACTGTTGCCACAAATTTGCTGGAAACTGTGGAAATGTGCTCACGGCTTTTCTAAGGATTATTTTGTATTACTATTGCTGTCCATGTTGAATTACGTCATTTTCCCGGAACTCTGCATGCAACTAATTATTTTTTGCTCCTTTATGTCAAGCACCACAAGAATGTCTCTTTAATATGTCTGCTCATCAGCTCATGTCAAAGGAACTTGTCTGAAGCCCTCTGACCACACTTGAACTCAAAAAGTCATTTGCTGAATTACAGTCTTGGATGTCAGACCAGTACCTGTAAGTGTAATGAGTAACTGATAGAAAACACCTTTGTGGAGTGACACAGGAGCCTTATCCCAGTTATGACTTTTTTCAGGATACAACGCGTATATGAGCACAGCTTTCACACTTTTGCATGTTTAGAATGCCTTTTGTCCGATCAAAGCTCAATCAACTATGATTACAATTAAACACCACTGTTTTGAGGCAATTGGTCACATCAGTCAGTAGATGAAGCAGTGACTGTAAATGATATGATTTTTTTAACCTTTGAAATACAGTAGTATTTAGTAAGGTCTATTGGACATGTTAACATGCACTGTGCCATTCAAACAGCTGGTATTTGGTATCAAAAGGTGTCACAGAAGGACATGTATAAAGACATCACCTGACCCTGTGATGTAAGGACCCTGATCTAGGTCCCATTTTAGTCCCGTTTGAGGCGTGTATAGCTGTTTATTCATGACAACCGGCTCTTTACAGCAGCCACATCACAGCCTCTGCTCCGGCAGCATCCAAAGAGACAGCTGTCACCGCAGCCTTGCCATCACCACAAAGCTGCAGCGGGGAGCGCCTCCAATCTGTATTTTCTCCACAAATTTGAATAATGGATTCATCTTCCCTCAGCGCAGCCGGCATTACTCTGCAGACCTGTGGTATTTGTTTTATCGATAGACCAAGCTGACTGCTGGTCAATATTTTACCAGTTTACATTTTAAGTCAGCACATGAGACTTTTGCAGGTAAAATGTGTTTATTATTACATTACTGTGTAATAGTCAAATTGTATTTTTACTGACGCATATAAATTGAGCATCGTGTTAGAGGCTGTTTTATATATTGCTTTTAGTCAGAAGCTGCTTGCAATAGACTATTAAAAATAATCCTGTAAGTAATATTACTGATGCAAATAATGTGAGTGATTTAGGCAGATCAACACCAACTGTAGCAAATGGGCAACTAGAACTTTTCATTGGCTCAATGTAGGCCTACGCTGCAGACAGATCCACCAGCCCAGAGCTAGGGCTGTCAGGCAAAGGCTAGACCTCATTCAGCACTCATAAATGTAAGTCACCTGTAATCCATATTTTTTAATTTCCAAACTGAGAATGTTCTAAATGGTCCACTTAGTGTTCACAGCGTTATGTTCAGTGCTGGACCTAATGACACAACAGACTGTGCTCTTCTACAGTGATGGCGCTGACAGAAGACCTCCTCATTGCTCAACTTTTGGTCCATTTGGACATCTATGGTCTGTGTGGCGTTCACAATTTTATTAAACTCTAGCAGAGTTCAGTTTGAAGCTCGCTTTGTGCCAAACTTGGCAATAGTTCAGTTATGTTTGGCAAGTGCACGTTTCAATCTGTCACCGCATCAAACCTTTCCTCAAACACAATAATAAAAGTAGACAGCAGGCCATATTTAACACATCTCAGTCAGCTACTCCAGAATCTGTGTGCAGCTGGTTCACTATGGACAAAACTTATTGAAAGACTACAACAATGAATATAATATGAATAGTATTTCATCTTGTGCTTAGTCCCGTAAGGGGTTGTGGATGACTGGAGCCTATCCCAGCAGCTTTGGGTCTGAGGCGAGGTACTAACCTGGACTGACATTGAAATGGAGACATATGCAGACAGAGAACCATTCACATTCATGCACTAGGAGCGATTTAGACTGTTCAATTCACCTACACATGCATGTCTTTGGACAGTGGGAGTAAGCTGGAGTACCTGGAAAGAACCCACAGTAATATTAATTAATATAAATATTTATTATAATGAGTATAGGAAACTGCAGACACCACTGAGCACCATAGAATATGGTGCTTTGTCAGGGACAGTTTGGCTTGCTATCCATCTCCAGAGGCACATTTTATTTTTATCTAAAAATGTTTCAATCATAAGGTCTGGCCATTTTTTTCCATAATGTAAAGAAATGTAGTTATTGTACAGGCAAAACACCTAGAAAAGTTGCACATAATGGAAGGTTTTTCTATATATTTAGTTTAAGTTGTCAGTTGACAGTTTTTATACAACTTTCCATCCAAAAAACATAATAAAAGTTTATTGCACATTTGCCATTTCTACCGCAGGGAAGCCTCTCTTTTTTACATCTTTAGTTTTCATGCCACGTACTCCAGAGATGCCCAGCTGAACAATGAAAATTCAGAGATGTGTCATTTGAATCACACTTCACTAGCAAGGACCAGTTGGGGCATTTATTGAATTTATATATAATCAGAGAAAAGTGATGAGAAGATGGAGGATGAAGCGTGGTAAGGATTTGAGTGATGATAGCCAGGATGAGACTCAGTGTGGGGGTTCACCCAGCTGAGTAGGGACCCCCTTTTTAGGACTAGTTATGGGAGAGAGGACACTGAAAGAAAATAGGTAGTGAGAAGAGAAAAGGGGACTGGGAGCGTGGGGTCGAGAGAACAGAAACAAACAGTGAAGAATAAAACTGAAATGTACAAATAGGGCTTCTGGAAAAATTATAGGTGTGGTTGAGGTGTGGTTAAGTAGCTAAGGTGTATTTACAGAGGCGTAGTTGAAGTGTGGCCTTGCTCCCAAACCTAAGTTAACACATTAACTTCATTAGTTTTTTTTTTCTAAATATGGAGTTTACTTCTAGCTTAACAAATTCACAAGCCTATTATACTGTATATATCAAGGTGACTGTGCAGTTCTTTATTCCACTACATGTTACAGACTACTCAGAAGTAGGACAAATTAACAATAGTAATCAATCTCTTTTTGGTCATGTCCATTGCCTGGAACCGTCTTTCTCATTTTCTCTAAAAATGATAAGCCTTCACCTTCAATGCATTGCATTACTGTGCCACATTACAGCACTGTCCTTCATCAGACTCGATTTACTTTTCCAATTCTGGCAATGAAGCACAAAAGGTGTCCAAACAATAAATCTTGCCTCATAAAGCCTAATAAGTGGTTCACAGTCCCACGATCGGCCATGACAGCCCAACATTTTTATCCGATTCACCCTCAACAGTTCTTCTCAAGGACGCCTCTCTTGTGCATATTCTGTGAGGCCATTTTGCTCAAAGCCAAACAATTTTTTCAAGACTTGTAAAAGGAAGATTTTTTTCATTTTATTTAATTTTTTTTTCAAGCAGCCTTCACTCATTTTAAAAGTTGGTGAAAGTTTGATGAAAGATTCTTTTAACAGAAGTTTCCCAAGTGGATTCAAGGTTTCCTAAAAGTCCCAAATTTTTGCTTTTAATTCATCGCTTTGTTGATTTGAGGTTGAGGTTGTGCCAAAATAAAACTTTAAGAGGTTTTGTAAAAAAATCACAATGTTTAATCATTTTTCTAAGAAACCATTCATTTGTTACTAAAAATAAAAAGTAAAAACAGAATTGCTTCTTTTTGGCATGTGTTTTTGTCATTGTGACCTGACTGTAGCTAAATCCCTGAAGACCAACACATTTCAATTTCAGACCTTTTCTGGGAGTAACTTTGAAAGGTTTAGTCATGCAGTTTTTGCAATAAAATGAATTTGTTCAACATTTGGCAACCAAATCCTGACTCCAGCCAGGACAGGGCTTTGTAAGTCAGCAGCACCAATGATAGACTATAGTAAAAATGCTGAGCATTGGAAATGGACAAATTACGGATGAATAAACTACCCTGTGTTATTGATCAAAAGCCAAATGCATGCTACTATAAAATTAAATACCACAACATATTGTAGAAGGAATTATTATACTGACAATAGTTTCTCAATAAAACACATCCAAAAATTTGCTTTTAATCATCCAGTCAATCATTTTAGTTTGAGCCAAAATAAACCTCAGGAGTTTTGTAAATTTTTCTAAAGATAATTTTCCTCCCAGTAAGACACCATTTAATTATTTAAAACGGTTTACAGTTACATTTACGGTTGCTTTTTGCCTGCACAATTTTTAGACAGAATTTGGACAGACATTAGTTCAAAGTGTCCTGTGTAGCTAAACTCCCCAAAGCCATTCCATTCTCAATTTTAGAATTTTCCTAAATCTTGCTTTTAATGAATTGCTTTGTCAGTGTGAGTTTGAGCCAAAATAAACCTCAGAAGTTTAGACAATTTTTTACCAATTTTCAACCTTTCTATGAGAAACTATTCACTCTGTTCACTTTTTGCCATTTCTTGACAATTTTGACAGACATGGTAATGTATTAGTTCAATGTGCTGTGTAGCTAAAAAGTACCTCAAAGCAATTCCATTTTTTTTTTCAAATGTTAGAAGTTTTCTGAGAATATCTTTTAAAAGTTTAGACAATCACTTCCAGGTAACTGAAAGAGACAATTTGCTTTCCTTGCTTTTTTTTAAGCAACCCAGAAACCAAAATCTGAATCAGGCCAATACCCAAACATATTATACTATGTGGTTATTGTACAGTCTGGAAACCATTATAATGACATATAAAAAATAAAAAAATTAAAATGAAATAAGTTCATAATCTTTCTTTTAATTAATTACTTTGTCAATTTAAGGTTGTAACAAAGTAAACCTCCAATTGGCACACTTTTTAAAAAAAAATTCAAAACTTTTAGTGAGAAACCATTAAATCTTTTTTATAATTATTATTAACACAAAATTGCTGTTTTTTGCCATTTTTTTGAGAATTTTGACAGACATGTTTTTGTTCTATAAATGTCTTATGTAGCTAAACCCCTTAAACCCATTGTAAATTCAGGTTTAGCAAGAAGTTAGTGGGATATATCTGGAACTAGCTTCTATGGAGCCTGCATGTCCTTCCTGTGGTACCGTGGGGCTTTTGGGTACTCCGACCTCCCCCCAAAGACATGCATAATGTTGACTTTGCTTAAAATGTCCCATAGTGAATGAATGTGGCAGTGAATGGTTGTCTTTCAGTGGATGTTTCTAAGGGGCTGTGATTATACTTATATTATACTTATTATTTACTGCTAAAATGAGTTAATTCCAATATAAGCAATCTTCAGTTCTTCTGTACAATCCCAAAGACTTAATTTTTTTCACAAATTATTTTGAAAACACCGTTTATTGTGACAGTTTTTGGTCTGACCATATCTCTGTCAGCGTTTTTACCCTCTCACCAATTGACTTCCCAAGATGAGCTATTTTTCTGGACTCCCAGGAAGTGTGCAGTAACTGAGCGCGATCAGGAGCCGTAGATTATGGTGTCAAATATGCTTTGGCATGGTTTGGATTGTCAGTGAGAGTGCACCCAAAGTGTGGTTGACTAGTGATTGTTGCCTCATGCCCAAAGCAGTTTCAGTAGGCTCTTGCAACCTACAAACTATAACAGGATACCGAGTAGAAAACAATCAAATTACATACTTCTACTTTTTTAATCTCTTGATTTGTCTTTATGTTTCTCACAGGAAAACCCAAAGTGGACCTGAGCTACGACAGGATGTACACAGTGACCAGCCGGCTCTCGTTTACTGTCAGCAAAGAGGATGACGGCGTACCTGTGATGTGCATTGTGGACCACCCCGCCGTCAAGGACTTTCAAGCTCAGAAATACCTAGAAGTGCAGTGTAAGTCTCCCTTTTTGCGTATCGTCATGCTTCATTGTCTTTCCAGATGACATCACTTTGAAAATGAGACTGCCATAGACGAGAGAGTGTTCCTTCTCACTAATTAAACAGAATAGATTTGCCACTTTCCTCTCAGCTCAAACTTTGGAGTGTGCAGAGAGTGTGCAGCGGTGTCGTTGCAGGCCAATCATGGCTGTGCACAGATGAGAATTATAAAAAGTGGAAAATGACACAGCCCTACACAAGACTCTTCTATATAAGCTAATTAAACCACATCCATTTTCTCATACAGTGCCATTGAATGAAACCTTGACTACAGCATTATTCGACATTCACTAACTGTGTGTGCAAATGTTGTTAGTCTCCGAACAATGTACGTCTAATTAAGAAATGGAGGACCGCTCATTTTTCAGGCTACAACTTGAAGGAGAGATTGCAATGAGGAGCTGTAGATCTGCAACGAGACACCGACTAACAGAGATCTCTGTGAAAGAGAATTCATTCTTCAATCCATGCTTCTGAGAGTAAAAATGTACTGTGTGACACTCAGTGGCTGTTTGTAATGTGTATAATGAAGTCAACAATTCAATCAAAAATGGAGATAGTCACTAACAGTTAGGCTCAAAGGACACATACCGTTACTAAGATGAATGTGTAGAAGCCCATAAACTGCACAAAAAGGTAAACAAATGCAAATGCTAATATAGCCGTGAGCGGCAATGATTGGCAATGATGCTACCTGCTCCTGGTGCCAAGGTTGTACTGTGATGCTATCTCAGTTGGGGTTCTTCAAGTAGCTTGCAAAATTTTGGGAAAATACAGCATGTACAGCTCATGAGAATTGTGATTTTTTTTTTTTTTTTTGCCATTTTTCAGAGAATATTAATGATAACACAAAAACATATTTTTCACTAATAGTTATTGGTTGGGTGAAGCCATTTTTTGTCAAACAACTGTGTTTACTCTTTTTTAATCATAATGACAACAGAAACTACCAAAATGACTCTGATCAAAGTTAACATACCCCAGTTCTTAACACTGTGTATTCCCACCTTTAACATTAATGACAGTTTGAAGTCTTTTGTGGTAGTTGTGGATGAGGCTCTTTATTTTCTCAGATGTAAAGCTGCCCAACCTTTTTGGCAAAAAGCCTCCAGTTCCTGTAAATTCTTGGGCTGTCTTGCATGAACTGCATGTTTGTGATCTCCTCAGAGTGGCTTAATTATATTGAGGTCAGGAGACTGAGATGGCCATAACCTTCACTTTATGCTGCTGGAGCCAATGACAGGTCGACTTGGCCTTGTGCTTTGGATCGTTGTCATGTCCAAGTACGTCCCATGTGCAGCTTCCGGGCTGATGAGTGCAAATGTTTCTTCCAGTATTTTCTGATAACATGCTACATTCATCTTGCCATCAATTTTGACCAAGTTTCCTGTGCCTTTGTAGCTCACACATCCCCAAAAACACCAGTGATCCACCTCCATGTTTCACAGTAGGAATAGTGTACCTTTCATCGTAGGCCTTGTTGACTCCTGTCTAAATTTACAACAATGTTTATTGTTGTAGCCAAAAAGTATATTTCTGGTCTCATCCCTCCAACTGACTTGTCTTTGTGCAGTTTGGCGTATTGTAAACAGTATGCTTTGTGGCATTTGTGTTGTAATGGCTTTCTCAACAATGCAGCCCATTTTTATTCAAGTGCCACCTTATTGTGCATTTTAAAACAGCCACACACTTTTTTAAGAGAGTCCTGTATTTCAACTGAAGTTATTTGTGGGCTTTTCTTTGCATCCCAAACAATTTTCCTGGCAGTTGTGGTTGAAATTTTAGGTTCTTGGTTTGGTTTCAACAGAATCCCTGATTTTGAACAATGCTGATTGGCATTCTCAATTGTTTGGATATATTTGTGTATATCCTTTTTGTTTTATACAGTTCAATTACCTTTTCCCGCAGATCCTTTGACAATTTGTTTTGCTTTTCCCATGAAACTCACTGACCTATTATTCACACACACTGATTACAAGCAAACGGATCACAGGTGAGGATGGTAACTTTAGTAGCCTTTCAAACCTGTTTGTGTCACTTGTGTACGTGTTATCAGGCCAAAATCATCAGGGTATTACTGGGAGGGTTAACTTATGAGCACAACTTTATATGGTATAGAAATAAACCACACACGACTGTAGTCATAACTCCACTATCAAACATATCCACAGGGATGATTTCAGATATGTGTTACGTTTCAATCTAAGTTAAAAGTTGATTATGAAAATAGATATTTGCAGATGGTCTTGAAATAGTCAAGTTACATAATGGACTGTCACTGTGACCATGTCTTTTAGTCTTTTTTGATGTATCTATAGCTTTTAAATTCCTGGCGAAGATGCTGTATGTGACCTTTCCTGTGAGAGTGAGGAGATAAGCTCATATGCAGAAGTGTGTGACATTTGGTGGTGGGTCTGATAACAATGCACACAACCCCCACATTTCCATCTACCACATGGGGCGAGGTGTCATGCTCTGTTTATACTGTAATGAAGCACAAACAATGGCCCCTGTACGATGGCTGCAGTTTCACATCACACATACAATCACTCGACACAGCACTATTGCTATTGAACTCAAAATAAAAACTATTTATACTGCTGCAGGATGAATGTAGATCTGCACAAAAGAAACCTGTTTAGTAAACTAGTGTTGTGTAAATAATCGTATTAGTCATATTTCCAATTTATAAATCACATTTTAAACAACATTTTAATATGTTGAAAAAAAGATAAAGACAAATCAAACATTATTATTTTTGCACTTGTTGCATGACCCTGTCTATATGGAGGCCTATAGCAGGGCCTTTATGCATATGTCATACAGGCAACTGCTGCTGTCAAGGGACGGGGCGCCAGGAGACTGAGTGCAAAGAAAATAAAGCAGCTTATAGATGTGTGGTGCTCTACGCAAATTACAAGAATGACAGATGTGCTGCTTATTTTAGATGTGTTTAAAATAAATTACACCTTGTCTGAGTCAGAATTGCGCTCACACAGCTCTGGGAGTGTGGGCTAACTCTGGTTTTCTGTGCTTCAGCTTGTTTGGCCAGGAGAAATGGAAGTTTGCGTGCGTGCCCTGAACCTTTATAATTGTCAATAAATGCATTAATATCTAGCTTTTCTGCAAAAAGAGAGGTTCAAAGGGCAGTACTGCACCATGCTATTTACGTCCACACTGCAAGAGTTCATGTGTACCTGGTTTGCTTGTTATAAAGAAATATTGGAATGTCTAACTAAAGAGTTTCCTCATGTTTTGATAATGTCCAAATATAAAGCTGAAGAGAGAGGTGCATATACTATCGTTTACCTCGACTACTCTTGTGTCGAGGATAAACTGTGCGGCTCACGCAGACTGTCTGCTCTTTGGCACGTTCAGAGCGGTCAGTCAGGACCCACTGAAGCTCTCCTTCCCCAGGACCAAGAGCCCACACTGCCACTGCAGCTATTAGCTCTGAACTGGTAACATTCTTTAAAGGGTGCTTTGGTGAGAGCTTTGAAAGATTTTATTCTCAGAAATTTTATCCTATCATTTTCTTTATCGCAGCTGTTATAATAAATCCTGGATATGACTGTTATAAAAATATCTTTTACAGACACTAATAAAGGTAAAGTCCAGTCAAATGTAAAAAACAAATATTAAAAGCATGATGACGTGTTTAGGTACCTTCTGAAAAACACAGCTTTTAGTTTTCATACAATTTTTTTACCAGTTATTATTGAATCTTTTTGGCAAAAGTCAACAGTATGCCCAATCTTTAAATCCTTGGATAAATGGCCAGTGTACTCTAGTTTATTTATGGGTCACACAACATTTATTTCAGACATTAAGTCAGACCGTGTCAGACTGATGAACGTTACTATTGTTACAATTATTCATTGGCTTAGTTGAGCACTTTGAAATTAATTTTTCCAAGAGCGGAAGTGTCAGTGTAAAATAATAAGATCATTACATCACTCGTCCTTTTGTGGAGCACCAATTTGTAATCTTACCTAGAGCGCCAAAACAGCCAGAGCAACCGGAGCAGCCGGATTCATACACATGAGTTTCCCGTTGACTTTATGATCATAAACTTATTTATTTATTTTGGAGAAAGAAACATTACTGACATGTTTAATGATGTTATTCCATTGGAAAAAGAAGTCAATGCACAAAAATAATAGTAGAGACATTTCACAGACACATTCTTGTTGTTGTAATCATTGATAAATAATGAGTCTACTGGAGGTTCATATTAATGATTAATTTTGACTTTGAAAGCCCAGAGTGTGGCTGCTGATTGACAGGTTTGATTGACAGCTGCCTAGAGCTACTGTTCATAAAGCTTATTTTGGTTGTCTTTGTTAAAAAAAAAAAGAAGCAAGACAATTTGTTTTTTTTATTTTTACATGGACTTCTCATTGTTGTTGTTTGTGTAAGGATTCTTACACAAGGTTTAGACCCACCTTTTAGTATCTGTACAGCAGTGAGTGGTAAAGTAAGGTTATTTAGAACATTTCAAATCACTTTTGACTATAACAACTGACCATACATCTTTTTTTTCCCACTGGAGTGATACAATATTTGTCAGATCAGAATAAGTAATTACTGAGGGGCCACAAGTTCCCATACATTGTACTGAACTGCACTACATGAGATGGGTCCCAAGTGTGTGGACCACTTTTCAACAGGTGGCACTAAATACTTCATTGTGATGATAGGAAAAAAGATAATCCTCACTCATATGAAAAAGATTTTGTTTTTTCAAGAGAAAATGTATGGAAATGGTTTAGATTTAGATTAGTATGACACTTTAGTGTGGTTACCTCCTGAAGTTACTCTCCACTGTGCTCAGAATTAGTGCCAGAGACAGTGACGTCCAATCAGTTTTTCTATATGAGCTATAGATCATATAGCTTACTTAAAAAGAATAATGTTTTGCCAATGATTACTACAATTTCTCCTTTGTAGCAATGTAACAATCTGGAGGTATAGTAATAAACAGTAGTTTAAGACTAGAATTCCTTATATAGATAAAGCTGCACTTTTTTTTATTATTATTTTAGGTGCCCACAATTTAATTCAGAAATTAAGTGTGTGTTGGAATAGTCTTTAAAACTATAGCGTCAAAGTCATTTGGAGGGTTCTTGACATAAAACAGGGAGCCTTTTCTCACATTCAGTGTTGTGTCAGACATTGATAAACTCCATTATGTAAGTTGAGGTGAGTTCACATACAGAGCTAACTCCGACTATGGTCATAGCTTGATTAAGCCTTTACAGCTGGAGCTTACACCTTGTCCGAGTTTACACAAGAGAAAATCACAGTACTGTGTCTGCAGCGCTCTGCTCATGAGCCACGGAGCTACGGCAGACTAGTTATTAACAAAGTGAGCGGAGGGCGGCACTGTGGCGAAGTGTTTAACACGTTTGCTTCTTAGCAAGTGGCTCAGTGGTAGAGAGTGGTAGCTCTCAGTTCATACTTGTCGCTGTGAGTGTTCCCCAGGGCAGCTGGGGCTACAAACAGTAGCTTACCACCAGTGTGTGACTGTGGAGGGAATAAATAATGGCCTATGTAAAGTGTTTATTGGTATTTTTAAAAGAACCAAATTAATTCATTTTGTTGTGACACATTTTGTTTTTTGACACTACAAAAAACAAAATGACGTAATTTTGTTCTTGCAGCCCTGGTTTGGGCAGAACCTTTTACTTTTGGGTGTCCGAGAACTATTGTGTGATTGGTCAGAAAGCTGAAGTGGGTGTGGTTAATAATTTTTGCCACCACTTGCGCAGTATGGATTGGCTTTTATTTTGTGTCTCTCCCAATCTGTCCGACCTTAATTGGAGTAAGTTGTATACATGCAGCAGAAGTCAATAAACCACATTATCCAATTTGTCCGATTTAGAGAAATTCAAATGACTGTTCCGTCAATTGGTGTAAGGTATTGACACTTTGGTGTCGGACTAAGACAATAATTCGATTTCCTCTACCTGCATGTAAACGCACTGACAGAGACACGACGTCTCACTTTGATAAATACCCTTGACTTTCTTCTCTTTGTGTTAGAATTATAAGAGTAAGGGGGGTGCTTTTTGTCAAATGTCCATTCCCTTCACTCTCGCCCTGTTTTCTGCTAACCTACTGTCTACTATAAAGTTAAGGAAAAAAGGACATGGAAAGATCTACAAATTTAGAAATTCAGTCCAGTAATGTGACAAAAAAGTCACATTACTGAATCAGTTCACATGCTCTTTGTTGTGGTGCACTACACTTCAAACCATTTTTGACAATAAAAAACTGACCAGACCTGTACAGTATCATAAACATTGAAGCCTTTTTTGCAACATTTTCCTGCAGTGGTTCTATTTATATTCTCAGCTGTGCAGTTATACACTTTAGCGTCTTTCCAGGAGAATTAAAGGAATAGATTTGAGGCGGTGATGGTATAGGGACTGTGGGATGGGAAAAGAAAGCATTTTGTCATTAGCCGGAAAAAAAGACGCAAACGGCTGCAGCCCATTGTCAGGAGACAGCATAATTAAATAATCCAGTAATGTTTATTGATATAAGCAAAGCATGTTGTGCTCGGCTGCCTTTTTGTGATTTTTCCCTTAAGGTCAGCCGGCTGCCAGGAGATGGATAGTGCCTTCTTGAGTTTTTATATGAGGTGAGGCGCCCAATAAAGCAAATAATTCAGTTAGTATAATGATAACAGCCCCCTCGCCAGAGATAGACACTATTTCATCTTCGCTGGAGTGGCTGTATCCCGATCTGGAGAGGAGTGTCTTATTTTTTTTTTCCTAAGTACTTCCAGGAGATCACTATGGCTGGCAGAGGTCCTTCATGTTTACGGTGCTCAGATGACAAGGTCGCACAAGGAGCAGAGAAAGTTGTTGGACGTAATGTGGCACATGGAGTAAAAGGGAAAATGCAGTCAATGCAGTCATATAAAGTAAATGTATTTATTTACAATATATTTATGTGCTTCTCGAATGGTCCAACCTTAGGGCTTCAGGGTTCAAAGTGAGTTATAGATCCAGGCTTACATTACTTTTCAAACATGGCTGGAGGATATATAGCCTTAGTTAATGTACTTGACTATTATGCGTTTTTTTCTTCGAACATCTGTTACGTTTTTCTTTTCCTTTCAAGTGACACAGCACATATATTATGTTAGCCCAGGCACTCCTTAAAACAAGTAATATAGAACATCTCTGTACGTAACAGTAGACTGCCTAAAGTGGCACATCCCCATTTTTTTTGTCCCTGTCTCAGACGTACCCCTAACAGGAGCTGAGGGACCTCTCCTGCTTTTCTTGTATTAAACTAGACCATTTTGTTTTTTTGTTTTTTACATGTTTAGAGCTTAACTTATCTCCAACTTCAGTGTCAGAACTCTCCGTTGCCTCCCTTTTCTCTGTTTAGGTTTTTTGTGTTTGTGTGGTTTCTCTGTACAATTCAGCGCTGAATTCTGTCTGTTTTATTGGTAGCCATTACTTCCGTATTGACAAGTTGTGTTGACCAATGGGAGCGCTCATTTTTCAAAAGCATGAAAATATTGCATATGTTTGATTGTGCTAAAAAAACTATGGTGCGCAACTTATCAGCAGATCTTGATTACCTAATTATAAGTGGAGCGTTCAGCTGTGTCATCAGTTTGTGATTAAAATATCACAGAAATTCTAGAAGTAAATGTAAGGTCCCGAGCTAAAAGGGTGGGTTATACTAAAGGACAATGTTAATTATGCTAATAATGTAATTATTATTATTATGTTCTGAAGCAGACAAACATATCTACACACTAACACTGATGAAAACCAAGGTTATTCAAATATACTACCTTGTTTGCTGGTCCTTATTTTCTTCCATAATACCACAAAGATATCTGTATATTCTTACACATGCTCAGTAAGTTTCAGCTCTGCCTCGTGTCCAATCAGCCGTCCATCACCGGGCCAGAGCGCCGGATTCTGACGGGCGTGCTGTCGACAGATGGATGCCGAGACACGTGTTGTTTGTTCGGCAGAAGGTCAGGTTGCTGAGTGCAACTCTGCTGTTAGTTTCGGAATCAGAACTCGTCTGGTCTGATCCATCTGTCTGCAGAGTCTTCACGATAACAAGAAGGAATATTGTTGTTTTTTTTTTTTTTAAGGCAACATCACTGCCAAAAGTCAACCACTGATCTGCTGTGGTGCGTAGGCAATAACAATGTGCCGTTAACAAGTTGGGAATAAGGCATGTTCAGAGGGAGTTTATTTCCAATGTGGGCCTCCTGTTCTATTCATCAAGCTGTGCGAACCGTGAAACCACTTTTATTTTCTTTCTTGGAAACAGGAAGCGCAGTGTATTTAGTTTGTAATATGGTTAAACATTATTTGAACCAACTTCTAAAGTGAGTAGTGTAGTTGCTAGTTTTCCATTGGATTTTTATCTAAACACTAAATCTGTTTATCTTAGTATGGCACTAGATGTATGTAGACTTCCAGGGCTTCATACTAAGGTTGCCCAGTAGTAACAAAGTAGGAAAGGACAGTTATCACAGGACTGACAATCAATCAGCAGTATGTAGAAAGTAGAGTGCGCAGTTTGATTGACACTCCAGCTCTGCTGCCAACAACAGCTCCGTCTACAATCTAAAGCCATGAACGAATAAACAGAATTTCTCTAATTTTGAACAAAACATGGAAAATACAACTAAACTAGGATGGTGCAACAAGAAGGACTAGGAAAAGACTATTATTACGTAAAGCCAGTTATAGGAGATTCTCTGTCATTTTTCATTTGTGAACTATTCTCCATTCCCGCTGTCTATTTGTCTCATAATAATATGTTTTATAACACAGCTCTGTAACATTTCCCGCTTTGCCAAGATGGCAGAGAAAGGCGGCAGTGAAGAAAAAAAACTACTGAACAGTGGCAAATCTGTTTCACACAAGAACATGAAATGACAACTTGTTCGGTACTTACATTGGTCTCACCCACACTGGGTCTGTGTTTACTTTATAGTGATCAATAAGTAAAATAATTGGTATCAAACACTCCTACTGAGTCTGGGCTTGTTTTTGCTATAGTGTGCTCCTGAGGTCATTAGGTTATCCTAATTTTAAGGATGTTTTTTTTGTTTTTAAACTTGTTTTAACTTCATAATTACAATACAGATCAAACTTTAAAAATGAGATTCGAAAGTGCCCTCTCTGCTCAGTGCTGTGTGAAAGTCGAGCCGTCATGTTAAAGCCAGAGCCAAAGGTTGTTTCTTACAAAAGGTCAGAGCGGCATTGTAAATCCCATGAAAACTTGATTGGATTTGACACATAAAAAGAAAATTCAAAAGCTCCAAAGAAGAAAGAAGAGTCGTCCAATCACAACATCTCACAACTGTTTAAGAGTGGCCCACCTGTCCGAACAAAGTTTGTTTGAAATGCTAATACTGCTGGCTTTGAGCGCTGACCCAGTTGGCTCTCAGTTGCCGTTGGTCTGGTCTAATAAGGATAGAGTTCTGAAAGTAAATTTCTTGGTGGAGTTAAATTTTTTTATTTTATTTATATAAATGTACACAGTAATATCTGGTCATAAATGCATATGGTTACCACCTCATAATGAAAGATTTAACTATACTTCAATAGAGACTTTGTGACGTGAAAATGGACACTTCAAGGTCACAATTTCAATATACCTGCACTAAACTCAACACAGCAGAATTTGTTTTGAAGATTATGCTTAATCAAACCATATAAAATATTGCATTTTAGATTTTTTTTATTTTATTTGTCAAGCCATTTTAGCCGAGCACAGAGAATCAAGAGGATGTCATGATGTTTGTATTTGTGAGACAGTAATGCTAACTCTGTGAAGAGCACATGCCAGCTGGATCAGTTCTTTCTGTTTACTTGAAGGTTCTATTTCTGCTGCTTTTTTCATTGTCCACATATAAATTCTGATCAGTAACTTCCAGTAACTTTTAGTTTCCTATGGCTATGTATGATCTTTACATGGATGCTATACAGCAAGAGGGTCCTGGGTTTGATCGGCGGCCAGAGGACAGGCCCTGTCTGTGTGGTGTCTCTATGTTCTCCATGTTGTGTAGGTCTCCTATGGGTGCTGATCATCTGGCTCAGTAGACCTGCTTTCCAAATGTTGTAGCGAAGACTCTGGGCACTATGGGTCATGCTATATTAAAAAATACATATAAGTACATTTACAGTTTTTGACAGGCCATAACATGAAACATTTACAATTGAGGTCTAAAGTATAGAGAAACTCCTGAAAATTGCATTTATCTGGCACAAATAATTCAATGGTTATGGCTTGTGGAAACTTGTTATTTTGAAGCAGCTATCATTTTGGCCTGGCACACATTATTTTCTTTTTTTAAGATAGAAATCTGTCAATGTAAAAGAAATACAAAGCTCAGTTTTTGCACATATTATGCTAGTCATATGGACATTAATTTAACCAAATTTGAAGCAAATCCAAGATGGTAGTGTTGATAGAGTGATTATATTAAAGTTAAATAACTTATAACTTATTAACTAATAACTTTGTACCATAAAATACATACAGTAGCTTCAGTAAAACACATAGCCTCTCTGTCATTTTTCATTAAAGGAAGAATAAAACTCTGTCTGAAGATGTTACCATCTCACAAGTACACTTCTTTTGCTACATAACCACCACTTTACATACAGCTTATACTGTATACACACAAGACATTCTATTAGAGGGTAACTAAACCACACCTTTCATTTCAGGTAATCCCACCTCTACAGCAGTCACACCCACCAGGTCTCTGTCAGAGCAGATGTAAGTCACTGCAGCGTCTGAACGTGCTCACACACAGACAGACACACGGGCTACAGATGAAACATCATGTTGAGAAGTGTTTAGAAAGCGACTCACTCAGTTTTAAAGCAGGTTTAAAGACTCATGCTGCTGCTGGCTCCTGTTTGTCTGTTATTCTGCTCTGTTCATGTCATAAAAAGCTTTCAGACGGTGCAGTTGTGGCTCATGTGTTTTTAACTCCTAATGTCAGTGTGTTACCGATGATTTTGATTAATAACTCAATGGTTACTGAGTACACCAGTCGGGTATATTAGCATTTAATGCTTCAAACGAGTCTTAACGTTAGCGTCTTTGCTCTTTACAACAAAGTTTTAATGCTGTTCTTCAGGGATCTGATTTCTGCCTCATTATGTCTAGATCTACTTCAGATTTAATCTGAAGCTTATTTTTTAATTTTCTCACAGTTCATCAGTCTAAGTTTTGTACATTAGCCTAAATTTGACACAATGCAAAAGTCACTCTTTCTCTCTCATCAGCCTTCAGGATGAAACTGGGCTGAAGAATTGAAAATGTTTAGTCCCCCCCGCCTCTCATCTTGTCCCTCCTTTCTCTGCTGGGATCTGCTTACTTTTCCAGGACTTTCCAAAATTCAAGCTCTGACCAGGGGTTGAATTATCTTTAAGACCTGACATCCCCATCTGTTAGCACCAGTAGATAAAAATTGCAAGAAGGATCATCCTGTACGTACCAAAAAATAGAGGGCAAAAAAAAAGAGGACATCTGAAATCTACATTTTGCCAAAATTTAATTTGTGCCTTTTTACTGATGTTTCAAAGTTTATCAGTGATATTAAGTTCATATCTATTATGGGTTAGTGACCATTCATTGAAAGCAATTTACTATGTAACATACAGTATGTTACATGTGAGGAGAACTATACATCTAACTTTTACAGAACCACTATGTGTGTTTCTTCACCAAAAGGTTCAGATGAAAATGTTGTTTGTCCAGGCATCAGTTGTTTGTTTGCCTCTTATTCTTACTCCGAGTACAAGGCAAGACAGAATTCAATCCCTATGCCAAGATGGAATATTGAATAAAACATTAGTTGTCCAGAATAAAAGATCATCTCTCACACTGAGATGAAAAAACAGGCTTTGATAACACCAGCACAAGTCAATGGAATGGGAACAATAGCAAGTTGCTGGTAGTGGAGAATACCACAGCAGTGACTGTCAAAGCACCCCACTGGTTTGTCAAAACAGCATTCCTTTATTTCTGTCCAACTGTGGTAGCGTTTCATGCCAGTCCCAGTTTGTCTAGCATCTCTATCAGGCAACTTCCAAACCAATATGGGGGGCATGTTGGCACTGGAGTACATGGAATATCCCATAAAGTTTTTTTTCATTGTCTTGATGGGGTTGCCTTTGATGTGGGTCAGTTCTCACTCCCTTCTTTTTCTTCCATATTTACATATATTATCTTTTCTTTTATTATTTATTGATTTATTTGTATGTAAGACCTCTTTGATTACTTCCTTTTTTGTCTTATTTGCTATTCTATTTAAATATTTATCCCTCCATCCATCATCTACCTTCCAGGAGATGATAGACCAAGAGACTGGTCTCCTCTTAGACCAGGAAGCAAATTTTTAGAACAGGGACGATTACCAGCAAAAACCCTGATCAAATGCAACAAGCATTTCATCTGCAATCATGTGTAAACCCAATCACAAGTTGGTCGAAAACACTTCTAGCTGGTTAAAAATCTGTGACAGTCATCAACGAGCTACAGTCAGTGACACAGCACAACATTGTTCGACACTAGGATATTAGGGATGGACCATTTGGGTAAACAACTGTGTAGTGTGTGATCCCCTGACTCAGTTTTGCAATGCAATCGCAAGACTCTGGATCACAATTTGGACTCTTGTGTAGTGTGATGGCCATCAAAATTGTGTACTCCGAACAGAACATTAACAAGGGAGTTCATGCAGGCCATCTCTTTGGTGGGAATACTAAGCCATTTCCAGGCCAGACAAGAGAGATAGGCCTGTCTTGGGTGGGGTCTCTTATGGTGGTCCATGCACGTCCAGGTTCCTTCAGAACAGTTGTGTGAACCGAAGCTGATTCTCTCAAAGTGGAAGATCAAGCTTCTTGCAGATAATGTAGCCCCTCACACTATCTCTAAGGGAGAAAAACTAAGTCCAGTCTTTGCTTCAGTCTTTTCTTCAAGATGACCTAGATGACTGTGAACCTTCAAAGACAAAGGAAGGAAACTAATCTTGCCCACTTGCTTCTTGTATCTATGATCTTTTCATGACCCATAGATCATGACCATAAATGACTGGTAAAAAGAGAGCTTTGCATTGCAGCACTACTTTCTCTTCAGAATGACTGTCTAATCCTTCTCTCACTTGTGAGACAACCTGGACCCCTTACTGACTGAGAACCATGGCCTCAGAATTAGAGGTGCTGATTCTCAGCCAGCCACTTCACATTTGACAGCATACTGTCCTGGAACATGGACATTTCTTAAATTTATATTTTTTTGAAAGTTCCATGTATTCTTTCTTTACAATACCAAAGCAGTTTTGTGTTGACTATGTGCTATGCTAAGACAGAAAACAAAGATAACATCTACAAATACAAATGCTGTGAATTGTATTATTAACCTAATGTCAAAAGTCATATCTGCTGGGACCATGCACTGAAATCTTATTCACCATTAAAGTAAACACAGCCGACTTCCTCTGACATTTAAGTACATCGGGGTTGTGCAGGTCAGGACACGATGTAATTACTGTTGTTTCTAATCCCTAATTCTTGTCAGCCTTTATCTCCTCTGCCTTTGTGTGCCGGGCTTTGTATGTGTAGAAAAGCAACGTATCAACAAATAGCTGAGAAAACACTGATTAGAAAAAGGTGCTGTTTGGAAACCTTTAGAATCCAACCATGCTAATAAATAATGGTTAAAACACAAGTTAATCACTAAATACCAGAAACAATCTTTTTAGAAGGTCTGACAACATTAGTTTAGCTTAGAATTTATTCACAGCAACCCTATTTATTTTAAATAAACTCAGAAAATCTGGTTTGTTCAGGAAGATGAGAACTAAACAATCAAGTTATGCTCCATCCCAAAACACAGTTCTCAGTCCAAATCCAAGTGAATGCAGTTCAATTGAGGTGAAAATACAAAGTGGAAGAAGAATGAACCAACACTAAACAAGTGCACATTTTATGTGAAAAAGTTTTTTAAATAATAAGAGGAGAACAGCCATAATTGGACAAGCTTTGTGATACCACTTTGTTAGACCTTGACTGGTTTAGTCTAACCCTTGTTTAAGAGTCAGAGTACAGGGCTCTGTAGTAGGAAGCCGGATAGGAGGTTAGCGAGGTAAGAGTTTTTGGTATCACAAAGCTGGTTCACTTTCTATCAAAAGTCTGTCAAGGCTGAACTGATTAGTTAAAATTTATTAAGTTATTTTTGTTTTGTCCCCATTCTAACTGTCTCCAGAATGTTGCTGTGATTGGTTTTGTGCAGAGTCTGCCTGTTTTACATGAACACGCTCCCACTCCGGAGAAACCGGGTTAACTCACTGATATGATAATCCACTTTGTGATCCCACTTATCCAGACTGAGATTTTGTCTGACTCTAAGAGAGACATATCTGGGGTAGGGATGGTACTTGCTTTGTAGTACAGAGCCCTGGTTTCATTTTCTATTTATATTGTGTTGTCTCCCTTCGGTAACTATGCACCGTCCCAACAGGTAAAAGAGGGTCCCTGCATTATTCCATAGATTTGGTTCTTTGTATGTGTAAAACAAAACCAGACAACGTAAAATTGCAACAATGCTGTTAAATCAGTCCCTGATCACTGATTCTATTAATGGTTGGCCTGGTGTGTGTAAACTCTTATTAAATCTGATCAAAAGCACAGATTAACAAAGAATAATGTAATCAAGCATGAGTAATGTTATGTAAAATTAAATGAATTGTGATTATCTCTGTGGTTTTTGCAGACAAACCCGAAGTGAAGATCGTGGTAGGATATCCTCAGGGTCTGACCAGAGAAGGAGAAAACCTGGAACTGACATGTGAGGCCAAAGGCAAACCACAGTAAGTGAGACACCCATTTATCTGAGAACTGGCAGTAACCAAGGTAAAGGCTAATCATACTTGTGAAATTTATGCAACATGCTAATTAGCTGACAATATGGCAAATAAGCAGGCTATCTGGCCAATTAGAAGACTAGCTAGACAATTTGCAGGCAACCTTAAAAGTAGGTGGCTATTTAAAAGTTATCTTGTGACTCAGGAATGACTATAAAATAATAATAATAATAAGAAAACTACTACAGATTAAATAAATAAATGAAATAAACAAAATGGTGTGCAATATAAGTAAATAACTAAACCAAGCCATAATGCCTTAGAAAGATAATTTAATTTTTTTTTTTTAAATAATACGGATCACAATAGACTTTTTTACACCTTCACTGTTTGGTCCAGACTTTACCAATTAGCTGCTCTTTGGTCCGGACCACTATTTTGTAGTGTGAGAGGGGATTTGGCCATAGTATAAAGCAATGTGAGTGTGCTTTTTTAGATGTGTCTCTGTTTACCAAATGTGTCTGTAGAAATCGGGAGACTCACAGCCTCCTAATGACGCAGACGCACAGCTGAATCCTTCTTTGTGATTAGAGATGGTCTCAGAGCACGCCACACATGACAGTGCACAAGTAGCTTTCCTCGATCTACAAAATGCTGATGAGCTCTTTGAAATGTCTAGCCCCAGAAGCAGAAAGCCGAGTTTATTGCTCATTAGGCTCATCACAGTGAAAGTATGATGTGATAGTGAAACGTGCTGGTTTGTTCTGGTGACAGCTGCTGGTAACGGCAGGTGTAATGGGCTTTGAATGAGGTCATTAGCCGCCGGTACAGGAGAGTGAGGAGGAGGAGGCAGCTCAAACAGCACTGATGCTGATGTCACATTAGCCCGCTTACAAGGCTATCCAAAAACAACACAAGCCATCATTAGATCAAAAAAAAAAAAAATGTTGCATTGCATTAATGAGTTCATCTGAACTCTAGTGCTTCGAGATGGATTGCATAGAATAAATATGTAATATACCTTATTGATGTACGGTTAAAAAGAAAAAACAAACAAGACAGGTAATCAGGTGCTTGTCCATGTCTTTATGTAAGCCATTAAAATTTGTATTATTTAACATTAAATAATTAAACTTTAACATTTTACCTTAATGTACAATTTACATGTATGATTTACAGAGCTTCATTGAGTTTGCACCAAAATAGATAACAATCCATATACAGTAGTTCGGTCTGCTGCAAAAAGCGCTGGTCTACCAAGCATTCACATGTGGCATTTTTGAATTGCGGACCAAACAACAAAAAAAATGTTATAATCAAGATACACTCTAGATGGTGCTGTCAGCGGAGGGTGTGTATACACACTCTCAACCTGAGGGATTATGATGTTCTTCTCAGTTAAATGCTGGCTGCTGATCAGAGCAATGGATATATATTAATATGTACTGGAGTTTTCACATTTTAATCTAACTGTATCAAAGTTCAGAAGGATGTGAATTCACACTTATACAACCAAAGCACTTATTGAGCAACCTCAACGTTTTCTTTTTAACTGCACCAAACAAGCGAGCACACCATGAAGGATAGAATGCAGTTATTTCATTTAATCATACAAAAGCTGTCCATTGTGTTAACATCTGTTAAAACCTGCAGCTCCAACATCTATTTGTATCAGTTAACACCCGGAGCATGACAGTTGCACTGTTGTTTTGCAGTAACTTGGCAACACAATCTGTTTGTCTCTGCCTAAAATTAGAGATGCACCAATATAAAGAATTTCAACCAATAATCAAGTGCTTCTCATGGCCAATATTAATCATTTTACATTTTAATTAATAATACAATTTTTTTATAGTCTGGTAGGTTTAGCTCTCCAAATGGTAATTGTATTTGTTTGTGTATGGAACACTTGTAGTCTCTCCCTTCCTACAACTGTTAAAGCATGGGTTCAAAAGCCTGACACACTGTGTTACTGTAGCTGTATGTGATCCGCAACACTCCTGTGCACAGAGCATTGTCCTATGGATATAAAAATGTTCAGCCAGCCACTGAGCCGTTAAACTAAGCATACTCATGGTTCTAACCTCAGATGTCTATATGTCAGTAGTAAAACTTAAGTATATATTGGCTTTGTCAATCAAAGGACATTGATTGTCAACACATGTCAACAGTATCGTACAGGACAGGCACCCTGTGTTTAAGTGTAGGCTAACAGCAAATGTTGCTCTAGAAAATAGTCTACCGTATTCAAGTTAGAGTGACTCCTTGGGGTTTCTGTGGTGTAAGCAAAGAAAGTTATTGTTTTTGTTTTACAAATTTGTTTTAGATTGAAACCGACTGGTGTGAGTGGCTCCTAAATGGGAGTGTAGCTCAAACTCCAGTCTGACTTTGTAGAACATATACTCTCCTTAAAGTTACAACCAGCTGACACTCAGAAGGGTAGGTACAAGAACACACACTGACACATCCCCAAACACACACATCCACACTCACGAGCCCCCTGCAGTGTTCATACTTGGCATCCAGACAAGCTCCCTCGCTGTATTCATTTTATAAAGATGAAAACACAATCAATAGCGAGAGCTGGGAATTGGAAGTCATTTTCATTAGAGCTGCCGAGAGTTGTGTAGTCATTACTAGCAGACATCGCAGGGGCCCGGCTGCAGGCGGCCATTTGTATTCTACGCGCCTGCCCTTCCTCTCTCCTTGCAGCCTCATCTCCCCTTTTCCCCTATCTCTGTCTCCCTCTTCATGCACTCCTCCTCCTCCTCACATCAGCCCATCATCACAAAACACTTTTTCAGGCTCAGGTGTCAGAGTCTATCTTAAGAAAATATTTAAGATACAGTGCTCTTGTTTCAAATGATACATCTCTGCTGTTAAGGTGAACACGTGGTTCCAAGTTTATTAAGGTAAATCCACTGTAATAAAAGATTTACACATAGTTCTGTAAGCATCCAGTGCAGTTTTAAAATGTCCTCCCTGTAATACCAGCTTCCTCAATGGTCCAAAGACATGTATAGGTTTAAATTAAATCAATATTAGTGTAAATATGTCATTGGATGTCTCAGCATTAAGCCCAGCATACAATGTGCGATTTTTGGCCTGAATTTTGAATCAGGACAAAATTCAAGCTTGTGGATCGTCCTTGTTGTGCTGTGTATTGAGGGTTATGAGGCAATTAACCTCTCCCGACATGCTACCAACCAGCAAACGAATAGCCGTATAAAATTCTGACATGTCAGTAACTTAAAATTTACTTGCACAGTGTGAGTTGGAGTTCTATTTGAAACACTTGCACAGCAACTTCAGTTCACACCGAAAGCAGGCTCCAACCAACCATGACCCATAAACATTAAGTCCTTCCGTCTCTGAGACAAGCATTATGTAAGTAATAAAGTATATTATATAGTATACAGCATAAACCATTGTGAATACATACTTTGTGTCACTGCCACTAGACAGTTTTTGACGTTTGTTTTAGTTGTTTATGAAAGAAAGAGTGTAGTTTCAGAGTTTGTAAGTCGTTTTTCCAACTGTAAAGTTTATGTACTTTCAACTCATCTGAATGTTACATTACTTTTCACAAATTCGTCAGTGATTACATGCTGTTTTTTTTAGCATTTGCACTCTAAATTTAATGCTAGGTCTTTTTCTCTTTTTATTATAGATTTAATGTTGTTAAATACCAAAACTACCAAAATGAATGCAGCATTAGTCTGAAGAGAGTGCTCCAGACTATAATATAATAGTAATATAATAGTTTGATTTCCTTCTGTGCATGTAAAAATACTCTTGGACTGGTTACACTTTCCTCCTCCATTAACCCCTCCCATCTTCTCAAACCTCTCTCTCTGGCTCATGTGCCTCCATCTTTCTTAAAATGTCTGTTTTGTCCACATCCACCACTCTCTTTTCATATATTCCACCACCATGTGCTTTGTTTACCACTTGACTCTGGATTCCCATCTCCTCTTTTCTCCCATCCTCTCATTGTCATGCTCCTTCCACATCGAATGTTTTTCCAAATGGAGGGAAAAACGTTAACATCACGCCCAAATGCAACCGGCGAGGCCCATCAGCTCACACTCGGGGGAAATAAGAGTCGCTGGCATCGGCTGCTGGAAGTTACTGCGGCAAAATAGAAGTGTTTTGTCTTTTGTCTCGGCCCTCGTGGCTCGGGGCTCTCGTGGCTCATTGTCATAAAAATGGAATCTGTCGCCCTCCCTCTAAACCTCTCGCCGAGGTAGAGGTGAAAACAAAGCCCGGCACTCGGTAGGCTCCCACCTACAAGTGTGAAAAAAAGCCCACAATTTGAAGACAAAGGCGTTTGGCGGTTTATTGTTGTCATTAACTCCGCACAAAGGGAGCAGTGTCGTTTTAATACGGCCTGTTTTTCACGGACCAGCTCTCTTTGATTAGCCTGTAAACACCGGCTCAGAGTAGAACAAGGCTTTTCATATCACTCCCACAAGAGGTTGCGCTTTGAAAGGAAATAGAAAGAGAATAACGTTTGTAAAGAATGCAATTTAGCGGGATTTATTTGTATAGATTATTTATGAAGGATATGATCAGACGCAGCTCTGGAGACGGTTTTTAAATGATTTATGCTGCATTTAAAAGTTACCCTGTAACAAATAAGGAATGAGGAAAAAGTGACAAGACAATTTTCAACAGTACTGGAAGCAATAAAACACAAGAACTGGATAATTTGGAGAGTTAAATAATGGTATTGAAACGTCGCAATTCCTTTGCTTATTGCTATATGCTATCCAAGCTACAAAGTATGGTCTTCTCAATTGTAATTGGTTATTTTAATTTGTCTGTCTTGGTTGTTTTTTTGTCATTGTCAAGCAACTTAAGACACTCCTTTAAAATGACTCCTTTAAATATCCTTTAAATCACTCTTGCTAGCATTAATTAGCTTGAACTAAATAATGTCACTAAAGCTACAATTACATTTAAATTTACATTTACATTTACATTTAGACATTTAGCAGACGCTTTTATCCAAAGTGACTTACAAGTGAGGAAAACAATGGAAGCAATTTTAACAACATAAGGTTACAAAAAGCATAAGTGCACCAAAATTATTCTGTTAAAGCCCCGCACATTATATAAAGCTAAGAATATGAGTTTTTTTATTTTTTATTCATTTTTTATTTAATTTTTTTATGAAAAAAAGGAAGAAATAGAAAGTAAGTAGAATCCACCTGTTGTAGAGGATGAATCTACAGGATCAGGTGGTGCTGGCGATTGTGAAGTTTAGTTGATCACTCCCAGATTTTGGGCAGTACTGGACGATGTAATTGTTGATGGGCCTAGTTATTTTGTTTTCAGTTTTGTTATTTTGTTTGCCACCGTAGTAGAATCATGCCTATCTGACTGACACAGTACCCTCAGTTAGACAAAAACCTCCAATGTGACTTTCACACTCTACCACACTACGAATATGATAAAGAAAATAATCCAACACACTGGACCCTAGAAGAGTCCTGTTTATACAAAATACACTAAACTGACCTTACAGTTTGCTTTGTTCCAAACTTGGCAAATGGATATATTCTACTTAAACAAATATTGTGGCCCTGAAAGTTCAGTTGCACAGAGGAAGATCTGCAAATTAATGCTATTCTACAACATTTAACTGCACAAACACAATAGCAAGTAAGGTTTGCCTTTACTGCATTTTTGGCAAAATGCAATAAAGATTGTTTGTTTGTTATTATATCTGGAAGACACTCTTAAAAAATATAAACAGAAAGAAAAACATGACTGAATAAATAGATTTTTTAATTTATTTAAAAAATACCCAGAAGATTTTCTGGATCCTATAGATGCTTATGAATAGTTTCTTGGTTCACTCTTTTCAGGATTCCGACCACGCTATTCTTCGTGTTCCTCACACGTGTCTGTTTCTGTTGCAGGCCTCAGAGAGTGAAGTGGGTCAAAGTGGACGATGACGTACCATTGCACGCCGTCATCACCGGCGAAGTCCTTTACATGGAAAACCTCAACAAGTCGTATAACGGGACGTACCGCTGTGTGGCGTCCAATGCCGTTGGCGAGTCCTTTGACGACTACATCCTCTACGTCTATGGTACGCTGCCCCTACACTCACTTCTTTCCATTAAATAGGCAGACATGTGTGAAAATAGTATGAACTTGTGTATGTACACCACTATCTACTTAAAACAAGTACAGAGTAAATGACACATTGTTTTCTTTAAAGGTAAGTGGATTGACATAAATAAACACACTATGGTTATGTTATTTCCATAATAATTGTATATGTCTGCACTCCAGATATTGATGTTTATACTTACTGAGAGCTCACAATGTGATGCAATCTACCAATAGATTCTATGGTAATTCTATGGTAACAATATATGTATTTTTGAGAACAGAATAATAATCTTATTTGAAAACAGATGAAGGTCACATAGACTATAATGATATAATAAAATATGACAATCTAACAGATATGATAAGATGATAAATGTTACATCTCCATAATAAGTACATAAGTAAATAAGTATAGACTGGGCGACAGTGGTCCAATAACTGGAAGGTTGGCGGTTTGATCACCCCAGATGTCTGTTGTGTCCTTGGGCAAGAGATTTCACCCACCTTGCCTCCAGTGTGACTGTGGAGAGAATGAAAAATGCACTGAAGCGCTTTGAGTCCCTTGGGGAAAAAAAGCTATATAAATTTACCCCATTATTATTATTAAACAAAGAACACTTTGACCAACACCTCTCTAATGTCTCTTCAAAACATTGCTTTGACTAATACTGAACTTTTAAAATGCATGTAAAGGACTCATTCACACATTTTTCTTAATCAGGTGAACATAGCTAAAGCAGTTATCGTCGAGCCACTGTTGCACTTATGGCTTAGTCAGACTTGAGCTGGACTAAGAGCTCTGAGCATGCTCCAAAATTCTTTGCACAGAGCCACAGTACAAGATGAAAACAACAGAGATAAAGGTGGCCAGGGCTTAGCAGAAGACTGCTGCATAGAAAATGCTTGTCCTATGTGATTCCAAAAATTGTGCATTGAACTTTTTATTTACCAATTATTAAGTAAATTTGAAAACTATTAATGTTATTATTCCAGTCATGAGATCAGTAGACAAACACAATTACAATATGGCTTGGAATTTCTACAAAAATCATAGTATTCTGAAACAGTTTAGCATGCTTGGCTAACTCCTATACCTTAACATTGCATGAATACTGCCCTTCATGTGTTTACTATCTTACACATATTGCACCATTGTTTCTTTTTCCTTTTGTTTTCTGTTGCTCTCGCCGTCTTTTGTCCATCACAGCATTATCTCAACATGCTTTTCTGCTGTTGGTACCAATAACATTTTCTCCCATAGCAGGACATTAAAGTCTAATGTGCTCATTTTCCCCGGCCAAAATAACTGCGGTCTCACCCCGAGCCCGCGGAGAAATGATTTGGCTGTTATTGTCAGAGGGAATTAGCACAGTGAAAAGCACGTTTTTATGTGAAGGCAAAAAAGCAGCTCGGCTGGGTGACAGACTGTGGCTGAATGGAGGTTATTTACAGCGGAGCGAGGGGCTGCGCTAATGATGAGTGCCATAAAACAACAGTGTAGTGGTGGAGATCAGGAGCCAGCACTTTTACATGGAGCAGGCAACTGTTACACTCGACTGACGGTTACCAGTGTTGCCAACTATTTTCAAAGGAAAGTAGGTAAAGTCTGGCCAAAAAGTCGCTAAATGTCGCTAGATAACGTCTTGCGTAAATTTGCATATCCGTGATAACATTACATCATACTAAAGTGCATATTTTCTTGCGTTCTGCCTGCCTAATGTGCTTTCTTGACAAATTCGTTCTTACATAGCCTCTTCTACTGTATTTTATTATGATATAGCCGACTGTCACAATAAAGCTCTTCTCATTTTTCATCTAAATTTAGTGATAAGCACACGAGAAGAATAGAAATCAAAATGGTCAAACTAAATTCTTTAAATTTAAAATAAAGAGAAGCAGATAACCGTTTGGTCTGTGGCAACACTGTGCTCATTTGTAGCTCGCTCAGTGATTCACGTCTGTGTTGCCAGCTCAACTCCTCAGTAAGGAAAGTAGCTATTGGCTGTCCTATAAGTCGCTAAATGAAACCATCGCCTCACTTACGCAGCAATTTATTTTTGTGCAGTGATTTAATAATTTTTTTTGACAAAGAACATTTTACATTTTGGCGTGCTGAATTTAAGTCAGGGCGGGATCCACCAGCGGCTGCTTGCCAAGTTGACCCACATGTGCGATTTATTTGTTGTCTGGACGTGGAGGGGTGAACAACTCCTGCTCTAACTGCAGTTGGGAGGGGCTGCTGCGCGAGGACTGGGCCGCCTGTGAGTGCATTGGGATGGGGGCGGGGGAGAGTCTCCAAGAGTCTCCAATAACTTCAGAAAAAGTTGTTTGATTTGTTGCTAGTCGCTTTTTTGAAAATGTGTCGCTAGAGGGGTCTGAATACTCACTAAATATAGCGACAAAGGCGCTAAGTTGGAAACACTGACAGTTACTCCATTTGATGAGAAATCCGGTTCCATTTAAATGTTGTTGCAATTTTAAAGTAAGAGCTGCGCAGCTCCCTCTACAGCTTCCTTCAATGAATCAAACTGTTGTAAATACACCTAGCGCTGCTCTAGACAACAACGCTCACCGGCACATTAGTTCAGCAAAAAGAAATACAGTAAAAAAAAAGAAAACCTCGATGGAGGTGGGTAAATTTAGAAATTGTCTTATAAATTCATAATATATACATTGTTTGATTGTTTTATTCACTGTCAACCAAAATGTTATATGTACAAAAATCCCTTCTGAAATATAGTTTTTTTCTCACATTTATTGTGCGTTTTATTGTCAACAACAATTGAGTAGCCTTGGCTTTATAAAATCTTGCATTGGGTCTAAAAGTGAAGCCAGTTGCTGACGCGATGTGAACAATATTTGGGACTTTAGTATAATATTGAAACTACCATTTGAACAGCCGTTGTCTCACATAAAGCCCGTAAATGAAACAAACACTCCTCACTGCGTAGTAACAGAGCATGTTTGCATCTCTTTAAGACGTTAGCTAAATAAATGTCACATAACAGTAGCTATATCTCAAAGGACATAAAATATAAATAGATCTAATGGAAATAGGAAGAATATAAAGTTGTTAGGCAAGTATCTTAACAATAATAATAATAATAATAATAATAATAATAATAATAATAATAATATAATAAACTTTATATAGCGCTTTTTCACTCAAAGTGCTTTACATACATTAAGCTATTACCAGTGTTACAGAGCTGGAGGCAATGTAGGTTAGGTGTCTTGCTCAAGGACACAACGACAGTATGCGGGGGAGAGCGGGATGTTATGGTGTTTTGGGATGTTTCGAGCGGGGATCAAACCGCCCACCCGCCGGAAGAAGGACAGCCGCTCTACCCACTGAGCTACTGCCGCCCTTACTAGTTCAACAACATAAAAGCCATGTTTGAATTGCTTTTAAGTTCTTCTCTTTGTTTGAGGTGACGACATTCCGCAAAAGCTAGGCCAAGGTTGACTCGACAATGAGCTCTTTCTTGATCTAACTGACATTTTTTTGGTGGCTCCGCCATAACTGATGATGAAATAAAGTGTATGCCATTTTGGTATAATCTTAGGGAGCTCATACTTCAGGAGGCCGCTATGTGTATATTGAATTACCGTAAAGAAATTGGTCACTCTTGCGTGAACATGACCGGAAACTAGCGTTGGGTTGGTTGCAGCTAAACTTGCAAGTGCTGTTTTTGGCTTAGAAGAGTCAGAGGGGTTTAGTGCCTGCTTCAAACACACCAATACAACTCAATTAACCATTGTAAGGACTTAGAAAACTGTAAGAAAACTATTTATGAGGGTAAAAATGTTACTTAGTTTTGTCAGGGCCAACTTTAGATATAGGCAAACTAGGCAAATTAGCAAATTAGACGACCACCGATTGCCACAGCTCCAAGGAGCCACCAGGAAACAGGTTGCAAAAGAAAAAAAAAGGCTCCTAGATGTGTGGTCAATGCAAATCACAAGACAGAGAGGAGCTGCTAATTTTCGTGTTTTATCATTTAAACCACACAGAACCCACTGGAGCCCCCCTTCCGGAAAATCCTTCAGATTAAGGTAGCCTCCTTGTGAAAAATGACATATGACCACAGATTTGAATGACAACAAAAGGGAACATATGTTTTCTAGTAGAAAAAAATGTCGGAGCCATTTCTTGATGAACAAAACAAATCTAAGTGATTTTAAATGAAATGTTAATTACAAAAAAATCTAAAAATTTCAATCATAGTGTGAATGTTTAATATACTGAATGTAGGCCACTATTAGGCTCCCATACCAAAGGCTGTCAAAAAATGTGGCTGTAAGCGTTGGTCTGGGGAAGCTGTTGTTGTCTATACTCCATAGCCAACAACATTTATCTTAACATCTCCAGACTAAAAAAAACATTTTCATTTTGGATTTTTCAGTTCCCCTTATTGTCCGAAGGAGGATTGTCTTTCTTACAATCAATAGACTGCACTTTTTAGTAAGCTGACAGTAGGATGATGGCACACTTTTGGAAGGGCTTATATCACAAATGACATTGGAAAAATAATCCTGGTCCAAACTGTAGGAACTGCAGCTTTGTTGCTTATAATTATGTTGTACTTATTATATAAAAAAAATATAAAAACATTATACCGGATAGATGCACTGTTGATAATATTGTTACATTGGCACTCAATCTTTTTTTTTTATTTAATGGGAAAAGCATGCTTTAATTATCTGTATTACACAACTGTGCCACTCCAGTTGGTACATACTTGTATACAAAAACATGCTGCAGCCACCATGCAGACTAGCAGGTCTAGATGCTAGTGCTAGGTTGTTCCATCACATACAATTTCTATTTAAATATATTTGTGTAGTTGTAATCATCCCACAAGACAAATACAAATACCTCAGTCATGGCCACCAATAAAGGTATTACTGATATTGAATGATTGTTGCTCGTTGGCTCATAAAGCCAGTGCACTCTGGTCTTGGCAAATCCAATCTTGTGTTTTTCTGTTTTCAGGGACTGTGTGGTGAAGTTATAAAGCATTAAAGTCATTTTTAGTCTAGTCTAGGATATGAAAACTAAGAATAAGCAGTGCAATATCAGACCATTTTGGAAGTTATAGGTAGTTTGTCATCCATATGCCAGACGATTTTTTACATTAAAGTCTTGGAGCCCTCATTTTGGAGAAAGGCATTTTTCTATATTTATGATCGAGTCTGTTTCTCTCTATCTCCGTAGTCACAGCTGAGAAACTAATTGCAGCAAGCTTTTTGCAAATCCATGCCCAAGCCGACCACACAACCCCATGGTGAGGGTCGCAAGTCCCTCTCACCCACACACACGTCCTCTGCCACTGAGAAAAACAAAGACAAAAAACCCTGTAATGCAACACATGGCCAACTAAAAGACTAGTGCCACAAAGAGCCCCATTAAAACCCCACAAGACTTTACTTTAATTCAGCCGCCAAATGTGTCCCACCTTCGCCTGTATAATAAGAAGACTGGATGTTTCGGCTAAGCTAGTTCCCGCTCATTGTCCCATTTTTTCCACCTTTTACCAATGTATAACACAACACAAAGCACTTCAGAGTCCTGTAAATGCACCTAAAATCGGTTCCTCTCTCATGAACATGGACTTAACTATCTTATTTGTATCTTATTATACAAATATGGTCCTAACTGATTTGTTGTTTGGCGTAGGGTTCATGGGTCCTGAGCAGACTACAGCACAAACTGTTCTTTAAACCACAAGATCTTCAAAGTGGTCTATTATTTGAGGGGTGACAATCAACTTAGTGTTCATGGAAGTTGTATAAATAGAAGCATCTAAAGGCTTCAACAGAAAGACTTTGAAATGGTAGTTTAGATGAAAATTTGGAGGTGATTTTATGAATCATCCATCAGTATCCGCATGTTGTTTAGATGTAACTGTAAAACCTGCCCAGACTTGCCAGGACTGCCACATCAAAGGACCGTTTATTCCGTGGATAGATGCTACAATTGATTTTAGTCAGTTTATGAATTGACAAATCTTGTAAGAATCCAACTGCTCATCAACTCATCTACTGTAAGTCACTGCAATGTCGTCGCCCCAAATCAGTGGACAGTGGCCAGTTAGTCACAGGACTGGTGTTTTTTTATTGAGTTTTGAAAAATCATGTAGTATTTTTGGTTATGCTTTTTTTTGGTTCCCTTCTATCTTTACATAGCTCAGGGTTTCCGCGGGGCATTAAAAAGCATTAAAAGTCCTTAAATGGATTTTGCAAAAATTAAGGCCTTAAAAGGCATTAAAAAGCATTAAATTTGATTCCTACAGGCATTAATTTTTTTTTATAGTTTTGAAGAGAATTTTATATCAATTTCTTTAGAATATAGCCTTCATAATTAATAATTGTATTTACTTTCGCAAAATGTACGTTAGTGTGATAAACACACGGAAGCAGTTTGGTAATTGGTTTCGGCTGGAGCAAAATTGTCGTGATACGGAGGTGACGCGGGCGGCGGGCATTTTGTTCAGCGGTGGACGAGGTCTGAGGAAAAATGGGAAAGTGCAAATTCCAACTGAAGTGGCTGGAAAAGGAAAATTTCAAGACATGGTTGCAACCTGTTAGTGGTAAAAATGATGAAGGATTTTGCGGTGTTTGCAGAAAAGCATTTAAGTTGGGGACATGGAAATTGGCGCCGTAAAATCCCATATGCAGTGTGATGGCCACAAATACGCGGTAAGAGCAAAACAGCAAACTACTATGTCTAGTTACTTTGGCGTGACCGACAAATCTACAAGTAATAACGTTACGACGACAACTGATGCTGTCACCACTGTTTGTGGAGCAGCTAACATTACCACAACAAAATCGAGCGTCATTCGATCAACGTTTGGCTCGAATGCGACTTTGCAGGCGGAGGTGCTCTGGTGTCTGAACACAGCTATCCATCACCACTCTTACGCGTCCAATGACGGTGTTTCTGAGTTGTTTGAGGCAATGTTTCCTGATTCTGAAATGGTCAAATGCAATTAATAATTTGCGACATGTCTATTTAAAATAAAACAATTATATCTGTATATAAAATATCCGTGGTTAGTCATGGGTCGTGTATGGCATTAATAATTTTTAAAATGGCATTAAAAAGGCATTAAATTTAATTTGAATATACCTGCAGAAACCCTGATAGCTGTGCCTTGCCTAAACTTTACCAAAAGGACCCAAAATTTGACCCCAAATAACTGTAATTGTTAAATACTGTTTCTTGCAAATGTTTTCAAAATTTGCCATGAACCACTGAAATACTGAGCAGTCATTGCTACAGCGGATTCAAAGTAAAAATGTGTTTAATCTGTAGAAATGTGTTGACATTATATATGTTTTTAACTACACAGAGCTATAATGAAGCTATTAGAAAATGTGGTACAATAATCCAGATAATTCTAAGACTTTCATGTTGAGATCTAATGTTCCACTTGGTTTGAGACACAACCAGGCCATTAGAGCTTTATAACCTAATGACAAAGTCCCAGTGTCCGCTCCAGCCCACTGTTTGACAGCCAGGACAAATGCAGCCGCACCCTGTGTTTCCTCTAATCCCGATGATTGCTGAGTATTGTGACCCTAAGTGATGGAGAGCACAAGCAGAGAGCCGGCACTAACCACGTTAACAGCAGCCTGTGGCGTTTTCATTCTCCGCTACCACTTCAGACATCTTACTCTTAAGAAAGTTTCAAAATGTCTCCCAGATGCAGTTTTTTTCTCAAGCCCAAAATTACAAAACATCCTTTTTGTCAGAGCTGGAGGCAGGTTCATTTTTGTGGATGAGACACATTTTTGGAAGTATGTTGTATGTCTGTGAAGATTCTCAGTCATCCATGTCATCTTGAAGAAAAGGCAAAGCATAGGCATCTGGATTGAGTTTCAAGGTGAAGACGTTTCGTATCTTTTACAAAGAGACTTTATCAATTCTGAGATCAACTGGTAATAGAGCTGAGCTTTATCTCAAGAGGGAGGGATTTTAACTGAAACTAATTCTGATTGGACCAGGCTGTCCTGGTCACTTAGCTCTGGACAGTGCGACTCCTGATGTGAGAGTTGTTAGTAACACTGTTCCATTCAGGTGTTGTTGTTGTTCTAGTGAAACTGTTTTGGTTTAGGTTTCAGAACACTGTTATAAATACTAGGAAACATGAATCTGAGGCCACCTCCTCTGTTCAAAGAGGGCTTTTCCATTTTCACAAAAATGGCTTCCTTCGCCCCTCTCTCAAACCATCTGGCTTCTCTCAACAAAATTTGGACATTGCTGTCCTTAAAGGAATGTTCTTTCTCTTTGAGGTGGCGGTGGACTGCAGATTCAGGTCCTCCAGGGTTGGCTCTTCTGTGCTGATACATCCTCTTGTGAAGCTGTTGTTTAGTTTCTCCAACATAATGGACCAGTTTTTTGATGCAGCCTGTTCAAACACTAAACACTGTGTCAAAAACAGGTCCACTCTAAAGAAAAGATCCCCTCTCACAAACAGAGTAATGTGGTCAATGCTGTTCAGTGAAGAGTGCAGTGACACTCTTCACTGAATACTCTTCTTGTTGCCCACTATAAATCAAAGCAGTTTCTCTCTAGAACAACAACACCTAAATGGAACAGTGTTACTAACGACTCACCTGAGCCTTAAACAACTCTCACATCAGGAGTCACACTGCCCTTTCATAGTTAACAACTATGAGACCAGAACAGCCTGGTCAGGTTTGATTTCAGCTCAAACCCCTCCCTCTAGAGTTGATAAGATCAGGTTTATTTGTCACATGCACAGTTACATAGTACAATATAAAGTGAAATGTATTTTGTACCTGCAGCCACTAGCAAAAAAACACAGCAAACAAGAAAAAAAAAGATTTGCTGTATATAAATACAAAAACACAACACTCAAAATATAAAAATATAAATATAGGTCTACAGGATATAAATGAATAAGGTGCTTAAAAAGACTGTGAGTTAATATTGAAGTTCAGTTTAAGGCTCAAAGCTGGGCAGACATAAAAACTCTTCTTCAGCCTCTTTCAGTTCTAGTCCTCAGGCAGCAGAAACGCTGGCCTGATGGCAACAGGGAGAAGAGAGTCTGTCCCGGGTGGGTAGGCTGTTTGAGGATCTTTTTAGCCCTTAACCTGCCACGTTGTGTGTAAATGTCCTGCAGGTCGGGGAGGGTGGTTCTCAGCTGAACAGACCACCCGTTTTAGGGCCAAGAAGTCCTGCGGAGAAGGGTTATGACATCTATCTGGGCAGTATGCAAACTGTAGCGGGTCCAGGGTGGTGGGCAGTGTGGAGGTGATGAATGTTTAATCAGTCTCTCAAAACATTTCATCAACACAGATGTGAGGGATATGGGACTGCTGGGGTGTGGTTTCTTTAGGACAAGGACTATAGCAGACTTTTTAAAGCAGTTGGGGATCACACACTGTTTGAGGGAGAGGTTGAAGATGTCAGTGAACAGAGGTGCCAGATGGTCAGCACAGGCACTAATGCTGTCTGGTCCGGCTGCTTTCCTGATGTTTACACTTCTAAACACTCTCCTCACATTGCGCTCTGTCACAGTGAGTGTCTCCTCCCCTCTGACTGGGAGCGCAACAGGCTACTGTCTTCCTGACTCAAAGCGTGCAAAGAAGCTGTTCAGCTCTTCTCAGCCAGAGAAGCATCGGCACTCAACAGTGGTTTGTGTGCTGCTTTATAGACTGTGATGATGCATGGTTCCTGCCACAGTCCCCTGAAATCAGACTGCTGCATCTGAGACTCCAGTCTTTGGTAGTAGCTGTGCTAAGCCTACTTCACCGCTCTGCAAACCCTATAGGCTGAATCCAGCGCTCCCTGTAGAAGCAGTGCTTTGTAACCTTCTTTGAAGGGTACGTAGCAGTAGTCTAAAGTCCTCTTTCCTCTGGTGGGGGCTGTTATTTAAAATTTGAGATTACAGAATTGAAAAAGTCTCTTGTTATAAGAGACAAAATGTCCAGATGCTTTTGCTTTAACCTTTTTTTAAGTTTGTTTTATGAATTACGTTTGGATCGATAGACTATTATCGCTGTTTAGCCTGACTGGGACTTCAGGCTGCCTGTTGTGGTGCAAGTGGTGCAAGCTGTACAAGACAACTGCCGACCAAAACATTTGAAGATGTGCAGTTTTACATGTAGTCACATTAAGTTTGGAAACTATTTTGTAATGGTATTCATTCAGCTGTGAAGGATGGTGATCTTTAGAACCTTTAAATTTAGTCATTTAGCAGACGCTTTTATCCAAAGCAACTCACAAATAAAGAAAACAATGGAAGCAATTTTAACAACACAAGGTAACAAAATGCATAAGTGCACCAAGTTAAATCCCAGCACAGAATACAAAGCTAAGAACATGTTAACAAATCTGTGATTGCAGTGACTAATGTGTGGAGGAAATGGCTTGATGGTGTTAAAATTTTAGAATCTCCAACAGAAATGGAAAGCTACTTTTACAAACAGGATTTACACATTTTTCAAAGAGCCAATAGAACAATTATAATTAAGTGCATAATATTTTAGTACAGTTTTGCATAACAAACCTATTAAGTTAAACAAGCATATTTTTGTACAGTTAAACTACATGTGGTTATAGTTTAACTCACTTGTGGCACTCTGTGTTGAGGGAACTGTGGTTTATAAAGTGTCACCTTGTTGTTCAGGCTGACTGCAACCACTTTGGTGTTATTTGCCGCTGTATTAATGTTGCCACTTGCTCCATGTTTAGCTGTGCATCTCAACTGAGTTTGCAGTTTGGTTTACTTGGAGTATCCATATTGGTATTTACATGCACACAAACAAATATGGGCGCAAATACAAACTCATTAGAAAAACAAGTTTTTCAAGTTGGCAAATGCCCCAATATCTGCAATGTAAACACAATATTGTTTTTTTTCCTACTCACCCTCTTTACTTAAAACATACTACAGAAAGAGTACATCTCAGCACTGCCTCAGAGGTCACAAAAACATCAAGGAGTCGAATGGGACCCAGCACTTGGGGAAGGGGGTGTGTTAAAGTTGTTTACAGACAGCCGCTTTCCCAATAACCAGCGGCTTCTCTTCCTCTGTTTTCGCCAGCACTGGCTTTTATTGCCCACTAGCAGCGAGTGGTGACCCTGTTGCTCCTGTTCCGGCTCTCCACTTACTTTACACTTCTCCATTAAAGCACATGGGACCGTCTTCACGGCTCTCTGCTAGCTCTGGAAATAGCATCCAACAGTCCGAAAGGTGCAAAGTGCAATGCAACAACCTGTTCAGGCTGCAGGCGCGGAATAGTGTGGTGGAAAAAAAGTTGAGTGAAACAGTTTGTGGAAAATACTTCAGTTGAACACAGGGAATAAAAGTACAGTTTATGGTTTAGTTCTTTGCTTTTATCCAGCTTGTGAGCTGAAAAAGAAAATACTACTTTAAATATATTAAAGTAAAGTTTTTTAGGCTATAAATCTTGCGGCTTCATCTTAAATAATATCTTCAATTGTACTTTGTCAAATATTTGCTGGACAACCTCAGCTTTTCTGTGTGGGGTCTCCATGTTTTTTGCTACCGTTCTACCTTAGACTGTTTAAACTGTTAAAAATTAAATAAAGTTGTATTTGCTGGGGGTCAGAATTCCTATACGACAGGCTGATGCTTCCCGATGAAATGTCCAGTGCCAAGGGTTTAAAAACAGTTTAGAAAGTCTAGAAATGTGACCAGCCAACAGGGTCAATGCTGAGTACTTTCTTAATGGGAAGAGGAGACAATGGACTCTGCAGAAGAGCACCCAATGACTTTATATACTTTGGAAGTCTTCTGCCCATTGGTTCCCTATTCACCAATATTGTTCTTACAACAGGGCAATGAAATGGTGGTTACATTAAAAGCGGACTTTTCCACTTTTACTTGCAAACTGTAGTTTTCAGATAGCATAAACGGACGTATCAATAAAAATCTACCCCGCAGGTTGTACCAGGCTGTTAACATGATTTTTACACTTGTAAAGTCGCCATTGGTTTTCTCTTTATATTTCCGCTTTTGGAGCCTGCCCTCTGGTGGACGGCGGTGTATTGCTGTAAATCACTGTATATCGCTGTATAGCAGCGCCCTTACTTGAGGACTTTTTAAGGGGTTTTATGAGAGAGGCTTGGGAGCACCCAGAGCTTTGAAAGCAGACCATAACTGCAAAAAAAAGTAAATTATTGTACGTAGGTGCATGGCTTGATAAATGACAGAAGTCCATCGTCCTCAAATTCTTCCCCGAAGAGCAGAGATTCCTCTCTCCTCCCAGAAAGCAAAGCATAGTTGTAGTTTATTTATCTGTATTTGTTTGTTACCAGAAATAGCCATTCCAGGATCCCAAGGAAAAATCCCAGCACAAAAAATTCCCAGATTTTCTACAAAATTCAATTAAGTGTAAGACTAAAGAACCATAAGCTGTAGCTCGGGTAACCAGGGGGATGCAAAATTAGGAATTGGTCAAGAGAGTAGGGGCTAACAAATCTCTCTTCCAGCTTGCCCTAGGACATTTGTAGATTAGAACAAAACCAAACATTCAGTGTTCTAAATGTGTAAGCACAGTTGTAAAGTCAGGGGGGACATACCTCCTGCCTCTTTTTCGCGTTGCATTGTACGTAGTTTGGCCCGTGGGCATTTCCCATTCCACACATATCTGGTGACAGATGATTGAAGTTTTAATCATTATTGTCGAGGAGAAGAGAGAGGTATCATTGCACTCGCAAAGTTAACTCTGGGCAGTAAATTCATTTTGTTAACAGTGTCACGGCTATGAAGTGAGTTTTTAAGGTTAGACCACCTATCCAAGTCAGAAATTATCCTGGTTAAAGTGGTCAAAGTAATGTTTGACAATATACTGAAGAGTTGGTAGAGTTCCATTCCTAAATATGTGAAATGTTTAACCACTGGTACCTAAGGAGGGGCAGGAAAATTACTTATAGCCTGATTTAACAATAATAGTGCTGACTTCTCTCTGTTTATTTTAAAGCCTGAGATTCTACCATATTTGTCAAAAACAGTTAAGATGTTGGGCATGCAGCTTGTTGGGTAATAAATATATAGTAAAATGATGTCCGCATACAGAGAGATATGATGGCAGGTAATGATAGAGATAGGCAAGAATCTCTTTAGGGAACAAATGACTTGGGCTAAAGGTTAAGTGACAGAGCGAAGTGCTCAGTGCCTAGAGCCCCTTGGAATAAGAAAGGGTGGGGATCGGGTTCTACCTGTTCCCTTGTCACAGCAGTAATTGTTTTTTATAAAGCACTTTAATCATATCAACAAAAAGGAACCAAAGCCTAAATGTTTAAGCAGGAATCAGAGAAAAAGCCACTCCAAGCAAAGGCTTTCATAGCGTCTAAAGAAAGCCCGACAGCGGCCAAGTTAGTGTCTTGTACTTTATCTATCAGGTGTATCAACTTTTGAACGTTATCTGAAACCAATCCTGTTGTTACAAACCCTATTTGTGCACAGTGTACCAGTTTTGTGATGTACCTCTGTATCCGGTTGGCAAGTACCTTTGCATAAATTATTATAGCCTCATTCAGCAATTAGATGGGCCTGTAGCTGGCCCATTCTGTGGGGTCTTTGCCTGTATTAAGGAGTAGTGATAGTAATGTGGAGTTTACATCCCTGTGAAAGCTGTCTGCTGGAATCAAGAATTGGACCATATTTAGCAGATGCAGGCCTAGAAGTGACCAAAAAGCCTGAGTGACCTAGGAATTCCTTCAGGCCCAGGAGATTTACCCCTACTAATCTCCTTTAGTACCATCTCACACTCCTGTAAATAACAGGCTCCAGGTTAACTGACTTATTATCTGAAAGACAAGGTAATTGTACTGAATTTAGAAACTGTCACACATAGACTGTTTGAAAAGTTCTTCTGAGATGTATAATGACTGATAAAAAGAAGCAAAAGTAGATTTCACAACTTTAGCGTTGATTGAATAGTGCCATTGTCAGTTCTAACATAGAAAATATCTGAAACATGCTCATCAGCCTTGAGTCACAATGCCAACAAGTGGCTGGGCCTAGCAGTTGAAAATAAAATGTTTGTCTTGTCTTGTGCATAATTAATTCCAAACAACACCTTAAAATTGTATTAATCAATTTTTAAATCAGTCCTTTTAAACATATATTTTGTCATTATATTTTTTCTGCAGTGAAGCATAAAGAGATACATGTTGCTGTTCTAACAGCTTTTAACAGCCAGCTTTTTGCACACTCTTTATTCTTAGCAGAAGATTAGATGTAGAGTTGTGCTGCAGCTGGATGTTTCCAAACTCAGGTAAATCCATCTTGTATTGCGCCAAGCCAACCACTTGAGTTGAACCATGGGCTCATCGGCCACTTGTGACCAATGATGTGGCAGCACGAACAGGAAGAGGCGGGCTTTTAATTTGACAAATGGGATAAGCGACCTCTTCTCCTCTTTGTTATCAGCATGGCTAATGCTAAAAAAATGTGTCACTTAAGGATTTTCTGAAAGGAAAAGATTTTTGTGCTCTAGTCCTACTGGCTTTGGCATATCCTAAATCATCAATATTTTCATCAGCCGACGTCCTTGTTTCATTTACCAAGTTAGTTTTAGTTAATGTTCCTCTTATTCACAGGTTCACTTTACAAAAACTGTTTCTCTTACAGCGGTTTGTTGTTTCTTTATATCAGCTGAACTCTGGTTATAACCACACTGGTTATGTCGAATGAATTGTTGCTATGATTGGCTAAAAACAGATTATGTTCTGTGAGCAGTTCTATCAGAATCAGGTTAGCAGAGAGGGTGGCATTCAATCTTGTGAAGCCCATCACAGCCTCCCATAGTATCCTTCTGGTCCGACACTGAGCCTTCAATAAATTCAAGGAATTCTTGAAAGTTTATTTTACATAGAGTTTTGTACATTTCATCTTGCAGAAGAGACACGTTAAATTTCCATCTAGTTGTTTTATTGGGACCTGGGTAAAGGGCCACTGAACAATAAATAGGTTTATGATCAAAACACGCTACCAGTATGTAGGCTGCATCTTGAACTTTAGAAAACCAATCTTGAGATTGATTTGTGTCTGCCCAAAAAAAACCAGTAGTCTTTTAAAGAGGAGTGTACGCTCCGCCAGATATCTACCATGCCTGTATCACTAGCCCACTGTCGCAGTGCCTGAGTAGCTTGACGCTGGTCCCTGGTTTCTGAGCCCCCGGGTCGATCCATGTTGTTGTCCCAAACTGCTGTGAAGTCAGCTCTCAGAATAAACCTATAATTTGCTGACTCAAATACCAAATTTGTTAATACCTCATTCATTTTTGGGTTGAATACATTTGGGGCGTAAGCAGAGACCAAAGCAATGCATGACCAATTAAAATATATTTTTGCAACAGTGTCCCACACCTCCTCATCTGCCCATGTATCAATTAACTTAAATTTTAGGTGTCTCTTACAAACCACCATTACTCCTTTGGATTCTGTTACTGCCGAAGAGCTAGCAATAGTATGGTAAAACTTATTTGCAAAAAGACAAACATTTGCTGCTAGCAAGTGAGATTCTTGGATCATGGAAAAATCTTTTTCTTTCATACGAAATCTAGTATTATGGTTCTCTTATGAACCACTGTCATTGATGGAAAGAAAGCTGTTTAAGGTAGCAGTAAAAAAAAAAAAAACAAGGTGCTAGCTTTGGCTCTGGTCCCAAATGAAACCCATTTAAACCCCAGTGAACCACAGTACTCCAACAACATGAACAAAACTTGAATTGAAGATAACAGGTGCTCTCCATCAACCCTAATTGGGCCTTAATCAGAAAGGTGCCACCATCACGTGTTAACATTGCATCTGGCATCAAAATCCAAAACACAATCAGTAAACAACGGGAGTACAAGAACCCCTGTGCTAAACTCTGCATGACATGCTATTTATCGTTCTACATTTAAAGCAAAGGCATCTAGAGTAGGTTTTAACGTGAAGACATTTTGTCTCTTATACCAAGAGACTTTTTCAATTCTGAAATCAACTGTTAAGAGAGCTGAGCTTTATATCTAGAGGACTTAATAAATCTGATAAAAATAACTAGGACTAAAATAACTCTGATAGGACCAGGCTGTTCTGGTCTCATAGTCGTACGTCTATGAGACCAGAACAGCCTGGTTCTTGGGATAAGAGACAAAGCATCTTCGCCTTCATGAAGATGACCTGGATGATTGAGAACCTCCACAGACATTTAGCTGACTATAATATAACAAAGAATTGGCAAATAATGCATTTTCAACCATCTACAGGTTTAATAAATATGTGAAACAAACAAACAAACAGGTCCAGTGCAGCAGAGGGATTTAACAGCCCACTATCTCTGAAGAAACAAGACCCTACGATATTTGTCACTGGCTGTACGTACAAAAGTCTAAAAGCTGAAATTGAAGGCAGTTACTCAAAGTAACACAATATCTCTGTAAATTAGCTGTGACTCTTTCCAGCAAATGTCATGTTGAGTCAGTGTCAGTACAGTTACTGCCTAATCACAGGACAGCTTCAGAAAAGCCGTGGTTCAGCCTAGAGGAACAAGGACGCCATTATAACAATGCAAGGAAGAATGCTTAAAATGAAAATGAATGGGAAAAAACACCTTGGAAAATGAATAGTTTTCATGGCTGACTACTGGAACAGCTTATTTTCTTATTTATCAGACAGTTGTGAAGTCACAAGAGATTTGATAACTTTAGAAAATATTTAGTAAATAAATTATGAATATATCTCATAATATGGTGATGACTAGAGCAAGGACGTAAACTGATCAATTTTAAAGGAAAACGTGTTGTATATGTTGCATTTATGATCTTTGGCTTTGCAAGTTGCTTGTCGGAAGTTTCATCTACATCTTTTGGTGAGGTTGCAGATGCAGATGTCATAATGTATGAGTTCATTGAGCAGCCAGTGTGTAGCTGTAAATGAGCATCCTTCCCGTCATCCGGCTCTGGGTGTTTCATAACTCGGCAGCATTAGTGGGAATGATAATGTCACTGTGTGTCCACTTCCTGTGCACTGCTCTGTGTCATTGAAAATTTCATAAGGCTCATCAGTAAACAAGCCTCGATGACTCAGCACATTTGGTCGGTCACATTCAAAGTCTGCTGCACTCTTCTGTCACGCATTGCACCAGTTACAGTGACAAAGATACAGACTATGTTTGTAATCATTATATACTGTATGTTAAAAAGTTTGATCGTCCAATAGTCAAACAATTTTTAATGCATTATTTAAATAATCTTTTAATGTAACTACATTGTCAGCAAGAATTGACACCTGTGTGGAAAAAAGACCCAGGGCCTTGTATTAACTACATCACTGCATTTCCAATGTGTCCTTCACATATTAATCAGACCACAATACATTTCCAATAGTCACTGAGGGGATAGAGAACAGTAGTGAGTGAGTAACTATTTAGCTGTTTTGTAACAGGTTACACCAGATAAAAGCTTGACTATATTCATATGATTAACTTTATGTTGATGTAAACTGCAAACATAAACCTGCTGCTGTAGCCAATCAGAAGCATGTGCTATTATAACGTATCAATGTTGACTCCAGGTCGGGCCAACAAAGCAAACAGGCCAAGAATGTACTACTGTGATCCAAGTCACTGTTTCCAGCCCAATTGCATCTCAAAATCCACCCAAATCCTGCCCAAAAATTAACTTCCATTCAAACATATACCATACCATATCAGCCAAGTGCCCTGCTGCACAGATGAGAGGTTGTCACACACGTGTTTGTACAAGCTACACACACACAGCCACAGCCAAGTGTGGTTCAAGTCATTACTAAATTGTCATGGGTGTAATGTAAACTGACAATTTTACCTTTAGAATAACTGATGTTTCTGGGGAACATGAAGAACATTTGCTGTAACACAAACTATATACAAGGGAGCTAAAGCTCTGTTTCTTTTTTCTATCAGAGAACCTCGATTAGACATCGGTAAATGATTGACATTGATGTGTTGCCAATGTTGTTCACATTGATCAAAATGTGAGCTCCCTTCCACCCTAATGCATTTGATTCCTCATATACCAGCAAACATCCAAAACTAGTGATCCCATAATCCAACCAGAAACAGCCAAAAGTAACCCGAATAATGTACACAAGATTAAATCAGTATGACAAACCAGATCAATCGGGACAAAATCAAGGACTTTTCCAGAATTAAACCAAGGACTAAATCAAGACAGAACCGGAACTCATTTATCACAACTGACACATACAAGAAAGAATACCTGATATACAAAGTTAAAGTGTACAATATTTTAGGACCAAACCCAGATCAAAATCTGGACTAAATTTGGACTTACAGTTTTAATTAAACAGTTCCCAGACACAGCCATCACTCAGACTTGGTCTTGGCACTCCTCTCATTTTCCCGCTGTGTCGCTCTAATGAGTTGTTGACACTGATGATCCCAAACATCTGCTGGAGCCTACTGCTCCATGACGGAATAAACCCAATTAGAGATGGACCACCCCCAAAACCACCAGGCCCCAAACCCCCCACTCTCAAATCTAAACCAGAAGGACCGAAACAGGGGCTGACCCAGCCATTTGTTCTTAAATCTGTCTATAGTCTGATCTAGGCACTCTTTAAAGACCAGAATACTTGTTCCATTAAAAACATTGCATACTGTCCATGTGTAAATACTGATCTTCTACCTGAAGCTCTTATTTGCATTTGGAAATCTGCTCCAGGACTCTTCTGTGCCTACACACCTTGAAAAAAAAAAAGCTTTCCAAACTAAGACCACAATAAAAACCACTAGAAACAGCGTGTGCCTTGAGGGAAGACTGCTTTTATCTGATAAACAACCACAGTGCCCTAGGGGAAGACATTACCAACAGCAGCACTACTATTATTGTCTCTTCATTGTGAAGCATTGAGGCAAAGACTTACAATTTCAAAGTTAAAATATCTGAAATATCAAAAAATAAAAACAAGAGTTGTAGTAAAGATGGTTACTGGGAATTTAAAATAGTCAGTGATTCAGACATCATCAGAACAGTACATTTGCAATGGACAAACGGCATTAGACACAAAGAAGAAAGAAGAACTAAATTCTGCATAAACACAATGTTGGTAAATGGTAACTCATTGACTCTGTGTGTGCTGTCAGTGAGTGGGTATAGAAGGTTAGTACATTGTTCAATTCTTATAGTTCTTGTGACTATGGAGCATGGACTTTAGTGTTACCTGTGTATCCTCATCAACCGTATGCTAAAAGTATACAACACAGCAGTTCAACATACTGAACTGTGTTGTCCATCAGACCGAACATACATGAAATGACTACCTCTAAAATGATTTAATGAATGTTTTTGTTGCTGTGTATAGTTTTTTTATGACGTTGATTGTGGAAAGGCCATAAGTCTTGTTTGCAACATGAGATCTAGTTTAGTAGTGGAACTTTTAGACTTTACTGTATGGGTCAAACTAATCTCAAAATACAACAGACATACAATATTTTATAGATACTCTGCAATACATGATTCATGAACAGCCGACCGTTTCTCATGGCATTATAGCAATTTTTTGGAGTTACAGTTAATTGACTCCACGAGAAATGAGCTGTAAATAGGACATAGTGAGGACTGTACACCGCTGCACTACTTCATTGTCAGTGATTCATTGACAATGCATTGACTACTCTATTTACCTCCACAGTTATGGACAGTCCCACTGACCACTGTAAAAATTAGGTATTGAAATGACAACAAAAACGCACGTCAGAACACCTTGCCCCTCCTTTATTTATTATAACATTTTGTAGAGAACCAGAGAAAGTGGCTATGAACAATATTCTTGTTGTCTGCCATTAAAGTGTAAAAAAATGCCCTTAGACACACATTTAATTGCATTTATAATTGTAAGTTCAAAGCGTATCAAACCCAGACCAACACAGGTTGAACGGTTAATAAAAGATAGAAAACTGCAGTTAGTTGATTGGGCAGCAGAGAATCCACACTTATCCATCCACAAAAATGGGAACTGAAAGAAAGCTGTAACAAACTGGAAAATTTTCTCAAACAAAGCGTGTCTTGCTCTTGTGAGAAACTATCATATAATTTACAGAGAAATGAAATTGAACCAAAAATTTAAATTGAATATAAATATCTGAGTACATAATGGAAGAAAATTGGTTTGTTGTAGTTTATTGTTTATGTAGACAGATAGACAGTCAAAGATTTCAGCAGATACGAAGAAGAAGATGAACTATGAAGAACCATATCCGTATCCGCAATCTTTGTGAAAATGGACCAAAGTACAGAGAGTACAGACAGAAGAGTATAATTAGCCTTCAGACTAAATGAAAGTATATTGCAGTCAGTTCTGTAAGTGATGACTAAATAGGTCAGAATAAAGACTGTAAAGGACCATCAGCTTCATTTGCAGGCTGGAAGTATTACAGCTGAAACACTCGAGTGTATCCACTAACAGTGCATAAACTGATCTGAACTCCATTCACCTTAACCCAAAGATAAAGCACACACTGGTATGACTCTCTTGTGTCCCATTGACCTCTCAACCTCTGCTTTGTCTCTTCTCATTCTCCATCCTCACCTTCTAATAACACCTCATTTCATTACAGCTGTCCTTATCACTGACTCCCAGTAACAACCCTCTCAGCACGTTTTAATAACCCGGACAGCTTGGAGTGGGGTCCCAGACAATCAGGGCGGTAGGGGGGAGCTCTCCAAACGGGACGTGTCACTTCTGATGTGTCCCCGGTCAGTGTCCGAGCAGCCAGTCTGACTCAGCTAATGAAGCAAAAGGGGAAAACTGTGCTGAGGGAAACAATGTCTGGTCAAAGTGTGCACACGCTCAAACTGTCTGCCTTGTGCTTCTGTCCTGAATCAGTGTTTCTTTGTAAAATTTTTACAAATGACGGATGAATGGAAAAATACAGTTAGAGAGGAAGAGGAATGAAAAAAAGGATATCCTAAATAATCTGTCCTTAAAAACCTTGTTGTTCCACATTCTCTCAGTTACAGACACTTTCTCAGCCTTAGTTGCCTATTTCCTTTTATATGCTGTGTTATTGCCTTCCTTCCTTCTGTTCATGGCACTTCCGTTTATGGCATCCTTATGTTTTGTTTATACATCAGATTTAGATGTTTTTGTTGCTGATGTGGCTGACGCTCTCCTCAGAGAGATGAAATATGCACAGGCACGTTTGTTTGTGGAGAAGACTCCATGCATAACAATGACAGCATAAGTACAAGAGTAGTACGTGTTCCTCATTAGGCACTTAATCACTTCTAACAGCCATGTGCTCCGTGGCATTGTCAGTATTAGACGTGGGGCTGTGTTTGGAGGAGACGTGAAAGAAAAGGCTTCTTTGATCAGCGCAGTGGGATCCATGTCAGTGTTGTGTGCACAATATTTTGCAAGCTGTCATCCGGATCATTTATAAAAAGCAACTAGAAAGACCTTTAACTTGATTTTACAGAAGTAATGTGTCTGTTTTGCTAGTAAATTAGAGAAATCATTTATTTGATTACTTAAATATTTTTATTCAAAAGGGACAGAACAATAACATTGTTACAACTTCAAGTGTAATTACAGCTTCGATGCCATGTCCGTAGGCCATCTAGCTCAGAGCTAATTTGCAGACCTGGTCTGTAACACAGAGCATACTGTGAGAACACATTAAACAAACACTACATACAGTACAGAGTAATTACATTAAAACCCTAACATGTGGCTCTAGTGTTCACAGACTTGATTGGATTTAAGCCATTGTTTTACTTTAAGATTAAACATAATAACACAAAGTTTGTATTTATTGCACGCAGATAAAATACAAAGACAAAAGCAGTTGATATAAGGAGAAATAAAAAAAACTGACTAACTTCTCCACTTCAGTAAAAATATAAAAATATTACGGACCGGATTGACTACTTTATTGTATTTTGCAAAAACTTGCGTAAAGCATAAAAATAGCACATTTCATGTACATTTACTAAAGGGCCATAGCACATGGAGATGGAATGAAGAGGCCAAAATCCATGAGACCACTAGGAAAGTGCATTTTTATTTATTTTTTTAAAAGAAAACAATAACGCTGTGTTAAGTGACTTTATGGTTGTTAATAAATTAGCTGTCTGTCAGTTCAGACCAACCCCTTCTGCAATCGTAGTAAAAAGTCCAGTCTTTGCCAGACAATCATAATTTTGTGTCTTGCTCATGTTAGTAGATCTGTTTCTAAGAGTGCAGATAAAGAGTGGCTAGATTGCTTAAAATTTCAATAAGGAGAAATGTTACAAGATGGAAATTTGTTTCTAATTGGGAAAGTACGATTAAATTGAAACTTAAATTATACTGTAGTCAGTAGTGTAGTACACAGTAGTATAGTACACTGTAGCATAGTGAATAGTACACAGTAGTATAGTATACTATAGTGCAGTATACTATAGTATTGTACACTGTAGTATTGTACACTGTAGTATAGTAGACACTAGTATAGTACACATTAGTATAGTATACTATAGTGCAGTATACTATAGTATTGTACACTGTAGTATTGTACACTGTAGTATAGTAGACACTAGTATAGTACACAGTAGTATAGTATACTATAGTGCAGTATACTATAGTATTGTACACTGTAGTATTGTACACTGTAGTATAGTAGACACTAGTATAGTACACAGTAGTATAGTATAATATAGTGCAGTATACTATAGTATTGTACACTGTAGTATTGTACACTGTAGTACAGTACTTGCTAGTATAGTACACAGTAGTATAGTACACTGTAGTACAGTACAATGTCGTACAGTACACATTAGTATAGTACACTGTAGTACAGTACACAGTAGAATAGTACATCGTAGAATAGTACACAGTAGTATAGTACACTGTAGTACAGTACAATGTCGTACAGTACACATTAGTATAGTACAGAGTAGTATAGTACACTGTAGTATAGTACACAGTAGTATAGTACACTGTAGTATTTTACACTGTAGTATAGTACACGCTAGTACAGTACACAGGAGAATAGTACACCGTAGAATAGTTCACAGTAGTATAGTACACTGTAGTATAGCACACGCTAGTATAGTACACAGTAGTATAGTACACTGTAGTATTGTACACTGTTACTTTACTAAGTAACTCTTTGCATTATGCCTTATAATTTATTGAGTTGACTATTGCAATTAATGGAAGTCAGAAATGTATGGAGCCTTGGAGAGAATACATTATAATGTAATGTATAATGCTCAGGATAATTTTTTACATAATTCAAGTAATTGTTATTTCAAATTTTAGTAGATGGTATTTTTTGATACAATATTGAAATGTGTTTTAGTCTTACAAACTTACCAGCACTTGACCATCAGGAAATTGTCTAATATGTAAAAAGTCATCAAAACTATTACAGACAGCTACCAAATATAAATCAGATTAATTAATAATAAATACAAATTGTCAAGCTCCCAATTTCTTGCATAAAATTCTGTATGGAAAAGTGGAGCTACAAAGGCATGTATGATTTTATTTGGTCTTGTATAGTTACTGTCATGGAAAAGTTCAGTAATTGACAATACGTCTTATAATAACATAAATTATAAATGTATAAAATATGGATAATTTGTGGTGGGAAAGTACTGTTCTCATAGTCGTAAATATGTCAAAATTGAGTTTCAGTGCCGTATGTTATATTTAGTGTGCCGTCATAAGGTAGATTTATAAAAAACACAGGCGTAGACCTTTAACACACACACACTCTGACAGGCAGCGAGCCAGCAGCCATCAATCAAACACAGATACCATCGCTCCGCCGTGACGTGGCTTTATCTCCACTGCTTCTTTTACTCATTTGTTTTTTCCCCCGCTGTGTTGTGTCATGTGTTTGTCTCCTCATCCAGATGCTCCCACCACCACCCCTATACCCACCACAGCCACCACCTCCACCACCGCCATCTCCACCACCACCCTGTCCCTCCCCGAAGCCAACCAAGGTACGATACCACCCTCACACACTGCTGCTGTTCTCAGGGCTCAGCTTAGGCCCCGATCAGCCTTCATCTGCATGCAGCCTCTCATGTTTGATCTGTTTATTTCATTTATGTTTCTGTATTGTTTACCTAAAAGCCATGTGTGGATGCATATACAGTTTAATAATGGACCAAAGGCTCAGCAAAGGGGAATGGTGAAGGTTGGCTCCAAAGACTACCATTCTTTGACTACAATTCACATGGTATTAAGTCAGTTTTTTTACTTTTAAATGTCTTCTGGAATTCTTCTGTCTTCTGTCTTCTTAAATGTCTTATTCTGGAGCCAGAGCTTCCATATTTAAGTTGAATTAATGCTTAAAATAAGTTCACAGGGATAACTGCATTTTTATATACTGTATACTATATACATATAACATTATTAAACTTAAAAAATAAAACTATAGAAAATATCAATTGAGGCCTCTGTTAATTTGAAGGCATCAAAGCAGTGCGCTAATTTTGATTTATAAATTAAGATTTATATATAAAACTATTATAATATAAATACATTAATATTGTCAAATGTTAATAATAATAATAATAATAATAATTAATAATTTATGTTTCTTTCTAGTCTAGATCTAAATGACCATCTAAAATGACCAAATATCAACCGTGTTTTCACCTCTGGCATACGCAACTTGACCTGAAAAAAAACTTCAACCTTTTATTAAACAATGCGCCAGCTCTGGACACGCACTGAAAATGTTTCACGTCATGAAAATCTAGCCGTGTGCACGTCATATGCTTACATACTCACTATAGACACAACATGTACAGAGTGTGCACGTCACATACTCACTATAGACACAACATGTACAGAGTGTGCACGTCACATACTCACTATAGACACAACATGTACAGAGTGTGCACGTCACATACTCACTATAGACACAACATGTACGGAGTGTGCACGTCACATACTCACTATAGACACAACATGTACAGAGTGTGCACGTCACATACTCACTATAGGCACAACATGTACAGAGTGTGCACGTCACATACTCACTATAGACACAACATGTACAGAGTGTGCACGTCACATACTCACTATAGACACAACATGTACAGAGTGTGCACGTCACATACTCACTATAGACACAACATGTACGGAGTGTGCACGTCACATACTCACTATAGACACAACATGTACAGAGTGTGCACGTCACATACTCACTATAGGCACAACATGTACAGAGTGTGCACGTCACATACTCACTATAGACACAACATGTACAGAGTGTGCACGTCACATACTCACTATAGACACAACATGTACGGAGTGTGCACGTCACATACTCACTATAGACACATGTACAGAGTGTGCACGTCACATACTCACTATAGACACAACATGTACAGAGTGTGCACGTCACATACTCACTATAGACACAACATGTACAGAGTGTGCACGCTCACATACTCACTATAGGCACAACATGTACAGAGTGTGCACGTCACATACTCACTATAGACACAACATGTACGGAGTGTGCACGCCACATACTCACTATAGACACAACATGTACAGAGTGTGCACGTCACATACTCACTATAGACACAACATGTACAGAGTGTGCACGCTCACATACTCACTATAGACACAACATGTACAGAGTGTGCACGTCACATACTCACTATAGACACAACATATACGGAGTGTGCACGCACATACTCACTATAGACACAACATGTACGGAGGTGCACGTCACATACTCACTATAGACACAACATGTGCAGTGTGCACGTCACATACTCACTATAGACACAACATGTGAGTGTGCACGTCACATACTCACTATAGACACAACATGTATGAGTGTGCACGTCACATACTCACTATAGACACAACATGTACGGAGTGTGCACGTCACATACTCACTATAGACACAACATGTACGGAGTGTGCACGTCACATACTCACTATAGACACAACATGTACGGAGTGTGCACGCCACATACTCACTATAGACACAACATGTACGGTGTGCACGTCACATACTCACTATAGACACAACATGTACGGAGTGTGCACGTCACATACTCACTATAGACACAACATGTACGGAGTGTGCACGTCACATACTCACTATAGACACAACATGTAATGGAGTGTGCACGTCACATACTCACTATAGACACAACATGTACGGAGTGTGCACGTCACATACTCACTATAGACACAACATGTACGGAGTGTGCACGTCACATACTCAGTATAGGCACAACATGTACGGAGTGTGCACGTCACATACTCACTATAGACACAACATGTACGGAGTGTGCACGTCACATACTCACTATAGACACAACATGTACGGAGTGTGCACGTCACATACTCACTATAGACACAACATGTACGGAGTGTGCACGTCACATACTCACTATAGACACAACATGTACGGAGTGTGCACGTCACATACTCACTATAGACACAACATGTACGGAGTGTGCACGTCACATACTCACTAAAGACACAACAAGTACGGAGTGTGCACGTCACATACTCACTATAGACACAACAAGTACGGAGTGTGCACGTCACATACTCACTATAGACACAACATGTACAGAGTGTACACGTCACATACTCACTATAGACACAAGAACTGTATTGCCATTGCTAATATACCATGATGTTGTTTGTTTGTTTGTTAGGTTATAGCTCTATATATTTGGCATTGTCTAATGTTTGCACAGTATCTTACAATATTGTTTCATTAAAATAAAACAAATGAAGCGCCAAAGTGACCGCACTTTTACATTCATAACAAGCTGATGGAAATGCACAATGCTTTTTACTTTTTTCAACTTCAGTGGTTCTTCTCTAACAACCTAAGCAAACACCTCACATTTAATGACCCACTTTGGAGCTTGTAAATATCAAGAGAACTGTTCTTGAAAAGCCAGACAACACATCTGAAATCAAGCCGGAGTACGTACATCATCAGTAAAGTCAATTATAATCACACTGCAGGTGGGTTTTTGGTAAAATTCAATGGAAGTCAACAATAACCAAACTATTCCAAATATAAGGCTCCTTTTGAAATAAGCAAATGTAATCTCTGTGGCTCAGACGCACAACTCGGGGCTATTGTGAATCAAAACCTCAGAAGGATCAGAAATCAGCCCGGGCTCCAATCAAAACCTCTCTGACAGAGCGCTCAATTGGAACAAATCTCACGCGTCTGGCAAAAATCACAGGCATTGTGCTTGATTATGCCATCTGATTGGATTAAAGAAAGAGACCTATCTGCGCGGCCCTGATTGATAGCTCCTTGATAGCTGATAAAAAGACTGCGGATGCTTCACAGGCCCAGCTCTGACTGGCTCACGCTGACACCTCTCCTGATTTAAGGCATGAGCAATTCTATTTTCTAATGCGTCTGCGGAGAATAACAACTGCTTTGTAGGTAAATAAGACTTACTGGGGTATATAGGCCCCATCTTTATTCAGCTGTCTTTGCTGGAGAAAAGTGAGGCTAGAGGCAGTTACAACACATCTGCATTTATTTATGTCGGAATTTAAAATAACTGAATATTACTGATTCACTGAAAAGCATGGATTACATTAAAAAAGCATTGATGCTATGACTACTATTTGCAGTGACAAACTACACCCATCCGAACTTGGCCTTTAATACGATGATGACCTGTGCACTTATCAGGTTAGACAACAACAAGCCCAATCGTCCAGTTTTGTGCATTATCGAAAGTTATGCTGTTTATATAGAATTAATACAAACAACAAACAAAGAATTAATCGGCTTTACCGTTTGCTCTTCTTTGTGTGTTTATTTTGCCATGATCTCCTGCATTTAGTCTGAACTATCAGTAAATGTGAGTTCACACTACAAACCAGACCTTGGTCCAGTTTGGTCCGGAGCCTTGGTCAACCTGAGTTTTCACTGAAGATTTGGTTCAAACCAAACAAGAAAGTCCTGACCAAACAGAGCAGTTCACTTTAACAGAACTAGGACATTAGTCTTCTCATCTGCCTCGCCATGTTATTTGAAATTTTGACAGAAAACTGTCATTCACAGTTTTTGCTTTGTCATTCCTGGTGAGATTAGCATACGCACTTCAGTGGTCAAAAACCTACAACAGGGTTTAATGCACAACAATTTGCACACAGACTGAGTAATGCTTCTCCCTCTCTGCGATCTGTGTGTAATTCATGTAATCTTTAGAAAAGCGGAGCATAAGAGTTAGGAAGTTGTTCTTCCAACTTGAGTATGTTCATGTGATTTTCAGCTCAGCAAAGTCGGAGCATTCTTAAACCATAACAACAATCTTATCATTGACGAAACCTTTGCTGCCCTCTGTCATGTTAACGATGCAAATGACTTTAAAAAGGAATCTTGGCAAACTTTGACTCACCTGAATGCCCGAGCTGTTGTTCATGTGCATTTTTCAACTCGTTTTCATGGACCACATAAATACACCATAACTTACTTGCATTTTCTGTAACAGTTGCCTAGTATCCATCCTTGGATCACACAGTATACAAATCTAAATTTTTGCATTATACACACTTTTTCGCAGTATATTTAAATAATTGTGCGCAAAACACAAGAATTATTGCAGCACTGATGGGAAATACTTTTGCTGTGGCAGATTTCTTTTAAAATAATCCTTAAAGAAACACAGAAAAAAAATCTTATTCGAAATTAGAATAATCAATATTTCCAACTTGCACCATACTGCCTTTGGTTTAATTTACTGTAATCTTTGCTGCCAATGCCTTTTCATTCCCCAGAGCAGGACTTTATATTGAGAAGTGTGGTCTTCACCTGAAAACACACAGCTCCCGTCTGCACATTTTCAGGTCGAAACACAACCACTTACAGTTTCTGCCAGATGTCCGCTCTTTGCTTTTCAACTGTCAGGGGCTTTCCATTATTACTGTGTATATAGATTGGAGTGGGCCATCTCATATGGCCGTAATGCGCTCTGCCAGTTGATTTCATTTACCCACAATGTGCCGCGTCGATCTGAGGGGCCACTGCCAAATGAATCTATCAGAGGGGGACTGAGGGCTTTTTTATATCAATTTCCCATTAGACGGACAGAATAGAGCTCTTAAAAATTCTATTAGAGGCCCGACACATGGCTCTTAAGTGCTTGGCAGGGTTTGGGGAAGTGACATGGGGAAATGACTAAATTGCTATTTTCACGTCCAAATAATTTTCTTTAAATGGATGTAGCTTACTGGCCATCAATTTCAATTAGTAAACTTACTAATCATTTTTATGTGCTTCAAAAATACCACATTAGACACAATGGGAGTATTTGATATAGGCTCGCAATGAATTCTTAGTTTTATATTTAGTTTTTTTTTGTTGTTGCTTCAGAAAATGTAGTGTATTTCTCAGCTGTGACTGTGTTGAGCAGTAATTAGAAATATGTACAAACATCATACAAATAATCCATACATTTATCATAAAGATATGTGTGGATTATGGTTCAAGCAGGCTATAGCCAGGGTGGCGCTCCCACACAGCAAAAGTAAGTACTGTCTCTTTGAATTGAAAGACATATAACCAAAAATAGAGCAATGCTTAAATCCCTTCCAAATTGAAATAAACAGAAAGATTGGTAGCGCTCGTATTGAGTGGAAGCCATGGTCAGTGGGAGAGGTTCATGTCCCATGTCATTTAGGCTGTTTTTACACTGGCACTGTTTAGGGCACACCAATACTAAAATGAGGTAATCTAGTGTGCTCCGAGGCCACACCAACATGTGTGAAAACAGCCTATGAAAGAGCAAAGTCAAAGGATTCTGCTGGGCATATAGGCTTTAGAGGAAAACAACATGCAAATATTTATGGCTTTTATAAGAGAAGGGGTCGGATCTACTAAAGGGTTCAAGCATGCTCCGTGAACCTCCAGCAAGCAGTTGTGGTCTTATAGAATACTTTTTAACAGGGTTCACGCAGACTTTTAGCATGTGCTCAACATAAAGTGGGATGTTACTGGAATAACGGCCTCTGACACTGTAAATGCTTTTAAGACTTTATGAAAAAGTTAGAACAACACATGAGGAAAAGAAAACAACCTACAGTAATCTTGTTTCACAGCTCCAAAAATGTGTGAGTTGTTGTGGATGTTTTATTTTTTCTGTTTTAAATTTTGGTAAAAAAAGTTTCCAAAACTGTACAAACATAAATCATGGGAAGAATAATGCTAATATCATCCATCGGAATACAATGACTGATTGCTTTCCCTGTCTCTCTGACTCTGCTGTCTGTACTCCATTTTTGCACCATCTCTGTCAGTGGAAGATGGATTTTCCTGGAGAAGCAACATTTGCGGCACGCTCTCTCCTCGGGGGCTTCAGTCTATTATCTTTTTAGTACTAGTCAGGGCCAATAGGAGGTCTTTTGATGTGAAATGCGAGCCGGCCCCAAAAGTACAAATGGGCTGCTGCCTTTGTGGGGCTTCAACACTCAGCCTCCCACATATTCTCTCATCATTTCACTCCACAATACATGACTAATCATTCTCTAACTCACACACGCCCAGCCAACGATGCCACTTAATACCCGAATGAAGAGAAGGGGTAATAAATGTCTACCTGCCGCAGATAAAACAATCAGACGGCGGGGTAACATTGCTTTTAATTGATGAATGCTCGTAAACGCTGCTGACAAGCCATTCATTTAACCCACACCGCAGACAGGAAGACAAAACCAGCCGGGGGAAGAACAGCAAAACAAATAAGCATTGCATTTGCCAGGGTCTTCAATTGCACAAACACCATCTGCTCCAATGATTTTCTGAATTTCCACCTCTCTTGCCCCCTGCTCGGACGACTCTGTACGTGCGATGTGCTGTTTTTATTTCACACGTTGCACAGTTGGATTTTGTGTCCATTTGGAGATTGGAGACCGCCAGCTGTAACTGATTTAATTAAAGTTGTGGGAATGATAGCACAGTTTTTTAAAGGTGACATACTGTATGTTGGTTTTTCGTTGGTAATAGCATCTCACACTGAAAAGTTCCTTGCTTATAGGCTATATACTGTATGTATAAGCTTATACATATAGTGGCCATGTTTACTATATAAATATCTCAAACACATTCCTTTGGTGTGCCCCAAATTGTGATGTTCTCTTTCTACAATTAGAAAGAAAATGGTAAATGCACAAATGCACCCAATGATGTTGACATCATAGAGGCAGCTGTGGGACGTAAAACCAGTATCGGTGTCAAATATGATGCGATAATCTGTGCATGGTTGAGAAACTGATTTCCAAAATCTGGCAAGGTCGAGGAAATCTTGTTGTTTTACCCACACTTTAGATTTCAAACAGTAAAAAAGAGGCTTGTTTCCACGGGTTTTGTTTGTATGCAGACAAAAAATGCTGTGTTTACATTCATGAAGCAAGAGGAGTATGACGCTGACTCTGCTGTTGCTACTTGCTAGCGTTGTGTAGTTTTTGGCGGAAAATGTCAACCGTTAGCTGTTTTCTGTTTGAATATGACGTTTATCACAAAAACAAAGTGTCATTTATGTGAAAAACATTTCCGTTTTATGTTTTTCTTTTTTCTTCTAATTTTGGCTCAAGTGAGGATAATCTTTTGTCCCATCAGCTGACTTCAGTGTTTGGGATAAAGCCTTGAAAGCCAAAGCACCCACAAATTGGTCTGACTCGCTTTTTGGGGACACTTTGTACCTTTGTTTTGATAATGGAAGCACGCCAGAACCTACCCACACTGTACAGTCCCCATGGAAATAAGGCTTATCTACTATCCATTTTTGGTCTGCTATTAAACGGTGGGACTTAAATTCTTGACCACCTTAAGAACTAAGTAGCTACTAATAGTGCATAGTAGAGTACATGATTGTGTCCACAGGCTGAAAATCACATTGCATAGGCCCACTTTATTGTTTTCCATTGACCGTACGAATCAGAGAGGATGACTAGACAGAAAGAGTTACAATCAGTCCAATAAGAGAAAATAAGAACAGTTCCATGTATGAGAGTGGGCAACCCACAATGTCAGTCTACATGGAGAACAGTGAAAATGGACCTAAAGGGACAAAATCTGCTCCAATATGCTGACCGTTTGAAAGAGCATCTTTAGAGATAGAGTATTGTGGATATTAACACCATTTGTTGCATTCTGTTCAAAGAGTGGTTGCCTCCGGCCATGGAAAAGTGATAAAAAGAGAAAAAGACAAATATAAGACTGGCTTCTTTTCAGTTTTGCCAACAACAGTTGACAGCAATAGCAGAGAAAGAGGACAGCAGTGTCTTCATTAACACAACTCAGTGGGGGTTGGCACATTTCGGCAGGATGTTGGGACAGAAGGCAGGTCAGGAAAAAATGGAGCCTTCGGAGCCTGTTGGCATTTTCACTCCCATGGGGTTCCACCAAACTCATTTCTGACAATATAATTATGATTGGCACCTAGTTATCTCAACTGGATGTCATGTCGTAGCGGGTCACTGTGGAGGCACCAGCAGTCACCGAGCTGATGTGGCCATGCACGGTGTGTGAATGTCAGCTAGGACAGAGCTGACCTGTGAGGCAGAGCGGGAGGCAGCGGAGAATGGACGGCCAATCACTCAGCGGCAGACATATTGAATGGTCCCACATGGCTGCCACCCACAGTGTAATGAGGGTTAGCAGGCCCGGCTGCCTCTCTGCCCACAGGGGCCCACAGGGGCATTGGGATGCAAGGGAACACCAGAGCACACGAGTCATCAGAGTGGTACAAAACAAGGTCATCATCTTTTCAAAGCTGGCCTTGTATTGCTTTCTTATAAAGATGGTTAACAGATGTTTCTAGTGAACCAGTATTATTTTATCAAGGATAATAAGTAAGCAATTTTTTAAACTCTGAAACCAAATGTTCAAGGACAGAAGAACTTTTGCTGTGGCTTAACCTTGTACTACCTGAACATTGATTTATGGATGTAATTTTTTCACCCTCATTTTTAAAATCTTCTCAGCAAGCCTCTGATCAGGAAATTAACTTTTCAAGTTTTAGTTTCTGGATGTTTTCTAGGTCTTTTTTTTGGTTCCAATATTACATAACATATTATACTTGTCTGAGCTTGTTGGAATGTTTAGCTTTTATCTTTTTTATCATTTAGTCAGACATATGTATTATTCTGACTAAATGTATTATTTTTTATAATATATTAGTGCTGGGCAACAATTAAAGCGTTTAATTTCAATTAATCACACAAAGGTCTGTGATTAATCGCATTATACACAAAATGCAACTGTGCAACTGTGGGTAATAATCACATACTTTTGTCAGGGCACTTGCAGAAGTATGTACTAAGTATTGATTGGTTAAATCTATTTCAGACAAAGTAGTAAAAACTAAAAGTAGTTCTTGGAAATGTGGTCATCGTTGTTGAGTAAATGTAACTCATTATACTTTGCTTTTACCACTGGACATAAAAAGTTGAAACCCACTTTGATGCAACATTTGTTAACAATTATTATTTAAATTCAGAAATGTTTGCCCCAGTCTTTAAGCCATCCATTATGTCTTTGATAAATCAACCAAAGATGCAACCTCAAAAAACTAAATGGTCTATGTCAGGATCCAGTGAGCTCTGGAGACGGGGTTAACATTTAAATAAATGGTGTATATTGAACTTGCTCTGGAGCGGACTGGTTTACAACTCACATATAATAGAGTCACGTGAAACATACAGTCAATGTTTTCTATGGAACTAAATGAGAATGTTGATGATGGGTAGCTTGGGAAAATTGGCTTGTACTACCTGAACATTGATTTATGGATGTAAATTTTTCACCCTCATTTTTAAAATCTTCTCAGGAAGCCTGTGAGCATTTGGACATAATTTATATCAAATTATTGTTTTATTGACTGAGAAAATGGATAAAATAAGGTAGTATTTTTTTTATTGTATTCAATATTTTTTATATTTCTTTCATTTATAGACAAATTTCCTTTAACCTCAAAACTCAGATATGACTCATAGGAGTTTTGTATGAGGACACAAAACTGGGGCTTCCGTGTAAATGTCCTGGATTGTGTGTCCCACCAACCTAACCCTAATATATATATATTAGGGTTAGGTTGGTGGGATTATTTTTATTTTTACTTTTTTATTTATATAGTAGGCACTCAAAATAAATGAATAAATTATCTGGTCTAATAATTGTCACAGATTTTTTAAATGTACACACAAATACACACACATATATCATTTTGGAAGGGAAAGTAATAGAAACCATAAAGCATCCAAATCTGTGGATGCTAGTTTGTGTCAATAATTTACTTTCAAGCGCATGACACACATCTAAAAAGTTTCTTCATGTTTAACTAACAATCAGACTTTTACTATCAGCAGTCTTATAAAACCACATGAATGTTTATTTCACAAGAAAATGGTACAAACTAGCTTCCATAAAGAACCACAACTTCTGTTAAAACTTATTTTATACAGAACTATTGTATTTCCTGTCGAGTTTGGACGCCTTCACAGTAATTTCCTCTGATAGTTTGTCCTTTCTCTTCTCTGAAGCTGCACATGATAATAGTCTTTGGTATCTCTTCAAGCTGTAGCCCTGCCTGTCTCACTGCCGAGTCCCATGTGCAGTCTGATGCATTGTGTATGTGTTAAAGCCTGTCTTTATCTCTGCACTGGCCAGGGTTTGCCTTTGTTTTTTTTCCCCTGATGTCTTTTGTCATGTTGTGCTCTTCTGAATGCTCGCTTATGGGTGTCGTTTGTTTTCTTCCCTCCTGCTTCCTGTCCCCCTTCTTCTTGATTTGCATGTTGTTCCTCGTGTTGCCCACCTCCCTACACCACCACCACCACCACCCTGTGTACTCCACCTCCTCCCTGTGTGCTCAGACACCACGCCCAGCACTGAACCAGCAGCACATGGTGGGTAGCTCTTCTTACTTTTTTAAGTGCTTTACAATGCAGTCTAATCCTAAGCTGTGATATATCAATGCACTGTCACTGGCTGATCAATTGTATGTTGCAAAACTCATCATCTATGCGGCTAGACCTGACATAGACCCTGGTGTTATCTATAGAATTCTGTGACCTAACCTCATGCAACACCAAATTCAATTGTTTTTGAGATGTTGGCAAGCAAGTGCCACATCATCACCAAAGCTTAGTGAAATTGAAAACTAAAAAGAACATGGCTAATTAGCATAAACCAATACAGTGTTCATGCCTGGTTACACATGTTTTGTGCTAAACATAGTGCTACTGTCTCACAGCACGGATGTCATGAGTTCAAACCCCGGAGTCTGCATGTCCTTCACGTTTTACTGTGGGTTCTCTCCGGGTACTCTGGCTTCCTCCCACTGCCCAAACACATGTATGTATAGTTTAATTGGCAACTCTAAACTGTCCCTAGTGAATGATTGTGAGAGTGAATAGTTGTCTGTCACTGTCTTAGTGTCAGCCATGTAACAAACTGGCCAATTGTCCAGGGTCTACCCTGCCTATGGCCCAAAGCTGCTGGGATAGGCCAATCGGAAGAAAATGAATGAATGAATAAAGCTAACGAGGCCAATGTCTTTGTCTCCTGTGACACTGTAGTCTCTCACATCAAAATGTTTAAGAGGAAAAAAAAGCTTGTCTACTGTAACATAAAATGTATTAATGTGTTCTTTGAAAAGTACTGTTAACAAGTTACTATCAAGCATTCTGACTTTGACCATTTGTGACTATTCATAAATTAATTGTAAAGTATCCTACTTTTTTATGTTAGGTGTATGCTTGGTCCTATTGTGAAAGAGACAAATATACACTTAAACTTACAGCCTTTCCGAATCGAATCCCTACCCACCTCCACTCCACTCTTAAGTGTGTTCTCGGTGTGTAGTGACACTCGCAGCTGACTGGAGTTCTTTCAATCCCAGAGAAGGGTCTCGTGCACCTTGGTGGAAGAAGGTCTTCTCTGTTAGCACAGTTACCCAAGTGCAAGTGGCAAATAACCTATTTTGCTCTGGATTATGTTGTTAAAAAAAGAGGCTTAGATATGTTAGAAAACAAAGACGTTTAATGTAAATTATCTATGTCAGTGATGGACAAAAATGTTTTCACATTTACAATTAAAAGTGTGTGGGGAATTTTTTTTGTCTTGCATAGCTGGATTTTTCCCAGACCAGGAAACGAGTATGTGATCCTTAAACTATTTACTCTTTACTCCCTATATCTGTATAATAGTTTTACATGTCTGCTTTTAGAATTGTATGCTTTCACAACGCTTGTGGAACTGCCCTGGAGTCTGTCATAAGGACCCAAATGTCAGTATTACACACAAAAAGCGAATTTGCGCCGCTGCAGAGGGGTCAAATAAGCCACTAAGCACCCTCAGCACTCACCAGTTTCAGACGGCTCTTAGTATGGCAAATTCCTCACGTGAATGCGGAAATTGAGTGGAAGTGAGTAGGGTGAGGGTTTAGGGAGTCGATTCGGAAAGGCCTTTAGAGTGTGTTCACATTTGTAGTGCACTTAATTAACCAAAACAGAAAACAATCCATTTACTTCAGTCCTTTACCAAAAAGCCCCGGTCCATTGAGCGCTAACTGCTGCCATTTTTAACTGTGAAGCAAACAGTCTATGGAGGTTCTCAGTCATCCAGGGCATCTTGAAAAAAAGGTTTAAGTAAAAGCATCTGGACTTCGTTTTCAAGGTGAAGATGTTTCGTCTCTATTCCAAGAGACTTTGTCAATTCTGAGTGTACAATTCTGAGTGTACGCCTCAGAATTGACAAAGTCTCTTGGAATAGAGAACCTTTCTTATAAGAAACACTCAAGATTGTGCTGTTAGCCAAAATGTTGATGAGACAATGTACCTTCTCAGTGCTCCAAGTTTGACATCTGCTATTATAATTTTTTTTTGGGACAATATTTTTACATATGTTTTTTTTTTTTCACTCTCAGTAAAGCTAAACATAATGTGACATGTTTGTTGCCAATTTATGATGCTCTTCCTGTTTGGGTTTGTTTAAATGTCTGTGGTTCGCTTGGTGTTCTCATTTCAATCGAACAGTACCAGAGTTCAGCAGGAAGCGCTCAGAGCCCTGTTTTATAGGGGTCTCGGCGCTGGTTTGGTGGCACTGAGGTTTGAAGGAAGCATTCACACTTATCTAAGTGAACCAAGCTAACAAAGCAACTGCACATTTATTTGATCCGCACCAAACACGGCAAGAGTGAACGCACCTTAACACTTAATTGAGCAATGATCATAGTCCGACTTCTTTAAGCTACTGTATGCTCCAAATGCAGTACCACCACTGTTGTACTGGGTAGCTGGATATATGTATGTACTACCCACTAAAAAGTAAAACAAAACCTCAATATAACATTAAAGAGAATTAAATATATTTAAAAATGAAAATATTATAGAGGAAGGCCACTAGACTAAAATTCAGTAGTATGTGTCTCCTTAAAAAGCTATGGTACACACTGATTTAAAACATTTTATGAAGGTCAGTCAAAGGAAATTTCCTTTTATTTCAATTTAACAAATGAACACAACATGGCCAGACAGCATCAACAGGATACTCCTGATGCATCTCTCTAAAACACTACAGCTGCCACATGAGCAGAGCAAGAGATGGAACAGTGACTGTACGTTTGTATATTACACTTTGGGAATGAGAACTGGTTGCTTGCGCTACAGCATAGAACTCATTATACACTGTAAAAAATGTTGATGTTAATTTATATTGATGAGCTGGCAGTATTAGCAACTTATTAATGTACATGTATTACAGTTTTGTTCTACAATTCACTTTTACAGTATGTCACTGTCAGATGTTTAGATGTTTTCAGGTCTTTTGGTACTTTGGTACTATTTTAGCAAATACAGATACACCCAACTTAAAACTGAAAAATACTGTAATTTACTGAAAAATTCAGTAGCTGCTGAAAAAAGGTTTTGAAAAAGGCATCAGGACATGGGTTTGAAGGTGAAGACATTTTGTCCTTCATCCAAGGGACTTTGTCAATTCTAAGTTGGTAAGTGAGCTGATGAAAGCTTGACCCTGGTTTCAGTGTGGGAGTTGAATGGGCAGTGTGAGTACTGGTGGAGGAGCCGTTATGCTCCTGTGGATCATTAGCATAACTACTCCCTTCAGGTTTTGTTTACCCTTTAATACAGGAACTGTTTAGACTTTGGCTTAATGAAGGAAAGGTTATGTCTCAGTCCACCTCCACAAAGATTACTTTTCTCTTTGAGATGGAGGTGCAGTGCAGACTGGTCTTTCTGTGTTGATACATCCTCCTGTAAGGACCCGGTTTGGTTCCACCCACATACAGTAGCCTACATATCACTGCACCCGTCTCTACACTGCATAGAGTATAGACAGCATAGAGTATAGTTTGTGGGTGTGATTTTGTCTGTTAGCACTTTATATAGTGTTTGGGAAAACAAGTAACTGTAGAAAATGATTGTACTTGTACTTAGGTATAGCACTCATTGATTGTATTATGAAAATAGAGTTATCAATTTTAGATACTCTTGTGGGAATAATGGTGGAATTCAAATAAATATGAGTAGTAGCTGGCTGATGTGAAAACAGGACTGGCTCATTACAGTTGGTCCAAGCAGGCCTCTCCAAATGAAAGTCCTGTGAAAGCCTGGCTTGACTTGTTTAGATGAGTGCAGTGTTGATGGCTCTCATGGGGTCAGGTGGAGGTTAATGCTTTTGTCTGCTGGTGTTAACTTTATTTATGTTGGAAACAGTCAGCTAGTGGGAGAGAAGCGTCGAGGACATGATGAGGTGAATTAGGCTTTTGAAAAACTCATCGAATGTAATGGGAAACAGAGAGTGTAGCATGCTCAAATCTGGCATACTGTTTTGATTTAGAGGACCAAAACAGTCTATAATAAAGATCTCTCTGTTGCTGTAGTCCATCATTTTTTCAGTTGGTGAATAGTAATTTTTGATTCAAGATTTGTCAATATTAAAATATAATATAAAATCAATATGAGGTTTTCCCTGAATCAGATCACAAAAATACCAGTTTTGGATAGTTTTTAAAATTTATGGTCTTCTTTAATATGCATCAGATAGGTTGGTGCAGGAATGAAAATAAAACCTTAGAGGTTCTGGTAGACATCTGAGTTTATGTTCAAGGACAAGGTTGACAATTGAGTCTTAAGGTAGTTAAGGGTTTGGTTGTGGGAAGAATTAAAAAGTGGTTGCTTTATCAGACTGAGGTAGACTAGGTAATCAAAATCTGTACTGCATTGCAAATAATTCTTGAGAATTATTATTACTCAGGGAGTCTCTTCAGGGGTTGCTGTGCATGACTGAACCAACCCTTATTGTTCTACTCAGTGGAAATAAGGCTTACTTCTTCTTGTGCTTCAGCTACATAAACTAAGTGAATGTACTTGAGTAAGGATGTGTTCACACTTAAAATGCTGGATTGTTTAAAAACAAACTGTGATATGACTTTTCTGTTTGGCAACTGTCAATGATCCACTAAACATAAGTAAATCTTGATATTCATTCCTTCATCTTTTCAAGCTTGTTCTTGTTAGGGGTCGCAGCTGACTGGAGCCTATCTCAGGTGCTTTGGGCCTTAGGTGGGGTACACCCTGCAGCAGGTGGTGATATTAGGTGGGCGGGCTGACAAATGCATTACTCTGGACAAATATTTCAACATCTAAGTTGGAGCAGGACTATTCTTAATCAAACGTGCTCAATACGGCTAAGAAGCACCTAGAGTGGTGCCAAACTAACTCTCTTTCACATAAAGCTTCTGAAATGACTCAATTTTAAAGGATAAATGATCAGTATATCTTTCAATTGATATTGATTAATAAATAAATATAGGAAAAGACAAGACATTTTTTAAGCATCTGTACTTATGGAAGGCTTTACTACTTCTTACAAGTGTGTAGTTATTAATATTGACCATGCATTAGTGTAGACTTATTAAGATCATATCCAGCGACAGAATAAACACTGAGTCATGATGCAGTGAATCACTCAGAACTGACCTGATGAGTGAGAACCACATTAGTCAGGTTCATGAGACCTCAGCGCACATACAGTACATTCAGTCTGCTGTTCAGGTGGAGCTCATTCATAAGATAATACTTTGTAAATATTAAAAGAGCCACTTGGATGTAACTCTAGGGGTGTAACAGTATATGAACACCAATGGGTTAAATCCAATGGATATATAAAAAACATACAATTTATCATTTTTAATAAAAGTGATTATCATAAATTCTTTCTGAGCAGGCTATAATTATAATGCCAGAAAGTGACACCGCTTGTTAAAATGCCTTTAAGGCTTTATTCTCAGCTTCATTTTAAATGATAATTTTAACCAACTGTACGCAGCTATAAATAAATGCGTGTCAACAGTTCAGTGTGTAAAAACATATTTTCTCAACTGTTGTTTTTCTTGCCATGGCCCAAAGTGACACAGAGTCAAAGGCTGTAGACGGAGTACGGGCGCTGACTGGCTGACTCTCCGGTTCCTTTTGAAACGCTGTTGCCATGACAACGGCCTGTTTGTCGTGACTGAAGCAGAGGGAGATGGGAGGCTCTCACACAGACTGGCCATTTCTGTGTGAAACAGGGCAGGTACGGAGAGGCGGAGAGGGCACAGGGGGCAATTAGGCAGGAGTCCGCTGACAGAAGAGAGAGAGAGCGTGATGAGGGAATATTAGAGACAGTGGATCATCAAAGAATGGTCATATGAGGCATTAAGATAAGCACAGCAAGTCAACAAAGGAAAAAGCAAATATGACTTTGCTAGGGTCCAGTGTATTGGTCTATTTCCGCTCCTTCCATCTGAGGCATAAAGCCTGTCACTCGTGTAATATGTCTGCACGTCCCACCGACAGGAATGCTGGTGAAGAGACACATTCACCACAGTAAAAGCCATCTACAGGAGCCCCCTCGTCCTCATGACAACAGTAAACACAGTGTCAGGGAAAGTCCGACTGTCAGTTTTCAAAAACTGTGAAATTAAAAGCTGGCACCATTTGCAGAAATACAAAACAGTACACTCAATGGAAATGTTCTTCATGTTGACTGACCCATTGTAGTAACGTACCTATTATTATTTATAAAATAATTATGGAGAGAAGAAATCTATTTAGCTCCAGACCATAATTTGTTGCACATTGTAAACAGATTTATTCTAAAGTAGGTTCTTATCTGATTCTTAGAGGAGGTTCTGGTACTGCCTTAGGTGCTTTACAACATAACAAAAACTAATCAAATGTATCTTTGCAACTCAACTGTAACTTTGCAAGTAGCTTTTTTCAAGTTGCAATTTGTGTTGTAATCTCATCCCAAAGACAAATGTATATAGTTTGCTCATACAGTTTGCAAGTGCGAATAAACTAGGGTTTGGTTTGTGTTAGGAACCTTTCTTTCATTTAACAACATTATTTCTAATTGGAACAAGTGGACTGGTTTAAATTACAGTTCAAGAAACAGTACCTTCATGAAGCCTGGTCATTCTGATCTGAGGCAAAACAAAGTCAAAATGTGCTTGAAATAACAAGAAATCTGATTCTTGTTGCAATGACATTGTTCCAAACTTTGAATGAATAATTTTCCACCAACAGCAACTGTTTCCAAGTTAAGACTTTGCTTTGAATGTGATTTCCATTTGTCATCATCTCACCTGTACGGGCTCTATCGTCTCTTGGTGTTCTCATATGAACCGTCTTAATGAAAGGGCCTGTTGCATTAGCTGATGGCGAGCTGCACCAACTAATTCCCCATCCAAAGTGTGTGTGCGCAAAGGACACAGCTGCCAGCGCGCCTGTCAGCCCGCGCGCGATGGCTGCCAGATAATTGAGCGCACGTCTAATAGCGGGGAGGAATGCAGCGCATAATGGCCACTTTGCTCACAGCGGGACCGTGGCAGGTGAGGCCCAGGACTGTGCTTTAATCCCAGGACTAAGCCGCTGTATTTGGATGTCATTAAAAAGACAAGACATCATTAACTGACAAGGACATGACATGCCAAATTAGCAGCGCTCTGCAGCCCGTGTTGCTCTTCAGACTACTTGATCATTACGGCAGGGACTAGACACGTATGGCAGGGAGGATTCAGGAGGAGACGAGTTATTTCCACTTTCCTGTGCATTATCCATAGGCTCAAAATACTTATTGAGTAGAAATTTTTATATTGTTAGTGACGTTTGAACTAAAGATGGACACAATGTGTGTGGCTCTTATTTGAAAAACAGTAAATAGAGTACAGCTGCAGTGTCGAAGGTCACACAATGTGGTGCAGCCAGTAAATGTTTGACACTAGCTTTGGTTGATGTGAACTAGAATGGCAGTGCTATTTTTCAAGTTAAAGATAAACTACCACCGTGTTTTATTTTGAACTGATGCTTCCATGCATGTTTATTTAAAGTCGCTTCTTTTTTAAAGCCGCTTTTTTTTGGGGGGTTTGTGTCACCTTGTGCCACGGACCCTAACCTTGCACTGCAGCTAGATTCTCGCAAGATTTGTGAGTTTCCGAATTCCATCTTGACCTGCACCAGGCAAAGTCTTTACGGTCCAAATCCTGGTCTTACCAGCTCGTTGTGTCCAATGAGGTGGCAGCGCTGACAGGTCCGGGCGTGTTTTAGGTTCAAAGATGTAGCAACCATTTTACTGTTATGAATGTAAAAAACATTGCGCTGCTCTGAATGGACCAGGGATTCATTGAAAGTACCAGCCCTTTTGCAAACACTCCAGTCTGGACAATAAGTCTCTCTTGTGCTTCCAACTTTTTCAAAACGCACCTAGGCTCCTTACTGGCAGACCATCACATTACCCTACGGTTTTAGCTTCTCTCTACTGGCTCCATGTATGTTTTAGAATTGATTTTAAGAGTTTACTGATCACTTTTAAAGGTCTTTTAGATCTTACACCAAGTTCTATCTCTGTTTTTTTAACTCCATAAGAGCCCCTAGCTGTTAGCTGTTACAAAGTCAAGGCTCCGGACAAAGAGTGAACAACCCTTTTTGGTTCGGGCTCCTCGGCTTTGGAACGACCTCCCCGAACGAGATGAGGCTTGCACCATCAGTATCATCCTTTAAATTTAAAAATTTAAACATTTAATTTTACATATATATATATATATATGTGTGTGTGTGTGTGTGTGTGTGTATACATATAGAAATGAGTACAAATCTTTACATATCTGTACAATAAACAATGCGTTTTTATTGTGGAGCAGGCTGGCTGTAGTTTGTAGCCACCTTTGGGGCTCTCTTCAAATGAGCCACATATGCTGCATTAATTAGCTGCAGCCTGATGACGGAGGATGACTGGTGACAAACAGACCCTCTCATCAACCAGAACCTTCATAAGTCACCTCCTGCTGGAAGCTAACTCAACCTCTAAGGTCCCGTCTGGCTCTTCTGTGAGAAAATAACTTTTAGAGGCCAGGGAACGGAAAGAAAGATAAAAAATGGCACAGAGTTTACTCATATGAGTATCACCATCTACTGAAACACATACTTTGGATACATTGTGAAACATTGTAAACATAAATTTTCATAAATTCATGCAGGACCTTGTGCATGTAACTCATGAATCATCAAGATTTAACATGAGTTATGTTTATTCAGTCATGACCTCTACATGTCTGGTAAGCATGGCCATACTGATTTGTTGGCCCCATGTGGTTGGGGTGAGGGGAGGTGTGGTACTGGAGTAAACCTACGCAGACATGAGGAGAACTTGCAAACTCCACACATAAAGGCCCTGCCTGTGATGGAAACCCAGGACCTTGTTGCTGTGAGGCAGGGGTGCTAACTACTCTGCCACTGTGCCTCCCACTGTTAATATAGATACAGATAACTCATTTGCATTTAAGCATTTCAATCCATCTTGAGAGTCATTAGCCATGATTTGACCATATCTCTACAAACAGCCAAAGTAAACCACTATCACAGACAAAAACTAACCTGGTATTCGTCACCATTTTTTAAACACGGTTGCAAAGAAGTGCAAACACTGCAGAAATGCAGCAAACACTGCGGTAGAAGTGGCTAAAATTCATTTCTTAAGTTTCTTCCCAATCCATTTTAGCAAATATTTTTTTTGTTAGGGATGGCACATTGGGAGAGTGGGAGTTTGATCTCTGGGCTGGCTGACACGAGTCTACATGAGCCAAAGACATGCCTGTGTGCGTCAATGGAACTAAATTGTTCTTAATGAATGAATGTGAGAGTGAATGATTGTCTAAGAGTCAGCCCTACGACTAACTGGCTATTGTCCTGAGTGTACCCCACTTCAGGCCCAAAGCTGCTGGGATAGGCTCTAAGCACCCCTGATCCCCTAACAGGAACAAGCAGAAGAAAATGAATGAATGAATTGAGTTTGGTTTCTTCCTTTAGTCTTTGGTACAAATCACCTTTTCAAAGGAGTAGCATCACAAGACACAAGACATTTATGTCTAATGTGAATTTTCTATGACGTCACATCAAGAAACGATCAATATTGAAAAAAGGTTTGTGTGGCTGTGGCTCCATTCATTTTAATGTGCATGGTCTAATGAATGTGACAGCTATTGCATGTACATTTGTTTCTTGCTTGATCCAGGTATATGCCTCTCTATAAGGTCTGTATAATGTGAGCTGTATGTAAAACCTGCTACATTCTCTTCTCCTGACTCCATCCGTGCATGTAATCCATTCTGAATTATTCTCAGAGTGCATGGATTCCATTATCGCTGCAGTTCTTTGTGACTCCTGACAGACAGTGTGCCAAAAGACCAGAACAGCAGCCGGTAACACTCGAAGAGAAGTGATAACAAAGACATCTCTTTTTTCATATAAAACAGATCACTTTGCTTTCATTTGCATTTTTAGTTGTCTAATTCCCAAATGTGTTTTACTTAATGGCTGAGATGACTAGCGTTTTGGCGCAAAGCAAGTCGAGACATTGGAGTGTTTTAATAGGCTTTTAATAAGCACTGTGTGGGCCGGATAAGGGGAATAAAAACCATGTCCAGACTAATGGGGATTTGGTTACACACTTTTTATTATATTTTAACTGTAATCATTGCTTTTTTGTTCATTTTATGCCACACTAAGTATTGCTGTTAATGGACATGGCTTTATGGCCACACTTCAAATCGCTCAAATCATCTTGGTTTCTTAAACCTAACAGTGATCTCAAAGCACCCAAACCGCCTTCAATTTTTGGTGTTACCACATATTTGCTTGTGTAAAATACTGTTGTTTTAGAAGTGAATAGTTGCATCCAAGTGACACTCCTTTGATGTTTCTACTATATTATAGAAGACATTTAAATGTATGTTTCATAGAATCCAGTGGAAGGAGTGTTCCTTTGTTAAATTATTTTGAAAATTATTCAAATTATTGTGTAAAAAAGTCAGCAGACTGTTCCAAATGGCATCGCAGCGTTTGTTTGCAGTGTGAAAGCATCTGTTGGCAGTAGGTCGGGTTAAGAAGATGGATGAAGCTGGGAAGGAGCTATCAGAACATTCAGGTGTGATAACGTTTAAAGGAGACGGTATCTCACACAATGTGATCAAAGTAGAACACGAGGGCAGACAAAGTCTTTGTTTTGGAAATCTCATGTAATTCTCCAGTCTTTGTCCCAAATTAAGGCTCAAAAGTCCAAGTCAAGTCCAAAGTCGTGAGTCAAGAGCCATATGATGTAGACTCTTTAAAACCGGAAATATCTGTTAAATTAAAAGAGCTGCGAATATATTATATACAGTATATTTTTATTGGATTGTTTACTTCTTGTAACAGATATACAGTTCTGCTCATGAGTTTACATAGCCTGAATTTGTGATTTTTCAGAGAATATTAATGATATCACTCATAGTTTGTGGTTGGTTGAAGCCATTTATTGTCAAGCAACTGTGTTTACTATTTTTAAATCATTTTGACAACAGAAACTACCCAAATGACCCTGATCTAAAGTTGAATGGCTTCTAAAGGTAACCATCCTCACCTGTGATCAGTTTGCTTGTAATCTGTGTGTGTAAAAGTTCAGTGAGTTTCTGGGCTCCCGACAGACCCTTGCACCTCTCATCCAGTTCTGCACTGACGTTTCTGTCTGAGTCATGGGAAAAGCAAAATAATTGTCAAAGTATCTGCAGGAAAAGGTAATTGAACTTAAAACTATACTATAAAACAGGAAAGGGATATAAAAACATATCCAAAGAATTTTGAATGCCAATCAGCAGTGTTCAAACTCTAAAGAAGTGGGAAATGAGGGATTCTGTAAAAAAACAAAACCAAGGTCAGGTGGACCAACAAAGATTTCAGCCACAACTTCCAGGAAAATTGTTGGGAATGCAAAGAAAAACCCACAAATAACAGAAATACAGGACTCTAAAAAAGTCCATGATGCACAATAAGGAGGCACTTGAAGAAAAATTAGCTTCACGGTCGAGAAAGCTATTTCTACGCAAATGCCACAAAGCATTTCACTTACAACACACCAAACAGCACAAAAACAAGCCTAAAAAATTCCGGAACAAAGTCATTTGGAGTGATAAGACTAAAATTTTACTTTGGCCACAACCATAAATGTTACATTTGTAGAGGATTCAACAAGACCTATGATGAAAGGTACACCATTCCTACTGTGGAACATGGAGTTGGATCTGGTGTTTTGGGGATGTGTGAGCTACAAAGGCACAGGAAAATATGAATGCAGCATGTTAACAGAAAATACTGGAGAAAATTTGGACTCATCAGCCTGGAAGCTGCACATGGGACGTACTTGGATATTTCAACATGACAACAATCCAAAGCACAAGGCCAAGTCGACCTGTCATTGGCTCCAGCAGCATTAAGTGAAGGTTCTGGACTGTCCTCAGTCTCCTGACCTCAGTATCATTGAGCCACTCTCAAATGTGCAAGACAGCCCAAGAATTTACAGGAACTGGAGGCTTTTTGTCAAGAAGAATGGGCAGCTTTACATCTGAGAAAATAAAGGGCCTCTTCCACAACTACCACAAAAGACTTCAAGCTGTCATTGATGTTAAAGGTTTCCACACATAGTATTAAGAACTGGGGTATATCAACTTATGATCAGGGTCATTTGGGTAGTTTTTGTTGTCATTATGATTTTAAAAGAGTAAACACAATTATTTGGCAATAAATTACTTCACCCAACCACTAACTATGAGGAGTTAAAAAAGTTATCATTAATTTTCTTTGCATGGCCAAAAATTCTGTCAGGGTATGTAAACCTCTCAGCACTATTGTATATACAGTATATTGAAGGCAATTTGGGAAAAGGGTGTGACAGGCATTGCTTGATTTTAAAAAAATGGCATTAAAATGACTCTAAAATGCAAAGAATGACTGTACAAAACTTTTTTTAAGTCAAGAAATGAAATTGTCTTCACTCTGATTAACTGCAGATTTGTACCGTGTCTCCATTCCAAAGCAGCTCAATGAAAGAAGATATAAGGAGAGTTCTGTTCAGCAGCCAAAACTTTACCAGTCACTTCTGATAAAACTGTCTTTTCTGTTTGATACAAAGCCTGCTGCAGTGTAATGAGAGTCGATGCAGATGAAGAGCTAAACCCGGGTGCAGACTGGGCTCAGGGAGCTAAAGGTGTGTGTAAACAGCTCCTCTCTGAGTGTGACCTTGCCCGGTGCCTGCGCTCACTCTCTCACTATTGTTGTATGGAAATGCTGCCTTTGTCTGGGGCTGTCTTGTGTGGGATTAGCCTGTCATTTCCTTGGCACAGCTCCTTCACCCGGGGCTGTGTCTGCTGTGTACACAAATCTACACAAAGCCCCACATGTCATTTCTCTGATACTCTTCTGTCGACTAACACCGGGATACACTCCGTCTGCAGTCGGTCTTATCAGCGCACCAGCTGCGTAAGAGACGTGGGACGAGACTGAAGGGTTTTTACTAAATCCTTAATTTTTCAGTGTGAACCTCAGTAAATACAGTTTATTTACGGTATTCTTGTATTTTAAGTAATCTGTACTAAGCTTGAGAATCATGTATTATTCAATAACATGAAAAAACAAGTTATTGTAGCTCCACAATATAAATATTATTAATAAATTGGACCCAGTATTTTATGATATTGCATTATTGTTGGCACAATTAAATGCTCTTATTTTTATTTTTATGTAAGAACTAGTAAATTTCTTGTGCATTTGAAAGCAGCACCAGCTGTGCTGCAAATTTTTTTAGATCATTCCTCTGTAAGTGTTAGTGTAGTCTGCCTGGACTACAGTATATTTTCAATAAGGCTTATATGTCGAGCAGGGATGTTTTCAAAGATGTTTTTTTTTTTTAGTTACTCTTTTGTCAGAGGCTTCTTTTGGGCAGACTTTTAAAACATTTCTGTGCCAAAGTAATATCACTTATAATAATAATAATAAACAATAATCCAGATTCAGTGCCTCATGGCTTAATTATAGCACTATTTACAGTAAAGGAAAACATCACAAGCATTGTGATATGTGATCAAAGAGTGCTGGATATAGCGGAAGGGGAACAGAAGCTCACACTGCAGTAAGTAATGTATGGCAGTATTAAAGAAGGTCCTCAAAAGTTCATTCAAATTCAGGCTAAAATAAAAAATAAAAAAAAACAACATTTGGGCTATCTTGGTAGTAGCTTTAGTTTATATATGATAATAAAGCAGTGCAAGGTGAAAGAGTGGTTAGCTCTCTTGACTTGATCCCCAGGCCGGAAGCTGATTTTTCTTTGAGGAGTCTATTCATTGTGAAAAAATTGCAAGTTTATGTTTATTGGTGACTGTAAAGAGTCCATAGTACGTATGGTGTCTGTCAGTGAGAAGCTCTAAGGGTGCACTTACACATCTGTACCTTGCCCAAGCACATTTCACATCTTAAAGCACTGCCTTTCAATGGATCAATCGGTCTGTGTCAGAACCAACTGAACTGCTAGCAGCAGCAAATGGTACAAAACAGTGAGAAATTATGACTCGAACTACTTCAAATTTGGATTTATTTTTAGCGGGAGAGAAGACGAACCCAGGCTGCAGTGTTTGTAATGTGGCGAAGTTCTTAGCAATGAATGTATGAAACCATCGCATCTCAAACAACATCTAACAACCAAACACACGACACTTATGGACAAACCAGTGTTTTTTTTTTTTTTTTTTTACAAAAACGTGATGAACTGAAGCACAACTGGTACACCCATAATCAAAGCAGGAAGCTTCATATCGTGCCAGCCTCCATATCGCCAAAGCCGGTAAGACGCACACAATTGGGGAACAACTGTGTCTACCTTTAGCCAAAGAGATGACACACATGAGTGAAGAGATGCCAAAGCATTAAAGAGTATAAAAGACATGGCTAACGATGTTAAAAAGACATCGATTGAGCGCGAAAAGAACAGTTAATATTTTGACATACAGCTTGACAAGACTACAGATCTGGCCAATTTATTGGTTTGTTTGAGATATGAAAATGATGGTGCAGCTCAGGAGGACTTTATGTTCTGTCAGTCACTTAAGACCAGAGACCAGAACTACAGCAGAGAGTTTAACAATAATAAATGTACTTATTTGGAATAAACTGCCTCGTTTTTTAACTTTAGCTGAATAATTAGGCTACTGCTACTGTATTTAAATGTTGGTCATTATGGTGGTACTGAGAGACAAATATTTTATGGGGTGGTATTTGGTGTAAAAAGCTTGAGAACCACTGCCCTAGGGGATTAATAAAAAAAGTTCAAAAAGTTATATATTGAATGTGGTTTTGTATTAATGAGTGCTTTCAGTCATGTCCAAGTATGCCACATTTCCTGGAGTATGGCACGGTTGAAAGAGGTAGGCACAGCACATAAAGTTCCAGATTTAAGCATGCTAAAAGGTTGTCCCATGCACTGACACTGTCCATAAAAGCAGCAGTTAAGAGTTGGAGTTAGGGCAAACACTAATATTTACTGTTAAAATAAACCTTTTAGACACTAGTCTAGTGTTCATCTTGTTCTGTTGCGCTCTTTGTTGTACAGACATACACTGTGCCTCTAATACAAACAAAAAATGCTTCACAACAACATAATTCCAAGTGGGCTTTAAGAGGCAACATTGCAGTTGGTAGAGCAGTTGTTCCTTAACCAGAAGGTTGGTGGTTCAATTCCCGCTCTCACCACAGTTCATACTGTCGTTGTGTCCTTGGGCAAGACACGTAACCCACCTTGCCTCCAGTGCCACAGCTCTGGTGTATGAATGTGGGAGAATGTTTGGAGGTTGGAGAGTGCGTAGACGTAAAATGGCTGCCACGTCTCTACCACCAGTGTGTGACTGTGGAGTGAATGAATAATGGACTCTGTAAAGCGATTATTATTATTATTAATATGTGTTAAAAAGACTAATAATCAAATTGAATTGTGATCTTGAAAATCAAATACAAATCAAATCAAGGCTTTGGACAATAATAGGACCCCTAATGGATCAACAAGAGAAAACTTGTCAAATACAGTTAAAAAAAACTTGATTCTGTATCTCTCTGTGCCTGAAGGAACTCATTGTTTGAATAATTTTAACATGCAACTGCGCTCTAACTCCTTGTGCCAATTGTTAGATGAAATTAGAAACCCATTGCCAAACATACTTAGAACCAATCAAGACAGAATTAGCGACTAACAGCTGAAGGACACCAACTAATTTACAACTAACAGTCCAAATAGAAGCAAGATTTCTGTTCTGAAGGATTCTATCTGGGTTGTTTTTGAAAAGTCTGGAGTCGGATCGGTGACAGCGGAACAGGACAGGTGGCCGCTGATAATCGGGCAGGACAAAAAAAGGTTAGATTGGCGGATACAGCAAAGCTCCGCTGGGTTTATTTCCAAAGCGTGTTCCCATTAACAGGACTGATGTGCATCTCGCAAATGAGCTGCAAACTCATTCGGCCTTGGGAGCCATAGAGCGTCCTCAACGTCTCCGGATAACTCACTCCTGAGACCAATAAAGACCATTATTAGAAGGTGTTTATCGAGCTTGCCGTGGCCTAGATACAGCTTAATATCCCGAGAACAGTTATGGGCCATAATTAGATTACATTTTTGATGAAGACCGGCTGTGATTAGATACATGACAAATGCCCTCATCAGAAAAGCTAGCAGCAAGTTCCCTAAGATGATTTCCTTTTGGGTTGTCTTTTGGTTACTGTTTTTGGAAACACAGGTGCAATAGATCACGCCGACAGAGGATGAAGCGCAATATTTCAAAGACAGGCCAAAAATAAGCTGCTCTACAAAGACACACAAAACACCTGCAGAGTTTTAATAGAAAAAGTTGGAAACACCCAAAAATGTTTGGGTTTGCATACAAGCCAAAGTACAATAGTATCAAAAAATCGCTATTATACATTCAAGGAGTTATTAAGATTTTGTAATTTTTATTGATTTGAGCGAGTAAGTTAAGTACATTAAAAAGGTGACAAAGAAAACTTGTCTAATGTATTTGTAAGTTGATGAGTTCTGCTCTTATGTTGTTTATCGATAGCAGATGGATGGAGAGAGAATGCTAAGAAGCTAAAGCCTTCATGTGTGTTTGCATGGCCATCAAGCTGCATGTGCTTGCTATTTAACTTAATGTTTTAACCCAGTGACTGACAACATCTGACACCCCCAAACAACCAAGTGACACAGCATACACTCATGCCAGTTCTGTGCAGGGATCTGTGAACCATACAAAGAGGTGTAGTCCAGCAGTCAATACTTTCACAGTAGTTCAATAAGGAACTGGGCACAATTCTCACTTCTGGGGGGGTATGCAACAACAATTTTGAATTGATCCTTCATGTAGCATAGGCCTTTTAATGTGGGCTTCAGTTTTAACAGGTCTCGTAGGCTGCCGCAGTAGAAATCCAGCTGACTACAGCTCAGATGAGCACTAAAGAAACAAGAGGCACCTGCACAACGGTGGTTAGTGGTTACGCACGCGCTGTAGAGGCAGACACCGGCTGCTGAAGTTAATCCCTGACCCTGAGCACAAGCTTGAACATAAGTGACATTTGTTTCCATTGTAGTTCATGCACAATACCACCCTAGCCTCGATTTCAACTATCTTTTAAATAGACCTCAGTTTGTTTTAGACTTGGTAACAAATGTTCCACGGTTCCATTTAAAAAAATATGACTTTATACGCAGTGACTATAGACACAGTTCTACCTTATGTCACCTGAAGAAACCTTCTTATGACACAGCATTACTACAGATGACAGAAACAGAATAAATAAACTGATTATTGAAAAGGCTAGACATTATCCTGGACAAGAGGATAAGGTTTAGTGATTTGTTGTATTTATAACCTGTGTTGTGGAGCATGTAGGTTACATGAGTCTGTAGCAGAGTCTTTAATGTTACTTTTACATGTAATGTGTAGGGCAATTCAATTTTCCCCTTTGGGGTGGATCTTTCTGTCTGTCTTTCATCCACATCAACATATTTTGGCTCATCCCCTCACACACCTTTTTTTCTTTTTTTCTTTTCTTAACTTGAGCCCCTGATAACTTTTTGGCCTTCTCTATCCTGCTTCAAACAGACGCCCCACTACGTCCATCATGGGCGACAGAATGTGTGCTGGTGAGCGCCAATATTAAATGTGTTCAATTTTGAAGTCTGGCTGCCTCCTGATGGGATACTCACAGTAAAAAAGCTTTGCTACTTTTTTTTAATTCTTCTGAATTCTGTCAGATTCATAAAACAATACAAGCAATTCTGACTTTCCACTTCTGTTTGAGGTTGGAATTTGAACCCTAACATTGTAATGAATTATTTATGGACTCATTTCCTAATAAGATATCAAGTTTAATTTAAACAACCTGCAACAGCTTTTTAAAATATGATTTAGAGATTTTTCCTTTGTAATGTTTAATGCTGTGCAATGTTACTTTGTATGTAATCCTTGTGGTGTTCCCTCGAGGCAAAAAGATCCATTAGCCATCTTTAAATAGACTGAATGAATATGTTGGACTTTAATTACGTTTAGTCCTAAACCAGACAAATTTGGGCTGTATAAGGAGATTTTCTGACAGCCCACCCTCCTCACGGCGCTGTTCAGATTAACCATGTATCTGCAGGCAGCATCCACAGGCTCACCACTTCCATCATTAATGCTTCATTAGCAGATTACAAGATCCAATTAGGAGATCTGCTCTGTCTCCACTCAAGCCTCTGTCAACACTTGCTACGGAAATGAGACACTCTACAACGTGTCCTTTTCCATCAGAAAAGAATCTCCCATATGTGGTCCTTCCATGTCGTTGTAATGCTGCTGGTGTCCATCAAGGATTAACATTTATTGCTTTTGGCTTTTTATCATAAAGGGGAGGTGATAAAAGTATGCACCATGAACCACCCACCAAAGCCCACCCTCCCTTACCCTAACTTATGGCATAGATATTAAGTCATGCAAATATGTTTTCCCCCTCGTTCGGATGGTCTGACCAGGCTAGTAGACTCTGTGAGAGACAGTGGCAGCCTTCCTTCAGACACCAAGGCTGTAGCTGAAGCTCCTTCACTAAAACCTTTCATAGTACAATGCTCTTCACAGTTCTCATCAATCATAGACGTCCTTCCGGAAAAATGTTCTTCAAGCCTGACCTCTATTGCATAAAGCTCCTTCTTTTATATGTAGTTGTGCTTACACTGACGCAACACAAGGCTTTCTAACCTTTTGTCTATTTAGCAAAGCAACACTTGAATAGTCAACTCATTTAGACTGTGTTGTGTCAGAGTTTTAGACGTAATGAACTGGAACTCAAGCATTCACACATTATTTAATGTCTGAATTTACATGTGGATATTGATAACAAACATGGAGGGTACATATTAAACAGGTGTAATAAATTCATTGACACCAAAGAACAACAAATTAGAGTAGCATAGATAAATACATTTTCACCTGCACCAGAGCTACTGTGAAATCTCTGCATACTTTACATCACATTCAGGTAAATGCTTGTGTTTAAATTGGTGTGGTGCAGTTTTCTGGTGGGGTGCACATTTGATAAATAAGAGCCAATGTTTTTGATGCCACCAGGAAGGACATATGTCAAAGAAAATGAAAAAGGTTTCACTTAGAGGAATCTTGATTGTGTTAATATTGTGTAGGAGCTGTGTTTCCTGTGATACCGGCAACATTAAAGTAAAAGCTACCACTGAAATAGCTTTGACAGTGAAAGTTGCAGATACTGATGTGTGCCATTAGACGTGTGACTCCTGTGTGAGATAATGACACTCATGTAGCACACTTTACTGTGACAGTAATGGCTCATCATAATATTCAGTGATATGATACACAAATTGATTCTGATGGAAACACTGACACTGAGTGCTGGACGGCACTGGCGCTAAGTGTTCTACAGCTGTCACACACGGCTCTCTGGGCTTTTAAACAGACACTGTAGATGTAGAGACGGGTTGGGACCAAACTTGTAATTTTTACTTGCTGCTTCATCTGAGATAGAAAAACAAATTAAATGGATTTGTGAAACAAAGCAAATGTTAAATAATGGTTTTGGTAAAGTTGCATTAAATTTGTGTCTTGATGGTTTGCCGGCACCAAATAGTGTTTGCATTAAAAAGTGGAAAAAGTAAAACGTTGGAGGAAAGTTGCTTTCTGACTGTCCTTAAACAACATCAGTGCTATGTAAAAAGTTACATATAAAATGCTTGGCCCTAAAATTATAAAAATGTAGGTACTTTTTGGACTATGACTCACATTAAAATCTAAGAGTAACCTCTATTTATACACACAGCTGCAATGGAAAAATTGGACATTTAGTCACTTATGCTTCGGCAAGCCTCTCAGCTGTTTTATTTAAATATAGAAATAAACATTTGGAATATCAACAAAGTTCAAGATTAAAACGTGAACATTTTTACAAACATTATAAGCTTATAGCTCCATTTATGTTTTCTTTTTAAAACAAGCGCAAATCCTGAAAAGACAAAATTCTTAATCTTGCCTTACGGATTTATTCCTGGTACTGTTCAGAGTCTTCTTTATCTTCCATAAGCTGTCGCATGTACAGCTCTGTAACAGCTCTATGCTCTGGCTTTAGCAAATTAATCGTTTAATATAAATCCATTCATCTCTTCCAACACTACTCAGATTCTACAATACGAGGTTTTTCCACAGGTTACTCAATCAAAACTCTTTTCTCTTTTTTTCAAACAACTCCCAAAAGACTATTGCAAAAACTTACAATCATAAAATAATGAAAATGAAAAAAATAAAAGATACTCCATGATAATAAATTTGGAGTAGTGTAGTGGAAAATGTGTCTTCTTTGGAAATGTTGCTGGCTGTGGTTAGTATCCATTTCTCCATTTCTGCTCCACTAATTCTCTCTGTTTGAAAAAAAGATCTAGATTTTACGGCAAGGACCATATGGACTCTTGTATTCCCCCTCTTGTCCATTAATAATATAAAAAAACAATAAGAGAAAGGATTTAGAGTCATTCATTCGTTCCTTTTCATCCACTTGGTCCCGTTATGGGTCACGGGTAATTGGATCCTATTCCAGCAGCTTTGGGCCTTTGGGATTTAGATTAGATTTAAAGTCAATAGTGTAAAAAGTAAAGATGATTGGTGCAAGAATGGACTCTTGTGGAACAGATATACATTTACAGTCTGACTTACATTTGTTTTATTTATTTAAAATGGGGTGCTCGTGGCAGAGTGGTTAGCACTCCTGCCTCACAGCAAGAAGGTCATGAGTTCAAAACATTCGACGACTTCGGTCTTTCTGTGAGGTGTCTGCATGTCCTCCACGTGTTACCGTGGGTCCTCTCTATATAAAAATAGGCATTTACTGACACTCAAAAAGCTTAGAAAATCAAAGATTACAACTCTAAGGTGTCTGTAGAGTCTGTGTAGTCTGTGTAGTCAGTGTTAGCTCAGGAGTTAAACATAAAACACAAGCACATAAATAATCATTTCACAAATAAATCAAAAGGGAATAATTTGTATGCTGCATGAACTTTTTGTAGAGCTTCCCACAATGTATGATTTGCATTAGCGGCCACTGGAGAGCCATTATGTTTCCTTGAGGAGGATTCTTATAGATTTTTCTTGTCAATTTTTTTTCCAGCTTTGCCCTGAGGCTGATTCTCTTCTTCGATAATGATCTACCTTGCTTGTTTTTGACGAGCTCTCATTTTGATGGACTTTGTGTTGAGAGCAGAGAGATGTGCTTTGAGCAAAAGACTATTTTTGGTGAACTTTGGAGCTGGTAAACAGAAGTATAGCTTGTTGTGTGGTGGAAGGTAGACCTTAGAACATATTGGAGGTTAAAATTGAAGAGTTAATTTGCAAAAACAGATAAAAATTTATTTTCTTCATGATGCTGTTTTCAAAGCCCAAATTCATTTTAGTGGTCCTGATGGGTCTCAGCCACTCAATTTTGGTTTGACAAATACCACCTTTTTTGACAATTGATAAAAACACATAAAAACAGTTATCGGCTTTTGCAATTAAACTCACTCAATATATTTTATGGAGGGTATTCTTCCAGTGACCTAGTAGGGGTAGCTCATCAAGTACATGTAAAACATCCACAGACCTTCCAGGGGAGCTGTAGTGTTGGATGACATTTTATACAAAAATGCAAAAACTCTTATTAGCTTGATTGTACAATAATTTCCATGTGAGGATATGTTGCACATAATGCACGCGTTGCCATCACTTCCACGCACAGCTTGGGCTCTGGAACCCAAATCCTCGAGAGAGGCTGGACTCTCCACTACTCTGGAGTTGCCTGCGGTGAGAGGCGGCAGGCCGGTGTGGGTTTGCTCATTTCCCCCCGGCTCAGCCGCCATGTGTTGGAGTTCACCCCGGTGAACGAGAGGGTCGCTTCCCTGCGCCTTCGGGTCGGGGATAGGTCTCTCACTGTTGTTTGTGCTTACGGGCCAAATGGCAGTGCAGAGTACCCGGCCTTCTTGGAGTCTCTGGGAGGGGTGCTGGAAAGTGCTCCAACCGGGGGACTCCATCGTTCTACTGGGGGACTTTAACGCTCACGTGGGTAGCGACAGTGACACCTGGAGGGGTGTGATTGGGAGGAACGGCCCCCCTGATCTGAACCCGAGTGGTGTTCTGTTATTGGACTTCTGTGCTAGCAACAGTTTGTCAATAACAAACACCATGTTCAAGCATAAGGGTGTCCATCAGTGCACGTGGCACCAGGACACCTAGGCCGGAGGTCGATGATCGACTTTGTAGTTGTTTCATCTGACCTCCGACCGTATGTCTTGGACACTCGGGTGAAGAGAGGGGCGGAGCTGTCAACTGATCACCACCTGGTGGTGAGTTGGATCCGATGGCGGGGAGAAAGCGGGACAGACTTGGCAGACCCAAAGCGTACTGTGAGGGTCTGTTGGGAACGTTGGCCGAGTCCCCTGTCAGAGAGATCTTCAACTCCCACCTCCGACAGAGCTTCGACCAGATCCCGAGGAGACTGGAGACATTGAGTCCGAGTGGACCATGTTCTCCACCTCCATTGTCGACGCAGCCACTGAAGCTGTGGCCGCAAAGTCTCCGGTGCCTGTCTCGGCGGCAATCCCCGAACCCGGTGGTGGACACCGGAAGTAAGGGATGCCGTCAAGCTGAAGAAGGAGACCTATCGAGCCTGGTTGGCTTGTGGGACTCCTGAGGCAGCTGATAGGTACCGGCAGGCCAAGCGGGCTGCAGCACGGGTGGTTGTGGAGGCAAAAACTCGGGTCTGGGAGGAGTTCGGTGAGGCCATGGAAAAAGACTATCGGTCGGCCTTGAAGAAATTCTGGCAAACCGTCCGACGCCTCAGGAGGGGGAAGCAGTGCCCTGCCAACACTGTTTACAGTGGAGGTGGAAATCTGCTGACCTCAACTGGGGATATTGTTGGACGGTGGAAGGAATATTTCGAGGATCTCCTCAACCCCACCGACACGTCTTCCACTGAGGAAGCAGAGGCCGAGGGCTCAGAGGTGGACTCGTCCATCACTCAGGCTGATGTCACTGAGGTAGTTGGGAAGCTCCTCGGTGGCACCGAGGGTGGATGAGATACGCCCTGAGTACCTCAAGTCTCTGGATGTTGTGGGGCTGTCTTGGTTGACACACCTCTGCAACATCGCGTGGCGTTTGGGGACAGTACCTCTGGACTGGCAGACCGGGGTGGTGGTCCCTCTTTTTAAGAATGGAGACCGGAGGGTGTGTTCCAACTACAGAGGGATCACACTCCTCAGCCTCCCCGGGAAAGTCTATGCCAGGGTACTGGAGAGGAGAATGCGGCCGATAGTCGAACCTCAGATCCAGGAGGAACAATGCGTTTTTTGTCTCGGTCGTGGAACACTGGACCAGCTCTATACCCTCTCCAGGGTGCTGGAGGGTTTATGGGAGTTTGCCCAACCAGTCCACATGTGCTTTGTGGATCTGGAGAAGGCATTTGACTGTGTCCCTCGTGGTGCCCTGTGGGGGGTGCTCTAGGAGTATGGGGTCCGGGGCCCTTTGCTAAGGGCTATCCGGTCCCTGTACGACCGGAGCAGGAGCTTGGTTCGCATTGCCGGCAGTAAGTCAGACCTGTTCCCGGTGAATGTTGGACTCCGGCAGGGCTGCCCTTTGTCACCGGTCCTGTTCATTATCTTTATGGACAGGATTCCTAGGCGCAGCCAGGGGCCGGAGGGAGTCTGGTTTGGGGACCACAGGATTTCATCTCTGCTTTTTGCAGATGATGTTGTCCTGTTGGCTCCATCAAGCCAGGACCTTCAATGTTCACTGGGGCGGTTTGCAGCGGAGTGTGAAGCGGCTGGGATGAGGATCAGCACCTCCAAGTCTGAGACCATGATAATAAATTTGGAGTAGTGTAGTGGAAAATGTGTCTTCTTTGGAAATGTTGCTGGCTGTGGTTAGTATCCATTTCTCCATTTCTGCTCCACTAATTCTCTCTGTTTGAAAAAAAGATCTAGATTTTACGGCAAGGACCATATGGACTCTTGTATTCCCCCTCTTGTCCATTAATAATATAAAAAAACAATAAGAGAAAGGATTTAGAGTCATTCATTCGTTCCTTTTCATCCACTTGGTCCCGTTATGGGTCACGGGTAATTGGATCCTATTCCAGCAGCTTTGGGCCTTTGGGATTTAGATTAGATTTAAAGTCAATAGTGTAAAAAGTAAAGATGATTGGTGCAAGAATGGACTCTTGTGGAACAGATATACATTTACAGTCTGACTTACATTTGTTTTATTTATTTAAAATGGGGTGCTCGTGGCAGAGTGGTTAGCACTCCTGCCTCACAGCAAGAAGGTCATGAGTTCAAAACATTCGACGACTTCGGTCTTTCTGTGAGGTGTCTGCATGTCCTCCACGTGTTACCGTGGGTCCTCTCTATATAAAAATAGGCATTTACTGACACTCAAAAAGCTTAGAAAATCAAAGATTACAACTCTAAGGTGTCTGTAGAGTCTGTGTAGTCTGTGTAGTCAGTGTTAGCTCAGGAGTTAAACATAAAACACAAGCACATAAATAATCATTTCACAAATAAATCAAAAGGGAATAATTTGTATGCTGCATGAACTTTTTGTAGAGCTTCCCACAATGTATGATTTGCATTAGCGGCCACTGGAGAGCCATTATGTTTCCTTGAGGAGGATTCTTATAGATTTTTTCTTGTCAATTTTTTTTTCCAGCTTTGCCCTGAGGCTGATTCTCTTCTTCGATAATGATCTACCTTGCTTGTTTTTGACGAGCTCTCATTTTGATGGACTTTGTGTTGAGAGCAGAGAGATGTGCTTTGAGCAAAAGACTATTTTTGGTGAACTTTGGAGCTGGTAAACAGAAGTATAGCTTGTTGTGTGGTGGAAGGTAGACCTTAGAACATATTGGAGGTTAAAATTGAAGAGTTAATTTGCAAAAACAGATAAAAATTTATTTTCTTCATGATGCTGTTTTCAAAGCCCAAATTCATTTTAGTGGTCCTGGTGGGTCACAGCCACTCAATTTTGGTTTGACAAATACCACCTTTTTTGACAATTGATAAAAACACATAAAAACAGTTATCCACTTTTGCAATTAAACTCACTCAATATATTTTATGGAGGGTATTCTTCCAGTGACCTAGTAGTGGTAGCTCATCAAGTACATGTAAAACATCCACAGACCTTCCAGGGGAGCTGTAGTGTTGGATGACATTTTATACAAAAATGCAAAAACTCTTATTAGCTTGATTGTACAATAATTTCCATGTGAGGGATATGTTGCACATAATGCACGCGTTGCCATCACTGTGAAGTGTTCAGTTTCTTTATTTGCTAACTTCATCTTCATATTACATAGGGTTTTTGGTAGCAGTAATTACACATCTCCTTTCACTTCACCCATAACTGCTCCTCAGTAAAACCTCCCAGACCATCTGTAGACATGAATGAATGTACATTTTGTAGACATAAATGTGATGGGCAGTTGTCAGAAGAAGATCCAGACATGATTCTCCAGATGTCACCTCATGTAGTCATTTTAGAGTATGATGGCAGTCATTATGAAAACAGGCTACCAACTCTCCCATCAGGAGTCACATTGCCCTTTCTAAGTAAACGACTGAGACCTAAACATCCTGGTCCTATCAGAGTCAGTCCTCCCTTTAGAGATATAAGCTCAGTTCTCTTACCAGTTGAACTCAGAATTGATAAAGTCTCTTGGAATTAGAGATTGAAATGTCTTCATCCTTGAAAACCTAGACCAGATGTTTTTACTTTAACTCGTTCTTCAGGATTACCTGAATGACTGTGAACCTTTAAAGACATAACTATCAGAAAAAAACTAATAATAATCAGTTCTCTATACGCTGATGAGCAGCAGAGCACAGTAGCCGATACATTTTTTGTTTGGTTTTAGCCAGGTTTTCTTGTGATAAAAACATCAGTGCCAGTGCTCAGCAACTTTATTTTCTAAAATTGACTGGCCTGTACTCAAGAGTGTGTGGTTGTAAACTCCTGCTAACAGTGGGGGGCAGCATTACACTACTCTAGTGTACAGTCTGCAGAAAGCTCGAAGAAGAAGGTTATTTTCTGCCATAAAAATTAAACACGGAACAGCATCAAACATCAGGAATTTTGCCTTTTGTGTTTTGTCTTTGGCAAGAATAGAAAATATATATTTTACAACAATGGGCTCAGTGTGAGCAGCATGAGACAGCGGACCGTCAAAAACATTGTTTTTTTCCTGGAGCAAATGCGACCGCTATGAACAAGAGAGCGAAGAGAGAAACACACAATATAGCCCTGTTGTTCACAGAAAAGCACCAGTATGAAATGGCTGTAATTATGCTTATCATTATTTACCGCTAAAATGAGTTAATCACAATTGTACGGCTCTTCTGTACAATCCCTCAATTTCTGTACAAGTCTCAATTTCCCTCATCAATTCATATCTTGGGCGGCAGTGGTGCAGTGGTAGAGTGGTCGTCCTTCAGCCGGAAGGTAGGCGCTTCGAGTCCCGCTCTCCCCACAATTCTTACTGTTGTTGTGTCCTTGGGCAAGACACTTAACTCACCTTGCCTCCAATGGTGTTCCAGCTGTAACACTGGTAAATGGAACCTTAATGTAAGTCGCTTTTAAAATGTAAGCATCAACCATAAATGTAATACTGATGAATGTAAATGTAAATATAAAAGGTAGGGATGCACCGATTGGGAAATTCTGGGCCGATACCGATACCGATGTTTAACATAACATCTTGGCAGATGGCCGATGGCGATTCCGATGTATTTTCTTTTTGTTATTTATACACAGGGCTTACATCTGAACTCCATATATCTGTGGTGAAACTGATTGCAGCGATGTTGCAAGCCAGTCGCTCATTAATGTGCGTGGCCACAATGTTGTGGATTTCGGGGAGACAGAACTCAGCAAAGTGACGGCGGCTCGGCAGCGTATAGCGTGGCTCCATAAACTTAATCAGACTCCGAAAACCCTCGTCCTCCACTACAGAGAAAGGCTGGTCATCTAAAGCGATGAACTCCATCACCTTGTTTGTCATTTGTTTTGCTTTGGCGCTGTCTGGAGGCAGCCGTTTGGCTTTCTCAAATGCCGTGTCAATTGAAGTCTGAGTCTTAGCGGGGATTTGCGGGGATTAATTTTTCAGTTTTTGGTCAGCTTGCAGGTAATCGGCGTACACCGCCTCATGCCTGCTTTTCAAATGTGCAATGAGATTTGTTGTGTTAAATGATTTTTTACAGCCCTCCCTCTCGAAATTTCAATGGAACACGCTATTGCAAACTGCAAAACGCTGATCTTTCTCTAAAACTTTAAAATAATGCCACACGACCGCTATCTTCTTTGTTTAATCTGAGTTACTGAGGACGGAGAGTGAGCGGGCGCCCTCTCCCGTCTCGGACATGGTATCTCATCAGATATCGGCGAATGTCATTTTTATTTCACGATGGCCGATGGCATTTAATGAGGCAAACATCGGCCGTTACCGATGTTCAGCCAAGGCATCGGTGCATCCCTAGTAAAAGGACCCACGTTGATTTTTTTGAGTTTGACGGTGCATCACACTTCCCAAAGCAAACCCGACTTTCCGATTGAAACAAACTTTGAGAGTTTGATTAAAGCGGCCCCAACAAGGCTGTGTGAATGTACCCTAAACTACGAACTAGTGTTTTCAGTTTAGCTCATGTTCACATCTTACTGCTCTTGCTTTGTGAATTTAAGCCTTTAAACCTGAGCCTGTTTTTTGGTGTGTCTGCTTGAAAAGGACATGTCCACAGTAAATTGACTGTATCTCTACTACTACAAGGTGTATTTTAATAATTCTGGTGTCGTCAAAATGAAAGGGGTACTTGTGAGATTTCCCAGAAGGGAAATTTTAAATGTGCAATATTGCAGCTTCAGAATAAATCAAGATGGAAAACAGCATTATAACCCTAAAAACATCTCAAAAACAATATTTGGATTAATATCCCTTTAGATGAATTCTGTTGAAGCTCAAACACTATTTGAAATTACAGCCACACATGTCAACATTACCTGCACCAAATATAATTGTTCTAATGTGTAACAAACCAAAACTATTAAGATATGAAATGGTCAGGCGGAGTCTCCGTTATAAAGAATAGGGCAGCATTAGGCATATTTTGGTACCATCTGTTTTTGTTTGCTGCTGTTTGGTCTGTGTTTTGAGAAAAGGTAAATGACTTATTTGTGCTTGTAGCAGAAACTCATTTCCTGAGTCTCTGAAACCCTAAAGGCCCCCAATTGGTTGTCCATGTGAAAACCTGTAAAAAAAAAACACCTGGGGGGATCTCAGGAATTTCCTGTCTGCAACGCATCAAAACAGAACTTGAGACATGGAATCTCCAGCCTCTTGTGTTGCAACAAACAAGAATTTGCTTGTTTATTCTCGTTAATAGCAACCCACCTGCATTTAAAAAAAGTCTGCTTCAAATAAGGCCTGTTCAGTGGTTACCTGTAGCCAACCGTGCCATACTGACTAACCTTTCCAAATAAATGCATCAGCTTTTCTCACCAAATAAAACACACAATAACTGCCATATTAACTGCACTTGTTCTTGTATGGCAGCACTTAGGTTTCTTACAGATGACCTACTGTGAGTGCAGCCATAGAAAAGATTTGTACTTTTTTGCCTGCAGTACTGTGAAAGAGACCTGATCGCGTTTTAAGCAAAATAAGCTTTTTGTTAGTAACATTTTTACACATTTTCGCTCTGTGCTTCACAATGATGCTATGGAAACACTCAGAGACATTCAGGACCGGTTGAGTGCAGACCTTCCCAGCCCTGACCGGTGCACATTTACATCGTAATAGGAAAGTGTGTTAAAACGCAGCCTGACACCAGTGAATTGGCTGTCAGAAGGATTCCTGCCTGCTTTAATTGAATCTGCCCACCTCTAAAAAGAAAATCTCAAGTCAAAATAACCTATTAGATCTAACGGCTCGTGTTTTGTTGGGTTTGGTCCTTTGATCGGCTGCACAGGGGTGAGGTTGAGGGGTGGGTTGATGGTTCCATGATGGTTCGCTCTGTTTCGGTTAATAACCCGCAGGGCTCTCTTTGTGTTTGCTGGAGCACACTCAGCGAAAATCCCCTGAGTGTACACTTTAGGTTTTAGTGACTTCCTGCAGCAGCTAATGGACACTGAGGGCTGAGGGCCACTTCACGTGCGCTGACTACTAACGTACACTTCAACAGCATGGGCACGTTTTCCTCACAATAAGTGTTAACATTCATTATTATCCAAAAGCGGATGCTGTGTAATGGCAACTAAGAAGTGTTGGCATACATTTTGAAAACCTAACATTTAACATACACCTTGTGGAGGTACTAAAGCCCCCTTCAAACCTTGCATTTCAATTTAACTTCTCTCACATGACCATGCATACACATGCATAGCTTTGATGCATCAAATCGCCAGGATCACAGTTGTGTGGATGCATCAAATATATCAACAAGAGAGCACATTCACTGGTAAAAGTTTGAAAAAAAAGTCTTATAGAACAGTTTAATTCATCGGTAAACACCTTTAATACACAATGTTTACAGTTGATAAGAGCAGTAGTGTAGTCTTTGTGATACCCAGGTATACGCTCTAAGCCCACAAAGAAATCAGCGGGATTTCCGTACAACCACTACAAAAGGCCCACTGATGTGTACTGTATATGCCAAAAGCTGTACTCACTGCCACTTTCTGGTGTACGCTGTCAGATTCTGCGTCTGAGTACAACTGCCCCCCCACCCTCCACGCTTCTAGTTCATGGTTAGCGCTTTCTGATTGGTTCACGGTGCAAAGTGGGACGAAGAAAGAAGCAAACTGTGTAAACCGAGTAACCTGAAATAAAAAGCAAGCATTCAATACTCTTGAGTGTTTTCATAAGCCTCATGCTACATCTGAGAAAACCGCTGAAACACAAGCCACAGCAAGCCCCACAGCTGCGTATCTTGCTCAATGGTGTCTGCTGGTAAGTGCAAACAAGCTTAAATGTACAAAGTTGGCACTCACTAGTTGTCATCACAAAATTAAGCTAGGTCTACAAGACGGTCTTAAAAGACATAAGCAAAACCAGAGCTTCACCTTAACAACATTCAATTTTTGAAATGTGTGCCTAATCAAAAAATTAAGTTTAACCCCCAATGGCAATTGTCAATCTTTTTGTAATATTTTAAATGGTCATAATTTTCTCCCTGCAGGACTCCCCTGCAAAAGAGATTTGTAATCTCAGTTGGACTTCCTTGAATAAATAAATGATAAATAAAAATGTATAATTCCTAATTAAAGAGTAAAGACATTACATGATGGCACTCTAACTCATTACACCGGACCCTAGCAGAGTCCTATTTGTACAAAAGGCACCAGAATGACCCTACCGTTTCAGAAGACATTTTTTCTTCCAAACTTGCCTGCTTGGATAGTCTTCTCTTGAAAACGAACAACATCCATGAATATTGCTCCAAAGGTTTTGCAGTGCCACTTTAAGAAAATGTATTCATGCACTATGTGCATCTGCTTATATAAGTCAGCATAGTGTAACTATGTACCTGGGGAAGTATGGTCATGATTCTCGTGTTAAAACACCATTTATGTTTGCAATCTTGTTGTGTTAGAGACAAAAGTGCTGAATTAATGCTTGGCCTCATATCTCCAGCGTTTCTCTTAATCCAGCATCTCCTCCCCAAAGCTTTTTCCACAGCACACTTTGAGTTATTGATGAAAACATTTGCTCTTTCTTTGTGCCATTCTGCAGTAGTCACGTCCACGAGCAGATATTAAGTCAAGGTCTTCATGGATCTCTACACCTGATCAATACCTTTCACATAGCATTAGCACCAAACAGAGTCCAGCTCTGAGGGTTTTCTACTCTCATCACTGAAGTTCAAATGCTTTAAAGGGCAATAATGTCACTTTTAGATATAATTGAGAAAGGTTTAAATGTGTAGTATATTTTTTTTGTAAAAATATAAATATTATTACTACATTCTGACTTGGTTTAAAAGATTAGTACATTAAAGCGCTATATAAAAATACAGTCCAAATGTAATTCCACATTTTTCAAAGACATAAATATATCCTTATTGAAATATTATGTATTTATTTTTCTACACACAAATATGTAAATATTTATTGCTATAGGACATAACAAGAATCAAACTATGACTAAACTAGAAGACTGTCTCAAACTCATTTTTACTTAATATCTTCCTCCCGTCTCAGTCACATTTTTTTACACTTGCTTTAACCACAGCTGATTTAATCCAGAGAAAACAGATAAAATGTAAATTTTCCTGTTGTCTTGACTTGTCATGCACAGCCACAGTCTTGGTCTGGATTTTATTTGCATCGCTTCTTGTCAATGTAGCGCTAGCTTCTTCTGAATTCAGCGGGGCTTGTCCGTGCAATGCTGCCTGTTCTGTATGTTTCTCAAGCATGTGTTGTAAACTGAATGCAGCATTTTTCTACATTTGTATGTGCTGCGTTGTTATATTAAAATGCAGCTTATGTGTTGTGGAATTGATTGTTGTTGGCCTTGATTTGCAGAACGCATGTTGTAAAGCTGATGCAGAAGTTTCATGAATTTGCAGTGCGATGTTGCATTTGGGAATTGCAGCGTATGTGCTGTGAAAGGGTTGCAGGTACTAATGTGTATTTGCATGCTTTGAGCTTTCTCGACCACCGTACACAACCAAGAGGAGACTAAAATGAGCCTGGCCATCCTGGTTCTTCTTGATTTCAGTTGATTCCCAGGAAGTGGAACAAATAGAAACAGAGTAACCTGTCTTAAAATTCAAGGTGTAGCACCAACAAAATAAACTACTTCTGGACTGATGCAGTTTGAAGAGAAACAAAGCATTGCATGAAGCCCAACCCCTTTTAGATAAACTGTTATGATTGTTCAGGTCAGATTGATCTTGTTGGGACTCAGTTGAAAGGGAGAGGTTCCAGACTTACTTCATTCATCAAAATGAATTAGTCTGACTGGACAGGTTAGACCAAAACGGTAAATCTTCTCTAACTTAGGACTCTTTTGACGATGACAACTGACCTTTATAGACCCAACAGATACCGTACCACCCCCAATGGAAATTAGGCTGAGCAGAGAATGGGACAAGACAACTTTACTTTTATAGCGCCAATTACAACAAAAAGTCACAAGACACTCCTGCCACAAGGCAAGAGTGGAGAGGCAAAAACTCCCTTTAACAGGTAGAAAACGTCTGCAGACCCAAAGAGATTGGCCGTCTGTCAGAACCCGCTGGGGTGAGTGGATAGAAGAGAGCATAAAAGACAGGATAGATATTTTCTATATTTCAAATTAAAAATAGTAGTAAAATAAAGTACATATATAGTTGAAGTAACAGTTTGATGTTTAAAGTAAATCATGTAGAAAAAGATGCTCTTATAGTTTTTTTTTTTTTTTTCAAAAGGTTAATATTGACTCACTGATTGATTTATCATATCATACTTTCTGTTTTATGTCAGATACACTGTACTGACCAAAGAGCATGCATTAGCCACAGAAAAGAGTTTCTCCCAGGTTATCTGAGGAAAAGTAAGCACATCTATCAAATCATAACTTACATATAAAAGTATAAAAGACATGAGTTGGAAAGTGGAGTGGGCAGAGGTAATATAAGAGGTTTAGAAAAGTTAGTCTTAGTTTTCTTTTTATAATTTCCCACACCATGCAGGTATATCTCAGCCCCATCTCCTCCAGAAACTCTCCTATCAGTGGAATCAGAGAGCACACACAAACCAGACAAACCAAACCAGGTTAAGATAAGTTGGTATATTGCAGCTTTGGAGATCTATTAAGAAAAAGCTTAGTTTTAATAAAACTGAAAACAAAAATCATTTTGAAGGCAATTCTTTGACAACATTTCTAGTCAAATATACCCATCTGTGTATAACTCTGCTGTTATGTGACATTCTGTACAAGTCCGGCATTGGTAGGGGCGACCAGGGACAGTTTAACACTTTTTGTAATTTTTAGCAACACATCAAAAACCACTGAAATATACAGGAATAACTAATTTATTATATTATAAACTTTTATCTATCAACTGTTGAAACAATGTATTTAAGTGGTTTTATGAAATATGTATAGGTTGCAAAAATATTTTTATACAGTCTCTCCAGTGTTACAACTGTCCCAGTATCACCAACCATGTTTTCATCTCATGTGAGTTAGCTTGACTTCTAGTTTGGCATGTGTTAGCCATTTCTATTGTCAGCTTACAAAACTGTGATTCTAATAATACTTGTTTGAATTCAGAGACATTTGATCTTATAACAGCACTCAAAAACAATACAGAAAACAATACAGAAAATCTTTAGTCACTAACTGAGCATGAGCACAGTGAGATATTGATATGCCATTAGACACATAGATGTATAATAAGATCTACACTAATATTAGATGTAAAACATCTCTCATACAATATACAGTATATCAGCTAATAAATAACATAGTCCATACAATATATATAGTTTAATATATACTTTATAACATATAATAAAAAAGTAATACATCCATGGATAAAGGTCATTATACAGTGCAATTGTTGAGTAAGGACTGTTCTTTTTAATTTGTTCTGTTTTTACGTCATAAAGATGAAGTGTTATCATTGATTAATGACTAGCCAAGTATATTAGTTTAGCATTAGCTTCTTTTCCTTTTTAAAACAAAGACTTAATGCTGTTAAATACAAAGACCATATAAATGCAGTATTACGAGTGAACGTAGTACATCAATTCTGTTTTGTGTTGTAATCTCAGACAAGGTGTGAAATCCAGCTGCAAAGCTTAAATCCAGCTGTGAGTAATGTGAATGTTCTGACTGACTTTAAGTGCACTGCTTTTAAATCTACTTGACATATGGACACAGATATTTAATGGTTGAATTCCTATATAGGGGCTGTTTTCAGATTGAATCCTTGTTTTATCCTGGGAACATTTGACATTAAACAACACGCATATGACTATTAAAATCTTTACATTTAGCTGACTTTTTTTTTTTTTTGGTCATAAATGACTCATGTTTCTTCCCCATTTGATCACTTCTCGTACTTCTATAAACTAAGTTACATTACACATTTTAACACCACAAAAGAAAAAGAAAAAACAGCATGTGCTAATCAACTCAGAGGTGTATAGTTTTAATTGCACTTGTGAAGGCAACCACTTCTTCGCCTCTGCGCCATGCAATTAAATCCTCTGAGTTGATTAACCTGTACATTGCACCTGGATGATTCATTCTGAGCTCTCATAGTTTAGGGAAGTAATTACTGACTCTGATTCTTAGTGCTTAGCTTTTCTGGTTTAACTTTTTCCAAATGGATGTACTGACAGTCAGCACCTCACTGTTGTGTTCATGTAGACGTCTAACAGTATTTTTTTGTTCCTGCAGACTCACGAGCTGGAGAAGGTGCTCCAAGAACAGTGGACCATGCGGTGATCGGAGGAGTGGTGGCCGTGGTTGTATTCGCCATGCTGTGTCTACTCATTGTCCTGGGCCGCTACTTTGCAAGACACAAAGGTAACACACGGATGGGGAAACTTTGTGTAGAGCAGGGGTGGCCAAATCTTTTACATTTACATTTATTCATTTGGCAGACGCTTTTATTCAAAGCGACTTACATTGTTACAGTAATTACCAGTGTTACAGCCACTGGAGGCAAGGTGGGTTAAGTGTCTTGCCCAAGGACACAACGACAGTATGAACTGTGGGGAGAGCGGGAATCAAACCACCTACCTTCCGGTTGAAAGACGACTGCTCTACCCACTGAGCTACTGCCGCTTTTCCTTCAGAGGACCAAATCAGAAACATTAGTGGGCCACGGGCCAAACGCAAACACCTTTTGCATGTAAAGAAATTAAAGTTTTGTTTGTGTGCCTCTACCGCTCTATTTTGTTCTGACTAGATAGCGCCAATTTGGCACTTAAGCTGTTTCATAATAGCTTACATTGTTTGTTACCAAGATCTTTCTAAAATCCATAAAAAATATACAATAGTACAAATAGGCACAAACCTACCTGAATTGTCTTAAACTGACGTATTATTCAAAAAATCGCCCTCATCAGAATTGTCATAAGTCCTAAGTAAAAACTTAGCTCTAGAAACTAGAGCCATCATCCTTACCAGGCTGTAAACATGATTTTTACACTTGTATGGTCGCCATTGGATCTCTCCAGATTTCCGCTTTTGAAGCCTGCCCTACATGCCTGCCTTACATGTTTAAATATAGTTTATTTATATATTTAAGCACTCTAACATTGTCACTTTGAAGGAGTTGTCTCATTTGTCCCTTAGCTAACTACGCGTTATAAAAGGGTCACATAAATTAAGTGCCATACCCCATGCCAGACTGGTCAACAAAACCACTGGACTATCTCCTGACATGTATAAACACAAATCTTGCAGACATTCTCCATATTTTTGGTCATTGTGGAGGCCATTCTCCTGGCATTTACCAGAGTACATGTGCGACTAGTAGTGAGGCGTGGGTTCAACAATCTTTATAACTTGCCCAACCTGATTTAAAAATTCCCTGGACATCATCATGGCATTCATCAAGGGGGGGTTATCCTTGTATCTACCAAGAGTAGTTGCTCTTGTTCCCAAATTAAACATGGTAATTAAAAGGGTCTTTCAGTACAGCACTATGGACAGCATCCACTCCCCAGGCATGTCAGCACTGTACTTACAGTTTTGCTCAAAAAACAAAAATTTTGTACCCTGGCAGAATTTCTGTTTTTTGGGTTATTTTTATGAGAAAATGAATGTTTACACAAAAACTTTTCACTCATAGTTAGTGGTTGGGTGAAGCCATTAATTGTCAGACAATTGTGTTTTTAAATCATAATGAAATTACCTAAATGACCCTAATCAAAATTTAACACACCCCAGTTCTTAATACTGTGTATTGTCATCTTTAACATCAATGACAGCTTGAAGTCTTTTGTGGTCATTGTGGATGAGGCTCTTTATTTTCTCAAATGGTAAAGCTGCCCATTCTTCTTGGCAAAAAGCCTCCAGTTCCAGTAAATTCTTGGGCTGTCTTGCATGAACTGCACTTTTGAGATCTCCCCAGAGTGGATCAATGATATTGAGGTCAGGAGACTGAGATGGACAGAACCTTCACTTTATGCTGCTGTAACCAATGACAGGTCGACTTGACCTTGTGCTTTGGATCGTTGTTATGTTGGAACGTCCAAGTACGTCCCATCAGCTTCCAGGCTGATGAGTGCAAATTTTACTCCAGTATTTTCTGATAACATGCTGCATTCATCTTTTCAGGAATCAGGAAGGTTTTATTGCCATTGTCAGTGAACAAAATCCACAAACTAGGAACTTGCTTTGGTGATAATGGTGCAACGTATTACATTTATACATAGATAGACACACAAAGATTGCAACTACACAAATGCAGCCATTTTTCAACGCAAAGATGATCTTCATAAAAGGAAATAATGGATTGTACAGACATAGCACACACCAACATAACTACAGTTGTATTTACACATTACAAACATACTCGCAATAACATTAGCCATTACAACATACGTAACATAGTAGACTACAGACAACACAGGAAGAGGATAACAGCACACGCGGTCACGTGATGGGATTTTCCAGTGGCTTACGATGGGGGGGGATGCGGGGGAAGGGGGTAGAGTCAAGAGTCAGACAGATGTCAAATGTGACGATATGTGTAGTGGTATTGGCCTTGAGGTGTTTATCGGAACTGTTGTGATAGTCCCTTGGCCTTGTCCTGGATGCAGTACAGGGAGTACCACAAACATAAGATAAGACCAAGCTGCTAGCCAGACTTCTAATCGAGAGAAGGGACTTGGGCATAGGTAAAGAATTATTATCCTTTTTATCCATTTTGATCTTCAGTAATTTACCCGGATCGTAGTCAATCTGTTCTGGTTCTCAGCGTCAGGTACGTGCGTCCGTTTCGTGAAGTAACTTTGATGTTTCATCCAGTTTTGTGGTCAGACCCGCAATACTGCGTAGCAGCTCGCAGGTCTGACTCTCGATCACATCCACTTTTTTCTCCGTGTACGCAGTCCAGGCTGAGATGACACGAATCAGCTCCTCAGACTGTGCAACACTCTGCTGTAACCAGTTCAGCTCACATCACAGAAGCACTGTTTAATTTCAGCAGACAGCGTCTGAGTGGCTTTGAAGGCAGCTGTCTTACAAATTTTGCGATAGTTTAAGGCAGTCTCAAGCCCAATAACCAGGAACCCTACTACCATAGGTCCAAAAATAAATACGTCCTCGACGTCCTGACAGAGCTTCAAAAACACAAAACTTGCCAGTTTTGGCAAGTTTATCTAACACAAAACCGCTGAGGTCCCGGCAGGGCAAATGGGTTCTCCTGGACCCCCCTTGAAAAAATAGTGTCAATAGCGCTCAGAGACCAGGTAATTAGATCCATTTCCAAATTTCTTAGTAGCCAGCAAGCAATAGAGTCAAAGATTAAAAAGTTATGACGAGACAAGATGATACAATAACGTACAAGCAGATAAAAGGAGGAGCAGTGAGAAAAGGCGTCCGGCTTGTTCCTGTGTCTTTGTAGCTCACACATCCCCAAAACACCAGATCCACCTCCATGTTTCACAGTAGGAATGGTGTACCTTTCATCATAGGCCTTGTTGACTCCTCTCCAAATGTATCGTTTGATTGTGGCCAAAAAATTCAATTTTTATGTCATTTCTCCTAATGACCTAATTTTGAGGCTTGTCTCTGTGCTGTTTGACGTATTGGAAACAGGATGCTTTGTGGCATTTGCATAGTTATGGCTTTCTTCTGGCGACTTTTAGCAGCCTATTTCTTTTCTCCTTATTGTGCATCTTAAAACAGCCACACATCTTTTTTCAGAGAGTCCTGTATTTTAAATGAAACTTTTCTGAGTTTTTCTTTGCATCCCAAACAATTTTCCTGGCAGTTGTGGCTGAAATTTTGGCTTCTTGGTTTGGTTTCAACAGAATCCCTCATTTTGAACACTGCTGATTGGCATTCTGAATTCCTTATTGATATATTTTTTATATCCCTTTCCAGTTTTATACAGTTCAATTACCTTTTCCTGCAGATCCTTTGTCAATTCTTTTGCTTTCCCCATGACTCAGACAGAAACGTCAGTGCAGCCCTGGATAAAAGATGCAAGGGTCTGTCAGGAGCCCAGAAAGTCACTGACCTTTTATCCACTCACACTGATTACAAGCAAACAGATCACAGGTGAGGGTGGTTACCTTCAGAAGCCATTCAAACCTGTTTGTATCACTTGTGCATGTTATCAGGCCAAAATCACCAGGGTATTTAAACTTTTTAACAGGGTCATTTGGGTAATTTCTGTTGTCATTATGATTAAAAAAGTAAATACAATTGTTTGACAATAAATGGCTTCACCCAACTAACAATAACTGAAAGAAAAGGTTTTTGTGTTATCATTCATATGTGAAAAAATGGCCAAAGAATTACAAATTCTGTCAATGTATGCCCACGCCCCGTGTGTGTATTATACAGCTTTGAATTGTGAATGAATTCACCCTATATATTTCTTTGTTTGTTTGCAATAAATTTCTATCAAATACTTGTATTAAATTAGTTTGATTTCAAATTCTTGTCTTCAAAACAAATTCTTGTGTCTACTTTCTGTGTAGACCTCTTGACAATGAGTTCTTCATAACCTTTGAACATCAAGGCCACACACAGTTAACAGCAACTTAAGACTGAAGAAGAAAAAAGTCAAACTACCTTTTCATGTTGGGGCCTTTTGAACAGTGTTTTACCGTTTCTTCTCAAACAGTAGTTGTGCTTTTATTTTCCCCACATTGTGCATGGCGTTTCCTCTTTTCATGTGGAATATTGCCTCCATTATCAGCCTCCGCCATGATAGGATGTGAATAAATCTTGTAAATTAGGTTTGAAGTGGATTGCTAGCTCCTTTTTGTACAAAACTTGACAAGGTTAATTTGAAGGTGCGAGTTGTGCTCTTCGGCACACTCCAGATCATTTCAAAAAGCTGATTTTCATGTGCCAATCTTGAGTAAAAGGGAAGGGGAGAGACGTCTAATCAGAATATTACTGCTTTGCCAGTGTTCGTTTGTGCAAATAGCAGAGTGGTGCTCCATTTGCATAATTTGGTGTGAGGACTGCGGGGGCATTTTAATCTTTAGGTTTTGTGGAAGCTGCAGGCCATTTTCTATTCAGACGATGTTTTGTTACCATGGCACCTGTTATGCCAGCCTTTACTGCAGCTCCAGCTTGAATACCAGCATAAACAACATCATGCTAGTGGCAGTGTGGTTAGCACTTGCGCTTCAGAGCAAGAAGGTCTTGGGTTTGATTCCCGTGTCTGTTTAGGTTTCCCCTACCTCCAAAAACATGTAAAATGTAGGCATAATGTTGAACGCTCTCCTAAAAAAAATGTTTTAAATCTAAATTCTACTACTTTTATAACACAGTTGCACTAATAAGATTGAAGTTTTGATCTGGTTTACTGGTCTGCAATGAATGCACCAACATTTAAACTGATGAGTTTTCCTTTGCCAGCAGCTCCACAGTTGCTGTGACTGTGAGGGATCTGCTCACTGACAGTCGAATGTCCTTAGATGTGCTCCTTACTGGACCAGTACCAGTCATGTCGCCCCAGCTGTCCGTTATGTGTGTAGGGCAATATATCCTATTTTGGAGAAGAAACTGCTGTGTGTGCGGTACCAGAAATCTATTTGCATCTATAATTATTACTATACAATGCATCGCCTCCTCTACATATATATGTTATAAAAAAATAATAATTTCATGCATTTGTAAATATCTTCTATCACATACCCAAACTCGTTAAACTGGGTTTAGCTTTGCTGTTCAATTCAATTGTATTTATTGATCCCAATATCAGTATAACAATTGCCTCATTACAAATGGCTTTACAAAGACAAAAGACAACATTTTCACTAAACACAGCTCACAGAAGAAAGGAATATACTACAAAATCAAAAGAGGCTAGAGTTTATGAAATGCCACAGTAAAACTGGATTGGACAGAATGGATAAGGCTCAGGACTGGTTGTTTATTAACATCAACCTGAAATTCTTCATAATATGCCTTTAATGTGTCAGAGGATTTTAAATACAAAATTACCAATTCAAGCCAAAACATATTTGTTGAACAAACATGACAAAGGTGCAATCATAATTCATCTGTTCCTATTGTCATTCCTCTGAGGACAACAGGCACAAGGAAATTTTCTTTAGATTTTCTTTAGTTCATTAGTTGTTACTAGTAACTCAAATGTTAACAGTTTAATGCTCCAGGTTCATCTTCAAACATGTTCAAAATCAGAAAATGTATTTCTTGTGTTTTCAGAGTATGGGGTAACATTTTATTTACAATGCTTATGATTAGTTCTGTAACTGTATTTTAGGATTCCCACAGAAACTAACACACATCTTAAGGGCAGACTTATTATATTATCTTCAAACAGTCTTTCACACCTTTTCAATTTTTTTATCACTCAAATGAACATACATTTGGTTCAAATGAACTCGATTGGCGTAAGCTAACTACTCATCGTTCGCGAGTTAAAATGAGGTCAAATATGCGAGACAAACGAGTAGTTAACGGACAAATGCACAAAGTCCCACTTTATTAGATGTCCTCACTTCCCTCTAAACTAAACTATTTTTAGTCCTGACATGATAACTGTCCAGTCCTGCTTCAGTTCTGGATTCAATCTGTCCTTATCACAGCAGCCCAGACTGGAGGATAATGTGTTATTATTCTACTTTTACACAGAGCTTATGATGGGCCCACAAGGCTACCGTTGCTAAACTTAAAACTTGGGTTAAGTAATTGTTGATGTTGATGTAACTGACCCTACTCAATCTGGTTTATATTGAAATTTGAATGTAAATAGGCAGCAGATCAGCACTTGTTTTTACACGGCATTACAATTTGAAAGCTAGACTTTCTCAAAAATGTATTAAAAAATAATAAAAACAGTGATTAATTTAAAAAAGCAAAACAACTATATAGCACAAGCTCTTGACTCTATACTACTTTATTCACATATTAAAAGTAACTCTCTGATACAGTCTTTAAAGAGGCTCACATATACTGTCATTAAATCAAAGTCCCTTACCCCAAATGTGCACCTACCCTCACCAGTCACTTTATTAGGTACACTTAGTACCATGTTGGACCCCCTTTTGCCTCAGAAGTGCCATTAATGCTTTGTGACATAGATTTAGTGTTGGAAAATTCCTCAGACATTATGGTCCATATTACATGATAGCATCACAATTTTTTAGCTGTACATCCATGATGTGACACTCCCGTGACCCCACACCCCCACCCCCACCAACTTCTGGAGTCCACTGCACAACCACCATCTACAATGTCACTGGAGGCAAATATATTAGCATCTTAGCTTTATGTCTAGCACAAGCAGTGAATAACGTTCTATGTTGATTTATGCAAAATAGCCACGTGCTTTTATTTTAAGTTTCAGAAGTTTATATATTTTTGCAGCTCTATATACCGTGTGTGCCAATTGTATTATACTGTACATAGATTGTAAGAATATTTCTCTATTAATATATCCATAGTACAGCACTCAGTATTCACTTGTGTTTTAATGGGATACAGGTTGTTGGTGGAACACATTACCACAAATCTACTGGCAACTGTGTGGAAACCGCCCTGATGCTTTTGTACACATCTTTTATAATGGTATTTTATCCATGTAAAGTTGCTGTCCTGTCAATGACTGTATTAAGGGTTGTCTGATGTCAAACTCTGGAGGCTCTATAGACAAAATGAAACTTGCGCAACCTTTCAGTTGTGCTCTTGTGGATTGTACCTGCTGTTACACTGTTACATTTCCCTCTTGAGGCATGAATAGATTTATCTCAGTGTCATGCAGGCCTGACATTTTCCACTTTTTTTTTCCCCAGGTACCTACTTCACACACGAAGCCAAAGGAGCGGACGACGCGGCGGACGCAGACACAGCCATCATCAACGCAGAGGGCGGCCACTCCAACTCGGACGAGAAGAAGGAATACTACATCTGATCGACCAGCAATCACTGCTGTGTCCTCCACGGGACATGTTCGCTGTTTATTGGGGGCAAAAATGGGAAAACAAACGGGGGTATAGACGGAGGGATTTGAGCTGCTTCAGGTTCACTTTTAGCGAGTAGAGTCGACCCAGACATCGGGATTGAGAGACAGGCCTGGTTTTAAGCCGTTGTTTAGTCTAGTCTGCAGATGTAGATGGAATGTTTTGTGTGTAAAAATAATTGAAAAAAATCATCCAAAAAAAGGACAAAGAGGGTGGGGTTTGGGGGGTCACTAAAACAGGGGTGGGGTTGGTTGCCAGAAATCACTGTAGAGAGCTTCACTATCACACCTCCCTAACTGCTGGTACTATTAGTTCAACCATTTGCAGAAAATTCTGTGCCTTGTTCTGATTTTTTGGTTCCGACCCATCATTTTTGGATTTGTGTTGAGTCACCATTTCCCTTGTTCCATCTTTCCAATCTATTGATGTGCTGTTGGCTTCTGTATGAGGGTATAACTACATAACCACTTCCTCTTAAATATGTCGGCATATTCTCCTGTATTCCAGTATACTGTGATTCGTCTCCAATCATTCCTCCTCCTTTCTGCCCCACATTTCTTCATAAAAATGCATGGATTGCTTTACATATCATTGTACTAATATTTTATGGACTGCACATGCCCCCAGTATATTCAAAAACCATGAACAAATCTCAAATTGGTCATATTTTAATTAACCTGCCTTTTTTTTTTCTTTTATTGCAAACGTCTCTTGAATTTGGGTAAATGGAAGCTCTGTTTACCCACAAGCCTTTTATCACAAACATAAGATTATTTTGAAGATGTCTTGCAAATAGAACTTCAATTCACTGAATGTTTTTGGAATAAAAGGAGAAAAAGGCTGTTGTAGCTTTGATATCAGCCAAACAATAGCTAACACTGGTAACATGTGCAGACAGTGTTAGAATAGTGGATCGTCAGAACAGTTGTGAGGGCTGGCTCCAAGAAGCACCAAGAGATATTTTCGAAAAGATGTCAGAAAGTGTAAGTGTGGTCTAAGTAAGTTTTAATAAATATATGCCAGAGTCAGTCACAGTCAAGACTAGTAAGATAGCAAGTTGGAAACAAAAAAAAAAGAAACTTAAATGGTCTAAGTTTAATCTAGCTTTATTTAAAAAAAATTCTGGATGCTTTAGACCAGTCATGATTGGCAGTTTCTCATTTGGGGGCCGTGTGTCCTGGCCACTAGTGTGATTGCTGGCAGGGGAGAACAGTAGTGCTAAATCCAGATTTACTAAACATTCAAGTCAAAATCTTATCATATTCTTGATTCCATTTGATTATAAAATTTTCTTCCAATCAGATGTTAAGAAATACGTCTATTATTTAATTAAAATGTTGATCCTTTTGATCTTCAAATCTAAGAAAACTATTTGTTCATTTTAAAAAACAGGACTGTAAAAAATAATTTTTTTTCACATTATTTTCACATAATTATTTATTGTCAAATTGTACCACACCATTCCGCTTTTCTTGATTTTCATCTGTGGATTCACAGCTGGTCCTTGGATCCTGTACCCTAAAGCTGTATCTGCCAAGACAGTCTTCCACACTGTCAATTAAAGACCCTTTTGATTTGCCACTGTTTAAAATAAAGCCATTTGTTGATAAATTATGTGTAACATACAGCTTTAACAGTGTCAAATCCCCTTATGAGTCCAGCAGTGAATGTGTGTCCAAACGAATAAAGAAGGCAGGGGTTAACAAAAGGTCAATTCCACGGTCCACTATTCTACTGTCTACAAAAACAAACAGCCTTAACCAAACTGAAACATTCAGATTCATGTTACTAACAAATACATATATCAGAACTCAGTCATATCAGTCCTGGTTCCATCAGTCGGCTCGTTACTCCATAGCCACACCCATTACCGCAAACCAAGTCAACTCAATCACATCTGTATTATACACTAATCCTTACTAAGAAATATTTTTTACTAGAATTACAATGTTTGTGAATTTTATTGTATCACTCTCATTGTGCGTTTTGTCAATGTGTAAAGTGGGCAAATGTTTGAGGAAAAGTCTTTAATCTCTGAAATCCTCCGAGAGACGATCACAGCTTCCATCACACCTTTTGAGAAACTGCTCCGATGCAGCAGCTTGTAAACATTAGGTATTTTTGCATGTCTGTACAGTAAATGCTTCTTCTCTTCCTCGCTTTGTGGTTTACCTGCCAATACTGACAACTGATCTGTTTTGCAGCAGAAACCGGGAGCACCAAGGACTGCCAAAAGTGATTAAAGTGGTTTTAATTGAACGTAGCACACAAGTCGTGCTCCGCAGTGCTAATCACTGGCTTACATTCATGCTCTGGCTTTTTAACGTGGCAATGAAAGGCAGTTGTGGAGGCGTTGTTTCTTATTGTGTTCTCACAGCAAGTCGACATTTTGAGTTTAAACATACATATGTGGTGGTGAAGGTGTGGAGATTGGGGATCACATTGATTACATTCACAGATACATATCATTAATGAGTTTCAGTTATGTTACCATTTGTTAGCCAATCGCAATTTACAACATTATTTACAACAAACCCTAGCTAGTTCCACACATGGTTGCTGCTGACAAAAAATAAAATTGGTCACAATGGCACATTTCATAGAAGCAGTACAATATGGTTCAGTTTGGTATGGCATGCTTTGTCCATAGTCATTTTTTACATAAGCTTTTTATGAGGCTACTATTAGACCCTCACACAAATAACATCATTCAAAAAGAGACCTGGTCAGCCAGACTAGCCTGACCCACCAACTATCTTAGCAAAGTCAAGTGGCTTTGGAATCCCACCCAAGCTCAACACTATCTAAACAAATTATAATTGTCTATCTAAACAGGGTGGGTGACTCATCTTTTTCTAGTCTGTACAGACTAGAAAAAGAATTAGGATGGCTGGCCAGGCTACAAAACAGATTCACAAAAAGCTATTACAGTCAATACTCCACAAACAGACTTTAGTCCTACCCAGATATGTTTGCTGATGTCTCCTTCCCGTTAGCAGATGAAAAATTATAGCCTTTGCATTTTTGCATTGCCCCCAAATCCGTGTGTTACTTTACCAAATAGACATAATGTCTGTAATGTTGACTTACATTTGACCTTAATGTAAGTTTAGCAGGCTTTAGCATTGTATATGCTAATGACATCAATAAGATGTCTTTGACATAAAAAGAACAGGCACTAAAATCATATGGATTTAACTTTGGTTCATCCAAGTGGTGTTATTTGGCGTTCTGTACAAGTCGAGCCACTTGCTAATATTCTATACCTACTCAGTGACAGCACATATGTTGTCTGTCAAAACCATTTTGTTTATATAGATTTTGTGATTTTCAGTGGCTAATGTCTAATCCACTAAAATGTATTTTGGACTGCCTTTAATGCCAAAATGAACATGCAAACAGTCTTTATGTGCCATCCCAGTTTATGTACCCTTCAGCTGGGGTACCAGAATAGTGGAATTTGAGTTAAACAAACCAGACACTGTTACTAAGACAAACTATTACCTCGTTGAGGTACACAATATCCTACTGGGTTAATATTTACGCAGTTGATGTCACTATCTCCGCCTAACTACACATCTGCTGCAGAAACCACACCAGACCAAGAACTGCCATTCCAAAACTGAACCATAATTTACCGCCTAATAAAAAGAAGGCTTTAAACCTGACTCTTCAAAGCATTTGTCAGTGTCTAATATCAACAGCAAAGAAATAAATGGGGAGATTAATTAACACGTTCCACAGCGCACCTTGAACATGCACCAAGGAAACATCTTTATCCAATGCTACTAGTTTTAATTAAGAAGGTTTAGAAATTCAATTGAAAATAATTGCCTTGTTAGCGTCACATCAATTCTTAATTAGTTCTACATGTTTTCACATATTGGGCATTTACTCAGATATAAGATGCTAAAAGTTCAGTAGAGCTTCTGTTGCACTATGACAACAAGTGTTCCCTTATCCAAAAAGTAACCACTGGGGTTTATTAGCATCTAGCAACCATGTGTGCTCCTTTCTGATGATCTTTTAAGATTTGCTGTTTATCATAAAATAGAAATACGCCTCCGTCAATGTTTTATTTCCATGTTATTCTGTTTTTATCATTTGGTTGGGAGTTGTCACCACACATACATTAACTTGGAGATAGCTTTAATATATCATAGACATGCATGGACGCGGCATTCCAGTCTCCATATCAAAGGTCAAGGGACACCCATTGGTCATGATTCTTCCCATTAGGGCACATTCACATGTAATTCAATCTAGGCTGGGTGATGACACATTGTTTGCTTTTCATAAATATTGCAGTGGTATGAGGGAAGAAGGAATAGGGTGGGGGGGTGTCTTAAGCAGGACACAGTGGACAAAGATGTGTCCAAGTCTTTCTAATTCTTCTTCCGTTCGAGATTCAATTTCAAATGAAACTGTTTGTACTCACTAAGGAACTAGCACTTAAGCCCCATTTCCACTAAGCAGCATGTGTAAATTCAGCATGACACCCTTTTAAAAGCATTTACATTGTCAAAGGGGGTGCAAAGCTTCCCAAAATAAGACCTTTCTACACTGCACCATAGGGATAATGCATGCAGTTTGTTGGCAAAAAAATTTGGCGAAAGGCAATTTGTAAGAAATTGTAAGAAAATACAGTATAGCTTTTAGTATTGCTAGAAAATGGTATAACTTAGCATAACAACAGGTCAGCATATCAAAAATAGTCGTACCATGCAGTTGATGCACCGCCTTGCCAGTCACCCGTGTCATCAATCAACACTTGTGGCATTGTTGTAAAACATTTCCACATTCTGAAACCAGGAAAGATACAAAAATGTTAATGCTAAGCACATTCAGTTTGTTAATTGTTGGCAAAAGAATGCTTGTTGTTTCGGCTAAATAACTTTGGCTAAATTTGGAAATTTTTATAAGGAGCACTAACTTTGAGCCCAAAAAGATATATTCTCAAATCATTTTGTTGGTTCTTCGACATGAGAATTATGTCTATCTCACTGACACAGTACCCTCAGCTGGACAGGAACCTCCAATGAAACTCTCCTGTCCCTCGGGGCGATGACATATCACCAGAGATTGGGACTTTACAGCGCTCAAATAGAGGGTACCAGAAAATGCCAATACACAAGATTCTAGCTGAGTATTAATTGAACATAATCCGCTAGAATTATCCTATTGTTTAAGAAGACATGTTTTTTTCTCCTAAACCTGTTGTTTTGGATAGTCTCCATTATCCACAGACATCTGTAAATATGGCTCTGCTGTTGTAACAACACTGAGAGTCTGTAGAGGGATCTGCACCCTCTACCAGATAAAAGTTACACAGTGCCTCTTTTTAAAATGTTAGACAAAGCCTGCCTGGTTCTTTTACTTTTTTGGAATAAGCTCAAACAAAGCAAGTTCAAAATCCTTAGGAACAAATTGCTACTTTATAATTAAAAGCATAGCTATGTTTCATTAACAAGACCAAAATGTGGAACATATAAGAGTTCAGAAAAAAAAAAAAAAACTTGTGTAACTCTCAGGCTTTTTCTGTTTGTAGTTTAGAAAGATGACAGAATCTAAATTAATTATTATAATTCTCATCTCTACTACTGCTTTTGCAACACTATATTTCCATCCACAATTGTGAAGTGTTTAGTTATTATTATTATTATTAATAATAATAATAATAATAATAATAATAATAATGTTTCAAGAAATAAATGGTCTAGAACTTTTTACAAAGCTGGGCTCCTCGAGTTAGCTGACATGATTGGCGCTCTGTGGAAATGGGGCTTCAGTCCACACTGTATGCTGATGACAATGTTTTGTCTTTGTTATGTGCTGGGTTGAGTGTTAGTAACAAGAAAGGGTGGTGGTATTAGGATTTCTGACTACGTCTTACAGTCTGGTGTCTGATAAATCTATTAAACCCACTTGTTTGGGATCACAGATGTGGCTTCCATCCATAAGACTGGAACTGAACAGTGAGCACGATTTCAGTGACATTTGCAGCTTCCATTCAAATAAGAACGACCCATGTACTTGCCAATAAAGAAATACAAGTGATCATTGTCTTCTCCCCGATGCGTTGATGTTCTCGCTTGTTGTCAATGTTTTTTCGAGGTTTGGAACGGCAGGAGAATTCCACTCAATGGTTTGGGCTCCCCAAGTTTCGAATTAAAACCATACTCCAACCAACTGCACACATAACACTTGAAAATGGTGGGAATCCAATTTGACTTAATTGGTAAAATATTCAACTTGTTTGAATTTCCAAGGTGTAATATAGTAATGATTCTCAGTGACTCATTTTGATAGAGCCACGTGGTGTTTTATGTTGATGCACTTATTCAGAGATGCTGTCATTTTCAAATGTAGACAGGATATTGATTATCTTTGTTCATGTACATACTGTAGAAAAAAGAGAGGGAACAAACTAAAATGTGCCAAACTGACATTGTTCTATAAAGGGTTACTAAAAATGAGCGCACTGCTTATTGGACAATAGACAAAATTTCCTCTTTTTTCAATCTGCCCAAACATTAAATTTTATATTATCAAGTATGTCAGACAGTTAAGTTTCAGTGAGAAAGAATGAATGAATGAATTAATTATGGAGTGATTAGAATTAAGTGTCTGTGCGTATATTTGCTTTCTTATTCATTTTTAAATTAGTTCTATTATTATAACATCTGACAGTGTGTTAAACCCAGTCTGCCAACATACAATGCTAAAGGCAATCTTTTAGGGTCATTAGAAAACAAGACGCACAATTAATTAATCAATTATGGAACAGGACAGCAGATCAAAAATCTGCATTGTTCATTTTCATTGCAATCCATGAATATCATTCATGTACTAAAGCCACTTCAGAACAAACTATGCCACCTCACCAACAGTCAGTGCCCCCAGTGGCCACTTTTAGTATTGCACTAACATAGAAACTCTTAAGGACTTCCATCATGAACAGCAGTTGAGTTGTCCCTCTATAAATTATCCCCACACAGTAGATAGAGGTCAGAATGCATCATGTAAAAGTCATGGCAGAAAAACAACAATACATGGCTTGTTCTTTAGGCAACATGATACAAAAATAATTGTGTATGTACATTTTTGTGTATTCCCATGATGAGAAACTTTCATTGAAATTCAACAGTGGCGACCTTTGGCTTAATTTCCAACAATACAATACAGCACTGAAACATAGAGCACCTATAGAGCATTCTCATTGTAGCCGTCATTTAACCTATTGTCAGCTTCTTTGTAATCCACAGGAACAAAGAGGCACTGAGGCAGATTTTAGAGATGTGGCTAGGGTTAATACCAAATCTGACCAGTTTAGAAGTTACAGACATCTGATTACCAAATAGTTTTATGTTGAATAAGGGATTTTTTACTGCAGTGTCGCATGTGGCCACTGGTCAATATTACACCTTGAAATGAGAACAGGTTTGAATACAAGTTACTGTCTTTTTAGTATTGGCCAGTGAAAAAAAACTTTGTTCCAAGAGTGCTGTTGTTTTCTTTGTTTTTTTGCATTATTTTCCAAAATCTCAAAAGTCTTGTCTCAGGTTCATGACCTATGTGACTGCACCTCAGGTAGAAGCAAACTTTAGGCCCCGCCCACCGCTGACATAAAGCAAGTACACAACGGATTGCGGTCGGTTCACATTATTTTTCAAACCTGACAACAAACCTGCTGAGATATCCTGCATCTATGTTGTACATGTTTCTGTATTTTCTTAATATTTGGTGCACTGTAAACAATGTGTTAAGTATTGCTTTTGTGTTGACATAGGTCACCTCCAGATTGAACAAGTACACTGTTCATCAGAATGAGGCAGGATTCTTTAACTTGCTGTGGCTTTACTACTGTCTGTTACGCACCACGCCTTTGGAAGCTCAGTCGAGTCCCCAAAAAAAAAAGTTGTCTTCACCAGTCATTGTTGTTTTAGATTGAATCTTTTGTCTCTCTGCTGTTCTTGGGAAATGTTAATGTGTATTAATGACGAAAAGGAGATCCACATTCCCATACACATTTTGTATTGGTTCATAAATAGACATTTTTACAAAAACAAATGAAGAGTTCTTGTCTTAATAAAAAAGAAAGATATTAATGTCCGAAATAAAAAGTGTGGTGTTGATTCTTTTTGCCTTTACACACTGCATGAAATTTATATGTGGCTGCTTTCTGCAAAGCATAGACACATGAGGTTTTATGTTATGAAAAAGACTTTTAAATACATGGATTCTGTATATATATATTGTAAGTTTGTCACCATTTTAAACAAGCTTATAAAAATCTGTGCTTTAAACAATACAAGATTGTTATGTAAAGTTTATCATTACAAACTGATATTATATTTATGTCAAGTACCAGCAACTCAATTTGGAGGCACAGAAAGCAAACAAACAGTTATAAGCAGTTCTTAATTTCAAATCCTACCAGAACAGGATGCACCCCTTATTTTGACATGGTGAGTTCCATTGCTACCTCAAATCTGAACAGAGCTGTCAGAGCTCTGTTCTGAACAGAGACCACTGATTTTGCAGTAATCTGTAGTTTGAGTCCTCTCCTAAAATGGTAATTTAGAAGAAACAAAAACCAGGTAGGTCAATTGAGAACCAATTCTCGTTTACAATGACGACTTGCAGTTTAGCAATTGAAACATGTCAAGGTAAACACTGGTCTGATTATAAGATAACAAACAAGTTGTTTATAGTGGATCTACTACAGGAAGCTGTCTGGGAGTGGAGCACGTGGGCAAGTGCATCCTCGTTTTGGATGGATTTACTTTTTGAAAAATTTGTGACTGCATAAAGACCTGTATAAGAAGAGCCCATTCTAATAATAAGGACATGAGGACTTAGAACACTGGCTACACACAATGATCTACTCAAGAGACGCTATGTGCTATTGTCTTTGTATATAAACAGTTATGTTTCTATCCTTTAATAAATCAGTTGACACTGACAGTAAATACAGTTTTGCAGCTAGCCTCTTTACTTGAAAATGAACATCTTGCTTTTATGCTTCTCATCACCTCATGAACACAGTCCAGCAAGTAAACACCCTGTAACTGCATGTGCCGTCGGGCCACGTGGTCCAGCTTTCTTTCGTTAATGTTAAAAGTATGCGCTACTTTTTGTGGTTGGCGCAGCGTTTAGTGTCCTGCTGTGATCAGGTGGATGTGCACTCACAGACCTGAGATGAGAAAGATCGGAACTTACTAAAGTCTTCAGCTCCAGAAAGAAATACTATATTTATAATTATTTAGTGAGTTCCTTCGATGTCTTCAAATACAGGAACGGCAACAACAGTGCATGGTGGCTCGTCCACACCTGAGTCAGGCGAAAGATGTCAAATCAGTCTTTCACCAGCTGTAAGATCGGGCCCCAGATATGGGTTTGACTATCTGGTCCCGTCTTAAACTGTCTTTCCTTCTTATCTACTCAATCCGCTAGTGAATGTACAGTTTTGCTATAAGTTTCACTCCAAATGATTTAGTTCCAGAAGTTTGAGGTTGTTTGGCGTATTGTATGTGGGATGCTTTGTGGCATTTGCAAAGTAATGGCTTTCTTCTGGCGACTCCACCATGCAACCCATTTTTCATGTGTCAAACACGTCAAGAATTGGCTTATAATACCTCGGTTGGTGACACAGCTCATCAGCGGCAGCTGTGTGATTGTGCGCACCTGAACAGAGGGTATAAGAACACATAACGCAGAAGCGTCTTCAGGTTTCTTTGTCTTCAGATCGCATTGTGTGAGAAAACACAAGCGACGATAAAGGCCCTCGCCTCCCTTGCGACCGCGGGGACACATGTACTCGGAGGAATGCATTTCGTGCTTTAAAGCGTAAACTTCACGATAATGTCAAATAACCTGGCCTGCGCCTCTTCTTGAATCTTCTTCTGGCTGGAGCCTGCTTCATCACCTTGTAAATTAGAGTTAAAGGTCTCCACATTCCCTGCTTTTCCTGTGATCTGTCTGAAGTTTTGAAAGTAATAGATTATGCTTGGACTAAGGCGAGAAAAACAAAGTACTGGCTGGAGATTTGAGATGACTCAGAAAGCGCTGCACCCCCCCCTGTTAAAAAGTAAAAATGTAAATATTACTTTTCTAAAATAGCAAGTTTACCAGTTGCAAAAGATTCTGAGGAGTTTTCCAAGACTCTAGTCTTGGCTCTGGAGGAGCCTCCTCCAAAGGAAGGATCCTGGCATTTGGTAAATGGCATTTATTTCCAAAAGAAATGGCTGCCTCTTCACAGGCTCATTACAACCACAGCCACAAATGTATCAAAAAACAAACTGATAACTTTTATTGGCACTTGTGTTTAGATGATACTCAACAAATTTGGGGCCTTCTAGAAGAAAACACATTGGGTTTAAACTTTTGACGCGAGGGGTGTGATTTAGTTGGTCGCCCGTTCCACCCCACATGACTTCCTGTTGAGTTTAGGCTGTGGCTGTCATAGAGTTTTCTGTTCGCCCTGAGGTGTCCTATGGATGTACCAAGTTTCATTTTTCTATGTTGGAAAAAATTACTTTCACTTTCCATAGGCCAAATGTATTTTCATTTTCCAGGGGTCGCCACTGAGTCATTTCTTTTTATTATTTTTTCAAATACTTAAGATACATCAATATTTCAACAGGCTTGAGTTTAGTGGCCAATAAAATGCAAATTTTTGCGCACATTTACTAGGTCAAAATTGAGGATCATTTTGCAGAAAAATTTTAATAAAAAAATATATAAATTGAGCAAAATCAACAAGAAAAGGCGCTGTCTATTTGCCACACAAGTGTGGCCGCCTTCTTATGTGTGATAGGGTGTGGTCCCTATTGGCTTTTATGTTCATACGCCCATGCTGGATGTGTGTGCCAAGTTTCATTTACATACGACAAACTAAAATTTTCCCTTCCATTTGACTTTTTCCATATATTTGGGCCGTTGCTATGGCAACACATTTATAGATAGGGGGTGGTTGCCATTGGCTTTACTGTTCGTCATGACATAAGAGATGTGTGTGCCAAGTTTCATGTCTCTATGACAAACTAAATTCTTTGGTCCCATTATAGGTTTGTAGGGGGCGCTAGAGGGCCATTTCTAAAGATAACCCTTTTATTTACATATCTTTGTGTTCAGGTCATGAATGTGCACAAATACCTTCTCGCGTCCAACTTGATCCGAGAAAGCGCTTGAGAGTTAACAAATATTTTATTTTCTCAAAAATGGCCGCCTCGTTACACGCTTGCCAGACCGACACCCGATTAGATATCAAAAACAAAATGACAACTTTTGTTGGCACATGTGTCTAGATGATACTCACCAAATTTGGGGCCTTTTAGATGAAAACACAATGAGTTGAATCTTTTGGCGTAAGGGGTGCGATTTAGGTGGTCGCGCGTTCCACCCCACATGGCGGACTTCCTATTGAGTTTAGGCTGTGGCTGTCATAGACTTTTCTGTTTGCCCTGAGGTGTCCTATGGATGTACCAAGTTTTGTATTTCTACGTTGGAAAAATTTTACTTTCACTTTCCATAGGCCCAATGTATTTTGACTTTTCTAGGGGTCGCCACTGAGTCATTTTTCATTTTTTTTTTTTCGGGGACGTCAAATACATAAATTTTTCGCCGACCCTGAACTTTGGACCCAATAAAAATGACTTTTCGCGCATGTTCACTGGGTCAAATTGAGGATCATTTCGGAGAAAAAAAAAAATAAATAAATAAATAAAAAATAACTCGAGCAAAAACAATAGGCCCTCCTGGTTATCACCGGTTATCACCGGCTCGGGCCTAATAATAATATTAAGAAAATAAAGAGGAGTGAACAAGTCATTCACTTTCTGAAGGAAGCAGTATATTTAAAAAATAAATAAATAAATATCATGGCTGGGTTCATTAAGAAATGTGTTCCTCCGTACCAGAGGCACATTTCTGACGGTGATCAGCATGAGTTTTGTTTTGAGTGCATGGGGAAGAACACGCGGCCCTCGGACTTGCTGGGGAGTGTGAGCACTGTGATCTTTTGCCTGTTAAGATCCTACGTGCCAGGCTCGCTTTCTTTAAAAAGGAGTGAGCCGCCTCCCCAAACCAGTTGTGGAGTTTGCATGTGGATCTGGCTGAGGCGCAGGGATCATAACATAAAGTCCTATGTCCTCGTGCTCTCACCAGAGCAGACAGCCCGTGCTATTCACCGCTCCATGTCTGCTTTGGTTGCGACAGAACGGCATCTGTGGCTCAACCTAACGAGCCTCAAGGAGAAGGACCGCTCCTTCCTCCTGGATGCACCCATCTGGTCTTCCGGTCTTTTTGGCGACGCGGTGGACTCTGTCTCCGTTAAGTTCCGCAAGGCTAAACGCTACAAGGAGGCGTTTGTAAGGTTCCTTCCTCGTCGGTCAAACTTCGCCCATAGGTGTAAGGGCTCATTCTATTGCAGCTTCAAAAGCTCAGGCAAAAGGTGCCCCTCTGCAGCAAGTTTGGGATGCAGCAGGCTGGTCCTCCCCGCACACATTCATTAGATTCTATAGTTTGGATGTTCATGCTATTCCGGGCTCGCATGTCCTTGAGTCATCATCCCAAAATTGTGTTTGAGACCTCTTTTGTGTTTGTGCACACTTCACAACCCGAGGGGTCCAGACACTTACAGTGCGGCGGCATTGGTATTCTCATTCCCCATAGCATAATGCTACACAGCATTGAGTGTAGCTCTTGATAGGGAACGCCTCGGGTTACTTGACTGTAACTTGTTCCCTTAAAAAGCGGGACTGAGATGATGCGCTGCAATGTCGCACTGGCGCGACTTGAAGACGTTTCCGCGTCATGTGTTCTTATACCCTCTGTTCAGGTGCGCTCAATCACACAGCTGCCGCTGATGAGCTGCGTCACCAACAGAGGTATTATAAGGCAATTCTTGCCGTGTTTGACACACGTGGTTCACAACCGGTCACACAAAGAATTCCCCATAGCGTATGCTACGCAGCATCTCGTTCTCGCTTTTTAAGGGAACAGGGTTACAGTCAAGTAACGAAACGTTTTAACAAAATCCCTCATTTTCCACTTCTTTAGAGTTTGAACACTGCTGATTGGCATTCTCTAGTCCGTGGATATTTTTATATATCCCTTTCTGTTTTATACAGTTCAATAACCTTTTTCTACAGATCTTTTGATCTTTTCACAGTTCTTTTGCTTTTCCCATGACTAAGACAGAAACGTCAGTGCAGCACTGAATGAAAGATGCAAGGGTCTGTCATGAGCCCAGACCTTTTACACACACACTGATTACAGGCAAACAGATCACAGATGAGGATGGTTACCTTTAGTAGCCATTCAAATCTGTTTGTGTCACTTGTACATGTTTTCACCAGGGTATGTAAACTTTTGATCAGGGTCATTTTGGTAGTTTGTTGTTATTCAAAAAGAGTAAACACAGTTTGACAATAAATGGCTTCACCCAACAATGAATAAAATATGAATAAAATTAAAGTTCTGTTTTTATATTCTGAAAAATGCAAAAAAAAAAAAAAAAGCCCAACCCATTTGGGTTATTACACAAGTATGCTGGTAAACCTCACATGCATGGGATTGATTGGGCAGTCAGACAGGGTTAGTTGCTTTAGAGTTTTAATTTAAAGAAACTTTTACACAAACCAGCTCTGCAATTACTACAAATTAGCTACTAGATGTCCACAGGTAATACTAATCCTGTGCGAATAGGGCTTAAGGCAAAAACTCTAATTCCACTACCTGCAGAGAAACATACTGACTTACTACACTGATGGCCCCTAGCAGTTTGACAATGATTTTCTGTGTAGAACACTCCAAAAATACTTTGTGCAAGTGTAAATGGTAAAACGGTAAATGGCATGCATTTATATAGTGCTTTCCTGCACCCTTCTCGGGCACCCAAAGCGCTTTACATCGTGCTTCCACTCACCCCATTCACACACATCCACTCCTGGGGCAGACAGAGAGGGGGGCTGCCACACAAACGGCACTCAACCTTCTCCTACCACCACCAAACACACCTCTACAGTCACACACATTCATACACCAGTGTTACAGACACTGGGAGCAAGGTGGGTTAAGTGCCTTGCCCAAGGACACAACAACAGGGAGAGCGGGAATCGAACCTACTACCTTCCGGTTGAAGGACGGCCGCTCTACCACTGAGCCACTGCCGTCCAGTGTGGCGGTGTCGGACGGGAAAAAGGGTTGTTACTATACCAAAAATGTAGAAGAATAAGGGTGAGATAACTACACCACTTGGGGAAAAGTATCTCAGGATATACTGTACAGATATGAATGTGGCGTGGCAAGGCAACAAATGTAAATTTCTGAACAGAAGTTCAGAGACGTAGAAACAAAGATTTTATTGAATATTAAAGAATAGGTCTGTGAAAGGAAAGATGTTTAAATATAAAAAACAAAGTAAGGACCATTAGCTGGGGCCACCGGTGGTGAGCAGACTACCCTTAGGTGCCCAGGGGTGCTACCACTTACTCACCTCAATGAAAATTACATACATCCCAACTAAACTCTCGTGGACCAGTGCACTAACTCGCATGTTTACATGGAGAGCCTCATCCAAGTGCCTAGCCCAACTGCCAGTATGGCACCCAGCGTCATTGAAACAGAACATTTTAAAAACACACCCAGTCTGGCGTTCACATAAGCCAACATCCAAACATCTCAAATAATATTAGCTTTGTATTAGATAAAACCAAAACAAATTAAAACTAAATCCCATTTAAGAAATACAATAAAAACTTAACAGCTAACAAGATACAATACAAAAACAAAAAACTTCAACCAAACCAAAACAGCTATTAAAACCACAAAACAAGGAAAACACAGCAAAACAAAAGATAAACCAAAGCACAAAAACACTAAACAAACCAAAACAAACCCTCAAAACAGTAGCAGGTTGACTTGTAAAGAATGGATAATTGTCAAAAAGGCTCACCTTAGTAACAGGTGTTAAATGTCACTACACTTACCACCCTGAAGGGGGGGAGCCTAGGTTGCACCAAGACACCCTGCACTAAAGGTGAAAGTGCAGTTAAGTACACTCCCGCACAACAACAACAACAACACTAAGTGACATTTCCAACCTCACCAGCAACAATAGCCCAGCATAAGCACTATCAACAGGACCAGCAAAGATACTGCCACATTTTTAAGAGGTGGTAAATAATGCTCTAATTAGAGGCCTAAGGGCCTATGGTGGAGCTCCAGAAGGTTGCTTCAGGTGCCCTGGTAAAAACGAAGGCTACTACACAATAATATACTTGATGTACAGCCTTGGATAAACAACTGAAAGAAGATTTAAAAAAGGTAAGTTGAAGCCAGGTGCTGCTACACCATCATGCCTTGATTAAGTTGATTAGACGTCTATAAAAGAACTAGCTCTTGCGTTTGGATTTAGGATTCCCAAATCTTTCTTCTATGCAGTTCTAAACCAAACTTTTCAAAATTCAAATGTATTTTTTATAGAAACATAGCCAATGCCAGACAGAAAACTGTCTAGCCTGTGACAAACTCTTTTCCTATTCTTTACCCTGTTGCTTGCTTTCAATTTCAGTAGCAGGGTTATGTTAACCAATCAGAGAAACAAATGTGATGCAAAAAAAGGAAACACTACACAGCCAGTTGTCAACAAGGAAGCCACGTTAGTGTCGCAAGTTAACAGCACTAGAGTGGACACTAGAGCGGACACCAGAGTGGTTTCATCTTTTTTATACTTATATTCAAAACTGAGGCAAGAGCAGAAATTAACGGCCTCTTGACAGCAGCGTCCGCCATTTTGAATGTTTTGCACTAGCCATGCAAGCCGAGTTGTGTATGACGTGGCCAGAAAACCACACGCTGCTTTAGACAAATGGCTTGTGATTGGTCCGAAAGAAGGGAGAAGAGATACCACTAGGGTTACTATAGAAAGAAACTCTACCAGGCTATAAGCCTACAGCCGTGAATGGACAAATCCAGTACAGTATACAACATTTCTCTGCACCTTTTTGAGATCGTCAATCCTCTTTCCATTGTGATACATATTTTATCACATGCATCCATCCATCATGAGCATGCACTTTAAAAATAGTGCTGCTAATTACCACAAATACACAATCGCCATGTTGTGAGGAGCTGACTCAGTTCAACCTGGTTCAGTGCTCTAAGCATGCACTGAACCTTTTTAACCAAAACCTTAAATAAACTGAGCTGGTCTTATTGATCCCTTCACCGCATATGGAATTGAGGCAAGGCGAGCACAAAAATATATTTTCAAAACTGCACAGCTCTTTGAACACACCTGGCACATTGGGTATTCAGTGGGTGAGGAAGATATTATCGTTTTAATTATATTTTTACCCCAGGCTCTCATTACAGCGCAAGTGCCGTACGTAATGAGCCAACGTCTTAAATAAGTAAAGACGATCCCGCTATTGATTGGAACGTGAAGAACCTGAGGCGAGCAATCACTCAGAGAGATGTACTTCTGACTCGATGTTTAATGTTAGTCCTCACACAGTCATTACTTAGTATCCTTCATAACTTAAAAGAAATGCTATTCATTACAAATTAACTGTAAAAGCTAATGGCTTTGAAAAATCTCTTACAGCAGTGGCCATGGCATTTTTTAATAGTTAGAAAAAAAAACTGGTGCGGTTGATTATAGGGCACACATGCAAAAAATCTATCACTATCTCTCTTTGCTTTAATTTAGAAGCTTCTTACTCTTTGTATTTACCAGTATCATCCTTACCTTGCGCTGTGCCCAGTATTTATAACACTGTTTTGAAACCTAAAACAAAAGAGTTGCACCCTAGAATAACAGCCACAGCACCTGTATAAAGCAATGACACTTCACATCAACTCTCCTGAGCCTTAATGACTCTCACATCTTTCATGGCCAACAACTATGAGCAAGAACAGCCTGGTTCATCAGGTTTGGTTTCAGGTCAGACTCCTCCCTCTAGAGATATAAGCTCAGCTCTCTTACTAGTTGATCTCAGAATTGACAAAGTCTCTTGGAATTAGAGACAAAAAGTTTTCACCTTGAAAACTGAGTCCAGATGCTTTTACCTTTTTTACAAGATGACCTGGATGACCGAGAATCTTTACAGACATTCAGAAAGCATGGTTAACCTACCATTTGGTGAACTCTGAACTCTCGGATGATTAACTCTGAGTATATCCATTTCAAAACGCCTGAAAAGAGTTGGTTCAATCAACCTCCTCACAAAATGGCTTCAGTAAAACAAAATCGGTCTTTTGGAGTGGCCAAGTCAGAGCCCAGACCTTAACCCGATAGAGATGCTATGGATTGATTTGAAGAGGGCCAAACACATGAGAATACGATGTGCAGGTCTGATCCACAGCTACAGGAAGCTCCTGGTTGAGGAGGATGAGGCTCTTTATTTCCTCAGATAGTAAAGCTGCCCATTGTTCTTGACAAAAATCCTCCAGTTCCTGTAAATTCTTCCTTGCCCCTTCTGCTCTAATCTGACAGGACAGTATAACAGGATGGATAATATTATCGGTGACTTCTCTGAGAGTTATTAGTTTTAATGTTGGCTCTAACCATTTGTAAAGTTGGGCTACTTACTGTTTGTGTTCTTGCTGTAAATGTCTCTGAATCCACTTCTGACCTGGTCTTATTCTGACAGTAGTCTGACTCCAGTCTCAAGTCACTGACCTCTGTGTCCCACAACTTCATTAACAATATTATTTAATATTAGATTAGATTAATAAAGATAAATATTTTACAGCACTGCTGCCTGTTTTTCTATGTCATGCTAAACACAAGCCAATCACATGCAAGCATTAACAGAAACATCCAATCAGAAAGCGAGGGAGGCGGGACTAGTGCGAAAGAGTCAGAAATAACCAGGACTAAACCCGGACTAAACCAGGACTCACCTACAACTAAACCAAGACTAAACCAGGACTCATCTACAACTAAACCAGGACTAATTCAGAAATAAACCAGGACCCATCTAACACTAAACCCAGACTATGTTAGGAATAAACCAGGACTAAGTCAGGACTAAGTCAGCCAGGATTTAAACAGTACTAATCTCCAACTAAACTAAGTCAGGACTAATCAGGGACTTTTTTACGATTTAAGCAGGACTAAGTCAGGACTAATCGAGGACTCATCTTTGACTAATCCAGGACTAAGTCAGGACTCATCTACGACTAAACCAGGACTAAACCAGTACTCATGTAGAACTGATACAGACGCAGAAGTGCTGATGTTTTGCTTGAAGTCATATGGTAGGCAACATCTAATAAAGCAGCGCTCGGTGAAGCAGCTTAGCGATAAACGCATATATTGCAAAACTATGTCTATTAAATCTAAGAAATTTTGAGACTAGCACACTGTGCACGTGAACTCTATTGCACACTGACTTTTGTGCCAGGATTTAGAGTACTAGACACAAACCTGTCCTGCCTCTAATCCGTCTGTAGTGAACCCTCTTTCATACATGGAACCAACACCCTTCAAAGGATTACTGATTTATACATTTGACTCTTTGCAAACCCCTTCAACTGTTTATTCAGACTGAGGAAAACTGAAGGAGATTTAATTAGCAGCTCTTCGCTAATCTGGCCAAGATGTTCTCGATGTTTTCTTAAGAGACAGCAACCAGAAGTGAAATGTATTTACGGTTCTGTTTTGCAAAAATTCAAAGGACATGGAGGTGTTATCTCACGGCAAACCCAGACTGAATAGCGCCAGAATTGACACTGGGATATATACGGTTTGTGTATTGAAACTCGCCAGACCTCAGAAAAATGTTTTTGATCATAGTCTTCTAGAATGATCGAACACTGCCCTCTGTTGGTGAAGCAGAGTAATGACTCTGCTTCGAAACTAATGACAATTCTGTGTTCTGTTCCATTAAAATGTTTATTAAAGACTATCGTATTGAATGTGTATTCTCCATATTGTTCCTTACAGGATCCTGAGTAATAACAATATAAAAGACTTCCCTTTTTCATCACCCTTACAGCTGGCTGTGTTAATAAAATGAATCATTGTATGTTTTCCAGGTATCGCAGTAATGACCGTGTGTTTGGTGTCCACAAACTTCGAAAGACATTTCCTATGCCTTTCTGCTACAATGCAAACGCATATGGTTTTAAATGTGTTTAATTATGTTATTTGGTGGAGCAGAGAAGTTTATTTCCAGAACTTTTTAGAAACTCCTGTGTTTAAGACACTTTTAGTAAACACCCCTTTCGACCCAAACCGCGTGACACACGCCTCTTTTCGGCCAGTACAAAAAGTTGTGCGCGCCGGAAATCTTGTCTTCCTCTTGTGACTACCTCTTGCCTCTTATCTCTCTTGTGTACCTTCTTAAATCTTTACTTTTAGTTTATTTTACTTTCGTAACTTTCAAGTTTCTAGCCACGTTGCACACACCGTGCAAACGTGAATTTTTCCTCTTTAAAAGCATACGCGCATTGATCTGTTTTGAGAAACTTTCTTCAGCTGTTTCAAAGGACCCACGCAACAGAAGTGAATTTTTGTAGTTCCTTATGCTAAAAGACGAGTCCGCTAAACAAGCTAGCCCTCGTTAAATCCAGAAAAGACAACTTTTTCGGTCTTTCAGTGATCCTTCTGTTTTTAAAGACTTTAACCTCAACTGCTGGTAGAGGCCGGCCGTGCGCTCAAAGACAATAGCAGAACGTCTTTCTTTCCCTACTACGGGGCTTCACGGCCTTCTGGGGATCAGTTGTACATCTGTTGCTTGGAAACCATCGGCTGTTGGACCCGCGCGGAAAGTTCTAAAGAGGACTTTGGACCTCTCCTCCCGGACAGCTGAGTGCCACCAAACGACAAGAGTGAGTTGAACACGTGACACTGATGTTTGCCGAACTTGTACATTGTCTTTATTAGGCCCAGCAGAACTCTACCGATCCGCTACTCAAATTTCAAACATCGTTTTGTGTTAATTACCCTCATTATTTGTCAATAATTATTCCTTTGTGTCATTTCCCTTGTTCTTATTCATTGTTTTAACTTGTATAATCTTTAATAAAACCCCATAAAAGACATTAATGTGTCTCTGTTTATATTAATAAATGTTCGAAAACTAGGAGAATTCCCTTGCTTTAGATTGAGACTTATTAAACATAATTAGTTCCCAGGACTGTGACCCTGGATGGTGCCCCCAACGAGACAATATTTTGATCAAAATATTAATTATTAATTTATATAAATTAATATTAACTATTAATTTTTAATTAATAATATTCACAACACTTCTATATTTAGCAAAGCATGCTGTTAATGTGTTGCTTGCCCATAATTGTCAGTATGTTGTGGATTAATCAGGTCCATAAAATGTAAGTAAAAGAAAAGAACTGCTTTAAAAAGGAAATATAACAGAACTCTGCACCGCTTAAAACTTCCTAACTGTGGTTGGACACATGGATTACGGTGCATTATAATGTGTTAAAAGTATACTGCCCTTAAACTGCAAGAATTCATCAGAAATACTGCTATAAATGTGTAAAGCTCTGAGATTAATGTTTGAATTGAACTGCAGCGCGCACAGTTCGGACTCAGACATGGGGCATTTTAGAATCAAACTGTCTGAGGCAGTCAAGTGTGTGTCAAAGTCAGACTCAGATTTGGGCATGTCCTTTGCATGTCCTTGTTGATAAATGATTCAAACATCATAGAGGTGGTCCGCAATTTTACACAACAACTGTCGTCACGAACCATCTAATACAGAGTCTAATACAGCTGGAACTGGTGAGTGTAAATTATTTTTTATATCTTTAAAGAGAAATTGTGGCCAAGGACCAAGCTTGATGCTATGTGTTGGAAATATATAACAAACAGCCTCTGAGCCATTGGTTGCATAAAGTAATCGTTATTTTAACCAGTCATTTAATTAAATATTGGATTAAGTAATTGGCTGATTTTGGAGTTTAACGTGAGGTGCCGGTACTTGGCTTTCAGCCGTTCTGGCCTTTGAGTTCATTGGAGAAGGGCTAAACATATCTGAGCAAGATAAAGTGCTTCTAAGTGCTTTTTAGTGGATGGACTGAGAGCTCTATGTAAAGTTTTTTAATGTTGAATTAAACTCTGTCTTTTGCGATAACTTTTGTTGAAGCCAACCCAAGTTGTTATTAAGACAGTGTCTGGAACCATAGATAAAATGACTAGGCATGGGGATAAATTTGAATGAAAAAAATGCCAAAAAAATAGTTCTTAGAAAGAAAAAGCTAGATAAACCATGGCTGACCAAAGGAATAAAAAACGCTTATAAAATGAAAATTTATACACGTATTTTATGCAAACAAAAACAAAATAAGCTAAAGACAAGTATTAAAAATATAAAATAAATTATTATGGATTATAGGAAAACAAAAAATATATATATTTTTTTTCAAAATTTTGTAAATATTTGGCAAATGTGGGTCCCAGTCTTGCAGACATAAACTCAAAAGTAATAAACACAACCCAAAATAAAATAATTAACGTGTGAATAACATTTTTCTTGACAGTGTAGAAAAAGATTAAATTTGAAAATAAAAAATAAAAACTGTGGAAACAAAGTATCAACTGACTGTAAAGATCCAGACATGATACTTGTAAAAATATTATTTAATCTGTCATTAAGCCATTCACCTACATCTGTAATCTTCAGAAAACATAAAAAGAGCAGACGTGGTCCCTCTGGTGGGAGCAGTGGCTTAGTGGTAGAGCAGTTAGCCAATAACCGGAAGGTTGGTGGTTCGATTCCCACTCTACCCACACTCTATACTGTCGTTGTGTAAGTTGCTTTAGATAACAGCGTCAGCTAAGTTATAAAATGTAAATGATAAACATGTATTTTTGTCTCGTTGCTTCCACAGTTTTCAGAAATATTGGAGAAAAGTTTTGTAACAAGGATAAATTCATTAAAAAACAAAACATCTTAAAACAAAAGTCAATATGGGGTTAGGACAAAGCACTCCACAGCAATGGCAAGCATGGAATTATCAGAAAAAATAGCAACAGAAACAGATAACATATACTGTATATATTATCTATATATATAATATATATATAAATACTTTGTAAGTATTTTTCTTGAATTAAAAAAGACGTTTGATGCAGTAAATCATAAAAGATTACTTCAGAAAATCAATAGATACGGAATCAGAGGGCTAGCCCATCAGCGGATCAAAAGCTACTTTGAAAATATTAAATCAGATATGTGTGACACCCACTGAGGAGTACCCCGAGGCTAAATTATTTTGTACATGAAGGATTTTGTAAACGCATCTAAAACACTGGAGCGCGCGCTTTTTGCTGATGAAATAACTTTATTTTATTCTGGAAAAAATATACAAGAAGTAACAAAGGTGGTAAATGACGAGCTTGAAAAAGTAAAACATTGTCTTGATATGAATAAATTAACTCTCAATATAAAAAAAACATAAATAAAAATAGATGGGACTGATATTCTAAGGGTAAAGGAAACACATTTTTAGGAGTGATGAAGACTTGAGTTGAAAATCTCATATTAATTACATAAACTAAAACAATTTCTAAATAAATCTGAAAAATATAAGAGTCAAAAACAAGACATTAAGATATTTAAAAAAATGTTTAAAAGTAAGAATGTTGGAGATGTGTAAGGGGATAATTAGGTTGGTGTGGATGTAGGTTGAGGTGTAGGTGTTCTTTTGGTTAAGGATTTTTGGTGAAGGATTTTTTTGTTAGTTTTTTATTTAATGATTATAAATTGTAAGAGGGCGAGATTATGTACAAACCCGATTCCAAAAAAGTTGAGACACTGTAGAAATTGTGAATAAAAACAGAATGCAATGATGTGGAAGTTTTAAATTTCAATATTTTATTCAGAATACAACAGAGATGACATTTAAAATGTTGAAAGTGAGAAAATGTAACATTTTAAGGTAAAAATAAGTTGATTTTAAATTTTAAGGCATCACCACATCTCCAAAAATTTGGGACAAGGCCATGTTTACCTCTGTGTGGCACCCCCTCTTCTTTTTATAACAGTCACAAACGTCTGGGACTGAGGAGACAAGAGTTTAGGAAGAGTAATCCCATTCTTGTCTAATACAGGCTTCTAGTTGCTCAACTGTCTTAGGTCTTCTTTGTCACATCTTCCTCTTTATGATGCTTCTTTTTTGACCTATTGAGCTTTAGGCATCGGCGAATGGCCCGGTGGATTGTGTTCACCGACAATGTTTTCTGGATGTATTCCTCAGCCCATGTTTAGATTTCCATTACAGTAGCATTCCTGTTTGTGATGCAGTGCCGTCTAAGGGCCCAAAGATCACAGTCATCTGGCCTTGACCCTTACGCTACAGCATTGGGAGAATGCCCATCTTGACTTCTGAGGGACACTATCACTCTGAGAGGCTCTTTTTATTTCCAAGCATGTTGCCAGTTGACCTAAAAAGTTGCAAATTGGTCCTCCAGCTGTTCCTTTATATGTACATTTAACTTTTGCTCTTATTGCTACCTGTCCCAACTTTTTTGGAATGTGTAGCTCTCATGAATCCAAATTTCAAAATGTCTCATTTTCAACATTTTATATGTTATCTATATTCTATTGTGAATAAAATATAAGTTTATGAGATTTATAAATTATTGCATTCCTTTTTTTATTCACAATATGTGAACCCAACTTTTTTTTTTTGGGATTCGGGTTGTATTTATATTTTTTTCATATAAATGTCTATTTCAATTGTTTTAAATGATCAAAGTAAACTTAATAAAAACAAAATATATAATGTTAGTTACAATGGTGATACAGACAAGGTAAAACTTACCTTGGATATTGTGTCTGTCTCTTGCTATTGCTGCAGTAACTCAAGATTGCAAACCCCACTGTAAATCCCATTTACTGTAAATAAATAAATAAAATAAATAAATTTAAATAGACTGATAAACCTCTGTTTGCATCAGTAGAAAAACTCACCATCAAGTTGATATTGATTTTGCATATTGATTTGATTTTATAGTAATGTCTTTGTCTAAAAAGGGTTCTGCTCAGTCAAAAACAAGGTTGACCATAATTATTCTATTATAATTACTCACCCTAAAGAAAGAAAATTGACATTTAAGGAAACAAAGTGTAAAAGTGTGAGCATGCCAAACTTGCTGGGAAATGTTATTCCTCCAGGAAATAAAGTAACTGTAAATGTTATTAAATTTGAAATGATATTCTCATGCAAAATATCTGCTGATGGTACTGGTCGCATGAGAGGATGGGACTATGTGTTTCCAATTACTGCTATGATGTGTGAGGAGACACATCGACTGTGGCCGTGTGAAGACACATTTGATAAAAGTTTGAGTGAATTTTCACAGAACTATGTGAATGAGTTAGTCCCTAGATATGTGACAAAGTGTTTATATGTTTGGAGAGAAGTTGCTAAACAACACCAATGCTCTGATCAGTCTTCCCTAATAATGCAGCTAGACAAAAGAATCCATTACTTAATACAAGCAGCCGTTTCAAATATAAACAGACTAACTCCTTCCACTAGCCCATGATCTTAAACTTAACCTGGTAACTTGGGGTTCACACCTCAAAACTCTTAGTCTTCCTGTGGATGCTGTGGCAGTTATGTATAAATGGGTAATGGCTGACCAAAACAGACCTTTTTTGTATGAAGAATTGTGTTCTCACTTACATAAGGTAAGCCTAGTGGAACTAGAAATATCATATCAACGTGTTAAAACAAATGATTTACCAACAGTAACAAACAATAGTCTGCATTTTAAAAGCACTATCATTCTAAAACACTCACCTCCCATTAACCCTGTCACTTTCCTACCCACATCTGAAGGTGATGACCCTGACTGTGTTGCAGTCCATACTCAGTTCATGCTCAAGCTGCTGAACTGTATGCACTTACCAGAGCAGGTATTATGTTTGATGAAAAGGTGGCACAATACACACTGACTCCAGGTGTTTGGTGTGGCTCATGACTTTGGTCTAATCTGGAAACAAAGAGGTTTTCTAACATCTGCAGATAAACCAGTATAACGTCACACTTTAGTAGCAGACCTCTTAGATGCTATCTTGATGTCAAAATGGTTGGCTATTGTTAAAGGTGCCACACACTTCAAACGTTGATCCTGTCTCACATGTAAATGCACGAGTTGTCCACCAGTGTACCAACATACAGCCTCCAACTACAATAAAAATTCCTTCAGTTAATAACATTATAGAAATACAAAAGAACGCTAATAAGAGGGAAAGACAGAATTGGATTAGAAAAAGTTGTAAAATTGATTCGGAGTCCCGCTTTTGATCGTCTGGTCTGTCTTTTTCATGTGTTAGCTTGTGGGATAGTGCATAACATCGATTCACAGTGGTTTGCACAATCGCCACACACAGATTGCAAGCAATATTGTAAAAAGTTGCATGATTTGCAGCCAAAAAAAAAGTGAAAGGGCCACAAACAACACAATAATTTAACAGCCCCTAAGGGGGGACATGCCACCTTGTCGAGGGTTTAAATATTTGTTGGTCATTACAGATGCTTATTCAAAGTGGGAGAAGACCTTTTCAACTTGAAATAAGAATGCCAAGACATTGAAAATAATTCTAATGAAGAATATTCTTAATTTTTTCCGAATTTCTTCTCCTCAGCCTTCTTTTACCATTTTTGTTGAGGCTATGGTCCAGATATAACCATGTTTTGGAGCTGTAGTGGGCAAAAACTGACCTCTCAGTCTTTGACACTATCGGATGGAATAAGTCATGAACGCACCACCATTTCAATGCCATAGAGTCTTTATTGTTCACAACCAACACAATAAACGACCCGAGTAGACACACCAGCTCTACTAACTCTTATACATTAGACCCAAGCTTTTATACAGTTTTCACATGACAGTTTATTTATGTCTATTTCGTTAGGGCTTTGAGGACCCCTCCTCATCGGCATCTTCTTCCTTTGAAACCTGGTTTCTCCAGACAAAGACTCTGTCCTGTTGTTAGAGTTTTTCAGTAAGAAAAAGTTGTCAAATTCTATATGACCAAAACAAGGCAAACGATTGTAACCAAAGGCTAACAAGCCTTTGCTAAGAAAAGGTCATTAATATTGTATGTGTGTAATTAATAACAGGTGTGCTGTAACTGTCATGTAGCTGCACCCAGCCAGACATGTCAAGCCCAAGTGTTTATCTTAACTCACAGTTCCTGTGTTTAGACTAGGTGCAGAGAGATAACTCCTAAAATGCACTGCTTTTTGTAACTAACTGCCAAAACCCACCCTGGCCAGTCAGAGATTCTGTACACATTTACATTTATTCATTTGGCAGACGCTTTTATCCAAAGCGACTTACATTGTTCTACAGTAATTACCAGTGTTACAGCCACTGGAGGCAAGGTGGGGTAAGTGTCTTGCCCAAGGACACAACGACAGTATGAACTGTGGGGAGAGCGGGAATCGAACCAACTACCTTCGGGTTGAAAGACGACTTCTTAACCCGCTGAGCTACTGCCGCCCCAGAGCAGCCAGAGCAGATCACTACAGAGGTGGAACGAGCAGTTTCATATAAATGTTCTCCCTGTGCATGTAAAAACTTAAGTTGAGTCTGACTTATTATTTAATTCACAATTGGTTGAAGGTTAATCTCCAAAGAAATCTGATTGTCTCTACACTGTTTTGTGTATTGATTCCCTGACACCTGTCTAGTAAATTTTCCCTGTATGTGTTTGCACAACCACCTTACCATGATTTAAACCATACATTATTGACATCATGTTTTCTCTTTTACCTTCCCATAGTCCTAGCTGTATAATCATAACATGTTCTCATCCATGCATAACTATAAATCCTAAAATAAGTAACATAAACCCCCCCAGAAGTGAATAATAACCTAAGCACACAAAAACATACCCTTCACATAGAAAAATTACACCACAGAGCCAAATCAATAGGAGAAGTAAAAGTCAACACTGTGGATTGCAAAGAACCAATGCAACCCAAGAAATTTGCAATTTTGCAAAAAAATTTACAAAATTGACGCAATTTTTTAAAATATATCCCCCCAGTTTCAGTTAATGAACTAACAAATGTTTCTGTCTGCTTCCAGGGAGTGGGAAATGACAAGGAGTAGGAGTCAATGTGAAACAGATCCCACTCCCTTAAAGACTCTACATGGTGTGTGGAGGGAACGCCTACAGCTGCGTTCCATATAACAACATACGGTACCTGCTATCTGGCTTATTTAATATCATTTATTTGAAAAAGTCAATACATCAGAAGTTGTCGCCCCATACACACCATTACACAGACATAAGCATACATTAACAACTACTGACAAAGTGTTTAGCGTGCTGTTGCCGTCTTACGGTATATATATGACTCATCGGGAAATGGGTGCTTGAATTAGGTTTTGAATGCCTTAGCTAAAGCTCTGCTAGCTACGGAGCCCCTCTGGTCACACTATGTCAAAAAAAATATATATATGTAACTAAGTCGTGGCCACGAGATAAGCTAAGTCGTGGCCTCAAGATACGCTAAGTCGTGGTATCACGAGATAAGTAAATATGAATGAATATAAAAGGAGAATGCACAATGGAGCAGCTTTTCTCCCGAAAGCATGCACGCTAACTCTGCCACCCATAAGGCTCATACATACAGCCAGATGGAGGTACCGTGACCTAAACCTAGAACACCCTCTGCTGACGTTTTATCGTAGGCTACACAGACATGCTTTTCCAAAATGTCAAACACTTCAATAATTAATAAACCAGTCTGCACACTATTATAGACTATCTTAAAATCATAATCAGAAATACTTTATTGATCTTTATTGATATCAATAACCTTTGTTATTTAAATGGACCCTGTACTGTAGTGCAATGTAATACTTCACATTCTGTGCAATATTATCTGTTTTAATATTCAGTGTAATATAGTTTGCTGCAGTTCTGCTTCTATTTATTTACTAGTACTGTTCATCACAATCAATTCAATTCTGTTAATACAGTAATGTAAATCTTGTAGGCTGCATATCCATGGTCCTTTATAACTCTTATTTATATTTTATAGCATATATTTATACTTATTACATGTATATTTTACATTTACATTTATTCATTTGGCAGACGCTTTTATCCAAAGCGACTTACATTGTTCTACAGTAATTATCAGTGTTACAGTCACTGGAGGCAAGGTGGGTTAAGTGTCTTGCCCAAGGACACAACGACAGTATGAACTGTGGGGAGAGTGGGAATCGAACCAACTACCTTCGGGTTGAAAGACGACTGCTCTACCCTTGATGTGCACATCAACTGTGACACAACAACAATTGTCCCCTGGGTTATCGATATCAATAAAGATCAATAAAGTATTCTATATTATTCTAATATAATATATATAAGTTATATATAAGTATATAAGTATATATAACTAATATTCTAAAGTCTATAGTAGTGTGCAGGCTGGTTCATTAATTATTGAAGTGTTTTGACATTTTGGAAAAGCATGTCTGTGTAGCTTACGATAAAACGTCAGCAGAGGGCGTTGTAGGCTTAGGTCACGGTACCTCTATTTGCCTGTATGTATGAGCCTTATGGGTGGCAGAGTTAGCGTGCATGCTTTCGGGAGAAAAGCTGCTCCATTGTGCATTCTCCTTTTATATTCATTCATATTTACTTATCTCGTGGCCACGACTTAGCTTATCTCGTGGCCACGACTTAGCGTATCTTGAGGCCACGACTTAGTTACATATATATTTTTTTTTGACATAGTGTGACCAGAGGGGCTCCGTAGCTAGCCAAACATAAGTAATTACAAGAAGTAAAAACCATTTCCCTGCAGAACAGAATGTCTCTAGACTTAGTGCTTGCCTACATAGCACACAGGAAGGGTTGCAAGTACTGCATGAGAAGAATGTTTTCAGTATTGGTGATTTTACCAGCTTTTCAAATATTTTTTTCAAATGTCTTTTCAAAGCAGCTGATGCTAACTCTGTGGCTTTATGGGGTTACACTTTGCCAGGAACTCTTTATTTTGTTACTTCCGTTGGCTCGTTTGTTCAGTAACTTTCCCTAGCGATAACGTGAGCCATGACAACCTTAGAAAGCCAGGATGTCATTGTTATCACTGTGGTGAAGTCCACTACGATAAAGGTTTAACTGGTTGAGGCGGCCAAATATGGATCAGATTCCGGTCAGAGAATCAAGAATGGAGAAGTGATTCTTAGTTATGAGGCATTTATTTGTAATCCAGTATATGCAGGTATGTAGTTGGAAGATTATATGTGTGTGCGTGGTCTTCAAAGGAAATAAAGAGAAATGATTTACAACATTAGTCTCATAGAACTGAATACACAAATGAGTAATAAACATAATAAATGAATATACTGTACAAATGTCAGTTATAATAATCATAATAAAGTCGACAGAGATACAGTATCACACTAGATAATACACTGCCATAATCAATAATATAAACAAACACTTGCGCTGTATCGGAGCATCACCAACGCGTCTAGTTATGACTCAGCAGATTAGGTTGGCAAATTACGGCCGAACAAACGGTAAAACACGAACGATATAAACATCGGAGATTACCAATAATCTTAACGGCATCTATTCGCAAATATAAAACATACATATGTACTTACATGTAGTGCATGAATGCATGCATGACACGGAACATGTCAGCTACATAAAGATGAACAGTCATCAAATACCAGCATGGGTCACTAATAACGGGACACCAACAACACCAACAAAATATTAGTTCCTAGGATATGCTTTCTGACACAGCCGTCCCCAATTATCTGCTAAGATAATTGAAATCTCTAGGAAAGTCTGTCTGAAGTGTCCATATCATCATCCTCAAGGTGAGAAAGTGGAATCAGCCGAACAACTGGACGTGTGTAAGTTTTATCCTTAACCTTGACTCTTGGAATACGAACTCTACCATCCGCTCCAGCCAGGGTCTCCATCACTGTGCCGACAGGCCAGAGTGCCCGTGGAAATTGGGGATCAACAATGAGCACTACTTGGCCTACTGTCAGTTCTTTGACATCCGTCCTCCACTTATGACAACCTTGCATGCCTGGAAGGTAATGGCGTATAAAGGAAGTCCAGAAATGGTCAGCAAGCACCATCTCCGTCTACCAAGCAAATTGTTAGAGTCATACAGAACCTGTGGTAGAGAGGCATCATGGCGACCCATGAGAAGTAAGTTCAGAGTCACTGGATCCAAGTCGACAACGTCTGAGGATACATAGCCAAGTGGCTTAGAGATAGATACTCTCTACTTCCACTAGAAGGGTTTGCAGTACGGGTTCTGGGACTGACTGCTCTCGCAAAATCACACGTAGTGCTGTCTTAACTGATTTCACCTCACGCTCCCATGTGCCTCCGAAATGAGGGGCACTTGGTAGATTATGACGAAATCGGATCTTCTGACCAGCTAGCAGCTCCTGAAGCTTTGGTGCCATGGCATTGAAGGTCTGTTGTAGTTCCCGATTACCTCTAATGAAATTAGTGCCATTATCGCAGATTAGTTCCATGTGCTTGCCTCGTCGTGCTATGAATCGATGCAGAGAAAGCAGGAATGCATCAGTGTCCAGGTTCTCTAATAAATCTAGGTGCACACAGCGTGTTGTCATACATTTGTAGATAATCCCCCATCTTTTCTCTTGACAGCCACCAACCTTGACTGCAAATGGACCGAAGCAATCTACAGCAGTAGAATGGAAAGGTGGCTTATACAAGTTTAACCGGCAGGGTAGTAGATCGGCCAATCGTGGGGTCTGAGGCTTGGCACACCACCGCTGACAGTCTCGACAGGTGCGTTGCTGTTTACGAATTGCTTCTCTGCCTCAAAGCACCCAATACTGGCGGCGAAGTTCCGCCAGAACTCTTTCTATGCCAGGGTGAAGGAGTCGTTGATCTGTATCTTTAATTAGCAGATTGCTGATGTGATGGCTCGGATCTAGCACAATGGGATGTACAGATTCCAGGTCAAGGTCACAAGCACGACGTAAACGCCCACCCACACGAATAAGCCCAGTGGTCCTATAATACTCAGAGATTAAACGACTGTCTGCTGGTACTGGCCGTCCAGCCTTTAAAGCCTTGACTTCAATCGGGAATGAATCACTTTGTGCCTGCACCAGAAGGAGTCTCTCTGCTTCAATGTATTCGGAAGCCTTTGCGGGAGAGTCAGTATTTATTTCAGCCGCCCCATGCAGGGATCTAACAGTGGATTGGACAAGTTCTTGCCATGTGGAGAAATGGCTGTGATCAGGTATGGAACTATTAAGCATGGAAACAGTTCCAATGAAGGTGGCTTTCTTTAATTTGTTGATGTCTGGCTCTTCGTCAGTCTTGAGAGTAGATGGCCACTGGTCGACTGGCTGGCTTAGGAATGCTGGTCCGGAGCTCCACTGATGAGGGCCTGCCAACTCAATTAGTGAAAGACCTCGTGTGATGTGGTCAGCAGAGTTGCGAGCCGACTCAACATACCTCCATTCAGCCGTATTGGTGAGGGTCTGTATTTCTGCTACACGTCTTCCTACAAACACCTTGTAGCGACAGGACTCTGATGTCAGCCAGTATAACACAGTGGTAGAGTCAGACCAGAAAGTGACCTTGTGAATAGGAATAGTCAGCTCTGTTTGGATCACCTTGGCCAACTGGGCCCCAGTCAGTGCTGTACTCAGCTCCAAGCGAGGCATGGACAGACATTTCTTCGGTGCTACTCTTGATCTGGCCAGCACAAAGGTGACAGTAACCTGTCCTTGATGATCTGTGGTACGCAAGTAGACCACTGAACCATAAGCTCTTTCTGATGCATCACTAAAGACATGAATCTCTCGGATGACTGAAGTGTTGTCATTAAAGGCTGAGGTGTATGTTAGGGGGAACTGCAACTGAAGGAGGGTCGGTAGTTTTCTCACCCAGGAAAGCCACTGTTCTCTCAAATGCAGAGGTTCAATGGGGTCATCCCAACCAAGATTATGCTTCCAAAGGTCTTGGATAAGTACCTTGGCCCTGGTAGTGAATGGGACGATGAACCCCAAAGGGTCATACTGACTTGCCAACGTCCTATACATGTTCCTCAAGGTAGGCTCAGCAGACTCTGTAGAGCGCAAATTATAAAGGGTGTCATTGATACAATTCCATCGCAGCCCAAGAGTGGGTTCATGGAGGTCTTTGCTTATTTGTGTCAACCAACGCTCACTACTAGCAGACTTTGCATCGGTGGGAATGTGCTGGATCACAGATGGTACATTGCTTGCCCATTGTCTTATTTCAAAGCCTCCATCGGAGAGAGTTTGGCGCAGTCCATCGACTATTTCTTTGGCTTCATTTACGGTTGGTGTACTGTGAAGGCAGTTATCAACATAGAATGAATCTTCCAGTATGTTGACTAGATCAGGCATGTCTTTGTATACTTGGGCGTGGTGTTGGAGGGCATAAATAGCACAGCATGGGCTGCATGTAGTGCCAAACGGGAGTACCTGCCACTCGTATACATAAGGTTCCACCTCCCTGGGCATGTCCCTCCAAAGGAAGCGCAGCACTGACTTGTGGGCTGGAAGTAGGCGTACCTGATAGAACATCACTTTGATATCCCCACTGATAGCAACATGGTGTTGGCGGAATCTAAGGAGGACACCCAGTAATGTAGGTGCCAATGTAGGCCCAGGCAGCAGTTGATCATTTAAGGATTGTCCCTGGTGTTTAAAGGAACAGTTAAAGACTATCCTGTCTTTACCATTGTAATGCACCATATGGTGTGGGATGTACCAAGACTCTGCACTTTTGTCAATCTCCTCTAGAGTCAGTTTGGCCACATAACCCACCGCCTCCAACTTCTGGATCTCATTGCAGTAGGCTTTGGCCCTCTCAGGATCCCGTGCCAGCCTGTGCTTGGTGCTACGTAAACTGGGGAGCACAGTCTCTTTATCTGCATGGAGTAAACTCCCAGATGTTCTTCTCAACAAGGGCGTGGCATAACGCTGAACACCGTCCATGTTCACCCGAATGGTGGAATTTTGGAGTAGGGTGTAAGCCTCTCGATCCTGCTTCGACCTGGTGACCATTTTCTCAGTGTAAGGAAGAGTATCAACTTGCCAGAGCCTTTCTACGTGCTGAATGAGATCATCACGAGCTGGACCTGTCATGATGTGAAGACATTGCTGACTCCCTTGTGAAGGTTGTATTTGACTCATGGGGCCCTGCAGAGACCATCCAAGATGTGTGCAGACAGCAATGGGACCTCCTATTGGGCCTTTGCTTATGGGCTGTATTGTTGTCAGGAGGTGAGGATTATCTGACCCAATGAGGAGCAGTGGTTTTACCCTATCGACGGGAGGCAATGGTAGATCCTTCAAGTGCCGATAGGCATTCTGGAGGGTCACTGGGTAGTTGTGCTCTGCTAGACACAGACCGGTTGCAGTGAAAGCATTACGTATAGTGAACTTCGTCATGTGTTTGGAGACTGAAGACACCTCAAAAGAGACGGAGGACCCATCAAGTTCAGCATGACACTGTTGAATTGTCTGTAGGGAAATCAATTCAGGAGTACTGGTTAACTGGAGCTGCTGAACTACTGGCTGAAGCACAATTGTTCTCTCTGATCCATCATCCAGGACTGCGTGGGTTTCCATAGTGTGTTGACCATGGTGGAGGAGGACTTTAACCGCTTTCAACATGACCTTGGGAGATCGGTTAGGTCTGTCATGGTAGACCCTGGTAGGTGGTAAGCTTATCATGAGTACTGCTCTGGAAGTGTCATTAATGAAGTCATGTAGAACTGTGAGATGAATCTCTTTACAGACATTACAAGGACGTTTGAGGTTGCAAGCCTCTACTGCATGTGTCCGACCACATCTCCAGCAGCGTTTTCCCTCTTTAATCCAAGTGATGATTTGAGAAGGACTTAACTTCTTGAACTGTTTGCAAGAATTGAGGTAATGGTCCCGGTTATCACAGTGGGTACAATATGGCTTTGGCTTTGAGCTGTGTTTTGGATCTGTAGGTTTAGTGTGTCTTATGGTGCTTTTATTGCACATGAAAACTGGTGTTGGTCGTTCCTTTGGACGAGTGAATGGCATGGGTTTACCATAGGACTTGGATGAGTCACTCTGGTACAAGGATACGGCTCGGCTGGAAATGCGTTTTGCTTGAGACTTGATCTCTAACCAGTTGGCCAAATCAGGGAGTGTATAGGTCTTGTCAGTTCCTGTCTGAAGAATACCCCTGCTTAGACAGTATTCAACAAAGCCGTCACGGTATGCAGATGGTAATTTACTTAGCAGACGATCGACATGAGAGCCACACAGGAGTTCGTAGCCGTTCTGGCCCTCAAGAGTCCTCAGCATGCCAACTCTGACTGCACTAGCTGTCTTGGCTGGCTATACTTGTCTTGAAGAGCTTGCAGTGCAGATGAATAGGGATGTGGATGGTACATATAGACTTTAGCCAGCTGCTGAGCACTAGGAATTGTCAAATGGCTTAGCAACACGTGATATTTGTAGTGTTCACTGAGATGGCTGTGATTGCTCAACAAATTGTCCAATGCCAATTTAATAAGGCAAAATCACTCTCATTACCACTTTCGAACACTGGCAACTTGAGTGGGGGGATACCATAAGCTGATGCAAACTGTTGCTCTGTACTAGGGTATGTTGGATGACCATAATGCGTAAAGGGCACACCTGAAAGTGGTGGAGCATGTTGAGGGCCAGTAGGGGGCTACAGCAGACGTGTTGTCACAGGAGGGATTCCTGTTTGCAGTACCGCATATGGCCTTGTAGGTGGCAACAGTGTTGCTCTGGTAGGGTGCTGTGGCATAGATGGCGTACTTGTACTGATTGGGAGTGCAGCAGTAGACGTGACTGTGGCTCCTGAGTGAGATTGGGGAACCACATTCGATGTAGATACTACAGTACGATCTGGCGCAATTATGGGGTTTGCCAGAGGTACATTAAAGACAGGTGATGAGACTGTTTGTGGTAAAGGTTGGATACCTGCAGGTGGTCTAAGTGATGACTGAGACACACCAGAACCATCTGGAATGATTTGTTCAGCTGGATGAATCTGCTTAGTGGAGGTAATAACTGGTGACTGAGTAGAGGGTTGCGGGAGAGAGTCTGATGGATGAGGTGGACTCATATGTTCAAGCTGAGGTTGTGGCAAAAGGCTGTGAGGTGAGCCTGGAGGCACAGGAGTTGAATTAGAGTCTTTAATAAGCATGCAGGACACAAGCTTCGCTACCTTGAGTTCAGTCTATGCTTGTTGTAGCTTACGCTGTCTTTGGCGATGCTTGGTAAAGCCTCCTTTGCTGTGAGGGCTTCCTCTTGCATACGCTGGGTTTCTTTAGCTTGAGCCTGTAGCCGCTGGTATTCCACCTCGGCCAGTGAGTCCTCCTCAACCTGCTGGCAAAGACTGTCTAACTGCCTCTGTTTAATCTTCTCCTCCAAAATAGCAGTCTGGACACTAGAGAGTTCTGGTGGAAGATAAACGGCAGTGGAGGTAATAGAGCGCCTACTTGACCTGGAGTGAGAGCTTGCGCCGCTGTGAGACGTTTTTTTCGATCTGCTTCTTGGTCGACTGGTACAGTGGGAAGAAGCTTTAGGAGGAGGGTCCTCAGCCGGTCGGTAGCCAACCTCATAATCATCAAGGTGAGAGGGCAAATTAGTCCTGCGGCGGGGTCTATCCGTTGTCTCTGTTGTGTCATTTTCTGCTGGATCCATATTTGTTTGATATTGCTCTCAATCCGGCTCGAAGGACCATAAAATGTGGTGAAGTCCACTACAATAAAGGTTTAACTGGTTGAGGCGGCCAAATATGGATCAGATTCCGGTCAGAGAATCAAGAATGGAGAAGTGATTCTTAGTTATGAGGCATTTATTTGTAATCCAGTATATGCAGGTATGTAGTTGGAAGATTATATGTGTGTGCGTGGTCTACAAAGGAAATAAAGAGAAATGATTTACAACATTAGTCTCATAGAACTGAATACACAAATGAGTAATAAACATAATAAATGAATATACTGTACAAATGTCAGTTATAATAATCATAATAAAGTCGACAGAGATACAGTATTACACTAGATAATACACTGCCATAATCAATAATATAAACAAACACTTGCGCTGTATTGGAGAATCACCAACGCGTCTAGAGATGACTCAGCAGATTAGGTTGGCAAATTACTAACGAACAAACGGTAAAACACGAACAATATAAACATCTGAGATTACCAATGATCTTCACGGCATCTACTCGCAAATATATAACATACATATGTACTTACATGTAGTGCATGAATGCATGCATGACACGGAACATAGTCAGCTACATAAACAGTCATCGAATACCAGCATGCGTCACTAATAACGGGACACCAACAACACTAACAAAATATTAGTTCCTAGCACAGGCTTTCTGACAATCACAGATCATCTAATGCTAACTCTGTCACATTTCTGACACATGTCTCGTTATATTCACTTTATGCTAATTTACTGGTCTGTTTATAGAAACAAAAATTACATCTGTTTGTCTCTCAGTTGTGATCCAAAGTACAACATACAATAGCACTTAGACTGAATTCAATATATTTCAGCGTATGGTGGTGAGGTGTACGGCACCACGTCAGCATCGAGAATGAGTGTGCCCTCTGCAGATGCCAGCATGCTCCTCTGGATGAAGCTCTGACAAAGAGGTCATACCATCAGGTTCTGCACAAGGCCCTGTCACAGACTGGACTCAACAGACGTGTCTGAAGGATGTGGACTAGTGTCTTCTCTTTTGATGAGAGTATAAAACATTATTTTACTCACTGAAGTTTGTTTTGTTAGTATATATCAGAGCAACATTACCAACACAATGATTTAATGAATTTTGTTAATATTACAGCACTAATGTGTCCACACAGTAAAGTCATTCTGTTCATGTACAGATCGTGTCCATGGACTGGACTTGTCCATGTCCATGGATTGGACACACAACAGTCCTCTCGAACTAACAGGTTATAATAGAAAATGAAAGATCATACAATACATGTTTTTAATTTAGTTTTAATGTAATATACAGATATTATTTTTATTTGCAAGGTTGTAAGCACAATAGGCAGATTTCTGGATGATTTGTGGACCAACAGAGAGTAGACCTAGATTCTCTATTCTTTCCTTTCTCCAGATTGGTATTTGAAGACCCACTTAGCTGTTTGGACCACAACCTTAATCTGTCTGTAGCCAAAGTGCTCAGTATTCACAAAATTGGCATAGCTAGACACACATGCAAACACCTTGTGCATGGATTCTCTCACAGCTGGAAAAAGAATTAAAGCATCAGATGCTTAACGTTCCTAAAAGGTCTTGAAAATATTTTAATGGACCAACCAAACCATGCTTTATTTTGCCTTAGGAAATGCTAAAACCTTTGCACCTGTTAGCAGAGTTCACAAAAACATTGCGTTCTACTTTTAACGTTCAAGTTCAAGAGTTCAAGAGTTTTTTTTTTTGTCACATGCACGGCTATATACAGAATATACAACCAACAGTGAAATGTAGACACAGTGCAACTGTTAAACCCGTAACAATGAGAGGAACAACTTGTGTGCAACAGGTTGACTTTAATTGCTGTGAACACAGATAAAACAAATTTACTGAACAATGGCGTCCTTGTCTGTACGGTCTGTACACAGCTTATTACTGAACTGGGCTGCTTCTGCGTTCAGTCTCTTTACACTGCGCCATTACTGACACCTACTGGCGTAATATAGTATTGCACCTGCCACTGAACATCCACAGGTGAATGTGAAAAAGTGGCACACATTCAAAACCACAACATTAAAAGTTGTTGGGGGGTGCCTTTTTATAACATATATATATATATATATATATATATATATATATATATATATATATATATATATATATATATATATATATATATATATATATATATATGTATATATAAAACCAATATGTTCAGGGTGCCACACAACATATAACATTTATACAATGATAGACACACAAAGATTGCAACTACACCAATGCAGCCATTTCTTCAAGCACAATGATCTTCCGGAAAATGAAATAAGGCATTGTACAAACATACCGGACATCAAACAACAACATCAAACATAACTACAGTTGCAGTTAGGATGGGGATGACAGCACACGCGGTCACGTGATGGGATTTTTCAGTGGCTTACAATGAGGGAGGGGAGGGACAAGGGGGTAGAATTAGAGTACAGGGTCAGACAGATGTCAAAATAGCAGTTTGGTTTGGGCTGTTGTTGTTAGGATAGTAACCAAGGCCTCTGTGGGGCGATGAATAGGCAGTCTGTTGGAGTGAGATCAGTGGCCTTGTCCTTGATGGGAACGAGAAGTCTCAAGATAAGACCCAGCAGCCGGCTAGTCTTCTCAGAGGGACAAGGCGTGCGTCTATTTCGTGAAGTAACCTTGATGTACCTATTAATGGTCAGGCCTTTAATACAATACAACTCAGCTCACCGGTCTGTTTCTAGATGTTGTCCTGGATGAAATCCTGGTGTTCTGGATGAAACACCTTCATATTCGTTAAGCTGCGTAGCAGTTCGCAGGTCTGACTCCCGATGTTAAAGTCTTTTCTGTATGTCCACAGTCCGTGCTGAAGATGTCGAGTCAGCTCCTCGGATTGTGCGACTCTTTGATGTAATTCTTTAAACTGTTACTCACGTCACAGAAGCACAGTTTATTGGTTCTTAGGAGTCCAGCAGGCAGTAAAATCCAAGAAAAGACAACATTTTGTAAGACGAGATGAAACAAGGCAGAGAAGCATGCACTGATACCTTTCACTTCCTGACAAGGCGTGTCTTCCCTCTTCTCCCACTGCTATCTGCATAAGCTTTTCTCATAATTTCTCTGTCTCGTCTCGTGTCTTGTGTCATCATTTTTATCAGTTATTTCTTAAAACCCTACTGCCTAGTGGACTACCAAGAATCGATATGGATCGTGTTACCTGGTCTCTGGTTTTCACAAAAGAAGGGTGCACCGGGGGAACCCATTTGCCCCGGCGGGACCTTTGCGGCAGGCTACACACAAGATGCCTGGAAGAACTGTCGAGTTCTGTGTTTGGAAGCCCTGTCCGTGGAGGACGTCGAGGATTTATATATGTTCGGATTTATGATAGCTGGATTACTGCTCATTGGTCTGGGGAATGCCTTAAAGTATCTGAAAATTGGTAAGACAGCTGCCTTTAAATTTCCCCAGCCGCTGTCTGCTAAAATTAAGAAGTGCTTCAGTGAAGTGGGTGACAGTTTGAAAGGGATACATCAAAGAGATGTGCAATCCGAGGAGCTGACCCGAGACCTCTCAGCACGGACTGTAGACATTCAGAAAAGAGTTCAACACCAAGAGACAGACCGGGGAGCTACTGTGCGGCTTAACTGATGTGAAGGGGTTACATCAATGGGGCACACGAATTGAAGAGTTGATTTGCAACATCTTAGCCCAATATGAGGACACTCAGAAAAGAGTGGATATCATCGAGAGATTGATCAGGGAGCTTCTACGTAGTGTTTCTGTTCTGACCATGAAGGATACATCAAGGTTAATCCACAACATGGACGCACGCAACTGACGCTGAGGACGAGAAATGATTGATCACTAGATCCGGAGAAATTAGCGAAGATCTAAATATATAATCCATAACTTTTGTCTGCTGTTTCAGTTCCCCACCCCCACCCCACCTTTTCCCGAGTTTAGAAGTCTAGCCAGCAGCTGGGTCTTATCTTATAGCCTCTTGAGACTTACCGTACCCAGGCAAGGCCACTGACTCGCACTCCAACAGACTGGCTTTTTCATCGCCCCCACAGAAGCCTTGGAATGTTATCCTAACACCAAGCCTAAACCAAGAGTCTGCCATGTTTACATCTGTCTGTTCCTGTACTCTACCCCCTTATCCCTCCCCTCCCTCAGTGTAAGCCATATTAAAAATCTATCACGTGACACATGTGCTTTCATCCCTATCCTATAACTGCAAATGCAGTTGTGTTTTGTTTTAACTACAACTGTAGTTATGTTTGATGTTGTTGTGTTTGATGTCGATGTCTGTTTGTACAATGCCTTATTTCATTTTCCGGAAGATCCCATTTGCGCTGACTACGGCTGCATTGGTGTGGTCTGCAACCTTTGTGTGTCTATCTATGTATAAATGTAATATGTTGCACCGTTAAGCACTAATTTTGTTGCAGTGTACTTGTACATGTGTAATGACAATAAAGAAATCTATCTATCTATCTATCTATCGTCCGCCTTGTCTGAAGTCAGGAAGTGGAAATCATAAACACAGCTATGTTTTTCTCTTTGTGTTGCCCAGCTGACATGGGCACACCTTTATTAAAATCAACACACATGTAATCAATCATACATTCATTGATGAGGTGACATGCAACAGTGATTGGTCCCACAAAGTCAAAAGAAAAACAAGACTGGGGGGAAACAAAATAATTAAGAATGGTGCTGTTAAGAAGAATCTTAACAGCAGCATTTAGCTTCTGGGGATCATTTGATTGGTCTGTACAGATTAGAAAACTGGGAATGTTGAATGTCCCAATGTATCAACAAGTGAACCACCAGTCGATTATGTACCATTTTACTGTGAGCCTGTAAAGTGCAAAGTGAAGGGAAGGCCTATAAACTTTAGTGGCAACAGCATCACTGGAGGGCACTCAGGAAATTAGGCCACTGGCGAGGGCTAGTGACAAAGTGCACTTGTCCTTTTTCAGTAATCAAACCAGGCCCTTGTATTGCCAGCATGGACATTTATTACTGTATTAGGCAATCAGGACACAGAAAGAAACTAATTGGCAATTATACAGTATTTGGTATATCAACAACTTAGAAATCAAAGTCTACCATACACCTGCCTTCTGGTCTGATCTGGTCTCTACTTCAACAGCAGTGTTTTTGGACTTGTAACTTTAAAGTTTGGGTTTATGGTATACTAGCAAAAACCTGTTACACAAGTTAATCACAATGTCAAAGGGAATGCAATCATTCTTCAATTTCCACTATCCATTAATAAGCTACAGTGATAAAACCAGGCACAGGTTGATTCTTTTTTTTTTATTCACAATTATTCTGGGACTGTAACAATTCATCTTCTACATTAAAATATATAAATAAATGCCTATTTATTTCCCATTTGCATTTATTTTTCAACATTCATTTATTTATTCATTCTTTTAGCTTTTTCTACATTTATTGATTTTCTGTCACTGAATGCAAATGTTTTCGCTCTTCAGACATGAGCAATCGAAACAACAAAGCCAGTCAATGAATGCAGCTGATGCGTAGCACACGGGGCTAACTTTATTTAACATGGCAGCACAGTCACAATGCTGTGTTTACATTACATCATCGTCAAATAGAGAAAAAAATCAGACTGTGGACTTACACGGTACAGTAATAAATGACAAAATATCTTTTTGTGCAGCAATAGTCTGTTTTACGCCTGTGTTTTAGATGGCCGTTTGCTTGGTTATATGCTATAAGTATCTTTAGAGTAGGGGGCACATTTACTGCATAAATTTATGCTCAAATTTATGAACTCTTGCATAAGTACATGCATAGGTTTAAGGTTAGGGTTAGGATGAAAATATAATGAAAACATGATCATTCCTGGTGATTCTATAGAGTTTAATGCATGTACTAATGCATGAGTCCGGCATGAATGAATGCATAAAGTCATGGTAAATTGTGCCCCCTTCTCTTAAAAGTTACAGAAAAAGATAAATGTATTTGTTACGGTCTTTGACCACTACTCCACCTTCAATCACTCTGTTGTAAAAAACGTAAGATGTGAAAATGCATTGTGGTCTGTCTACTTCTCAGCCCTGACTGTATTAGCTCTGAGATAAAGAATAATTTCACATAGAAATATTATTATTCTATAGACTCAGCAGTCTTAGCTTGAAAATATGTTTCTTTCTAGTCTTCAACATCAGCTGCAGAGACAGGGCCAGTGTGAGGAACAGAGGCTTAAGCCTCTTAGAGTCAGCTCAGAGACAGACTCGTCCAGGCTAAATCTAGAAGGATGAAGAACGAGGAAGAGAACACCGTTACAGACACAACACAATTCATTCAGACCCAGAGACAATATGAAAAGTTTATTTGCAAAAACAGAAAAATGCTATTTTGGAACTCAGTGAACTAAGGCTTGTAATTTATTCTTTGCATAGCCCTGTTTTCAAAGCTTAAATCCATTTTATTGGTTCTAATTGGACAAAGCCACTCAAGATTGGTTTGACTGATATCACCTTCCTATCCTATAATAGATAATAAAATTAATAAAAAACGACAATTTATAAAAATGGAGTTATCGGCTTTTGCAAATGAACTATTCAATACAGTCAACAGATTGAAAAGAGACAATGTTTATTTGGTTAATAACATTTCATGTACTGTTTCACATAATCACGTCAGGTACAGCTGATCAGAACTGGACTGTATAGTTTCAATGTCAGCAATATAAATGTGATCTACCTGCAGAAATGCTCACACTGCTGCTACTTCTCTGAGACAGAGACATGTAAAGAGAGTCTAAATGTAGTGTAAAAAACTCGATTGAGACTGGAGCAGCAGTCCATCCTCAGGCTGTAGACTGAGGCCTCTGAGAAGAGTCTCCTTCTTGATCTGCAGCTGTAGGGCTCTGTCTCCCGCTGTACCTGGAAACTTCTGTAGAAACAAAGTCTGTAATACAGTAACCTCAAACTGACTCATTTAGGCCTCACCAGATTTGTTCAGTACACTGCTGTGGCTCAAAAGCACACATCCTCTACAAAGCTTCCATGTAAGAAAAGAAGAAAAAGAAAACACACTCTAAAAAAAGTTTCCTTGAAGGAACCAGAGGATACTCCTGGCTCAAGTTCCTCCTCAGGCACATGAAAAATCTTGAAGCATGAAGACATTGAGTAATTCCAGGTCACAGAATCAAGATTTGAACAACCAAAGGTTGTACAGTCACCCTTTAAATATTTTAAAATGCTCTTCACTGACAAAATGATTCAGCATGTTGCTTATCATACTAACCTGTACTCTGCCCAGGAGCTGGGGATCCAATCAAGACCAGCCCAAAAGAGATTGACAATTTTCTTTCTATGCTACTCTAAGGGTGTTTTGAAATTTCCATAGCAAGAGAATTACTGGTACCATGAGTCACGCTTCAGTGTGAAAGCTGATATCATGCCAAGGAAGAGAGTCCAGCTGTTATAGTAATTTCAATGACAATCAGCAGTGCTGGGAGAAGTCAGATCAATTTTACAAAATCTGTCCTCTCTTTGAGATGATTCGCAAGCAATGCCTCAATTTAAAAAAAAATATTAACATCTTTAAAGTTGTATTGTAATATGCAAGGGCTTTGACAATTAGAAACAATTAAGCTATAATCAAAATCAATATATTAGGTCCAGTAACGTCTTGTTGTTGGTGGTCCAGAGTTTTTTTCTGAAACAGCTGGGCAGTCCCACAGCTCTGGAATGAGGTTTAGAAGTTTATTTTTAAAGTGAGAGGGTGAGCGGTCCAATGTTCTACTAGTGGAATATAAAACATCAAGCTGGATGACAGTCCTATTCCGTGTCTGGATATAAGAATGCCTAATGGCTGAACGCACAAAAGCGCTCAAGGCAGTTTTCCATGCGGCAGTTTGATACTATAACTCAATAAAGATAAGTGTTGTCTTTGAGTGGAGTTAGTTTTAGCTCATAATAATCAATCTCTTCCAGTAGTTGTGATAAGGATAGCGCAGTATAATCCTGATGCACTGCGCTGAAGCATTTCCAGACAATTGCTTTGTGTAATGTTTAAGCCAGCCCATACAAGTGATGCATACTCAAAATATGGCAGAATTTAGCACTTACAGTATATATTCTCAGAATTAGATTAGGGTCTACTGCAAATAAGGATAGTCTACAAAGGAAAGGATTTGTGACGCCACCTTACTGCATACGTAGTCCACTTGTTGGTCAAGTTTGAGATTACTTGTTATCCACAATCCTAGATACAGTATACAGTTGTGCTCATAAGTTTTATGGGTTAATCAATTAATTGTCAGACAACTGTGTTTACTCTTTTAAAATCATAATGACAACAGAAACTACCCAAATAACGCTGATCAAAAGTTACCCTAATAAATTTGGCCTGATAACATTCACACAAGTTGGCACAAACAGGTTTGAAAATGAAAACAAAAATTTCAGCCACAACTGCCAGAAAAATTGTTCGAGATGCAAATAAAAACCCACAAATAACTTCAGCTAAATCCAAAAAGAAAGTAGAGCATGAAAGTATATTTCAAATAATGACTGTGATGCATTTGTGGTAGAGGTAACATAACTTAAATAGTCCATGGTAGAATGAAAGGGTAGAAATCCAAATTGCGAGGCAGAAATACATTTATTTGTACATAGAAAATCTTTGCCCTAGTAATTTCCCCACAAGATATTGAGATTGACCTGTAATTGTGAGGATCTGATTATTTGTCTTCATTTTTATAGACAGGTGTAAAACCAGCCACTTCCCATGCTTGTGGGATCAACCTAGTCTTTGTTGACATTATGAACATAATTCAGAGTACAGAGGCAGTGATAAGGCCATGTGGCAGTTGCGCAGAACTAAATTAGTTATTCTATCTGGGCCTGTAAGTTTTGATGGGTCCTGTCTGGCCATTGCATTAGAACTATCCAGTTGGTCAAAGTAAACATTAGAAAGCATTTTGGTTGTGTTGTGTGGGTGTTCAGATCACTGAGAGAGATGATGGAGACAGCATACAATTTAGAATGAATGGTCAGGTTTAATCAAGCGTCTCCCATGGGACCTCCTAAATGGACGTTGCGTAAAGACGCCGCCATATGCCAAAATACAGCGAAATACAAAAGCGGAAAAATAAGGAGAAACCCAATGGCGAATTTACAAGTGTAAAAATCATGTTTACAGCCTGGTACAAAAGATGGCTCCGGTCTCTAGAGCTAAGTTTTTACTATGTGACAACTCTGGGGGGGTGAATTTTTGATTATTACGTCCGTTTATGCTATCTGAAAACTATTGTTTTACCGGATGTAACGGCCATTTTATTGCGAAATCGTAACAACATTATCAGTAAATAGGGGACCAATGGGCGGATTATATCCACTATATAAACAATCAATGGGTTTAATTCAATAATCAGTTGACCTGCAAGATACCCTTTATGCACAGGTTTTTTTTAATGACATTTCTAAGAAAGCATTTATTGCAACATGTTTATTTAATGTAAATGGTCCACCAATGATAATGGAGAAAAAACTCAAACTCTTTAAAAAAAAAAAATTCTAGCTCAAGAGATTAAGCAAAGAATGGAAGGGTACTATAAAACCTCTGATATCTTGTGTTACTGTGGAAACATTTTCTATTAACCCAAACATTAAAGCATCTATAGAATTTTAGAATTAGGTCTTGCTCAGTTTTTAGCATAGTAATAATAAAAATGTATTTTTGGGTATTTGCTTTGTGGCATTGGCGTAATAAAGGCTTTCTTGACCATGCAGACTATTTGTTCATCTTGAAACAGCCCCACCACATTTTTTTCAGAAAGTCCTATATTTCAGCTGAAGTTGTTGTTTTTTTTCCTGGCAGTTCTGGCTGAAATTTTTGTTGGTCTACTTGACCTTTAATTTTCCACTACTTTCAGTTTGAACACTGCTGATTGGCATTCTCAATATCTTTATATATCCCTTTCCTGTTTTATACAGTTCAATTACCTTTTCCCACAGATCCTTCAACCGTTCTCTTGCTTTCCCTATGACTCAGAATACAGCATTGTCAGTGCAGCACTGAATAAAACATGCAAGGGTCTGTCAGGAACCCAGAAACTCATTGAACTTTTATTCACACACACTGATTACAAGCAAACAGATCACAGGTGATCCTTGAATGACTACCTTTAGTAGTCATTCAAACCTGTTTGTGTCACTTATGTGCATGTTATCAGGCCAAAATCACCAGTGTATGTAAACTTTTGATCAGTGTCACTTCGGTTGTTTCTGTTGTCATTGTGATTTTAAAAAGAGTAAACACAATTGTTTGACAAATGGCTTTACCCAACCACAAATTATTTTTCATCATTCATATTCTCAAAAAAATGGCTAAAAAAACACACAATTTTCATCAGGGTACTTATGAGCACAACTGTATGTCTCAAGTGGTCCTTTGTACACACAAGGGACCACTTGAGACACATATACGTGTAAATTCTCATGACCTGGATTCAAAGCGGTCAGTTGTGAGGGGTCATCCTCCTCTCGTCTGGACCCCCAGCCTCGGCCTCCTCCCATTCCTGTGTTTTTACTCTCGCCTCTCGTCTTCTCTGCCACGGACCGGATTTTTCTTACTGCTTCTGTGTAGCTGCTGTATGTCGGCAGCTGCTTGCAGGTGAGAAGGGAGCAGGCGGAGTGGGAGGGCAGAGTGGAAGGGTTGAGACTACTGTCCACTGTTGTCCGGAGGCAGAGCGGAGGGATGCTGAGACCTAGAGGCTCCCACGGAACATTTACAAAAGGACACATTTGATTGGTGTATTCTGTATTCTCCTTTCCAAGTCTCTTCTATGCTTCTCTGTTATCTCTATCTTGTTTCTCCTTTTGCCGCTGCATACCTTCTTTTCTATTTTGGGCTTCAAAAAGCCATTGCTGAGCCTGAGAAAGTCCAGCTTGTCTTTGTTTTCTCTTGTTGGAAGTCTCTGTCACTATTTTCCCAACTAAATCTTCACTGTCTTATATCGTTATATGGTCCACACGCCCCATGACAAGTTCCCAGGTGCAGAATGTAGTCCGTGGCAAGTTATGTCTATGTGGTTAGTTATGTCTGTCTATGTCTATGTTTAGATTAGCATGAAGGACATGACATGACCTGAACAGCACTAAGAACAAACAGTAATCAATCACTATAGAAAATATATAATTTTCCTAACAGTGGGATAGATGGAAATATATCTTGAGGCTGATTGTTCTGTCCGTTGGAGGTGAAATAGTCTCAGCGTTACTTGAGCCAGAAACATCTCTCGTATTTAGCATAAGGATTTTATCTCATACTTGGGGGCCAATATACTTTACAATCTCTTAGCTAGAGTGTATAATTTAAGTGTATAATATAAAATCGCAACCAGACAGCTTGGGACATTGGCCACTACACTGTGACAAGCTAATTTTCAAAGGGGGTGCTACGATTAAGAATACTTTGCAGCATACCACAAGAAATAATTGGGAATTGTCATGTTGAAGAAACCCTCGTGCTTTTGCACCATTTCAGATGTATGAGACGTTGCAAAAATGTTACAATAGTGTTTTATATTGACTCAACCGCATTGCTGGTTTACAAAGAAATATTAATTTATCTATAATTTATAAATATATTTTAACAGATGAAAATTAACTTGTAGCTATCTCAGGTCTGTGCAATAAAAACTGGTATTGTCCCTGTTAAATAAATTAATAAAATATACTCATGCATTTCAGAAATTTAACAAAATTAACTTATGTAGGTTGATAATAAATAAAAGCACTATTGTAAAAGACATTAAAGCACCTCAGTTTCACCTTATTTATAAGCTTTATTAACACACACACACACACAGAAAAACAACACAATTTTTATATTCACACATAAAACACAAATCCATAAAAACATTGTATTAATTCCTAATATCGAAATTACCTGCTGTACATAGTTAATTTTGTTGTGTTGTACAATATTGGTTCATAGGGTTATGCAAGGTACATCAACATACATTGTATGAATCCTCATATATTTGTAAATAAATATATGTTTTGCATTTTGTAGTGGATAGATCATTTTGACTTGGTCATTTTATAAGTAGCTTGCATGCTGAAAAAATGTGAGCACCCCTGCTCTAAGCCAAAGCAAGATGTAGATCCTTGCTTTGGCCTGAGTTTAGTCCTAGTTTTGACAATAACAAAACATAAATAAAAATCTGCTAAAAACATGAAAAAAGTAAAGTCAAGCATGTAACCAAATGGAGTACATTGATCATATGATGTCTTGCTGCTCTAAAGAGAGCATGATGAATTGTAATTTTTTTTCTGAATTATAGAAATATAATAATAAGCTTTATAACATCCACAACAGGTTCAGAAATCAATAAACTTATTTTCAGTGTTGCCAACTCTTTTCAAAGGAAAGTAGCTAAAGCCTAGCCCAAAAGCCGCTAAATGTCGCTAAATGACGTCATGCGTAAATTAGCATATTTGTGACGTCATTACATCATCGCGTCATCATACTAAATTGCATACTTTCTTGCGTTCTCCCTGCCTAATGTGCATTCTTGAGAAATCTGTGCTCACACATGCTCTCTTTTACTGTATTTTGTTATGATATAGCCGAATGTCCCAATAAAGCTCTTCTCATTTCTGATCTCAATTAAGTGATAAGCACACAAGTGTAACATAGTTAAAAAGGTTCAGGTTAAATCCTACTAAATGTGAGTATGGTGCCACCTACTGTCACAAAGTGTACCCTGCAGCGAATGCTAGTAAAGACGAGGGATTATGGGTAATCCTCAAAGCAATGGAGGATTGCGACATGATGCTAGCAAGCTTATCTTGATTCACATAGAGGTGTACACACAGTGGACCAGTGTTGTGAGTGACTGAGGTTGTGTGAGTAAAATAAAATGCAGCGATTTCTTTTTGTGAAGTGATTTTAATATTTTGTTTTGACAAAGAACATTTTTACATTTTCACGTGCTGAATGTAAGCCAGGGCGTCTACGAGCGGCGGCTTGCCAAATTGCCGCACATGCGCAATTCATTTGCAGTCTGGACGTGGAGGGGTGAACAAAGCACCCGCTGCTCATTCAGAAGAGTAAGAACGATGTGTGTTTTCACTTCAGAGAGTCGCCAAAAGTCTCCAAAAACTCCAGAAAAAGTCGCTAGATTTGTCGCTAGTCGCTTTTTTGGAAATTTGTCGCTAGAGGGGTCTGAAAACTCGCTAAATATAGCGACAAAGTCGCTAAGTTGGCAACACTGCTTATTTTTCGGAGCAAAACAATTTTCTTCAATTATAGTCAAAACCCCCCAAAAACTAATAATTATAACAATAATGCATTTGATTTATGTGGCGCTTTTTCCAGAGAGCGCTCACATTATTCCTTTACTCCACAGTCACACACTGGTGGTGGTAAGCTACATCTGATGGCAAAGCTGCCCTGGGGCAGACTGACAAACTAATCACCTCAAAGCGATAGTAGTAGTAGAAATTTTCCTGAACCTAGCAGCTCTGCAACTATGTAACTGGCCAAGGTCCGCCTCGGCCCCAAAGCTGCTGGGTTTTCCACGTTGGTCCGGACTAAGTATTCAAGTTTGCATACACTCATGCGAACTCGGTTCCGGACAGAACAAGCAAACATTTACTGATTCTGTTGTGTTTGTGACAGCAGTGCACATCAGATGTAACACGTTTATGAAGCACACCTTAGTCAGCCTAAGGTTGTACTATTTTTGACTAATTTGTCCTGTTTTGTTCATATTAAAATGGACAAATTTAGAATATATATATATTGATAAAAAATAGTGGAACAAATGTCTTTTGAATCCAAAATTTTAAAACAACAAATAGTATCTTCTAAAACCAGTGACTTGGACACAGCCGTCATTTACTACTACAGAGCAATTTATAAACCTTTTTATACGTTTCACGTAAATACACACTAAAAGATTTTTAAAAATCATAACACTGATAAATATAAATGTAACATTCTTTAAATACAGCCGTCACACAAGCAAAACTGGAAATTTCCTGTCTTTAAAAGAAAGTGAGAATTTACTTATTTTTTACTTTCAGTTTTTAGCCAAATTCTGGGGGCCTTTTTGGTCTATGATTGACAGATGGGATCCTATATGTTATTTTTTGTTACTGCTTGTTTCACTTTCATGTCACACTGCAGAACTTCATTTTCATTACAAATTTTTACTTATTGTTAATACCATTGTAGAAGTCATGTGCATTTAAAATCCTAATTTTATTAAAGAAAACATATGTGAAATAGTGCCTAAAAGCTTGTGAATTGTTCCAGCTGCTAGGATCTTATTATAAAACATATTAATATTTTATTTCTGATAAATATTACAGTCACACCGCAGGACATTTTTAAGGTTAATCATGAAATAAAAACAAAATGACACATCATTTATCTAAACCTACAGGTCCATTATATACTCTATTTTGCATTGACAGCATATATTTTTAAGAGGTAAAAAAATTGTAATACATAATTTTACATAAATACAAAAAATGTTAGCGTCATGTCAAGTAAGCACTTACAATTGTCTGTCACATTTTACCCCTGTTCTGTACCGCTCTTAGAGAATCACCCATGTACTTAAATTCTTGCTTCATGAAATACCATAATAATAATAATAATAATAATAATAATAACAATAATGCACTGACTATGTTTTGAAGCATGGTGTTGGCAGCCCTGAGCTCTGGGGCCCCTCTGTGGCTGTATGCGTTCAGTGGGTGGGAGTCAGTCGCCTGGAGTCGCCGTGACGACGCTCCTGCTGCTCTTGCCTCTCTGAGCTGTGAATGTAAATGTGTTCAGGTCACGGCGAAGGACTGCGCTGACATTTTCTGAGTAAGTCTATAAAGAAACATTACAAACTCCAGCAGACTTCACGGCCAGCGATGTGTGTCACAGAATAAACCCAGTGTGGACTGTTTGGATTTCTCTTCTCTCTGATGATTCCTGTCAAGTCTGTAAGAGACACGTCAAAGCTCAGCCACAACTGCAGAGCAAGTCACTGCAAAGAGGAGAGCTCTATTTGCAATGACATTTATTCCAAGAGTTGAAAAATGAAATGTATAGCTATCTGTAAAGTTGTTTTGCTCATGCCTTGGTTTTTAGTTTGAGACTTTTACTGTTGATTCTGAATTAGACTTATCAGTTATACGTTAGTTTAAATGCCACTTTGAATATATAGCCAATGAAATTTGGGCTTACTAAGTTTCCCTTTGAACTTTAAAACCCGCCAAGAAACAGCTGTCAGACTGACTACTCTCTGTTTAGGATACACAAATAGTTTGAGTATGCAAAGCTAAAGACGTAAACAAAATGTTATTAAACTCCTTCACAAACATACATTCATTCATTCGGAAATCTTTATTTAAATTTTGAGAACCCATTGAGGTGACCCACATCTTCCACAAGAAGAACACCCAGAAACCTTAAAAGACTTTGAGGAACCTGCTTTTAATAAATAAAACTCTTATGTTCAAAAAGGCAATCTCAGCTTCAATTTATCTAATTGTTTATGTTGTGCCTCAACATCAATGAGAAGATACCTTTGGACATAAACTGTGAGAGACTTTAAAGACTTATTATTAAAAAACAGTTTTATGTGTGTAGGCGTTCATAATTGTACAAATAGTATATGAAAAATTGTTAATCAAAGGCAAACCATCAAGGGCTTTCAGCTAGGGATGCAATGATTAACTACAATTTAAAACTTCACAATTAATTAATTGTTAAGCCAAACTGCATATTTTTATTGCACAAAACGGAACTGTTGCAACTTGCACAGAATAACAACAGTGTTGCGCCACCATGCATTAGCTTAATGTGACGTACTTACCAAAATACAAGGATTTGGTAAAGATAATTAGCGCCTGAAGATTCATTAATTCATTAACATAACTGAGTGAAATTACTTGAAACATTGAGTTGGTAGGGAATTAAATATAAATGCGTCACAATAAAAATTTTGGTATCAAACCGATAACAAGTAAATACAGGGCCAGTATACCAGTACTTTCTACTTGAAATTACATGATCATTAAATGATGGTCATTTTGCTACAAAATGATTGTTACCTTTAACCATATTTATTTTTCAGTTGATTTACAGTATACAGATCTTTTATACAAAATTTCAGTAAAACGATTATGATTTATTTATTTCAGTAAAACGATTATGATTTATTTATTTCAGTAAAACGATTATGATTTATTTATTTTTTTTATTTTTGTATGAATGTGTAAGAATGTGCAGTGAATGTATGTGTTGGTCGGAGAGTCCGTAGGCGCAGAATGGCTGCCACGTCTCTGTCAGTCTGCCCCAGGGCAGCTGTGGCTACAGTTGTAGCTTACCATCACCAGTGTGACTGTGTGTGAATGAATAATGGACGACCTGTAAAGCGCTTTGGGTCCCTTGGGAGAAAGGCGCTATATAAATCTAAACCATTATTATTATTATTATTATTATTTATTTCAAATGGCTGAATATGTGATAATAGTTTAGTCAGTCAGCTGAAATTGCATGTCTGATTACCACACTATTAAAAACAACATTAATTAATGCTGGAAATTACTCAATGTGAATTTTCACTTGTTTAAATCTGCTACCTGGATAACGCCTCTGCCAGTGACCTCTGTCTCTGTGCTGGGCGTCTGTGTTGGGTTTGAGATCTCACTCCTCCTCCTCCCTTCGTTTACTCTGCAGCTCAAGTTTTTTTTTTTGGGGGGGTGCTGCTTGCTTTAATGTTTATGCAAATGAGTTGTGTTGCCACAGTAGTGTATGGATTTCCTGAACACATCACAGGCAGCAGTTTTGTTGTCTGTCGCTGTCATTTTACTCTTCGCCTCACAAGGATGCTAGCTTAACAGACATCAATGAGCTGCTCCATCTGGTAGGGATTTACAGATTAATACCAAAATAATATTTCAAGCCTGGCTGCTAATTTTTAAGTATCCTCAATAGTATTGAGTATTCTCAATATTTACTGTTTCGTTAATGTTGTGTCTTTGTATATATTTGTATATTTGTGGTTTACCATAACAAGCTACATTTAAATCTGTTATGGTTGTTATGTAATGTCATTATGCTAGTATCAACCTGATACTAATACTGACTTGCATCAATACTATCGATACTAAAATCAATCTGCCCCACTATCCTAGACCTTAAACACGTTTCAGTCTTGTATTAAACATGCATCTCGTTTACATCCAACAGCGCAGCAAAACCACTGTGTACACAAGTTCAACTGTTGTGATGTTAAGTGACTGTTTGGGGCAACACTTCCTGTAATCCACTTCTTGTGTTCCTTCCAAAATAAATGCTGTGCCATTTGACAGCAGTTGAAACCACTTTAATTTGATGGAGGTGGAAAAGGACAGAGAGAGATGCACTTGATCTGATTTCACAAAAGACAGCTTCCCCTCAACAGCAGCTCATACACACAAAGTTAAACAGTCAATTAGATCTAGTCAGTGACCAGACTGTAGGCCTACTTTACAGTTAGACATTAAAGACAAGGAATAAACTTAACTTTCCAGATGTGATTTATAAAGAATCAGAATTGATTTGAGTAGGACTCTTTAAAATGGTTCTTGGTGTTTTGCTCTGCTCCTGGAGCAGGACACACTTTCAGAAGGCTCCTTTAACTAACATAGTGCTGATCAAAATGCTGGTCTTTTCATTCATTTGAAGGCTTAAAACACCAACATAATGCTGCAAAACTTCAAACAAACCAAAATATAATTGACATAACTTTCTCTTATTTAAATGAATACATATGGATGACAGTTGATGACAATTACAGTTCAAGGTTTACCCTTCATTACTTTTCCCTTTATTTTAGGGTACATAAAGTTTCATTTTATTATTTGCATGATAATCAGAAACCATGGTTATTCCTCAGACTATAATCATACTAACATACTATAATCATTGCATCTCTACTTTCAGCAATCGTTGAAATAATATGACATTACATAAATAAAATATAGCCCAATATAACTCCACATGTCTTATGTTCTTTGTTTCCACCTTTGCCACAGCAAAGACAGCACAACACTGGGTTTGTTGGTTGTTGGTGGTATACGTTGTTTCTGGGCAGATTGCTGGAGACAGATTCTTTGGTAGTCAACACACTGCATTAAACTAAAGCACTTGACAAGTTCTGACTGAAATAAATGGATCTCTGCTTGTACAATAATAAAACAAAAACTTGCAAACTCCTGCTAATCATTAACAGAGAAAAAACAAACAAAAGAAAATCCCATAAAAATATTAAGAACCAAAAACACTCTGTCTCTAAACCTACGCCATATTTAAAATACAATTATTTGGTTTATTTAATACTATACTCTTTAATTTTTCTATAAAGGAAGCTAAGTGACAGTCCATGGGTTTCAAGTGATGAAAAATTAGGCCCGTTGCCATAGCAATTAACAACTGATAACAAAGCTGTTCTACCTTTGAGTGGTGAAAAGTCCTCAAAATGGCGTCTATAACCGGAAAAGGTCATGCGATTGAAAATCCATGAATAGCTAGAAAGGTTTGACTAGGGGCAATAATACATAGCACTGGTGTACTGTAAGTGATAAACAACATGAATGTGATAAAATTATTATAATTTTGCCACAGAAAAAAATCCATCCATCCATTGTCCCCAGCAGCTTAAATCCTTCGTTCCGGTCTCAAAATGTGTATTTTATGGTGACGGCCATGACATCATCAAAGCTCTGGTCCAAACATGACTTAGTCTGTGTGGGCAGAGCAATCATCGTGGAGTCCTTATATTATCAAGACACAAAAGGAAATAAACTATTAAAAAGTCCACTGTTAAACACTTAACAAACATATCAAGTACCAGGACGGTTTGATCTATTGGTCCAGCATAGAACAATTTAGTGCTGCACAATTTGGAACAGCATTCACAGATTACACTTGAATTACCAAAGTAGGGATGTATTTAAAGTTGTGCTCATAGGTTTACATACACTCTCAGAATTTGTAATTTTTAGGGGGGGGGCAATGTTTTTAAGAATATGAATGATAACACAAAAAAAAAACCTCCTTGAACCGCCACCTTATTGTGGTGGAGGGGTTTGAGTGCCCGGATGATCCTAGGAGCTATGTTGTCGGTGGCTTTATGCCCCTGGTAGGGTCTCCCAAGGCAAACAGGTCCTAGGTGACGGGCCAGACCAAGAGCGGTTCAGAACCCCTTATGGACATTTCAAAATCAAGGACCGTTACGTCGCCCGGTATGGCGCAACCGGGGCCCCACCCTGGAGCCAGGCCCGGGGTTGGGGCTCATATGCGAGCGCCTGGTGGCCGGGTCTTTCCCCACGGGGCCCGGCCGGGCTCAGCCCGAAAGAGCAACGTGGGACCGACCTCCCGTGGGCCCACCACCTGCAGGAGGAACCGTAAGGGGCCGGTGCAATGTGGATTGGGTGGCCGTCGGCGGGAGCCTCGGCGACCCAATCCCGGACACAGAATCTGGCTCTAGGGACATGGAATGTCACCTCGCTGGCGGGTAAGGAGCCTGAGCTTGTGCGGGAGGTTGAGAGATACCGACTAGAGATAGTCGGGCTCACCTCTACGCACAGCTTGGGCTCTGGAACCCAAATCCTCGAGAGAGGCTGGACTCTCCACTACTCTGGAGTTGCCTGCGGTGAGAGGCGGCGGGCTGGTGTGGGTTTGCTCATTGCCCCCCGGCTCAGCCGCCATGTGTTGGAGTTCACCCCAGTGAATGAGAGGGTCGCTTCCCTGCGCCTTCGGGTCGGGGATAGGTCTCTCACTGTTGTTTGTGCTTACGGGCCAAATGGCAGTGCAGAGTACCCGGCCTTCTTGGAGTCTCTGGGAGGGGTGCTGGAAAGTGCTCCAACCGGGGACTCCATCGTTCTACTGGGGGACTTCAACGCTCACGTGGGCAGCGACAGTGACACCTGGAGGGGCGTGATTGGGAGGAACGGCCCCCCGGATCTAACCCGAGTGGTGTTCTGTTATTGGACTTCTGTGCTAGCAACAGTTTGTCCATAACAAACACCATGTTCAAGCATAAGGGTGTCCATCAGTGCACATGGCACCAGGACACCCTAGGCCGGAGGTCGATGATCGACTTTGTAGTTGTTTCATCTGACCTCCGACCGTATGTCTTGGACACTCGGGTGAAGAGAGGGGCGGAGCTGTCAACTGATCACCACCTGGTGGTGAGTTGGATCCGATGGCGGGGGAGAAGGCGGAACAGACTTGGCAGACCCAAACGTACTGTGAGGGTCTGTTGGGAACGTTGGCGAATCCTGTCAGAGAGATCTTCAACTCCCACCTCCGACAGAGCTTCGACCAGATTCTGAGGGAGACTGGAGACATTGAGTCCGAGTGGACCATGTTCTCCACCTCCATTGTTGACGCAGCCACTCGAAGCTGTGGCGCAAAGTCTCGGTGCCTGTCGTGGCGGCAATCCCGAACCCGGTGGTGGACACCGGAAGTAAGGGAGGCCGTCAAGCTGAAGAAGGAGACCTATCAAGCCTGGTTGGCTTGTGGGACTCCTGAGGCAGCTGATAGGTACCGGCAGGCCAAGCGGGCTGCAGCACGGGTGGTTGTGGAGGCAAAAACTCGGGTCTGGGAGGAGTTCGGTGAGGCCTTGGAAAAAGACTATCGGTCGGCCTCGAAGAAATTCTGGCAAACCGTCCGGCGCCTCAGGAGGGGGAAGCAGTGCCCTGCCAACACTGTTTACAGTGGAGGTGGGAATCTGCTGACCTCAACTGAGGATATTGTTGGACGGTGGAAGGAATACTTTGAAGATCTCCTCAACCCCACCGTCACGTCTTCCACTGAGGAAGCAGAGGCTGAGGGCTCAGAGGTGGACTTGTCCGTTACTTGGGCTGAAGTCACTGAGGTAGTTGGGAAGCTCCTCGGTGGCAAGGCACCGGGGGTTGATGAGGTACGCCCTGAGTACCTCAAGGCTCTGGATGTTGTAGGACTGTCTTGGTTGACACGCCTCTGCAACATCACGTGGTGTTTGGGGACAGTACCTCTGGACTGGCAGACCGGGGTGGTGGTCCCTCTTTTTAAGAAGGGGGACCGGAGGGTGTGTTCCAACTACAGAGGGATCACACTCCTCAGCCTCCCCGGGAAAGTCTATGCCAGGGTACTGGAGAGGAGAATGCGGCCGATAGTCGAACCTCAGATCCAGGAGGAACAATGCGGTTTTCGTCCCGGTCGTGGAACACTGGACCAGCTCTATACACTCTCCAGGGTGCTGGAGGTTTTATGGGAGTTTGTCCAACCAGTCCACATTTGCTTTGTGGATCTGGAGAAGGCATTCGACTGTGTTCCTCGTGGTGCCCTGTGTCACCGGTCCTGTTCATTATCTTTATGGACAGGATTCTAGGCGCAGCCAGGGGCCTGAGGGAGTCTGGTTTGGGGACCACAGGATTTCATCTCTGCTTTTTGCAGATGTTGTCATGTTGGCTCCATCAAGCCAGGACCTTCAATGTTCACTGGGGCGGTTTGCAGCCGAGTGTGAAGCGGCTGGGATGAGGATCAGCACCTCCAAGTCTGAGACCATGGTTCTCAGTCGGAAAAGGGTGGCTTGTCCCCTCCAGGTTGGTGGAGAGCTCCTGCCTCAAGTGGAGGAGTTTAAGTATCTCGGGGTCTTGTTCACGAGTGAGGGAAGGAAGGAGCGTGAGATCGACAGACGGATCGGTGCAGCTTCTGCAGTAATGCGGTCGATGTACCGATCTGTCGTGGTGAAGAAGGAGCTGAGCTGTAAAGCAAAGCTCTCGATTTACCAGTCGATCTACGTTCCTACTCTCACCTATGGTCATGAGCTTTGGGTCATGACCGAAAGAACAAGATCCCGGATACAGGCGGCCGAAATGAGCTTTCTCTGCAGAGTGGCGGGGCGCTCCCTTAGAGATAGGGTGAGGAGCTCGGTCACTCGGGAGGAGCTCAAAGTAGAGCCGCTGCTCCTTCACATCGAGAGGAGCCAGCTGAGGTGGCTTGGGCATCTGTTTCGGATGCCTCCCGGACGCCTCCCTAGGGAGGTGTTCTGGGCATGTCCCACCGGGAGGAGACCTAAGGGAAGACCTAGGACACGCTGGAGGGACTATGTCTCTCGGCTGGCCTGGGAACGCCTCGGTATACCCCCGGAAGAGCTGGAGGAAGTGTCTGGGGAGAGGGAAGTCTGGGCTTCTCTACTTAGACTGCTGCCCCCGCGACCCGGCCCCGGATAAGCGGTAGAAGATGGATGGATGGATGGACACAAAAAAAGGTAAAAGGTAACCATCCTCACCTGTGATCTGTTTGCTTGTAAACAGTGTGTGTGAATAAACGGTTAGTAAGTGTCTGGGCTCCTGACAGACCCTTGCATCTTTAATCTTTCATCCATTGAAGTTTCTGTATTCTGAGTCATGGGAAAATCAAAAAAGTTGTCAAAGGATCTGCGGGAAAAGGTAATTGAACTGTATAAAACAGAAAAGGAATATAAAAAGATATCCAAGGAATTGAGAATGCCAGTCAGCAGTGTTCAAACTTTAATTAAGAAATGGATTCTGCTGAACCCAAACCAAGGTCTGATAGACCAACAAAGTTTTCAGCCACAACTGCAGGGAACGTTGTTAGGAAAGAAATACCCACAAATACCTTCAGGGTCATTTGGGTAGTTTCTGTTGTCATTATGCTTTTATAAGAGTAAACACAGTTGTTTGACAATAAATGGCTTCACACAACCCATAACTATGAGTGAAAGAAAAGGTTTTATGTTATCATTCGTATTATCTGAAAAATTACCAAAAAAAAATCTAATTATGTCAGGGTAAACTTAGGAGCACAATTTTATCTGCTTCTATTTGACATTAGTTAAATTAAAAGGCGTAATCCCAATACAGCCGTGTTTTTGTATAGACAACAAAATTCTAAATTAATGCAATTTTTTATTTATCTTTTTAGAACAGTGGTTACTTTGTGATTGTTTCTGTTTTTATCCTTATCTGATAATGTATAACTTAAATATGACCTAAGCTGTTTAAGTTTGTGTTGTATTGTATTACTGTGGGAAGTCCAGCCTCGAGGCTCACCTGTGGGTGTGTGTCGGTACAGAGACACCATGAGCACAGTAGAGATGATGTATGGACACCACACCACCAGATGGCAGAGCAGAGCGAGGACTGGTGGCCAGACTGAAGCATGGGCAAAGGATGGAACATGTGGTTTACCTGTGAAGAGAAACCACTCAGTATAAACTAGGTCAGATGTGAAACAGTAGCTTTAATAGCAACAAGATGGTGCTTTTACTGGACAGTACACAAGACAAAATTCACCCTCGCATTGTCTCTCATTATGTTGTGAGGCTTCAACAAGTTTTATAAAGGTCTATTTGTATTGCTCTCTAAAAACATTAACAAACCAGAACAACCAGCTACCACAATAAAACTATGTTAAGCTTATTTTAAAAATCTATTATGCAAATTTTTTTAATGCCCAACACCCAACATTCTCTGCCGTCAGCTGTTTCCCATTTCAAAGTGAACACATTTGTATTCAACAAAATATTGATATTCTATATAAAGAATTACTCTGGTCCCTGTTGAGTCAAGTTTTAGTTGGGAAAAAGTTTTTTGAGAGTTACTACCTCTCTGATGGAACCCTGCTGTAGCTAAAAAACACCAATGGCAGAAGGCGCCAATGCAAAGATGTGCGCTGTATTTACTTTCAATAAAGTCTCTAGAGAACCTTCAATTTGATCAGTGCAAGTGAGAGTGTTACAATGTTTTTCTTAAGGTCTTGCAGTATTTTGTCCTGGGATCTGAATGAATTTGTCATTCCTATAACTTAAATGATCACAAGGCCGCGTATAAAATGTGTTCATGGCCATAAGATGTTCCCACACAATAAGAAACTCGAAGACTCGAAATAAGATTTTATTCACACATGTTCTTGGGGGCTCCGTATTGAACTGTCAAAATACTTGTTGGGATGACATTTAAAAAAGTTAAACAATATGCCTAAAATCTTTCTGAATCTCCAAATTTGTGTTAGATTTTATGGAAGCTGTAGTGAAGTCTCTCGTACCAGGAGACGCCAACACCCTTCAGAGTTTCACAGATTTATACCTTTCACCTTTACAGACCTTCCTCCCTTTGTTTATTCAGACTGAGGAAAACCAAAGAAGATTTGATTAGCAACTCTTTGCTAATCTGGCCCAGATGTTCATATGTTTTGTTAAGAGAGTTCACGGAGAAGTAAACTTTATTTACAACTGTGTTTTCCACTACTTCAAAGGACGTGAAAGTGTTATCTCACAAAAAAGCTAGACTTTCTGGCAGCATTTGACACGCCCTAAATCGCAAAATATACGATTTGTGTATTGAAGCTAGCCAGACCTGGGAAAGAATGCCTTTGTTTCAGGATTCTAAAAAGGATCGAACACTGCCCTCTTTTGGGTAATCAGAGTAACGACTCTGCTTCGAAACTAAAGACAATTCTCTGTTCTGGTCCATTGAAGTGTGTGTTAATGTTTATCATGTGGAATGGTTACTCTTCATATTGTTTCTTACAGGATCTTGAGTGATAACAATATAAGAGACTTCCTTTTTCATCACCCTTACAGCTGGCTGTGTAATAAAATGAATTATTCTGTTTTCATGTAAAGCAACGAATAATGTGTATGTGTTTGGTTTTACAAAAAGCATTATTAATTTGTGGTTTATATTACCTATGGTTCCATTTTGTTACAACAACTGTGGTGATGACACTTGATGTTTTTCCCTTTTCACACCTTTTTTTTCTAAAACCTAGAAATGGTTGTGCGTAAAAATTCCACTGAGCAGATTGTGAAATACTCAGACTGGCCCGTCTGGCACCAACAACCAATCAAAATTGCTTAAATCACCTTTCTTTACCATTCTGACATTCAGTTTGGAGTTCAGGAGAATGTCTTGACCAGGACCACACCCCTAAATGCACTGAAACTGCCATGTGTTTGGTTGATAAGAGTCTTGCATTAATGAGAAATTGAACATGTGTTCCTAATAATCCTTTAGGTGAGTGTATAAACGTAAAAGCGTCTGGGTTCACTAAATATGTAACCCAAGACCACCTTGCCGTCTGAGTAAAATTGTATACCATCAAGCTGAAGGTCCAGTTTGGTCAAGACTAAGTCTGCTAACTCGACAGCAAGCACTGCCGCACAGAGTTCCAACTTGGCACGGTATGCTCAGGTCGAGGGGCTAACTTGGCTTTTCCCATCACAAACCTAACGTAATTGCTCCCAGCAGCATCTGTGACTTTTAGATATGACACAACAGCAACAGCCTTTGTTGACGTGTCAGAGAAGATGCACAGTTCTCTTCTGACTGCTTCTGCTGCTGGTATAGAATTAGTGTAATGTCTGGGAATGATCAGACTGGACAGCTCCGCTAATGAAGCTTCTTCCATCATGTCTGGTAGTGGTGCGTCCCAGTCCAAGATTATAGCTTAGCCTTGGATGGTGACTGGCGCCACAAACCCAAGAAGGTAATTCAGGCTGTCACTAGTGAATAAAACACCTCGTTGAGTGTAGGGCTTTACTTCTTCTGAAACATGAAAATTGTCTGTTTGGAGTTTCCAGTTGAGTCCAAGACTATGCTGAATAAGTACCATATAAGCTTTTAGGTCCAGACCCTTAAGCTCGCTTGCATGGTCTTTAGATGGGAAGGCATCCATGAACTTTTTGTTGTTTGCTGCAATCTTGTGCAGCCTTAAGTTTAACAGGTCGACTGCAGCTTCCACTGTGGCCAGGGACTTAAAACCATTGTCAACATAGAAGTCACGCATCAAAGACTTTAACATCAGGGTTGACCTGGATCTAATTACTCTGCACGGACTGGTGTAAGCCATAAATTGCCACGGCAGGTGATGGGCTGTTGCCAAAAACATGGACTCTCATCCAACAATCTACAACATCCCCTGTAAGGTCATTGTCCTTATAACATAGGAAATTCTTGTCTCCCTCTCTGACCAAGAAGCAATAGAACATCTGTTATATAGCTGCAATTGCTTCTATGCAGAAACACATTAGCATTCCAAGCAAGGTGTTGTTCAGATCCGGCCCATTCAACAGAACATTATTAAGCAATACACCTTCGTATTGTGCACTAGAATCTAACACCACTCTGATCTTTTTTGTTTCTTTGGATGGTACACACCAAATGTTGGCATATAACACCATTCTTCTTGCTTGCTGAGAGGTTGGGCTAACTCAGCGTGACCATTCTTCAACATCTAGTCCATAACTTTTGCAGTAGCTCAGTGGGTAGAGTGGTCATCCTTCTACCAGAAGGTAGGCGGTTCGATTCCCACTCTCCCCACAGTTGTGTTGTTGTCCTTGGGCAAGACACTTAACCCACCTTGCCTCCAGTGGCTGTAACACTGGTAATTACTGTAGAACAATGTAAGTCACTTTGGATAAAAGCATCAGCTAAATGAATAAATGTAAATTTAAATTTATATGGGGGATTGGAGTTTTGGTCACCAAACAGGTCAAAGAACTGTGAACAAACTAGTGACCGGTTGCTCTGTTCATCTTGAATGGCATACATCTTTATTGTTCTGTGTCTTTGGCCAACTGAATACACTTTAACATGGCCTATTTTAGAGCTTTCTGGTCATCGCCACAGACATTTGTGCATTTGTTGGTGATATCTGTGCTTTTGTTGGGTGAGGTTTAGTTTAGTCATCAGATTTTGTTTGAGGCTGGCCAGTGTCTGTGGCTCCTTCTAGAAAGACCTTTGATTTGTGTACTGCAACTTCCAGCTGTTTGTTGATCCAAATTTTTTAGGAGCCATGTTGGTGTGGGAAATTAAATTAAAGCTTGGATTGTTGGCAATGCTAGCCTCCTGACATACAAAGTCCACAAAACAGGAAAATGACATAGGTTGTTGCTTGTAGGCTGTGCCCACTGATGCCCACTTTTCCTGCAGACTAAAAGGGAGTTTTTGTACAATAGGATTAACTCCTCTTGCCGTGTCAAGCAAAGAAAGTCTAGGCAAGTCTCCTTCACTCTTAGTCGATTGTAGCTCCTTTAACAAATCACTCAGTTTTTCAGTTTAGAATAGTCTATTTATTATCTTTGCGAAAGTATCGAGCTGTTTGAACAGAGCTTCTTCTATCACTTTGGTTGAGCCATGTGTGCTCGAGTCTGTCACATATTATATGGTCACTGTTGGTGTAAGATGAAATTATGGTAAACAGTGTAGGTTGTATCTGGAGTAAAAGGTTAGGCCTCAGGTATTAAAGCTTCATTTGAAATACTGTAACTGGTGCTTGCCTCTATTTTTTCAGATGCCTCTTCATCACACAGTGGGAGTCCTGTCTTTATGGCATTGGCTTGATCAGCAACATCTTTGGTTTGGTGCTTTCTATGGCTTCCAAAGGCAGAAAGTCAAACTTGAAGTTGCAACTGTGTTTTTCACTTTCCAAATCACAAGCAGCTTTTAGAACTTCTGCTTTAGCAATAACCACAGCCACTTGGCAAACCTGATTGTACTGAAGCATAGGATTGTGTTTTGAATGATGGCGCTCCCTCAGCCATGGCACGATTTGATGGGGTCTAACAGTATTGTATGCTTGCAGCGTTGATTTTTTTGTCTGCCAGCTTGAACTACCTCATCTTGCCCGCTAGAAAGTTGTGGTTTCACTGTACTGTCCTCACTATATCTTGACAGCCAGCTAAACTCCTTCTTGACATCATGACTCTGAAGACAGCTGCCCCGTTGTCCACAGGTTTATTGAAGTTGCAAGAAAAGGTTAAACAAAAAAACAAACAACAAAAAAATACATAATATGCATAATATGCTCTCTAATGTGCATCTTGATATGTCACACATGTGAGGTGAATGGATTATCTCGGCAAAGGAGAAGTACTCACTAACACAGATTTGTGAACAATATTTGAGAGAAACAGGCCTTTTGTCTACATATAAAGTCTTAGATTTTTTAGTTCAGCTCATGAGAAGTGGGGGCAAAAACAATACTTAGTTTCTATAATACATATTAATAAATATCCGCTGCAGCTTGATACAAGTTTGTTAATTTACTAAAGTGAGGGGGGTATAGGAGCCCATTTGTCTGGACAATTATTGGGCAATAGGTGAACAATAGAGGGCAATAAAAAAAACATTACACTACAGACCGTGTTGAAAATGCAAATGTCTCATTGACGCAAATGACTCATCTGAAATATGCAAGTATCAATAGCCCGGTGTGGGTAATTAAGAGAATCATCACAGTTCCAGGTGGGTCGGGCCAGTTGGGCTGGTCTGCAGTGATAGTAACTTGACAGAGCTGTCATGGAATTAATTCTTGCTAATTCTGTGCAGCTTTTTTAGTGGCAAAAGACAGAAGAAACTTTAAGATACTGTATAAATTGTTAAATGGATCAGTTTTAAAGGTACAGGGTAAGTGCCTTACATTATGTAGATTTCAAATTGAATTTGATAAAGAAGATGTTAGCTTTTATTATATTTAATATGAATGGTCTAAGCCATTAATTAATATTGGCAGCATTTATCATGGATTCTAATCAATATGTTATTTTTTTCATTTCAGAATGCAACTTGTCAGAACAGACAGTAGCCTAATATCTATAATGTGTATGTCAACGAACCAATCCAAAATGAATTAACTAACAGGTAGACTCAAAATACACATAGTTATTAAGATGAAAGTGTACATGCCCATAAACTGAACAAAAGAAAATAAATATGAATCTGATGACATCAACAATCAAACCAATCCATTCTTGCACACAGCCCATGGCCGGTTGGAAGATTTGGCAATTTTCCCATGGGCTGGTCGTGATGAAGGCCTGGCCCGGTAAGGTGACTGTATATTGAGTGAGGCTGCTCACTGAAATTTTAATGTTCGCTTTCAATGACACTCTGTCTTTGCATGTGCAGTCCCCTTCCTCTTCAGCTTTGTCATTGGTCAGGTTTGTTAAAATGCGCTGGATTCACATAGTGATGAATAAATAGGAAACATAAGATTAAACATAAGCACATAACCCACAATTAACTGATGTTTGAATGGCATTATCACGGTACATGGATTAGCTTACTTATATTGAACTGAAATTACCACAAGGAAGAAGTTTGCTCATGTCTGTTAGGATCCTGGGAAATTGTTGTGTTCATGTTGTACTTCACATAAGAGGAGTTCTGACTTTGTCCTTGTTTTTAAATGTTACCTGTAGGTGTCAGCAAAGACTGAGTGATCAGCTGACAGTCTGTATCACGTCAACAATTTTTAATTGCAATTTTACAACTAGACATTAATCCAAGTCAAATGTGTATATATAATTTGCTTGAATATACTCACACATTATTGTATTGTTAACTTTCAAGACTGGCATTTTGACAAATAATAATATTTTGAATGCAAAAACAGTTCCTTGAAAAAAGTATACCGTCACTAATTGTAACAGCACCAAGCAGTGTGGTATTATTTCAAGTAAATCAGCATATATTTATTTCTCTAAATAAAAAACAGGGCTGGTCTGAGCCACATGTCCCAGGCTGAAAATGAGTCCCACCCCAGCCCTGCAAGTGAAAGGTACCACTAGACTTTGGCTGTGCTATGACTTCTGATGATGTCCTTTATACAAACATCTACCTGTTTTTTTCAAACACATGCATGTGTAGGTGAATTGGTGAATGTAAATTACCAACTGTGAAGGATCTCAGTGACCGAAAACATTAAAGCAAAGGAATCTCTCTTTGAAAATCAAGTCCAGATGCCTTTTCCTAAATCACCCTTAGTGAATGAATGGGAGAGTAAATTGTTGTCTGTCAATAGATGTCTCAAAGGGCTAACCCTGTGACTATCTGGCTATTTGTTCAGGGTGTACCCGCCTCAGGCCCAAAGCTGCTGGGATAGGCTCCAGCTCCTTGTGACCCCCAAAGGGAACAAGCAACAACAATTTTCAGAAAATAAAGTAACACACTTGTGTTAACCTGCTGTCTCAGTTCTTACCAGTTACAGTGACGTTGATGTGGTCAGTAGTCTGACCCTCTTCAGACTCACACCAGTACACTCCACTGTCCACGGAGAACAAGAAGCTGATTCTACATGTGGAATTGAGCTGTGTTCCCCATTTGTCACAATGGGTCCTGGGTGTTCTGGAGGTGTTCCTCATCACAGTCAAGTCTTGGCCCTCACAGCTCAGTACCAAAGACTCACCTTCATAAAACTGGGAACGGTCTGGTCTCACATTCAGAGAGGCTGAAAAGAGTTAAAGTGATGGAAGATGCACACTGACACATGTGATGATGGATTCATGATGGTGTACATTTTAACTAATTGAATTCATCATCACATACAGCATTTCATCCTAGTTCAATTTCTCACTATATATAGAACAAAACAAATTGAGATAACCCATCAAATGAAAGCTTGTGATGAGTTCTATCTATCTAACTGTGTATGTGTATATATATATATATATATATATATATATATATATATATATATATACTCAGATATCAAATGTACTATTTCTGCTATAATTATCCAACCAACTGGATAACTTACCTTGGTGTGTGGTGCAGAACAGCAGAGAGATAACAGCTAAAGCCAGAAAAATGAAGAAAGAAGAAAAAATAAAAATGTTGTAATCATGAGTGGTTAAAATTTAGAACTCCAATTCCAGTGTATTTTTAGCTGCTGACATCAAAGAGTCAACTTTTTTTACAAATTAGTATAATGTTATATTCTATTATATTCTATTATAAATAAAATATTTTTTTAAGACTTGCAAATCATTGCATTGTTTTTATTTACATTTTACAGTGTCACAACCTTTTTGAAATTGAGTTTGTAGTGAAAGTTAAGAAACGTAAATAATTTTTGGCAGATAATTTATGAACCACGTTTACAACATCTAATGCTGTCCAACAATCTGCACAAGCTAAACATCTTCCCAAATTAGCATGTCAAACTAATAAAAAAAATGTCAAAAATATGCAGCTAAACTTATTGCAATAAACAATATTATTGCAATGTTAAAAACTATTTGCAGTGTTTCCTCTGGGCAAATTGTGCCTTGGCATGGTGGTCAAAGGTCACATGACCTGTTATAGAGGGGTTGGGAGCAGGGAGAGGTAAAAGGAATAATAATTAAACTGCATAGTCTAAACTCTTTTTATTGCATAGTCTTCATGGTAACGCTCAGAGGGAGGGGTTTATAAAACTCCAAACAACTGTTGCTCATAAAGTTAGCTTTCCTTTAGCTTGCTGCTACAACAGGCTGTTTTTGAACAACAAAAAGACCAGACAGCAGAACATATTGCTCTCTATCTTCATTTCTTCTGACTCTGTCAGTCTGCCCGCACGTGACCGCGCAACACTGTGGGCTCTCTCTGTGAGCGCGCAGCTCCAGGTCAGCTCCTGTCGGCACCTCCGTGAAGTTGGCCACCAACTAAACGCAATTGACTCCAAAACTATCCAGATCGTTTGTGCTGGTTTGTGCTGAAGATATTTTTATTTGTGCTGTGACATTTTTAAAGATATTATTGATAATAATAATATTTTCGATACTAACTTTCAGCCAGCTGATGCTCACATCCGGGCAGCTGTCAAGAGCAGTTGCAAAACAAAAATCGTCTGCATAGGGCTTCTCTGTTAGGCAACCAAATTGATCTTTTGTTTGACTGATTGACTGAAGTTTTATATATATATATATATATAAAACTTGCATCTTATAAAAGTTTTAACTTTGTAGACGTTCATTGATCCGATAATTGTCTCTTAAAATAATTGGATAAATAAAAAAATATGGCCACAGAACAAAGTGATTTTACGTGACACAGACAATATACTGCATTTCCATCCTTACACATGTTTAAGCTGTCTCTAAGCTGGCCAGATGTGAGCATCAGCTAGCCGGAAATTGTGTCGTCAATACCGAAAATATTTATTAATTATATCTTAAAAACAATCACAGCACAAACAAAAATATCTACAGCACAAACAAAGCCTAAACGTTTGATTCCATTTTTGTAAATTTTTACAATAAATGGGGGGCTGAATGACATCATTGGCCCAACATTTTTCTTGTAATTTCTTAAAAGCGATAACAGCACAAACAAAAATCTTTTCAGCACAAATGAAGCACAAACAAAGCACAAAGAATGACACAATTTTGGGGCATTTCAAAGCATTTTAAAGCATTTTAAAGCATTTTCGGGGGCTGGGTGACCTCATATGACCTAAAAAAGAATTATTAATATCTCCAAAACTATAACAGTACAAACAAAAATGTGTGCAGCACAAACCAGCACAAACAATCTAGGTAGTTTTGGAGTCAATTGCGTTTGGTGGGAGCCAACTTCACAGAGGTCCTGTACCTCGTCTCAGAGCAGAGAGAGCAGCAATGTCTGACGCTTTGTACTCAATAAATAAATATTAAAAGCATTTTAAACATAGTAAACTAAAACTCATCACATAAAAAGCCTGTCATTCCATATTAGATTATCCCCCATCTTTTTAGTAAAATTGTGTGGCCTACTGACCATTTCTGCATATACAGGCATGGCCAAAAAAGGGGGACTTCATTGATGTGGCGGCCGCCACACAAAAATGAATGCAGCGTTAACATTTCTTAAGTGTAGGTGACGGCTTACAGTCTTTTCTTATGAAGGATTTTAGTGACTGTATGCTGTAGGCAATTAAACTTTTCCTTGAAATCAAACGAAAACCCTGATTTAAAGAAGCCTTATGAATGTAGGATACTGGAAGGGTAAAACATGGGTAAAAAAACATCTAGGAAATGTTTCACTTTGATTTGTGGGCAGTAATTTACATTTGCAATAAAGAGCCACTTCCGGATCTTATTTTTATTTTATGTCACAGTCCCAACTCCCAACTGATCGGTTTATCCAGTTTAACACCAAGCCTTCTGACAGAAATACAATTATAAAGAGACCTAAGTATATTCCCACTATAAATATTAATTATTATACATATTTGTAAATAAGCACAGAGTGGTCCATCTTAAGAATATTTGTGCATAATATACTCACAGAAAAGACGAGCCAGTCTCATTGTCCCTCAACATCAAAAAAATTTAAACACAATGAGACTGGTATGACTGATACGTAGAGACACAGTGATGTGCTGTGGTTTTGAAGGTGCTACTTCCTGTGAGTACGTCAGCGGCTTGTGTGTGGTGGGCATTTGCCCTAAAACCATGCAAAAAGCAGCTGGTCACACTGTTGCTTTTTTCCAACTGCTGTCTCAGTCTGAAGCGGCCAAGTCTGTCTCTGAGCGTTTTTATTTGTGATGAACATTAGTCTGAGAGGTTTGTTGCTGATAGAAACTCAAACTGAGGCTGAGGGATTGACTGTTTAACACACAGTCCAACTCTTTCACAAACACTAATGTACAGACACAACAACCCTTAGTCTGTTAACTAGTGCTAACTTACTAGTTAACATACTGGTGTCTGTTCTTATAGTTAAGACTGGGAAGATGGCTGATTGTGGTTGTGGTACTCAAAATAATTTTGTCAGATTGGCAGGTGTGCCAACCACAGAGACAGAACGAACACTTCCGTTTTGTCTTGAACACACTAAACTTCCCTAAACATTTAATGTCTCTTGCGTCACTGTCACTGGCTAAAACACAGTAAGAAAAGTGTCCCATTTTGTCTCATGTCTCTTCATGCCGTCAGTCAGATTCTTTTATAAGGTTTCTTCATTCTTCCTATTCTTTTATATCTGCTTTAAGTTATTGATAATGTCATAGTGCTTAGTTTTTCATCATGTGTATGTTTGAGGTATGCTCATCTGTTAATAGTAATAAGCTTTTCATTGGTGAACACAAGATAAACAGCAAGGGTTGTGTCTGGAACAAAATCCAGCTTAAACACCTATTTGTGGCAAATTATGTGATTCACTTGCTTCAGCAACTCCTTAAGAGAGTAGCCAAAAGAAATTGTGTTGTCATCTGTCAAAGTTACACCTGTACGTTTTATCAATTTTAACTTCTTATTTTAGACCAAAACAGAGCACAAAGACTATTCAGGTAAAGCTCTTAACTGCAGACAATGCAGTTAAGAGAATGGTGAGTCTTTGATATTAATAAAATTTTAGTTATTTTAGTTTTCCATAAAGTCCCTTTTTATGCAGATGACCTCCAGATTAATATGCCCTCATTTCCCCACAGATTAACTACACTACACTCTTTTATCCTGTACAGCAGGGGTCTCCAACATGCTGCTTCAAGAAGGCAAGGCAAGGCAACAATGGCACAATTCATACACTGTGTAACTCAAAGTACTTTACAGGAATAAAAGACAATTTACAACATTTAGATTAAGAAACACAAGACATTTTTAATTGTAATGTAGGCAGAGCTAAAGTGGAAGCATTTTAACCTCCCTTTGAACATTGTTAAAGTTGAGTTTGTTCCAGATTTTTGCTGCATCTAACTAACTCTGGACATGAGCAGAAGGCCAGTCCCAGATGTTCTCAGAGTCCGAGGAGGTTCATAAGGAACTAGTATGACAGAAATATATTCTGGTGCTAAACCATTAAGAGACTTGTAAACTAGCAGTCATGCAAAAGGGGCCCATACCAAGTACCTAAAAAGGATTATACTTTTCAGAGGGTCATCATTTCTGTATTTAAAATATTTAGTTTATTTATTGATTTCTTGAAATATTCGAATTTTCTATGATTCTGAATTTAGGGTTTTCATAAGCTGTAAGCCATAATCATCAAAATTATAACAAATAAAGGCTTGAAATTTCTCAATTTGCATATATGAGTCTATATAATATCAGGCTTCCTTTTTTTGAGTTTCCCCTGTATGTAGGAGCATGTACATATGCTTAAGTGGTAAACTTTGAGATAAGCCACTACTTTAACACTCATTCTCTACCTGCTGCTTCTTTAGCATCCGCCCTAAAGAGAGTGAAAAGGTCACATTGCGTTTACGTTGGAAAAGTGTTAATAATTTTTTTTAGCGTATTATTCTCAACTTTTCCTATGAATCCCACGACCTCTTCCATAAACTCTTGTCTAAGCGTGAGCTGCTGTGGAACATGTCCTAGTTGACTGAATCCAGCTGCCTCTGATTGGTCAGTGCAGTGTGACACTTCTCTCATAATAGGGGGTTCTTGCTGAATCCTCTTTTTTATTTTGGCACGAGAAGGACAGAGGTGTGATCTGACTAGCTAAAGGGGGGAGGGAGGGGTCATTTCCTTTGTGTCATTCTTTGAAAAGAGAGTCTAGAGTCCTCTCTCCTCTGGTGGGGAAGCTGATGTGTTGCGAGAACTCCGGTATCACCTTTTCAAGTTGGCACCTTTAAAGTTCCCGGCTACTGTACAACCCCCTTGGCCTAGTGGCCCTTGCAAAGCAAAAAGGAGACATTCTGGTCTGATGAGACTCAAGTAAAGCTCAGAAGATAACACATGGGATGCTGCTGTATCAAGGGAGCTCAGAGAAGATGTCATAAAACTTCTGGAGGAGTATTTTGACCTGACCCATATAGGGACGGCAGTGGCTCAGGGGTAGAGCAGTCATCCTTCAACCGGAAGGTAGGGGGTTCGATTCCCCTTCTTCATTCGTATGAATGTGTAAGAATGTTTAGTGAATGTACTTGGTGTTGGTCGGAGAGTCTGTAGGTGCAGAATGGCTGCCACATCAGTCTGCCCCAGGGCAGCTGTGGCTACAGTTGTAGGTTACTACCACCAGTGTGTGACTTGGGAGTGAATGAATAATGGACAGCATGTAAGCGCTTTGAGTCCTATGGTTCCTTGGAAAAAAAGTGCAATATAAATCCAATCCATTATTATTATTATATAAATTTCATAAGATCACTGACTTCACCTGATTCCAATGCAAGATCAAGTGGCTGGACATGGTGCTGCATTAGGTGCATTTGACACAAGGAATCTCAGCAGGTCGCAGGGAATTAGAGAACCTGCTAGTCATATTGGTCTAATAATAGTGTGAGTGTGGAACTGAATAATGTAGTAGCTTTTAGTTGTCTGGTTAGGTCATGTCATCCTGATATCTTCTGCCCAAATCTGTTAGATACATCTGACCCTTGCTCTAAAACTTTCCCCCTTCTCTAAACCTTGTATGGTTAAAGTACTCAAACACATCTGAAAACTTGCAGAGTCAGTGACCCAAAAGCCTCTTGTCCTCGTATTATTGGGAGTCAGAGGGAATCATCTAAACCCTGGAGATCTGTCAGATCTCAACAGCTAGTTCCTAGGGATGTAACGATTAACCGTGAGCCAGTTGAAAATCAATTAACATATATGACATTTCCAGTCAGTTAAGCTATTAATTAAACCACGATTCATGTTTTGAACATCAGGAGCCACTCCGTTTACTGCAAACTCACTTTCAACAAGTTTTCAAACAGTTTCTAGCAGGGAGACGAGCTTGTGGATGTTGATATTTGGGATGTCTCATCCTCATTCAAATCAGAGGTGTGGCAGCATAAAAAAATTTACTTTAGCAAAAGGCGTTCACAGTCCGTGTACCTGCTGGCCATTTGATTTTTGTTTTGTAATGGAAAATCAAAAAACTGAAAACAGGTAAACAGATCTGTTTTTTGTCTTACCAAGTACACCAAAAATGGAAAACAAAAAACAAATTTAAACTTATTTTCCTGATTCAACTAATGCCTCCCTCTCGCTGTACTATTCTATTCTGCCACAGGTCTGAGCTGGCGTGCTTGCCATCATTTTTTTGGGCAATAGTATCAACAGCTTAAACAGATGTTTGTGCCTATGTAGATAAACTGTGCCCAGAGTGACACTACACATGGAATTTCACTTTCAAATTTCACTGTCGAATTACAGTCATGTGCAAGTGACACGCAAAGGGGAATCTGGGCAAACGTGTCCTGTGTGCATGTGCTGGCATGTAGTTGCTTTTTTAATTGTGGTCTAGATAAAGAACAATAGGTTTTTGAAAATACTTTACCATGCTATTCACACTCATAGAAAGTAATTCACACACAGAGATCAATCAGACATGTACTTATTCTCCAAAAAGTGCAGCAAGGGGTTCTCCTTCCTGTTAGTGTCCTTTTAGTAAGGATGTAGTGGTTTTCCACCTCCAGAATTAACTTTTCTTCATTCATGACTACTGGAGCTCTTCTTTGATTAAAACCCATTATTAACTGCCATAAAAACAAGTCTGCCAGAGCATTCCTTTTGACCAATTGAGCATTTTTGGGCCATTTGAGGTATTCTAAAATGCTATACATCAGTAAAATTCTGAAATCCCTAGTTTTAAGAATATATGTGCAATAAGTTTATACTAATTAAATAAATTGATAAAAAGTATATATATTAAAAGTAAAAACATACATTTCCTTGCTGTATCCCTCAAAATTGTAATTGTAAAAAATTAATTGAAAAATTAATTTTATTTGGAGTGTCTACCCAATTCAGTTTTTGAGATATACTTACTTTTATTAACTGTAAAAAAAACTAAAATGTAATTGACAATTTTGCACAATTTGCAAAAAAAGACAGCATGTACAACAAAATACTGTTGTAGTATTTACAGCTTATGTGTAGCCAAAGCATGACACCTTGCACTTTATTCAACCAAATTGTAGTAATGCAACACTTTACATTCTTAGTAAAAATAAAGGTGTTGCAACGATGGGAAAAGTAATTAATTAGATTACTCTGTTACTAAATAAACTCCAACACTGGTCATGAAATATATACTTACATGTCATAGTACATTTACATTTACATTTATTCATTTAGCTGACGCTTTTAACCAAAGCGACTTATATAGAGCTTCTAATTACCAGTGTTACAGCCACTGGTAAGCCATAGTAGTAGAAGCCATAGTATGGATTTATCTCTTCAGTGAAGTGGACTTACTCTTTTCTGTCGTTTTTTTCTACACACACAAACCCCTCAGAGGAAGAGTGGGACATCAATGTATAACTTCTCCACTTTCATATGAAAAAAAAGATTTTTCTATGTTATTTTATTGCAAATCCACAGCAATCTAAAGAGTTATTTGCAACTGGTGGCGCCTGTGCTCTGGCTTTTTTTATTAACTGACTGGCCCCTTTGACCAGTGACGCCTACAGTTGTACAGCAGGTCGCACCATGCCTCGTGAGATGACGTGAGATGACATATTTTGCAAAATAATTTATTTTTTGTCCAATATTAAGAAAAGCAAGAGAAAAAAAAAACATTGTTAAAGCTAAATTGGTCTCTGCGTATATTTTGGGGGCGGATGTACATTTTAAAAGAAATGTAATTGGCTAGTTTGTTTTGTTAGTGTTTTTAATAAAAAATGTTACAACAAACTGTAACAACATTACAAATCTAAATGAGTAATTGTTTTTTAAAACAGTTAAATTTATGTTTTACGTTTGCAAAAAGGACTAATAATTAGGCATATGTTCCATCTCCTCCATTGGATAGCAGTCATCTGGCAGTCAATTATACACCTGAGCCTGGGAAACACTTGTCTCCCTCCTCAGATTATCCAGACTTAGCCCAGCTGCTCAGCCTTCTCCTGTGGAGCTACAGTCAGTTACCGTACCTATTCTGCCTGGTAACAATAACTGACGTATCAGATTTTGGCTAAATGAAAACAGAACAACATTAGCAGCAACAGTTTGCAAAACCCAACCTGTAATTTACTGATTGCAAGTAATGCCAGTGACGCTGCTTTAAAACAAACGGAAAGATGCAATGTTTGCAAAAATGTGAGAGTTGGCAAAAAATAAATATTATTTTCATTCATCCATCCATTCATCTTCTACCGCTTATCCGGTGCCGGGTCGCGGGCTCAGCAGTCTAAGCAGAGACGCCCAGACTTCCCCCTCCCCAGACACTTCCTCCAGCTCTTCCGGGGGGATACCGAGGTGTTCCCAGGCCAGCCAAGAGACATAGTCCCTCCAGCGTGTCTTCCCCGGTCTTCCCCGGGGTCTCCTCCCGGTGGGACATGCCCGGAACACCTCCCTAGGGAGGCGTCCAGGAGGCATCCAAAACAGATGCCCGAGTCACCTCAGCTGGCTCCTCTCAATGTGGAGGAGCAGCGGCTCGACTTTGAGCTCCTCCCGAGTGACCGAGCTCCTCACCCTATCTCTAAGGGAGCCCTGCCACTCTGCGGAGAAAGCTCATTTCGGCCACTTATATCCGGGATCTTATTCTTTTGGTCATGACCCAAAGCTCATGACCATAGGTGAGAGTAGGAACGTAGATTGACCGGTAAATCGAGAGCTTTGCCTTACAGCTCAGCTCCTTCTTCACCACGACAGACCGGTTCATCGACCGCATCACTGCAGAAGCTGCACCGATCTTTATGTCAATCTCACACTCCTTCCTTCCCTCACTCGTGAACAAGACCCCGAGATACTTAAACTCCTCCACTTGAGGCAGAAGCTCTCCACCAACCTGAAGGGGGCAAGCCACCCTTTTCTGACTGAGAACCATGGTCTCAGACTTGGAGGTGTTGATCCTCATCCCAGCCGATTAATCCTTGGCTGCAAACCGCCCCAGTGCACACTGAAGGTCCTGGCTTGATGGAGTCAACAGGTCAACATCATCTGCAAAAAGCAGAGACGAGATCCTGTGGTCCCCATACCAGACTCCCTTCCAGCCCCTGGCTGCGTCTAGAAATCCCGTCCATAAAGATAATGAACAGGACCAGTGACAAAGGGCAGCCCTGCCGGAGTCCAACATGCATTGGGAACAGGTCTGACCGGTCGTACAGGGACCGGACAGCCCTTAGCAAAGGGCCCCGGACCCCATACTCCCAGAGCACCCCCCACAGGGCTCCACGAGGGACACAGTCGAATGCCTTCTCCAGATCCACAAAACACATGTGGACTGGTTGGGCAAACTCTTATAAACCCTCCAGCACTCTGGAGAGGGTATAGAGCAGATCCAGTGTTCCACGACCGGGACAAAAAACACATTGTTCCTCCTGAATCTGAGGTTCAACTATCGGCTGCATTCTTCTCTCCAATACCCTGGCATAGACTTTCCCGGGGAGGCTGAGGAGTGTGATCCCTCTGTAGTTGGAACACACCCTCCGGTCCCTCTTCTTGAAAAGAGGGACCACCACCCCGGTCTGCCAGTCCAGAGATACTGTCTCCGACAGTCACGCGATGTTGCAGAGGCAATGAAGACAGCCCTACAACATCCAGAGACTGGAGGTACTCAGGGCGTATCTCATCCACCCCCGGAGCCTTGCCAACGAGGAGCTTCCCAACTACCTCAGTGACTTCGGCCTGGGTGATGGACGAGTCCACCTCCCGAGCCTTCGGACTCTGCTTCCTCAGTGGAAGACAAAGGGGTTGAGGAGATCCTCAAAGTATTCCTTCCATCGTTCAACAATGTCCCCAGTTGATGTCAGCAGATTCCCACCTGTAAACACTGTTTACAGTGGGGGCGCCGGACGGTTTGCCAGAATTTCTTCGAAGCAGTCTTTTTCCATGGCCTCACCGAACTCCTCCCAGACCCGAGTTTTAGCCTCCACAACCACCGCAGTCTGCTTGGTCTGCCGGTACCTATCAGCTGTCTCAGGAGTCCCACGAGCCAACCAGGCTCGGTAGGTCTCCTTCTTCAGCTTGACGGCATCCCTTACTTCCGGTGTCCACCACCGGGTTCGGGGGTGGCCGCCAAGTCAGGCACCAGAGACTTTACGGCCACAGCTTTGAGCGGCCGCATCGACAATGGAGGTGGAGAACATGGTCCACTTGGCCTCAATGTCTCCAGCCTCCCTCGGGATCTGGACGAAGCTCTGCCGGAGGTGGGAGTTGAAGATCTTTCTGACAGGGCTCGGCCAAACGTTCCCAACAGACCCTCACAGTACGTTTGGGCCTGCCAAGTCTGTCCAGCTTTCTTCCCCGCCATCGGATCCAACTCACCACCAGGTGGTGATCAGTTGACAGCTCCGCCCCTCTCTTCACCCGAGTGTCCAAGACATACGGCCGGAGGTCAGATGAAACATTTACAAAGTCAATCATTGATCTCTGGCCTAGGGTGTCCTGGCGCCACGTGCACTGATGGACACCCTTATGCTTGAACATGGTGTTCGTTATGAACAAACTGTGACTATCACAGAAGTCCAATTACAGAACACCACTCGGGTTCAGATTCGGGGGGCCGTTCCTCCCAATCACGCCACTCTAGGTGTGACTGTCGCTGCCCACGTGAGGGTTGAAGTCCCCCAGTAGAACGACGGAGTCCCCGGTTGGAGCACTTTCCAGCACCCCTCCCACAGACTCAAAAAAGGTCGGGTACTTTGCACTGCCATTTGGCCCGTAAACACAAACAATAGTGAGAGACCTATCCCCGACCCAAAGGCGCAGGGAAGCAACCCTCTCATTCACCGGGGTGAACTCCAACACATGGCGGCTGAGCTGGGGGGCTATGAACAAGCCCACACCAGCCCGCCGCCTCTCACCGCAGCCAACTCCAGAGTAGTGGAGAGTCCAGCCTCTCTCGAGGATTTGGTTTCCAGAGCCCAAGCTGTGCGTGGAGGTGAGCCCGACTATCTCTAGTCGGTATCTCTCAACCTCCCGCACAAGCTCAGGCTCCTTACCCGCCAGCTTGGTGACATTCCATGTCCCTAGCGCCAGATTCTGTGTCCGGGGATTGGGTCGGTGTGGCCTCCGCCTTCGACTGCCACCCAATCCACTTTGCACCGGCCCCTTACGGTTCCTCCCGCAGGTGGTGGGCCCACGGGTGGTTGGCCCCATGTCGCACCTTCAGGCTGAGCCCGGCCGGGCCCCATGGGGAAAGACCCGGCCACCAGGCGCTCGCATATAGTCCTGGCTTCAGGGTGGGGCCCCGGTTGCGCCATACCGGACGACGTAACGGTCGTTGATTTTAAAACGTCCATAAAGGGTTCTGAACCGCTCTTGGTCTGGCCCGTCACCTAGGACCTGTTTGCCTTGGGAGACCCTACCAGGGGCATATAGCCCACGACAACGTAGCTTCTAGGATCATTCGGACACTCAAACCCCTCCACCACAATAAGGTGGCTGGATAAACAACCAGTTATTTATTCTAAGGGTTCACTTACATTTTCCACTACCATTCATTTAGCTGACGCTTTTATCCAAAGCGACTTACATTAAGCTTCAAATCACCAGTGTTACAGCCATTGGATGCAAGGTGGGTTAAGTATCTTGCCAAAGGACACAACGACAGTATGAGCTGTGGGCAGAGTGGGAATCGAACCGCCTACCTTCTGTTTGAAGGACGACCGCTCTACCACTGAGCCACCAGCGCTGAATGTTGAATGAGTGTGTTCAATAAAAACTGAATTTGTTGCGTAATTATTATTATTATTATATATATAGCATTGACTTAGATCAAGATCAGATCACATCACAATTTAGTCAGAAAAACATGAAACTCCAAAGATTCTTGCTACTTTATGTCCATGCCTTAGACTTCAGGCACGTGACTGAGTGGTTAATTCCAGAGTTGAGCCTGATACTCGTCTGAAACGAGTATCCGGTACGGATAATGCACTTTTGCCGAGTAAGAGTATTATACGAGTAAAACGAGTCAATATCTGTGATCATGTAACCTATGTCACATGAAAAATAGTTCCTTCTCATTCGCGAATGCTTTCCGCTGGACAAAATAAGTTCCGGCGCAGGCACAGGGATATTCCCAGCATCTGGTTCCTGCTGTGGTTGCAGTCTGCTAAGCAGACAAACACTTCACAAAGTAATGTGAATTCTTATACTTGACATTTACTTCTACCTTAGTACCTTTTTGGGTAATAGTAGCAAATTGGTTTGTTTTATTGAGGTTAATTGGCGGCGTAGTGAACCGCGAGTGGAACCTCATTAAAGAAATGAGCGTTTCTGGTTATTTTAATTTATTTAAGCACTTTAAAAGTAACAGATTGATTTGATGTGAACTTTATTATAATTGTTAACTTACTGCCTTTTAATTCGACTTGTCTTAGAAACAGGTATTTTTCTTTACGGTGTTTCAATAATTTGTTTGTAGCTTTTGCTAATCATTTTTGAAATTGAGTGTTGCTGAACTGAACTGAACTGGGTTATATTGATAGCTAAATGGTTAATATAACTAACTGACTTGTGATAGTAACTTGTTACCAGTAACTGTTCTTGCTGTATTTCATAAAAAATAAAGGAATTGGTGGTATAAAACTATAATATTACAAATTAATTAGCTTCACACACACACACACACACACACACACACACACACAGGAAATAATAAAAAGAAAAATTCACAGTGATAATAAAAAAAATTAAAAGTTAAAAAAAGAAAGTTATGTTTAGATAAAAACTCTTGTTCATTACATTTTTCTTCATAATTGCAAACGCATGTGTTGTATTCATTTTTGCAAAATTTGTTCATACATAGTTCAAACTGTATATACTTCGTTTGTTATTGGGATCAAAACCATTGATCTGAAGCTCAATGCTGATGCTGTCATGTAAATAGTTTTCTAATCAGTAATAAATATAACAATTTCTGATCGACTCATATTAATTGCATGATTAAAAATAACATACCAGTTAAAGCCTTGCCCATTTCACGTCAACCCGACCCCTTCCGGTATAAATCCCACCCACTTCCGGTATAAATCCCGCCCACTTCCGGGTTAGGTCACGTCCAATCCGAGTACAGATACAGATAATTCATATGGTTAACAGATACAGATACAGATAATGCTGTACTCGCTCATCCCTAGTTAATTCCCTTGTTAGTTCCACAGAAACATAGTTGCATAGGATTCAAGGCATAAGTAATGAAAGCAGCTCTGAATATTCCCCACAAAACCACAAAATATAATTAGACAACTGTCCTTTACCGTTCAGGACATTAACCCTTTATGTCTGAAGCAAGGTCTTAAAAATACAATTGAATAATTTAATCAAAGACTGAAAAGTATATTTAATATATATAAAATATATTATATGCAATATAATGATTTATAACATTTAAATAATGACAAGTTCAGCCGTTTCTAAAGAGGTAATGTCCATGACAGTTCACCTCTGTCTACAAGTCACTAGAAAGTTCCAGAAGGTGTCCGCCCCCCGAAGGCATTCCTCTATAAAACCGGTTCAGCTCTTTCCAACATTCTTTTTTCTGCCACACTGAAACAAGTGACAACTCGCAAAATGAAATTCAACATTTTTATAGTGGTTGTTTTTCTACCAACTCTCGCTGCTGCCATAAACAAAGGTAAGTTGTTTTGCTTCTATAGCTATAGCATAGCATTGATTACAAACCCTAATCATAGTTTAGAAATCAGAACCATTTCAAATCTGATGACAAACTTGTAATCTTCTTCATAGGGTGTATTGTTAACCACTTTGCTATAACAACAACGTGGATAGCACATTGTGGCTTGGTTTACTGCTAGCTTGTGCTAGCTTGTTAGAGCAAAGTGGTTAACAATACACCCTAGTCCCATTATAGTCCAACATTAAACCCCTTTATACGCTGGATCTCATCTGATTCCGTTGTAAGAGAAGTTCTAACCAACTAGAAACAGTGGCAGAGGTCAGTGCTCCCGCCTTTTGTGGGGTGTTAGGCGTTTGATTACCAGAGGGTCTTCACTGCAATGTGCCTTGTGGCGATCCCAAGCTTGGGTAAATTGAGAGGGTTGTGTCTGGAAGGGCATCCTGTGAAAAAAAACAACGTATATGCCAGAGTAAATATGCAACATTGCATTCTAGTAATATTGCTAACTCCTAGCATATAGGCTCCTTGGTCGGTGGGACAGTTACAGTGACTTAGTGGCACAGTTTGATGCAGATGACAGAGTTGCAGCCCACAGGAGATAAGGGCAGACAAGCACAGACTTGGCTAGGATTTAAAAAAATATATAAATAAATTTAAAAAAAGAATGCACTAAATATTACGTGGGTGCTGTATGATCCTGCCCCCTTTTGTTCACAGATCCAAGCACTTGATGTGTTGCTTAACTCACTACAGGTCTGTCTCCAATCTGTATCTATTTGTACCGTAAAGTATTTAAGACAAATTCGAGACTTGTCAAAAGATCAAGCTGAGACTGACATCATGTCATTATGGCACTAACGTAGTTGTTTATCTTGCTGTCAGTTTTAGAGAGACACTTAAAAGGGCCTTACAAAGCTGCATTAAAGTTCTTTGAAACTAAGCTGACTTGCTAACCAGCACAACAGCAGGTTGAGGTCCAGGTAGAGGATAGAAACACAGCCTGCTGAACCATCAGAGAAGAGATATGAGCTGCATGTGTTGAGCAGGAGGAGATAAGACGAGACTAAACCAAATGGAAAGGTGTCTGCACCAGTGCAAGTGGCAGCCGACTGGGCCATGAGCATTACTTTTGACTTGCAACACTGAAATCATAGGATAGAATGTACTAACTGACATTAGGTTAAGAATTGGTTAAATTGTCGGCATTGTATTGATATCCACTGATAAATAGACTCCATGATAAAGCAATTCTAGTGTTTCTAAAAAAAAAGTCTTTGAGGAGCTGTGGGGAATGTGATAAGCTCATGGCTCAGTTTTAAGGTGCTTAATTTGAGTGACATGGTTGTGGTAAAATGATTACTTAAATTTTTGGTTGACACAATATGACTGGACAGTTAAAATTTAATTGTTTTCCTCTCTTTTGTTTGTTGTCTCCTACAGATCTGCACATTACAGCTAAGCCTGGAGATAATGTGTATCTACCTTTAAACAAAGCAATATCTGATCTCGCAGATATTGGCATTAAGTGCACATATAATTGGGAAACAAAGAATGTCTTTATCTACAGACAAAACAAATCCATAACAGATGAACAAGATCCAGACTACAAAGACCATGTGGAGTTGTCACAGAAGGATGGGGTTATGTCTGTGCTTCTGAAGAATGTGAGCAGTAACTACAGTGGGAACTACCAGTGTGCTCTTTATCATTTATCGTCAGAAGTCTACAACTACAACTTCTCACTCAGTGTCACAGGTGAGGACACTTTTGTCTCAGAACTACACATCCACTCAGTCTCATTAACTCCAGTGTAAAATCTATTCAAAATAAAAATACAAATCCATACAGAGACATTCAGAATGTGTGAGTTATTGTTAGTTTGTGATCTGGTTTAGTGTCCAGAAGTAAATGTTGACATGTGTGGCTGTAATTTAAAATAATGTTTGAACTTCAACTGCCTTCATTCAAGGGAATATATATATATATATATATATATCATATATCATATATTATATATATATCTATATCCACACCCTCACATTAGAAATAGTGTTGGTCAATGAGGTCCGACAATATTAAGAAAGAGTAAATGGTGGATATGTGTTGAGAAGCACAGTTTATGCTGTTAGTTGGATTAATCTGTGAACATCCACAGTCATATTCAAAACATGATAGGAATAGTTTAGATAGAATAGACTGTTCTTTATAATGGTATACTATATACTCTGTAGGCATGTAACTGTGTGGACAGTCTTTAATTACTGGTCTAAATCCTCAGACCAGTCAAGTGCATAAAGCACCTGTAACTCCTCAATAAATGTTCAGCCACTTTTTTTAGTAATCACCCACATTGAGATAACAACTTTTTTCTGTCTTTCTTTCTTTGCAGATATCAGCACTGAACCTGAGTCTGGAGCCACCAATGAAGAGGCTTCAGATGAAGAGGAAGTAGGAACGTCTACAGATGGAGAAGATGATGGAAAAACAGTGTTGAATAATGCTGTTGTTGTTGTTGTTGTTTTTATTGTTATTGCTGCTATTATTATTATTATTATTAATGCACTTCGGTTTTGTTTTAGTATTACCCAAACATTTAGAACTAAATTCACTGAATTTATACCTGTCCCTGTCCGTTTTATTGCAAGCAGTGGTTCAGCTGGTCAAACACCTAAAACCAATGGAACAAACTGTTCAGTTCCAGACCAGACTCCAGAAGAGATTGTGCGACACTGAAAAAAAATATATATGAAATTACTGAAGCGTAGTACTGTCAATGTTGTTTGTTTTTTTTTATATAGTTTTTCTGACTTTTTTATTTTTTGGGAATTGTTTTACTGACTTTTTTTCTGATAGTTGCTCTGACTTTTTTATTTTTTGGGGCGCTTGTTTTTCATACTTTTTTTTTTGATAGTTTTTCCGACTTTTTTTTTTTTTAATAGTTTTTCTGACTTTTTTTTTGCCAGTATCATGTAATAACGTGATACGTGATACTATCACGTTATTTCATGATAACTTTTCTTTTTTTTAAAGCTTTATCAGGAGCAACATACTACGTAGCCTACTACACTTCAGCAACGCGGGGAAGCATGGTGTCGCATCTGTAGTAGTACCATGCACACCTCTTGTTTTATTCAATTTTTTTCTTAAAAAAAACCTCCAGAACCGCCATAAGAACAGTTTCTTCCCCTCCGCCATTGGACTCATTAACACTTCATAACACTTGTCACTTTAATAAGCACATAATATCAAAAACTATCCATTGCACTGCAAATTTTGCACTATATCCAACAACTGTAAATTATGTGTATATATTCAAGTTTTTAGTCTGTATATTTTATTTATATTGTATTTTATTTTATATTTTATGCATGCCCTTCATGTTGCACCTTATAACCGAAGCAAGTTTCTAGTTTGTGAATCTTGTTCACCAACAATGGCAATAAACCTTGTCTGATTCTGATTCTGATTTGAAGTGGTATATTTACAAGATCCAGGGAGCTATCAGAATTTTTTTTATTTTAATAAAGAGAAATAAAAAGAGAAAAAAACTGAATAAAAATATGTGTGTGATTCTGCCAGACTAGTATTAAAAGATAAAGGTATTTGAAATGAGTGGATAAGAGTTTTCAAATAAAAAATTAATTTAAATAAAAAAAAGACAAAAGTTAAAAAAAAGTGTGCATTGTACTATGAGGGTAGTACTGTTAATATAAAGTGGATTGAAGTGACTAAGTCACCTGACCTGAAAGCTATTGAAAATATATATATTTTTTTATATATATAAAATTAATTATAAAATCCAAAAAAACAAAAAAGTGAAAAAAAGAGGTGTGCATGGTGCCACTACATCAGTTCTCTTATTTTAAAGTAGTTTGAAAAAAATACATTTGTTTATCTTGAAGCTATTGATTTTATTTATTTACTTCATTCCCCGTGATTGTCATTTATTGCTCCGTGCTAAGAGCGGAGCTTCCAGAGGCTACGTAGTACGTTGCTTCTGATAAAGCTTTAAAAAAAGAAAAGTTATCATAAAATAACGTGATTGTATCACGAAATAACGTGATAGTATCACATTATTACATGATACTGGCAAAATACTAGGGTGCACGTGGCAGAGTGTTTAGCACTCCTGCCTTACAGCAAGAAGGTCGTGAGTTCAAAACCCGGCCGACTCAAACATTCTTGGCCGACTCCGGTCTTTCTGTGAGGAGTCTGCATGTCCTCCACGTGTTACTGTGGGTTCTCTCCGGGTACTCCGGCTTCCTCCCACCGTCCAAAGACATGCACGTACAGGTTAATTGGCAACTCTAAAGTGTCCCTAGTGAATGAATGTGAGAGTGAATGGTTGTCTGTCAATGTCTGTCTCTATATGTTAGCCCTGCGACTAACTGGCCACTGTCCAGGGTGTACCTCGCCTCAGGCCCAAAGCTGCTGGGATAGGCTCCAGCCACCCGCGACCCCTAACGGGACAAAGCGGTAGAAAATGAATGAATGAACTGGCAAAAAAAAAAAAAAAGCCAGAAAAACTATCAAAAAAAAAAAGTCGGAAAAACTATCAAAAATAAAAAAGTCAGAAAAAAAAAACAAACAACAACAACAGTACTACGCTTCCGTATTAAATATATCATAAACTTTAAATAAAATTATTGTATAGTTAATTTCTTAAACAAAAAGTAAACAATTAAACATTGTTTACTTTTGTATAAAAGAAGAAATGTCATAAATTGGCATGGTCTGTGTTTTTTCACTTTCAAAAACAAACACAACTTTTTGTCACAAAACACAAAATATGCAAGAGGACTGTTTCATACTTGCACAAGCCTGAGAGAAAACTAGGTGTGGAAATAAAAAATTATATAAGCCACTACCAAAAAACATTTATGGGAATTAAAAAAAAAAAAAAAAAAATATATATACATATATATATATATATATATATATATATATATATATATATATATATATATTAATTCCCATTAATTAAGGTAAAGTGATGAGGAAGAGGCAGAAGGCTTAGTGGAGCAATGCTCCTTCTGTCAGGGCACAGAAAAGGGAATGCCGAAAAACCGAAAGAAAATGGTGTAAAATAAAACTGTTGATTCATTATGAGGTATACAAAGAAAAATTTTCATGTTTTCAATCAAACTTTGCAAAAAGCAAAAAAAATATTCTTCTCAGAGATCATCAACAAAAATAGTTAAAACTCATGTGTCCTGTTTGCTACAGTGAACAGATTAACAAACCCTCCAGCTCCATTTCCTCCAGAATTAGTTTCCAACACTAAATGCAATGAGTTTGCATTGTTTTTTAACAACAAAGTTCAAGGCATTAAACATGCGAAACAGTCCAAAGGGCATACAACAACACTGCAGCCACATAGAAGACCTTTGGTTGAGTTTACACATTTTACACCCATTAATGACAGAACAATTGAAAAAAACTGTCTCCAGCCTGAGTTCATCCACCTGCTGCCTCAATATTTTATTCACTAGATTTCTAAAATCAGTACTAAGCAGTTTATTACCACAACTCACTGATATAGTCAATAATTCCTTACAATCTGGAACATTAAAAACTGCTGTCATCAAGCCTCTCCTAAAGAAGAGCAGTCTTGATGCTACAGTGCTCAACAATCATCAACTTAATGACTTTCTATTACTTAACAACTGCTTTGATCCTTTTCAGTCAGGATTCAGGCCAATCATAGACTGCACTTATCAAAGTCACAAATGACATCCGTCTGAACACTGACGCAGGCAAAGTCTCTGTCTTAGTTCTGTTGGACTTGAGTGCTGCGTTTGATACAGTGGACCATGAAATCCTGTCACAAAGTTTAGAGGAATTGATTGGCATCTCTGGAACGGCCCTTAAATGGTTTCAGTCCTATCTTGAAGACAGGAAGTACTTTGTTTCGGTTGGTAACTGTGTATCAGACCAAATGGCCCTGACATGTGGGGTCTATCTTGGGACCTTATTTACATTTGCATGTAATGTCCATGTTCTACCTGCAGGAGGAGTGGGGGTGTGTCTGATCTCGGCTCCTGATTGGCTGCTAACTAATGTCTGTGTTCCACCTGTAGAAGAAATATTTTATTTTATTTTATTATCCTTTATTTAACCAGGTAAAAACTCATTGAGATTAAAAATCTCTTTTCCAAGAGTGACCTGGCCAAGACGACAGCATATACAGTTTAAAAATATATAAATACAAAACAAATAATATTTAAGTTTAAAAACATTTACATTTTACACTCATGTTCACGTCTCTCTAAAATAGTTTTAAATTCTCCCAAAGTCACAAGTTCGGATAGATTTAAGTTCTTTTGCAGTTCATTCCATGCACAGGGGGCAGCGTACTGAAATGCTGCCTTACCCAACTCCGTTCAGAAATAGGTGTGTCTGGTCTCGGTTCCTGATTGGCTGCTACCCTTTATAAGGAGGATGTTGGTGCCGGCTTCTCTCTCTCTTCTCTGTTTTGCTCCGTTTCCGGCTGGGCTCCGCCTCCTGTTTGTGCTGTCGATGCCAGGGGCAGCTTAGACATTCAGCTCCTCTTTTATGTTATCAGTTAGTTCTTTTAGGTGATGGGCGAGGTGGTCCTGTTTTAACAGTTTGTTATTTTACTTTAAGGGTTAGGATTGGTTAGGCAGGGACAGGGGAGACAAGTCGGGTACGACAGTCCAATGGCGGGCTGGTTTGGCTTGTTGCCCTTTTTTGTTCATTTTGGCCGACCCATCACCACCTTTTTGTTTTCCTTTGATTCTTATTTTAAATATACAGTAGGAGCTTTAGTTGTGTATGGCTTTTTGGTTTGTCCCAAATCCTCTGTTTAATTAATAAATTGTTGATTTGTGTGGTTTGACTTTATGTTAAGGTCCCTTTTTGTTTAGCGGGGATCGTAACAACCTCTATTCGATCTTTACATGCTTCCTTTAAATACACAACTATAGTGTTTCAAACCATAATTATGCAGATGACACTCAGATTTACATTTCACTCACAGCAGGTGAAAAAAGACCAATCCATTCACTGTGTCACTGCATCGAACAGATTGACATATGGATGCATAATTATTTTCTCCAACTGAACAGAGACAAGACTGAGCTAATCATCTTTGAGCCACAGAAACAAAGAGCAAGTGTCAGCAGTTACCTTGAGTCTCTTTCTCTAAAATCTAAAAAACAGGTTAGAAATCTAGGGGTCATCATGGAATCAGACTTGAATTTCCAGAGTCACATTAAATCAATTACATCATCTGCATTTAAACATTTCCAGAGTCAAAGACTTAGAGAAATGTATTCATGCTTTTATCTCCAGCAGGTTATATTACTGTAACGGCCTGCTCACTGGTCTCTCAAAACGAGGGTTAAAACAGCTGCAGCTTATTCAGAACCCTGCTGCTCGGGTTCTAACTAACACCAGGAAGTACAACCACATCAGTCCAGTTTTAAAATCTCTGCACTGGCTTCCTGTTGCTCAGAGAATAGACTTTAAAACAGCACTGCTGGTTTAAGTCTCTTAATTGTTTAGCACCAGAATGTATTTCTGACATGCTAGTTGCTTATGAACCATCTCGGACTCTGAGAACATCTAGGACAGGCCTTCTGCTCGTGCCCAGAGTTAGAACTAAACAGGGTGATGCAGCGTTTAAGTTTCATGCAACAAAAACCTGGAACAGTCTCAACTTTAACAATGTTCAAGGGGAGGTTAAACAGCTTCCTCTTTAGCTCTGTAATATCTTCTTTTAAAATGTTTTTAATTTTTCTTATGTCTTGTAATCTAAATCTCATAAATTGTCTTTTATTCCTGTAAAGCACTTTGAGTTACCCAGTGTATGAATTAATAAATATATATATATATATATATATATAGGCCTAAGGCAGGGGTACTCAATAGGTGGACCGCGGTCCGGAACCGAACCCCGAGAAACCAGTGTTGCCAACTCTTAGCCAAAAAGCCGCTAAATGTCGCTAATTGACGTCATGCGTAAATTTGCATGTTTGTGAGGTCATCGCGTCATCATACTAAATTGCAGACTTTCTTGCGTTCTCCCTGCCTAATGTGCATTCTTGAGAAATTTGTGCTCAGACATGGTCTCTTTTACTGTATTTTGTTATGATATAGCCGAATGTCCCAATAAAGCTCTTCTCATTTCTGATCTCAATTAAGTGATAAGCACACAAGTGTAACATAGTTAAAAAGGTTCAGGTTAAATCCTACTAAATGTGAGTATGGTGCCACCTACTGTCACAAAGTGTACCTGCAGCGAATGCTAGTAATGACGAAGGATTATGGGTAATCCTCAAAGCAATGGTGGATTTTCCTTGAGACAGAGCGTGCGCTGTTTATCCACATGAGGTGACTACTCAACACTGTTTTCCTTTGTCATAAATGCAGATGTGAATAAACCTGCTGTTACTACAAACCTGACGGTGTTCGAGAGAGTATATCAGGCAGAAGACAACACAGAGGTTACAAAAGAACAATGGAAATCAAAACGGTCAAACTAAATTCTTAAAATTTAAAATGAAACTTTCTGTCGACTCTTGTTTTTCTTTATTACTTCACTAATTCAACCCTCCTCCTTTATCCGGGCTCGGGACCGGCAAAAGTGACCTAAAAGAGACACTCCGGCAGAGTTACTTTAATTTTTTTAATTTTATTTATTTATTTATTTATTTATTTTTACTTTTGGTCCACTTCGGAGCCTACAACATATCACAGTAGACTATTAACATTTTTAATTGTCTTTTTTTTTTTTTTTTTTACAATATTGTTTTCTTTTTTTTTCTTCTTAAGTTTAGTTTTTAACATTATGGTCCACAAAAGGAGCCTACAACAAGTGACTGAAAAACATGAACATTTTTTAACCATACATTATTTATTAGTGTATATATATTTACTTTTCTCTCTTTAGATTAAAACACCAAAGTCTCTCTAGATTAACAATCTAAATGGACCAAAAAGTGATCATAGAAAAAATCTGTCAATGGCAATCTGAGAAAATGGTTAATTGTATTTTTTTTTTTTTTTCAGATCCCCCTTCACATACACAGGCTGTGCTGGCTCACAGAAAGAATGGGTCATTGTCATTTTGGTCAAAGCTTTCTATAGCAGGTTCAGCAACTGATGGAGCTGACTTAAATGAGTAAGCAGCTGATGTGCCAATAAGCTGCAAAACATTATCAGGCAGCTGGTGCTCATAGCAGGCCTCACCAGACAGCTTCAGTCCATATCGAATGTACAAGATGGAGTTAAGGGTCTGCAAGGACATCCGATTTCTAAGCTTGCTTTTGACCACACTCATCTGGCTGAATACTCTCTCTACCTCAGCATTCGAGTGTGGTAAGGACAACACAGACACAGCAGCCATGGCAAGTTCTTGAAACGGGTTGATATTAGCTGCAACTCTGAACTTCCAAATCTCATTCCAGAAACCCAGTATGTTTTTTGTCTCATTCCATTTACTAAGATGGACGGCACGCCATTGCTGGACAATCTTGTTTATCTTTTCAGGGGAGTAGCCAAGGAGCTTGGCTATTTTTTCAATTTCTCCAGGGCTCTTATTAGGCTTTAAAGTTTCCTCCACATTAAAAACTGACATGTACTGCAATGCTTCAATGTTGTCCGGCAGTCTCACCCTTAACTCATTAGTAAGAGAGATGGCGAAGGCTACACACCGCTTACGAACATTGTTTAAATCCTCAGGCACAACATGGAGCTCAGCTGCCTTTGACTCAAAAAGGAAACCAAGGTATGGTTTGGGACTGATGTATCCATCTATTGTCCCTTTGAGCACGTCAACATTTGCAAGTGGATTCATCACCCTGCTGCTCACAGACTTGATCAGGCTAACCAAGCTGTCAAGTAGCTTAAGAGGATCCACTTGCTCTCCCTCAAAAGCCTTGATGGGTTAGAGCCAACGTGTAGCACACACCTTGGTTATCTGCAATGGTTTTTTCCCCACAGTTTATGGTCCCATATATGGCCTTGTAAGCCTTCCTGCGCTTTGGAGACACTGAAAACCAGTTATAGGTCTCTCTTACTAAGTACTCCACACTACGGGGGATAGTGTCATTGGAAGCATGACTTACAGCAAGCTGCAGAGAGTGGCACACACAACGAATAAGAACCAAATCTTTGAGACCATACTCTTCCTTCAGGACTTTATGAACCCCATTGTTAATCCCCGTCATAACAGAGGCATTGTCAGTCCCTATCCCCAGGAGTTTCTCTTTTTTAAGACCACATTTCTCGAGGAAACCCACAACAGCACAGACTATGGATCTGGCATCTCCTCCGTCCAATTCAACAAGCACAAAAAATGTTGAGAAAATTGTCTGCTTGGTGACACTAAAGTACCTTATCACAACCCCCAGGTATTTAGAAACACTTAAATCTGTGGACTCACCCACATCTGTGACCAACCTTTTGAGAATATATGGTGCTAGAACGCCATTTATCATTTCTGTGCACTTTGTCCTGTGCATTTTGAAATGGGTAGCAGCAGTGGAATCCGGTAAAGCAGCTCTACATGCTTCTCCAATGTGATCACATGCCAGCATTGAACAGTGTTCCGCAATAGCTAATGCCATGGTGGCCTCAGCCTTTTTAGTAGAGTCAATTTTATTTATCATACATGGCAATTTTTTTGGGTGGAACTATAAGGTTTTGCCGTTTGAGTGTGTTTTTGGGTTGTCTTGTGTTTTTTATAACACTAAGTTTGGAATAGAAATCAGTCTTACAATACAGACAGTATGCCAGTGTATTATCCCCGATAAATGGCTTTAACCAGCCTTGGAATACTGGGTTTGGTTCCCACTCCCTTCTGTATTTTTGACCATACAGTTTGGATTGTGACATGATGCTAGCAAGCTTCGCCTAATTCATAAAAGAGGTGTACACACAGTGGACCAGAGTTGTAAGTGACTGATGTTGTGTGAGTAAAATAAAGTGCAGCACTTTATTTTTGTGAAGTGATTTTAATATTTTTTTTTGACAAAGAGCATTTTTACATTTTCACGTGCTGAATGTAAGCCAGGGCGGAGTCCACGAGCGGCGGCTTGCCAAATTGCCGCACATGCGCAATTCATTTGTAGTCTGGATGTGGAGGGGTGAACAAAGCACCCGCTGCTCATTCAGAAGAGTAAGAATGTCGCGGGGGGCCCTGAGGGCCTGGTTCGTTCTGATCACCAAATAAGTACCACAAAGAATGCGAGGGGACCGAGTTTACAATAAACAACAATTTATTAAACAAAAGAAGAGTCCAAGTTACAACGATAAAAGGCCAGGGTAAAAAGTTTAAAAGAAAAGGGGTTGGAGCTAGTAAGAGAAAGAGTCACAATATAATGGGGTGTCAGCAGTCTGTAAAAGGGAGATGGCAGCGACACACAACAGTTTCTAGTTCACTGACAGTCTAGAAACACAGGTAAAGGCCACAGCACACAGCGTTATTCGTGACACGTCCCTTCACTTATCGTGTTTTGCAGCGTTGTACAAGGTCTCTTCCTCCGTCTGCGGGAACCCAGGCGGCAGTTCTCGGGTCCTGGCTCGTCTTTTTTCCGTAGCGGCAGGAATGCGCTGTAAACAGGTAACGTATAGTCTCAGGCACAGAATCATACGGTTCGGGTAAGTACAATTTCCCCTCAGGTACGGACACCTCCCTCCGAGCTTAAAGGGGACCACACATCCAAATAAACACAGAAATATGCCAACACAGTGACAAGAACGATGTGTGTTTTCACTTCAGAGAGTCGCCAAAAGTCTCCAATAACTCCAGAAAAAGTCGCTAGATTTCTCGCTAGTCGCTTTTTTGAAAATTTGTCGCTAGAGGGGTCTGAAAACTCACTAAATATAGCGACAAAGTCGCTAAGTTGTCAACACTGCAGGAAACTTTGATCTGGACCATAAAACATTCATAATTACAAGCTCATTGTGTAAAACATATTTTTGAACCGGCACTTCTAGGACAGCTAGGTCAACACGCGCGGTTCCTCAAGTTATTATGGTTACGGACAGAGCAGCGACAAATTCAACATGTTTAGCGTAGCCTGATAATGCGTTAGAAACGACTAAAATCTAAAAGTTGAGCCTTGGCAAAACATAACAAAGATTCACTGACATTATGGACGGAGAGGGAACGTTTATTTTAGTTTATTCATCTCCTAAGCTCCGTGTCAGAGTCAAAACTGAACAACATCCTTTATCCTCCAGTCCAGGCTGCTATAAAAATCAGAATGAATTCAGAACTGAACCAGGACTGGACAGTTTTCATGTAAGGATTAAAAAGACTCAGAGGGAAGTGGGGACGTCTAAAAATGTGGTGAGTTGTACATTTGTCTGTCATCTTCTCTATTGTGTTGTAAGTGAGGTACTTGACTCGTTTGTCGCATATTAGTAATAGTATTAGTAATGGCTCACGCTATTCGCATTCATTTGAACCCAACACGTGTTCATTTGGGTGATTAAAAACAGAAAAGGTGTGAAAGAAGGGTTTGGAGATGAGTGACACAGGTTGAGAAAGTTTCTGTGCGAATCCTAAATGCTATTACAGCATTTAGGATTAATTACGGGGTAATTAATGTCACCCCACACGGGGAAAACAAAGGATAAAATACAGAATACAGTGGACATTCATCTCCATATTGTTTAGGCTGTAGGTGTGGAATAAATTAGACTTTACTTTAAAGAATTATATTCAAACCCATATCCTTTTATTTAAATTTTCCGGACCCCTCACTTGAGGAAAGTTAACTAAGCGGACCTCGGCTGATTTTAATTGAAGACCCCTGGCCTAAGGGTTTTTTCTTTTGTGTTATTTTACTAAGCAGTTGGGTTATGTTTAGCCTGTGGACTAAAATGACTGAGGCTAAGGGGTTGGTCCTCCAATTGCACTTTAAACTTGAGAAACCACAGCCTAAGCTATGTTCATCATGTGCACCTTGTGCATGACAGTTTTGTGTTGTGAACCTCTTGAATTCAAAGAGAATAAAGTAAAACAAATGTGCATCTTGTCATGGCATTAGAGTTTAATTATGTTGTGCCAATTATATGCTTTATTGTTAGTAGCCTGGATGGCCCACAGTCATAATGGAACATCAAATTGCCTTCTACTGGATGTAAAATGCTCTGTGTTACATTTTGTCATTTTAGAATTTTAAGTTCTACCTTGTAGTTATTTTCGTGAAAGTAACTCAAAAGTAATACAGGAGTAATGTAATGCATTACAATTCTGAGACAGTAATATTGTAAGGTAAAGTATTACATTTAAATAACAGTAATAAGTAATCTATAATATATTACAGTTTGGAAGTAACTTGCACAACACTGACAGCCACACATGTCAACATTACCAAATAGTACCAAATATAATATAAAAACTAAACTATTAAGGTTTTAGAATGAAATGGTCAGGTGGAGTTTAGCACAATAGCGCACAGTTTGGCACCACCTGTTTTTGTTTGCTTGCCGTTTGATCTGTGTTTGGAGTAAATATAAATGGTTTAGATGTGCTTGTTGCTGAGTCTCTTTGATTGGCTGCTTTGCCATGTTAGGCTTGGGGGTGTGAGATGTGTCATGCTCTTTGTTTTGTGACATGAGACATGCTCTTGGGGTTAACGGGTTAAGTCTTCTGCGCAACTCCCCACGTTCCCTGCTGAAAACCGTCAGTAGCCAATCCATTTACCTTCTTTTATTGTAAAGACACATTTAACAAATCCACCTCGTCTTGTGTGTCTTCAGAAGAGTTCAGCACTGAATGTTACTCAGTGGTTTGCGTTTATGGCCAACTTGTGGTGAAGAGAATTTTTTTTTTATATGGAACAATTTCTATTCCAATCTGTATCTGTGTGTACAGTTGTGCTCAAACGTTTACATATCCTGGCAGAATTTATAATTTGTTTGGCCATTTTTCAGAGAATATAAATGATAACACAAAAAACTTTCTTTCACTCATAGTTAGTGGTTGGGTGAAGCTATTTATTGTCAAAAAACTGTGTTTACTCTTTTTAAATTATAAAAACAGAAAATATCCAAATGACTCTGATCAAAAGATCAAAAATTACAAACAGGTTTGAATGGCAAACCAAATCACCAAACCAAGGTCAGCTAGACCAACAAACACTTTGGCTACAACTGTCAGAAAAATGGTTGGAAATGCAAAGAAAAACCCAGAAATAACTTCAGCTGAAATACAAGACAAAAAGTAGTCTCATGCATGTGTCTTTTTCAACAGAATATGGCAGTAATGGGCCTAAAACCTGTAATATTTTATTCACTGAGAAGTTCATGTCGTTAAATTGAGACATTTATTTTTAAGCCAGGTTTGTCAAGAGTTTCTTGGAACTGTAAAAATAACTTCACTGTTTTGGGTCATATGGGTCTGACCGAACATGTCAAAATAATCCACACCTCCTGTATTTGCTACCTTCTGTATCGTTAAAGATTACACATTAATGAGTGGCATAATAGTGCACTCTTAAATTTACATGTGGCTCATTTAATCACAGAAAGACTAAAGGTGCCTTGCTTGACCGCAGTTTCTAGTAGCATTTCACGTTATTTCCCATCTCATGACCACATCCACCATATCATAGCAGGACACTAAATGCTGCATCTGACTCTGAAAGCGGCCCAGACTTTTTGAACAATAACGAAAAAAGCAAGCCATGTTTGGACTATACTGAGCTGCTGGACTACGCAGACCTACAGTAACTGGGCGTTTACTCACTGGGGTCAGTTTATCAGCTTATTAGACGCATAACATATGGTGTCAGGATTCATGTCTGTTCTATAGTCTGTCTGATTTGTTTGTGTATTTGTCTCAGTTTTGTTTTGATGTTATGTCCTTTGTAGTTTTGAGTTTAGTTACAGTATCTGATTTTGGATCAAGTTTGTATTTGAGTTTCTGTTTTTTATTTTGAAATGTCTTAGACCTGTCTGTGTTTTATGAATTACTTCCTGCCTTGTGTCTTTCCCTCCTGTGTGATTACCTGCTCCGCCCTAATGTGTTTCACTTGTCCCTTGTTGTCCATGTCTATATATACCTGTTTGGCAGTGTGCTCTGTGCCAGGCCGTTGTCTAACCCACCGGAAGTCTGTGTCTTCATTGTGTTTCCTTTGTGGATTGTTATTTTACCTGATGTCTCAGTAGTTGTTTTTATGGTGTTTTTTTTTGCTCTGAAGAAACTCTCTTGCCTTGTTTTTGGATTTGTCTATGCTCGGACCCTGGTTTTGTTCCTTGGATTTGATTTTGGATTTTTGTATCACAATAAACCTTTTTTGTTACGTTTCTATCTGTCGTGTGTGGGGTCTGCATTGGAGTCTTCCTGTTTCTGGGCCATTGGCCATGACATATGGTGTCATTTAGCTGTCTTTATTATGAGAGTCCACTTACAATATAAACGAGCACAGGGGAAGAACTAGAACGCTAGAAAGCTTAAATAATCTTGTAGGAAGAAAAGCTGTAAAAATTGTAACTGAGCACACAATTTGACGTCACATCACTGTTTACGTCTCCTAGCTCTCCATGTAAACTTTGCTGTGCATTCGGCGATCATCTAGTCAAGCTTTACATCCATGACGTATAGCCGGTTGATAAAATACATTGAGGGCAAGGAGAATGTTCAATAAGTTGCAGAAGCAAGCGCACAACAAAGTGGACATAAACAGCTAGCAGAAGAGGTAAACAAAATTACAATTTATACACTTGTGATAATAGCTTTTCTCGCTACGAGATCATTTCTGAGCTCTCAGTTTCAGTTGTTGCGCTCTATAATTCTTCCTCTCTGCCAGTGGTGTGCTTACCATTAGCCAAGGGCCCCAAGCACTAGACCAAAACTGATGGGAAAATCATGAGCAGTACTGACAGTGAGGAGACTGTAGCCTGAGTGTCTCCAGACTTTGATAAAGCCCCAGTTTTTGTAAATCCTGCGCTCTCTTTCAGCGCTGCTCTGTCCTGGACCTTAAACACATCTGCACAATTTTAAGTCACACTAATGTGTACACAAGTTCCGCTGTAGTGATAAGATACTGTTTTGCAGCAACTTTTAATTTTATTTAGTTGAGACAGAAAAGGACAGAGCGTTAGGGATGCACAAATTAATCTGATTTAACAAAAGACAGGTTCCCCTCAACAGCAGCTGATACACAGCAGGTTAAACAGTCAATTCGGTTAAGTCAGTTACCAGACTGTAGGCATACTTTAGAGTAGGAAATAAAGGGATATAAAAGGAAATAAAGGAATAAACTTCATTTTCCAGATGTCATTTTTAATAAATCAGAAATATAATTTGAGTAGGACTCTTTTAATCTGGGCTTTATTGTTTAGTGTAATGTGTTTAGTGACTCTGCTGGAGCAGGACACACTTTCAGAAGGCTCCCTTTAACAAAGGTCCTGTTTAAAATGCTGGTCCTTTTATTAATTTTAAATGTATATAATTAGACATTGTATTGTAATTTTAAAATAATTTTATTAAAGAACAGAAATCAATAAAAGTGGATTGGGTGGCAGTTGAAGGCGGAGGCCTCGACGACCCAATGCCCGGACACGGAATCTGGCGCTAGGGACATGGAATGTCACCTCGCTGGCAGTAAAGGAGCCTAAGCTTGTGTGGGAGGTTGAGAGACACCAACTAGAGATAGTCAGGCTCACCTCCACGCACAGCTTGGGTTCCGGAACCCAAATCCTCGAGAGAGGCTGGACTCTCCACTACTCTGGATTGGCCTGCGATGAGAGGCGGCGTAGGTTTGCTCATAGCCCCCCAGCTCAGCCGCCATTTGTTGGAGTTCAACTTAGTGAACGAGAGGGTCGCTTCCCTGCGCCTTTGGGTCAGGGATAGGTCTCTCACTGTTGTTTGTGTTTACGGGCCAAATGGCAGTGCATTGTACTCGGCCTTCTTGGAGTCTCTGGGAGGGGTGCTGGAAAGTGCTCCGACCGGGTTCTACTGGGGGACTTCAACGCTCACATGGGCAGCGACAGTGACACCTGCAGGGGCGTGATTGGGAGGAACAACCCCCCGGATCTGACCCCGATTGGTGTTCTGTTATTGGACTTCTGTGCTAGCAACAGTTTGTCCATAACGAATAACCATGTTCAAGCATAAGGGTGTCCATCAGTGCACGTGGCACCAAGACACCCTAGGCCAGAGATCGATGATCGACTTTGTAGTTGTTTCATCTGACCTCCGGCTGTATGTCTTGGACACTCGGATGAAGAAAGGGGCGGAGCTGTCAACTGATCACCACCTGGCCATAAAGAAGGAGACCTACCAAGCCTGGTTGGCTTGTGGGACTCCTGAGGCAGCTGATAGGTACCGGCAGACCAAGCGGACTGCAGCCTGAGTGGTCGTGGAGGCTAAAACTCGGGTCTGGGAGGAGTTCGGTGAGGCCATGGAAAAGGACTATCGTTCGGCCTTGAAGAAATTCTGGCAAACCATCCGGCGCCTCAGGAGGGGGAAGCAGTGCCCTGCCAACACTGTTTACAGTGGAGGTGGGAATCTGCTGACTTCAACTGGGGATATTGTTGGACGGTGGAAGGAATACTTCTAGGATCTCCTCAACCCCGCCGCCGTGTCTTCCACTGAGGAAGCAGAGACAGAGGGCTCAGAGGTGGACTCGTCCATCACCCAGTTCGAAGTCACTGAGGTAGTTGGGAAGCACCTCGGTTGCAAGGCACCGGGGGTGGATGAGATACGCCCTGAGTACCTCAAGTCTCTGGATGTTGTAAGGCTGTCTTGGTTGACACGCCTCTACAACATCGCGTGGTGGTCGGGGACAGTACCTCTGGGCTGGCAGACCGGGGTGGTGGTCCCTCTTTTTTTTAAGAAGGGGAACCGGAGGGTGTGGTTCAACTACAGAGGAATCACACTCCTCAGCCTCCCTGTGAAAGTCTATGCCACTGTACTGTAAAAGGAGAATGCGGCCGATAGTTGAACCTCGGATTCAGGAGGAACAATGCGCTTTTTGACCCGGTCGTGGAACACTGGGCCAGCTCTATACCCTCTACAGGGTGCTGGAGGGTTTATGGGAGTTTGCACAACCAGTCCACATGTGTTTTGTGGATTTGGAGAAGGCATTCGACTGTGTCCCTTGTGGCGCCCTGTGGGGGGTACTCTGGGAGTATGGGGTTCGGGGCCATGTGCTAAGGGCTGTCCGGTCCCTGTACGACCGGAGCAGGAGCTTGTTTTGCCGGCAGTAAGTCAGACCTGTTCCCAGTGCATGTTGGACTCTGGCATGGCTGCCCTTTGTCACCGTTCCTGTTCATTATCTTTATGGACAGGATTTCTAGGCGCAGCCAGGGGCCGGAGGGAGTCTGTTGGCTCCATCAAGCCATGACCTTTAGTGTGCACTGGGACGGTTTTTCAGCCAAGTGTGAAGCGCTTGGGATGAGGATCAGCCCCTCCAAGTCTGAGATCATGGTTCTCAGTCAGAAAAGGGTGGCTTGAAAGAGATCCTGCCTCAAGTGGAGGAGTTCAAGTATCTTGGGGTCTTGTTCACGAGTGAGGGAAGAAGGGAACGTGAGATTGACAGACGGATCGGTGTAGCTTCTGCTTTCTGTAATGCGGTTGATGTACCGGTCTGTTGTGGTGAAGAAGGAGCTGAGCTGTAAGGCAAAGCTCTCAATTTACCGGTCAATCTACGTTCCTACCCTCACCTATGGTCATGAGCTTTGGGTCATGACCGAAAGAACAAGATCCCGGATACAAGCGACCGAAATGAGCTTTCTCCGCAGAGTGGTGGGGCGCTCTCTTAGAGATAAGGTGAGAAGCTCGGTTACTTGGGAGGAGCTCAAAGTAGAGCCGCTGCTCCTCCACATCGAGAGGAGCCAGCTGAGGTGGCTCGGGCATCTGTTTCAGATGCCTCCTGGACGCCTCCCTAGGGAGGTGTTTCGGGCATGTCCCACCGGGAGGAGACCCCGGGGAAGACCTAGGACACGCTGGAGGGACTATGTCTCTCGGCTGGCCTGGGAACGTCTCGGTATCCCCCCGGAAAAGCTGGAGGAAGTGTCTGGGGAGCGGGAAGTCTAGGCGTCTCTGCTTAGACTGCTGCCCCCGCGACCCGGCCCCGGATAAGCGGTAGAAGATGGATGGATGGATCGATGGATGGATGGAGAAATCAATAATCCACAGCAAGAAGGTCATCATATTAAGAGTCATATTGGTGGTTATAAAACTTATCAAATCCAAACATTATCATTATAAACAGCACTTATTTGTGCTTCAGATGCAGTTATTAAAGAACTGGGTCTATTCCATGGTTTTGTAGTTATACATTTATTCACCATATAGCAGCTAAAATCTTTATAAATTTATTTAAAATGCCCCAGAATGCAGGGAATTACATCTACTTTTTATTAAGAATTTAGGTTTGAAGTATTGCTGTATGACGATTGTGGAGGAGCTACAGAATCTCTCAACTACAAATGTAACAAGTTCCTTGTAAACACAATAAATACATGACTAGTATGAGTTATTAAGAGTATCTGTATGTAATTCTCTAGCTCCGATTTACATTATTTATTTATTTTTTTAGGCACATTGGCAATGTGGTTAGTACTTCACAGCAAGAAGGTTCTGGGTTTGAATCCAGGGCCTTTCTGTGTGGGTACTCTGGTTTCCCCCACCACCAAAAACATGTACAATATAGGACTACAGATGGAAGTTAGCTGTTAAGATATAATCTTGTTCAAGCATCTCTGCTTTGGCTTAATGTACATTGTATGCTGTGCTAAAATAAATGAAATAATATACATATATAATATAAATATTTTTTTTAATAAGCTTTTTGGCATCTTCCAAAAACCTGTCCATTGAGTTTACAGTCTTTGGAGGTTCTAGGTCATGGAAATAAAGAAAAGATTAAAGCAAAAGCATCTGGACTTGAATTTCAAGGTGAAGACGTTTCATCTCTAATCCTAGAGTCTTCTTTTATTTCTAGAGAGAGGGGTTTGATCTAAAACTAACTCTGATTGGACCTGGCTGTTCTGGTCTTATAGTCATTAGCTATGAAAGGGCAGTGTGACTGCTGATGTGAGAGTCGTGTTAGAGTCATGTGAACCATTAACGAAAATGCTGTTTTCAGGTGTCTTCACCTTGAAACCTACATCCAGATGCTATTGCATCAACATTCTTGAGTTCACAGGTGAAATTAGCCATTAAAACATGTAGAATGACCAAATATAAAATATTTAACTTGACTTATTAATCTGGGGAAAAAAAAACTTTTTTATGTTTATGTAATGTTCAGCCTTTCTTTAAACGATGCCCCAGCTCTGGACACCCCCTAAAAAATGAGTGCGCCACCTGCCAAGTACTTTGTGTTTCACGTCATAAAAATCTAGCCCTTATTTCACTTGTTGCTGTCTAAATAAGAAATGGTACAGTATATGATTTTTACTTTAAATTTAACTTTATGTAACACTGTCATAAATTCCCCATGCATAACATATCACACTCTGCAGATCTCAAGTGACAGAAAATACCTACATGGCTCAAAATAAAATTCTACATACTGTACCTGATTTATTTTTCCCCTAGTACAGTGTATATTTTAACAGTAATGGTACATTTTTTATTTTTATTTATTTTTTAAATTGTACAGGTTTGTAGTGGTAGGGGAAATCGGAGTACCCGGACGAAACCTACACAGGGAAATCCATGCAAACTCCACACAGAGCTTGCCCTGGATGGGAATCCCAGGACCTTCTTGCTGTGAGGCAGGAGTGCTAACCCTTCCACCACTGTGCAGCCTAGACAGAAGACAGACAAACAGAGAAAAAAAAGGGAAGCTACATGAAACGGGGATAAATATTGCCTTGAATCACATTATGTTTAAAGAGAAGGATGTTATTGTCACTTTAATCTGGTGCTAATATTGGAGCTAAGCAGTTTACAGTCAACTCTAAACTTCAGTTTGGTGTATGTATTTTTTATTTTTTTTTGTTGAGAAAAAGTTTTTGGGAGAGTGGAGACTGAGACAAAGACGGCATTGCCACAGCCACTATAACTTCTATTAAAGGAACTTAAAAAAATAAAACATTTACAATAAAGGAACAATTTTATTTAGAGAAAATAAAATGCAGCTGGGGTTTTTGTTGATGCAACTTGGCAACATCGAAGCCTGTTCCAAAAGACGGTGGTGCGGAGAGACTGGACTCTATCCTTGGACCTGACTCTGGAGGAGCTGCCTCTGATGGAGCCCAGCCTTAGTTATGATGCATTCCATACCAAGTCACAGAGCGCCTTCTTGTGGCTGCTCTGGAGAGTGCACCGGTCACCCTTACTCACAGCCACACCATGACAATAATATTGAACTGCACACTCTGAATGACACTTCATGCTTAGATGCCTTTTCAACATGCACAGCCACATTCACAAAAGCCTTTCAGTTTAAAAGCAGTGACGACGACCCACATTGTATTTTCTCCCATTGATTGATAGCCACTGGAAAAAGATAATTACCTGCTCTGCCGGTGATTGTAATGCAAGTTGAACATTACTAATTTGATGTCACTAAACGTAAAGATTTTCATTAGCTTGGCTGTAATTAGGCATTTTGAAAGATCAGGACACTTTTTATTGGCATTTTGCACAATACAGAAGAATATCATCATAATAGATCTTATTAGCCATGTCCTCTCAAGGTGAATTAATCAAAGCGCGCTTGATTTATACACCCGCCTCTTCCTGTGGATCTGGGTTTTTCCTTTTGGGGATTCATTTGTCTGGCTGATTAATGATGAGAACCATATCCGCTGCAACACTGGTAAATTAAAAGAGATGGGGGACGGAGAAAAGGAACGGCAAGGTCCATTCATTCCAATCAAATTTCACGCTCACATAAATCCTCGGCTTTGTTTGGATTGTCTTTGGTTAAAAAAAAAAAAAAAAAGCCGTTGGTTGCATATTCTAGGGATTTGAACTGGCAACTTTCCCAGACCTGTGGGAGACAGGACTGTGGGGAATAACAGTGTCAGCGTCAGGTTCATGAGTTTCAGAGGTTTGCTGTTTGGAGGCTAATTGTTTGGAGTGACAAAATACTGAAGGTCATCACAGGATTCACTTCCAAACTTGCCTCTTGGATAGTTTCCACTGGAAAATGAACAACGTTCTGTAAATGACGCTGCTGTCATGACAACACAGAGTCGGTAGAGAGATCTGCACCTTCTGTTGGTTAAAAGTTATGCAGGGTTGCTTTAAGGTGTGGACCATCATACTAGGGCTGCACAATTTGCATAGAAAAAAACATTATCACAATACCATAAATGTATGAAGGGATATAAAAAGATATCATTAGGCAGTGTTCAAGCTCTAATAAAGAAGTGGAAAATGAAAAGGTCAGGTAGACCAACATCAATTTCAGCCACAACTGCCAGGAAAATTGTTTGGGATGCAAAGATAAACCTACAAATAACTTCAGCTAAAATACAGGACTCTCTTAAAAGAAATTGGTGTGGCTGTTTCAAGATGCACAAATGGGCTACATGGTCGAGTCGCCAGAAGAAAGCCATAACTATGCAAATGCCACAAAGCATCCCACTTACAATACTTCAAACAGCACAGAGACAAGCCTCAAAACTTCTGGAAGTTATTTGGAGTGATGAGACCAAAATTGAACTTTTTGTCCACCACCATAAACAATACATTTGGAGAAGAGTCAACAAGGTCTATGATGAAAGGTACACCATTCCTACTGTGAAACATGGAGGTGGAGCTGATGTTTTTGGGGATGTTTGAGCTACAAAAGGCTCAGGAAAAGATGAATGCAGCATGTTATCAGAAAATACTGGAGGATTTGCACTCATCAGCCCGGAAGCTGCACATGGGACGACGTACTTGGACGTTCCAACATGACAAGGATCCAAAGCACAAGGCCAAGTCGACTTGTCATTGGCTACAGCAGCATAAAGTGAAGGTTCTGGACTGTCCTCAGTCTCCTGACCTCACTCATTGAGCCACTCTGGGGAGATCTCAAACATACAGTTCATGCAAGACAGCCCAAGAATTTACAGGAACTCTTTTTGTCAAAAAGAATAGACAGCTTTACCATCTGAGAAAATAAAGCCTCATCCACAACTACCACAAAAAACTTCAAACTCTCATTGATGTTAAAGGTGACAATTTAAGAAGTGGTCAGGGTCATTTGGGTAGTGTCTGTTGTCATTAAGATTTAAAAAGAGTAAACACAGTTGTTTGACAATAAATGGCACCACCCAACCACTAACTATTAAAGAAAAGTTTTTATTATCATTCATATTCTCTGAAAAATGGGAAGAAAATCTACGGGTATGTAAACTTATAAGCACAACTGTAAAAACGTCTCATGTGATAAAGTTATTGCCTCAAAATTATTGTCCAAACATCTTTGGTTCAGACTTGGTTCAGCCATTAATATTTATTCAGCTCCTGCTTTGATGAGTGGAAGTTAATCCAGAGCAGAGGTGGGTAGTAACAAGTTACATTTACTTGATTAACCTTTTTAAAGGAGTAGTTTTACTGCGCCATACTTTTTACTTTTATTTAATTTACTAGATTTGTGAAGAATTAACGCTACTCTTTGGCAACACTCAACCAGTTACTTTATTTTTTATTTTTTACCATTTATTCTACACATTCCATGCGTTATTTTTGCCAAAGAGATGCCTCCAGATGATATACCACAACTGTGTTTCACCAATCAGACGTAGGCCTGCAGTCACATGACCAACACAAACTGTGGAAACGCAGCAGGAATAAAAACAGGAAAAATGTCAGAGGCTACTGTCTGCAGTGTTGAAAGTGAAGAGGATGAGCAGCCCTGGCCTCATGAACAAAGCATGTTTGTCTAACGAACAGAGCAAACAACAGCTGCACTGTTCAAACACAGAGACCTTCTGTAGGAATTGGTTTCAAAAGCTTTACGTTGTTAAAAAGTGAGAGTTGGAATTTTGTGTTTCTTGTGCTATTTGTTATTTTACAAAGAAGTTATTATACTGATTTTTATTTTATTTTTTGGTAATAACAAAATTTGCTCATTATTGATCAGATTAGGCTACATTGTTACAAAAAAAATATATCAGACATTACAATCAAACAGTTACTCAGAACTTGAGTAGTCTTTTAACCAAATACTTTCTTACTCTTACTTTTTTTGGATAACTACTAATAACTTCTACTTAACTAATGTTATCTAGAAGTAATGTTACTCTTACTTGTGTACAGTTTATACAATACAACCCATAAGATGATTGATGGGTGTATCGACACCCGGTATTGATACATTGATATCCGCCAAACAATATTTTGGAATCAATACTTTTTTATATATTGCAATACCACAGATTTTCTTTTTCATTCATTTTCTTTGCTTAGTACTGGTAGGGGTCGCGGGTGACTAAAGCCTATCCCAGCAACTTTAGGCCAGGTACTCCCTGGACAATGGCCAGTTAGTCACGGGGCTAACCTTCAGACATAGACAGTGACAGACAACCATTCACTCTCACATTCATTCACTAGTAACACTCTAGATTTGCCAATAAACCTGTACATGCATGTGTTTGGACGGTGTAGTCCAACAGAGAGAACCCACTTGTAACACAGGAAGAACATGCAGACACAGAAAGACCGAAGTTGGCAGAGGATGTTTAAGTCGGTTGGGGTTTGAACTCACAACCTTCTTACTGTGGGGCAGTCCACCACTCTGCCACGTGCACCCGGTGGGACTGATTTTGTCACATGATTGTGGCAGCCTATCAGAGGTCAGCCTCAGACAAGCAAGTGAGCTCAGCAGCTGCGCCATAGCATTCAAATAAAGATCAGGCGGTAGTTGAGACCTGAGAGTTTGAGCTCTGATCATCGGCTCTTATTGGCCTTCTTTTGAGATTTACAGAGCTGTGACACACAAAGCTCCCTTGGAGGTTTACATCAGTATTGGCACTGACCTAAACTTGAATTGGACAGTAGCCTCAGCCTGTGAACAATGTTTATGTAGGGCTGTGTCTAAATGCAACAAACTGTCTGTAGAGGGATATGCACTATCGAGTGGCTAAACGTTACACAGTGCGGCTTTAAGTCAGTTACATCGAATTGTGCTCCATGTCTGTTCTATACTGGCTGCTCTGGGAAGGGCTCAGTGTGCAGACTCAAGCCAACCAAGTGAAACTTTAGCGTTCATTCTCCAGCAAGTGTGTAGATAGTGATAGATAAGTGTAGATACATTGGCAATCCTGTTGCACTGAGCTAAAGTGGTGCTATATGTGTGTTTAAAAAAATCTGAATTACATGCAGATCTTTAGCCTAAATGTATGTATCATTAAACAACATCATCTAAAAACAAATGACGTCATCAACACCACACCATAGGCCTACCGGAAGTTTGTGAGAAACACTGAGCTGTTCGTCACAGAAAAGTTCCATAATCATTTAATGCAAGTGTAGTAACACCAAATACACATTCATAACAAAAATTGCTTAATTTGACCGGATTTTTTGCACTCCTCCCTCTGTAAATAATCAGATGCATGTTGAGGGATTGCGTTATATCCGCAGCTTCTGTATGGATGTAACATAAGGTAAGGAGCACTAATGAATACAGATAATCCCCCGTAGAGCAGCCTATGATTACCGCACGTATGTAGAGCTGTGCAGAAACTGCCGAGAGCATCTGCCAGTGGAACAGAATCTGTGAACAGATTGAGGAAATATGTCATGTACTGTACATTATGTAGCAGGCTTTAAACTCTTGGCACACTTGGCAATTCACAACAACAAACGACTCAGAAACAAAAGTAGTTTTCTAAATTATTGCACAAGAGTATGTTGTCCTGCAGTTTACATTTCTCAGAGTAAGTTAACATTCTATGTAATAACAGAAAATTTCATCTTTGAGTTAGGTAATACAACATTTCAAACAGGTTGGGACACTATGTTTGAGATATTTCACAATTTTTCCAAACTAGAAATGTTTGCAATGACTAACAAAATTCCGTGAGGCTAGTGTTTTAATTTGTACAACATTGCTGGCTCATTTTGAAATTTGTTGAATTTTGTTTGTTGTAATTTGTTGTTGTAATTAGAATAGTAGGATCACATTGGAATTATGGAGAATGCTTTTGGTAACACTAGAGGTGCCCTGAGATTGTAAATGGTCAAAGTGTCATCCATTCTAATTGGATAAAAGGGTGCCCATGGTTAAAAACTGTATGCTTGATTCTTGATTGAATTCTGTTTCCAATCTTAATTATTGTAAATATGGTGTATTATTGAAATTCATTGATCATAGAGTGATTAAATCTCACGCTTTAACCACTAGGCTATTTGGAACACTGCGGAACAATGGTTGGACTGGGCTTAACACCAGGCTGTTAGTTAGTCTGACGCATTAAGCACTAATTCTTGTCACCTGTGTAAATCCTCCAGGTGAAGGCCATTTGCAGATCTGAATGTGTTTAAATGTGTAAAACCTCCTGCTGTTTATGGATGTGGTCGGTGGGATTTAAACTCATCTCTTGTACCATGGTTTATCCACTACCCTGCTGTGGACACACCTTACGACTGAACTATGAATCCTGAAGCATTCAGCATTTTGGAAATTTATAAATCAATATAAAAGCAATTGTTGAAATTTTGATTTGTTTGTAAGCTCAAAATTATTTTTGAATTTTAGTAAAATTTCCAAAATGTGTGGGGTATTTAACTAGGTGAACTAAAGGGTTAATGTGAAACACTCACTTCAATGTAAGCCTATGGTAAAAAACATTTGAGTGAATTTAAATAATAAAATATTACATTACTAGCACACTAGTCAATTCTTATAGGAGAAGCAACTTAGCAGCAGAAGCCTACAGAACTGTGTAAGTGTATTTGATTCTTGTAATTTTTGAGCTTAGTTCCGTGTTATTGCTGAGAAAACCGCTCTGTGCGCTCTGTGTCACGTGGTGCACCGGCGTTCACTCTCACCTGCTCGCCGCCTGGTTTCGTTTGAGTTGTTTACGGCCTTTTGGAGGCGTGACCTACTGAATTAAATTCTTGAATCAGACGGGTATTTAAGTGTGAACCACCGCGGCAGCGGTCGTGGCAGCCCTAATCGCGTGAAGACCTAAGAGAGTAAAGACCATTGACTCTACCTGAACTCGACTCCACCGAGCAGGGCACTTGAGTATTGCACTTTTTGTACCAATTGTTTGCACTTAAAACTTACTATTTATACTTTACTCTCTACTTGTCTATTGTCTTTTCTGCTCCTCTTCAATGTGTTTTCAAATTCCCACTGTCATTTCTCCACGGACATTTACATCTGTTTCACGCAAAAGGAGATGCAGCCATAACAATCTGCATGTTACATCACCGTCCATAACTGCCTCTTCTACTTTCTCAATAGGCTTGTGGAACTGTCAGTCTGCTGTGAACAAAGCTGATTTCATTACCGCTTTTGTTCAACATTCTGGTCTTTCAGTTGTAGCACTTACAGAAACATGGATCAAACCAGAGGACTCTGCCACTCTCGCTGCCCTCTCCCATAATCACACTTTCTCCCACAGTCCTCGTGTCACAGGAAGGGTGGAGGGACAGGACTACTTATCCCTACTGACTGGAAGTTCAAACAGCTAGCATCCTTGTGTGACAACAGCTCCTTCGAGTTCCATGCTGTTACCATCACCCACCCTGTTAAAAGTCACTTTGTAGTTATCTATCGACCCCCAGGTCAGCTTGGACATTTCTTGGAGGAGTTGGACGTGCTTCTTTCATCCTTCCCTGAGGATGGTTCTCCTCTGGTGGTATTAGGAGACTTCAACATCCACCTTGAAAAGCCACAGGCTGCTAACTTCAATAACCTGACTGCATCATTTGACCTCAAGCAGGTCTCCACATCAGCAACTCACAAGTCTGGTAACCAACTAGATCTTATCTACATAAGGTACTGCTCCACTCAGGACACTCAGGTCACGCCTCTGCACACTTCGGATCATTTCTTCGTAACTCTTGACCTCAATCTAACTTCTCCAGACACTGCAACAGTTTTACCGCTGGTCACTTTCCGACGTAACCTGCGTTCACTCAGTCCCTCCCGCTTTTCCTCTGCCGTCTCTTCTGTGCTTCCCCCTCTTGAGGAGCTCTCGCTTTTAAACGCCAACATTGCCACTGACACTCTGTGCTCCACTCTTACATCCTGCTTGGACAACTTATGCCCTCTTATATCCAGACCAGCTCGTACATCCTCGTCTGCCCCCTGGTTATCCGATGTTCTACGTGAACATCGTGCCAGCCTCCGGTCAGCTGAGAGAAAATGGCGCAAGTCAAAAGATCTCACTGACCTCTCTATCTACCAGTCTCTCCTCTCTAATTTCTCTGCTGATGTCACTTCTGCAAAAACTGACTACTACCATTCTAAGTTAATCAACTCACCTGACTCACGCACTCTCTTTAAAACCTTCTCTGCCCTCCTTTGTCCGCCTGCTCCCCCTCCTTCATCAGAGTTAACAGCTGATAATTTTGCGTCTTTCTTTGTAAAGAAAACAACTGCCATCAGCAGTCAGCACCTGTTGAACTCTTTCACACCCCTGATACGTGTTTGCTCCCCTCTTTTTCTCCTCTAACTGAAGCGGACGTTTCCAAGGTCATTAGTTCTAACCACCCTACCACCTGCCCGCTGGATCCCATCCCCACACATCTCCTACAGGCCATCTCTCCATCTGTTGTGCCTGCTCTAACCCACATTATCAACTTATCTCTCTCCACTGGGTCATTCCCCACAGCTTTCAAAGAGGCCCGCATCACACCACTACTGAAGAAACCCACTCTAAACCCTACTCTGTTAGAAAACTACAGACCAGTTTCCCTCCTTCCCTTTACTGCCAAAGCTCTGGAGCGAGTTGTGTTTAACCAGCTCTCCTCCTTTCTCACACGAAACAACCTCCTGGACCAGAACCAGTCTGGGTTCAAGAGCGGACACTCCACCGAAACTGCACTGCTCTCAGTCATCGAAGCCCTGAGACTGGCAAAGGCAACATCCAAGTCATCTATACTCATCTTACTGGATCTGTCTGCTGCCTTTGACACCGTTAACCATCACATCCTCTTGTCTTCTCTCAGTGCGATGGGTGTCTCTGGAATGGCGTTACAATGGTTCAAGTCTTACCTCTCGAGTAGGTCATTCAGAGTATCCTGGAGAGATGAGGTCTCTGAGCCCCAACATCTTAATACAGGGGTGCCTCAGGGCTCGGTGCTTGGACCGCTACTCTTTTCCATTTACATGACATCTCTTGGCTCTGTCATTCAGAAGCATGGCTTTTCCTATCACTGCTATGCGGATGACACTCAACTCCACTTGTCATTTCAACCTGACGATCCGACGGTCTCTGCTCGTGTCTCGGCATGTCTGAGTGACATCTCACTTTGGATGAAGGACCATCATCTGCAGCTGAACCTTGGAAAAACAGAACTGCTAGTGATTCCTGCCAACCCAAAGACCCGCCACAACCTCTCCATTCAACTAGGCTCATCAACCATTACACCGTCCAGCACTGCCAGAAATCTGGGAGTGGTAATTGATGATCAACTAAACTTCACAAGTCATGTTGCCAGCACCACCAGGTCCTGTAGATTCATCCTCTACAACATTAGGAAAATTAGACCTTTCCTATCGGAGCACTCTACGCAAATCCTAGTTCATGCTCTTGTCTTGTCCAAACTGGATTATTGCAATGCTCTTCTGGCTGGACTCCCTGCCTGCACAACCAAACCTCTGCAGCTCATCCAGAATGCAGCAGCAAGAGGGGTCTTTAAAGAACCGAAGAGAGCGCACGTAACTCCTCTCCTCATTAGGTTACACTGGCTCCCGGTTGAGGCACGCATTAAGTTCAAAGCTATGCTCTTGGCCTACAAGACCACCACTGGCTCCGCCCCCTCATATCTTCACTCACTAACACAGACCTATGTTCCTACCAGATCCCTGCGGTCTGCAAATGAACAACGTCTGGTTGTACCATCCCAAAAAGGAAAAAAATCACTCTCATGTACTTTCTCTGGATGTGTTCCACATTGGTGGAATGATCTACCTGCTGCTACAAGATCAGCAGATTCTGTAGACATCTTTAAAAAACGCTTGAAAACATATCTCTTTTGTCAACACCTGACTGACAAACACTGAATTCTTAACTTCCATTCTATCAATTCCTTCTTAAAAAAAAAAAAAAAAAAAAAAAAATCTTTCCTATCCTTAGCTTTGTATGCTGTGCTAGGTTTTAACTGACTAGTTTTTGGTGCACTTATGCTTTTTGTTACCTTGTGTTGTTGAAATTGCTTCCATTGTTTTCCTCACTAAAAGCGTCTGCTAAATGACTAAATGTAAATGTTATAGAATAAGACAATTAACTACTGTGCTGAAGCTCAGCATCCACACAATAATATCTCTTTTTGAACTAATTAAATTCCTTGGCCACATGTCAGTAAGATGACGAGTCTCTCAGAAGTAAAGATGGGCAGAGGTCTTGTACTGTGTCTAAAAATATCTGAAAAACCTAAATTTGCAATATCCCCCCAACTACAGAACCAAATATCTTCAAAAGATTCAAGCGACACTGCCTGATTCTTTTTTGAAGTCACTGCATGGATCAGTTACATGTCAGTCTCTGTCTGTGACACAGTTCAGTGCAGTCCACAAATGAGAGTTGAAGCTGTATCTAGCAAAGAAGAAGACACATGTGAACAACATCCAGGAACACCACCTTCTTCTCTGAGACAAAACTCTTTTAAAATGGACTGAGGCAAAATAAAAAAACTTTTCGGACTAAATTAAAGGCAGTTTCTGGAACCAGTTTTGTATTTTCTAGCATTTGGAGATCATTTCATCTGATCACTTTGTGACTGCCTTTTCTCTTTTTACCTGCCACCAAAATTTAAAGGAGCCTTATCTAGGATCAAACGGAATGGAAGAGAGTAAAAATGTGTACCTCTGCAGTGAAAGAAGCAGGATGGAGCGTTAGTCGGTCTGTGAGGTGAGTAACCCGCTGACTTCACAGCCATTGATCTTGGTGAGAGATATGCAGTAATTAGGGAAGGCACAGAGGTGAAAAACATTAAGTCAGCAGCAAACACACTTAAGTGGCTCTCCTCTGAATATGGATCTGCTTTGTGTGTCGGTGCCACAAAACAAAGCTGCACTCACAGTTTTGTCAGCGTTGATAGTTAGCATCTGTGTTTCTTTCTGAGACTGACAGGGGCCATGGTGCGATCAGAGCACATTTGCAGGCCTGTTGTTCATTAATCAGCTCATGGGCAAAACACATGAATGAAATTTACATTGAAAGGTCGGCCACGTTTCCCAGAAGGGGGTGGTTCCTCTCTTTAAAAGAGTTTGCCCTAACTACAGGGAGATCACCCTCGAGAAGGGTAGTGGAGGGTTCATGGAGTTTGACTATGCTGTCTACATGTGCTTTGTGGATCTGGTGAAGGTATGGGACTGTGTCCCTTGCAGCATCCGGTGGGGGGTGCTCTGGGGCCCCTTCAAAGAGCTGTCTGTTGTTTGGATCTGAGTTTGGATCAGATTGTCAGCAGACTTGTTTCTGGTGCACGTTAGATTTTGGCAGGGCTGCCGTTTGTCACTGATTCTGTTTATGTACAGAATTTCCTTGAAATACTGGAGGGTCAATATCCCTCGGTTGGCCTGGGAACACCTCGGTATACCCCTGGAAGAGCTGTATGAAGTGTCTGGAAAGAGGGAATTCTGGGCACCTCTGCTCAGACTGTTGCCCCGGGTAGGTGAAAGATGGAGGGACTTTCCCCATTGACAATTTTCTGACTTGGGAAACCATAATTTTTTGTGTTTAGGAATTATTTCACAGCTGGTTTCAGATTATTTATTGGCAGTTGGCAAATATGCTTTTTTTAATGGCACATGACTGGTGTGAAGTATTGAATGTTTTTTGTTTCAAGGTTTATCAGTGTATTTACCATTTAATCAAACTATTTTGACTTTTACAGTTAACTGTTGCATTATTTCACTATAAATACAGATTCAAAGTAGTGTAGTGTACAGTAACTACAATTATATAGCCAATTGTTTTAAATTTATTACACCTATAAAATGTAATGACTAATGAGCTTTAGATTTTATCTTGCATTGGTCTTGTAAATACTGCCTCCTAATGACAGAAAAAGTGGGTTTACATGCTGAATTTACTCCAACTATGCTCATAGCTCACTTAAGGCCTCTCAGATGTACTTCTTGCTTTGCCTGAATTTATATGAACGAGAGAAAAACGAACTAGGATACTGTGTCCACTCGGGCTGATGCTGCATTCATGCGGTCTTTGCATTTAACAACATTAAGCCTGTGTTAAAAAGAGAAAAAATCTAACATTAAACAGACTAAACTAATCACATGATTGCAAAATCACACGCCCAAACAAAGGGCGTCCGGCTTGTAATATGACAATCAGGGAAATGTAATAGCTACCAATAAAGTGTATTTTTAACGCTGAGTATGTCTTTTAACACAGAGAAACAGGTAAAAAAAAAAAAAAAGAACAGCATCAACACAGTAAAGGGAGGCAACATAAAATGAGAGGTCTGATAGGCTGAATTTGGGGGTGAGTGGAGTCTGAGTCTGAGGCAGGGACGAAAAATCAAGTAGTGGAGCTTCAACCTGACTTGTGCGTAGCGTTAAATTCTAATATACCCGGCTGATTTTCTTAGTAATTATCAACTCATTACACTCCGACACATGAACACAAAAGATGAACAACAGCGCGTTCATTACTCAGCAACTGCACTGTCGGAAAGCACCTGAACACATCATAAGCTAGGGTAGACTAGCTGGTTCTTTCAAACATTTTTATGATATGAACAGAGCCCAAACAGAAGCCTGTGTTAGAGTGACCCTATATCTGTGTCTTCATCCAAAAATGACACTGCTCTTTGTGTTTTTCTGTTTAATGTGTTAATCTCTGGAGCATGCGCAGTGCCTCTAACCTTGATCGGAGTGAACCGTAAACATGCAGCAGTAATCCCACAATAAACCACTTAATCCGATTTAGAGAAATTCAAATGACTGACAATGACAATTAGAGTAAGGTGTTTACAGCAGTTTAAAACTCTGGTTGTGATTGGACTAAGACAATAATTCAAATTTCTCTACTTGCAGGTAAACATACTGAGTATTTCAGATGTTCCACTTGTCAAGCTCTTTTTGCAGTTCTGTATTATTCTTTCACTAATTCATGTGTGGTCCCAAAATAGCCATTTTTAGACTAAGAATTAGGAATTGTTAAAGAAGGACAATTATTAGAGAAGGACAATATTTTTGAAAAATGCAATGATGTGTGAAATGGCTTTACCCAAATTATGACTTAATACAGTATTAGAGCCATGCTGCAGACAAAAGCAGGCACAAAAAGGATTATTACTTATTATACTTGATATTAATACAGCTATGTGTTTGTATAAAAGTGACATAATTTTTGACCATTCTGTATTTGAGTCTTTATGTGAGGAAAAGTTACCTTTGCAGGAGGAGTGGGTGTGTCAGTTCCATCTTTTGATTGGCCGCTCATGCCTCTTCATTTGATCTTTTCACGGCTCCACCTCCTGTCTACGATTCAAAAGTTGTAAAACAACATCCTTATAGAGTTAATCCAGATAAATGTTCCCATCTGAAAAAAAGGGGGAGTATATGTTGCAACATGGCCAAAATAAGCTGTAGTTCACCCTGCTTGTTAACAATTAAAGCTAATGGTACAGACTTCAGGAAGGTTGCCGATTAGACTGTTATTCTCTTCATGAATGGACAACTGTGTGGATCATGCTGGTGTGACAAGGTTAGAATTGCTAAATGATTACTGGCAGGTATCTTTACCTTAGCGGGCAAAAGAGATTGCTGCTTTGGTCACACCTGATGACTTCCTCAAAACCGGTGGTGGGAGGTCAAGTGTGAGTAGGCAAGACAATTTTATTTATATAGCCCAGTGCATACACTGGGTCATTCAAAGTTCTTTACAGAAATAACAGTCTAACTTAGAATACTTAGATAAGATTTAGAATAAGATTTTTTTTTTAATTAAAAGAGGAAGAGTGAAGATAAAAAAAATAATGGCTTCACTGAATGTAGGCAGAGCTAAAGAAGTTTTTTAACCTCTCTTTGAACATTGTTAAAGTTGAGGCTGTATGAAACTTAAACGCTGCTTCACCCTGTTTAGTTCTAACTCTGGGCTCGAGCAGAAGAACTGTCCCAGATGTTCTCAGAGTCCGAGGAGGCTCATAAGCTACTAGCCTTTCAGAAATATATTCTGGTGCTAAACCATTTAGAGACTTGTAAACCAGCAGTGCTGTTTTAAAGTCTATTCTCTGAACAACAGGAAGCCAGTGCAGAGATTTTAAATCTGGACTGATGTGGTTCCTGGTGTTAGTTAGAACCCGAGCAGCAGCGTTCTGAATAAGCTGCAGCTGTCTTAACCCTCGTTTTGAGAGACCAGTGAGCAGGCCGTTACAATAATCTAACCTGCTGGAGATAAAAGCATGAATAAGTTTCTCTAAGTCTGGTTGAGACATTATCCCTTTGACTCTGGAAATGCTTTTAAGGTGATAAAATGCAGATGATGTAATTGATTTAATGTGACTCTGGAAATTCAAGACTGAGTTCCCAATAACCCCTCAATTTCTTACCTGATTTTTATTAGATTTTAGATAAAGAGACTCGAGGTGACTGCTGACACTTTCTCTTTGTTTCTGTGGCCCAAAGATGATTAGTTCAATCATGTCTGTTCAGTTGGAAAAAATTATTTTGCATCCACACGTCAATCTGTTTGATGCAGTGACACAGTGAATGGATTGGTCCATTTTCACCTGATGTGAGTGAAATGTAAAGTGTCATCTGCATAATTATGGTAGGATACACAACAGCTGTGTATTAACTGGCCTAAAGGAAGCATGTAGAGATTGAATAATAGAAGTCCCAAGATAGACCCTTGTGGAACCCCACATGTCAGGGCCATTTGGTCTGATACACAGTTATCAACCGAAACCAAATACTTCCTGTCTTCAAGATAGGACTTAAACCATTTAAAGGCAGTTCCAGAGATACCTATCCATTCCTCTAAACTTTGTTACAGGATTTCATGGTCCACTGTATCAAACGCAGCACTCAAGTCCAACAGAACTAAGACAGAGACTTTGCCTGCGTCAGTGTTCAGACGGATGTCATTTGTGACTTTGATAAGAGCAGTCTCAGTCTGTGATGGGGCCTAAACCTGACTGAAAAGGATCAAAGCAGTTGTTTAGCAAAAGAAAGTCAATAAGTTGTCTGATATACAACTTTTTCGATGACTTTCCCTAAAAATGGCAGGTTTGATATGGGCCGATAGTTGTTGAGCACTGTAGCATCAAATGGTAAATGCTCTTCTTTAGGAGAGGCTTGATGACAGCAGTTTTTAAGGCCAGACTGTAAGGAATTATTGACTATTTCAGTGAGTTGTGGTAACAAACTGCTTAGTACTGATTTTAGAAATCTAGTGGGTAAAATATTGAGGCAGCAGTTAGATGAACTCAGGCTGGAGACAGTTTCTGTCATTAACAGGTGTAAAAAGTGTTAACCCAACCCAGTTTTTCCTAGGTGGCTGCAGTGTTGTTTTCTTCCCTGTGGACTGTAGCAGGTTTATTGCCTTGAACCTTGTCATTAAAAAACAATGCAAACTTGTTGCATTTAGCAGTTGTTACTGCTGTTGTTCACGATCTCTGAGAAAAATATTTCTCTTGCTTTTTGCAAAGTTTAATTTAAAACACGCAAATTGTCTTTGTATAGTTCATAATCTATTAAGATTTTCCAGCTTTTTGGCAATCCCTTTTCTGTGCCTTGCTTGCTCCATAATGACTTCTGCCTCTTCGTAATCACTTTAGCCTTATCAGGAGCAATGGTGTCCATAACATTTAAAACACCTGAAGTATAACAATTCAACAAATCATCAACTTGACCCGATGAGGCATTTTCAAACCTGACTGCCTCCATAAACTGTGTCCTGGTGTTATCATTAATGTGTCTCTTCTGAACAACTGTAGGTCCAGCAGCAGCTTTTGGAATCATGGACAAATGGAAAAAGACACAAGAATGATCAGACAGAGCAACATCAATCACAGTGACATCTGAAATATGAACAGCCTTTATAATGACCAGGTCCAGAGTGTGACCTCTGTTATGGGTCGGCTCATTAACATGCTGACAAAGACCAAAAGTATCAAGAATAGTAGAACATTCTTTGGCATTCCTGTCAGAAACATTATCCACATCCACATTAAAATCACCTGATATGACTATTTGTTCAAATTCTGTACAGATAACCAAAAGCATTTCAGTAACTCATCAATAAAATCATGACATTGTTGGGGTGGTTTGTAAAGAACATATAAAATAAATGGAGAAAACCTCAACTCCATTTTGAATGACACATACTCAAATGATGAAAACTCCCCAAGTGATATTTTATGGATATGAATATTATAACCTAAGAAAGACGCATATACCACCACCCTTTTTGTTTTCCCGTATTTTGGATACAAATGTGAAATGTGCTGTCTAACCATGAGCATCCAGGTTCTTATTTTACAAGAAAAGCTGGACAAACATCTATAGACTACTCCACCACTGAGATAGAGGCATTGGCGCTGATAATAGCCTTGGAAAACACAGAGGTCTACGTGGGTGGCGCTTGTCTGCCTGATGCCATTTATATGGATCATAATCATTATTTTTTTCTTGACTTGATGAATGATGAATTTGAGAATTAAACACATCCATGCAATACAAATAGTTATAGCTGAGGAGTCATCACATCTTATAATCCAGACAAATGCTCTGAATAGTTTACTGTTGGCAAAGTTCACTCATCAAACATATTCAGTGACTGTATGAGGGTGTTTGCTAATGTATATTAATACATTATGCGTTCTACATCTACCGGCAGGAAGAGTCTGTGTGTCAGAGTCCCGGCCATTGATTATCTGTCCATTTAAAAGGAGGCCGCTTGTGGCCCTTTGCTTCTCTTGGTCCCATCTCCTGTCACACTGCTCCCTCAGCTCCTCTTTTGCTTTTGTTAGTTTCTTTTAGTGTCAGTATTTGTTTGGCAGAGACAGACAAGGAGGCAAGTCAGGTACAGTGGTCCATTGTGGGCTGGCCTAGTGATTATTCTGTTTTAAAGGCTTTGATATACTTATTACTTATTACTGGTAAAATAATAACATGAAGGCTACCAAATGGAGATACAATTGGCATTCAAATAAATGGGTCCAATTTTTATTTATATTATTTTTTAAAGAACTGGAGCAGGAGTGAGAGCATAATGTATAACATTAATGGAGATGTACAATTCCCATAACATTCCCCCCTGTTTATGCCAGACATGGCATAAATCAAAATCCCACCTTGATGTGAATTGTACGGCCAGAAGCGAAAACCCGGCGGCAGCTGACCTAGCCTAAGTACATTTGAACCATTTGGTAAATGACCTATTGCCGGGAAAAAGACCTTCTGGCGCCCCTTCTGCCAAAGGCGGCTATTCACAAACAAGGCCTAGCTATAAAATATGGGTAACTGAACAGAAGAAAAGATCACAACAATTCAGAACAGAAAAATCACAAGGGATTACTTTCCTGATCATTTAAACTCAACAATATGTGTATCAAGCAAAACATGTCATCACTCCAAAAGAATGAAGAAAAAGGTGCCGGATTAAGCTGGTCATCCCATCGGACTCAATATCTCCGGCCTGTCCCTGCCTGTCCATTACTGTCCCTGTAACGAAAAGAAACATAAACAGGAGTGAGACATATGCACATTCATAATGATTAAAATCAATTCTCTTAAGCATCATAACTTCAATGAACCATACGGCCCTTAGGACTGTAGTATGATCCGTCCTGGAGCTGTTGTCCCGTTGGTGTTCATGCAAACGTTAACGTCCCTCAGATATTAAAGTGTTCATCTGAAGTCAAAGCCTCGACCACAGTCGTTGGGCAGGTGGAAATCAATACAAACAAAAGTTATAAGACATGGAAGTGCCACACAAGTACATCTCAACGCAGATTTAAAATCCCAGTCAATTTTCCCAAATATTTTATAACTATTTTTAGAACCAGGTCAAAATCAATTACTATATTCCAGAATACTCTGTCCATTCATCTGAAGAGTATGAAGCTCTTTCTTAAAAGCTTTAGTTATGCTGTTAACTAGACCCGTGTTACTTTGGATGAAATCCTGTAGATCTCACCTTTTCAGCTCAAAGCAGCTCAGTGCTATTTGTTCTGTCCAGTCCTTGGACCAGTTTTAACTCATTTCCAGTTTTAATTCACAGTTACAGCATTTCTCGTGCAATTCATAAACCTTTGTTGGTTATAATCTAATTAAATTTAATCCACATTTGCATAAATTGTCTCAAATGTAAGATTCTAATTTCAATGCTAATTGAATTTTAGCCTTATTTTCATTAAGGACACCTTGAAGGAGACCTCTGTTGTTGAAGCACATGGGGCTCTCAAATAAACCTGAAGGAACTTCTGTTTAGTTCCTAAGGTGTGAGGTTTTACTCACGATGTTCTCCGTCACATTGTATGTGAACAAATAAACCAGGATCCTTTAAGGACACTTGTTTCCGGTCAGCAGGCAACGCTGGTCTAATGGTCTTACTTTTACAAAACCTCCAGACTTCTGCTTTGCACTGCACCTGTCCCAGATCTCTCAGTTTGTCAGGTTCAGAGTGATGTTACAGGACGTCCTGTCTTGTGTCAAAAAGTGTCTTGAGTGTATCATCCGTCACTAGGCTAAAAACCTGGATTCTCCTTAAGTTTCTCTGCATTTTCATGCCGTTCCTTTGCCTTAGTCGGCATCCCTTTACATACTGCAAAACTCGAAATATGATTTCCATCATCCCAAAGGTGCGCTCAACCATGTTTCAGGTAGAGCTATAGAGTTATAGCTGAGTTATGATGCTCTCCTCAGGCTGACTATGGGTTTATATATTTATTTATATTTAAATGTAAAGACCTACACAGTGTAAGGTTTTCTGAAAGCATCTTTAATCTCCAATTCACTAGGTAAATGATTATTTTGTTATTTCTTTACATCCCCATGACTAACATAGGATAAAACTTAGTGAAATTAAAGTTAAAATCATTTTGAATATTTGTACTTCAACATTTACTTAAAGAAACAGCACTGCAGCTGCAGGTGACACCTTGACCCAGCCGATACCTGCACACCTGTGCTGCTGCAGGGCAGAACAAATGGATATTTAAGAACTACTGGTTACTACACTGAGAACTGGGGTGGGCTGTCCCGTGAAGAGCACCGTGGATGTGGAGCATTGGTAGCCTAGACTTGGAAGACTTAGACCGGCGGTGGGAAGAATGGGGCAGGAGGGATCGCTTTCGGAGCACAGAAGAGAGATTGGACGGCTGTAGAGAGGGAATTTAAAGCATAGGCGGATATTGCAGGGTGGCAATGCCCCCCCCGGCTGCTGAAATATGTCACTACATCGATTAATGTCTGCCTGTAAATGAATTGAGGTACATTGAGGTATGTCATGTTCAAAAAAGTGTAGTTGTGGTTCTTTCGGTACAAACCTCGTAGTGTTGGTGCGGAGTGTGGATACGGAGCAGTTGTAAATGTTGTGTTTTTCTCAGTGAGTCTTTGTCTTCATTCGCAGACTCTTGTTTCTCAGTCTTAGATCCTCTATCCCTATCTATCCCTATCTAAATACTACTGCAAAAATTGGCTGGACTGTTGCAATGCGTTATTCTCTGGACTGCCAAGGAAAAGTACTCAGACTACAAATGGTCCAAAATACAGCCGCCAGATATTTAAGACCAGGAAGTTTAATCACATTACTCCAGTCCTGACTTCATTACATTGGCTTTGCTCCTTCTCTCTCAAGACGCTGGCCTCCTTCAACTTCCTTGAATTAAGAAGAAGTCTGCTGGCTACAGAGCCTTTTCTTATAGAGCCCCATTTTAAGTGGAAGTGCTGTGAGTTGACTCTGTTGAGGTTTTCAAAAGCAAACTCAAAATATACTTATTTCACCAAACGTATGTACACGCTCACACTGGTTGTAGCTGTAGGTACACGCTCACACTGGTTGTAGTTGTAGGTACACACTCACACTAGCTGTAGCTGTAGGTACACACTCACACTGGCTGTAGCTGTAGGTACACACTCACACTGGTTGTAGCTGTAGGTACACACTCACATTGGCTGTAGCTGTAGGTACACACTCACACTGGTTGTAGCTGTAGGTACACACTCACACTGTTTGTAGCTGTAGGTACACACTCACACTGGTTGTAGCTGTAGGTACACACTCACACTGGTTGTAGCTGTAGGTACACGCTCACATTGGTTGTAGCTGTAGGTACACACTCACACTGGTTGTAGCTGTAGGTACACACTCACACTGGCTGGAGCTGCAGGTACACACTCACACTGGTTGTAGCTGTAGGTACACACTCACACTGGCTGGAGCTGCAGGTACACACTCACATTGGTTGTAGCTGTAGGTACACACTCACATTGGTTGTAGCTGTAGGTACACACTCACATTGGCTGTAGCTGTAGGTACACACTCACACTGGTTGTAGCTGTAGGTACACACTCACACTGTAGCTGTAGGTACACACTCACACTGGCTGTAGCTGTAGGTACACACTCACACTGGTTGTAGCTGTAGGTACACACTCACACTGGTTGTAGCTGTAGGTACACACTCACACTGGTTGTAGCTGTAGGTACACGCTCACATTGGTTGTAGCTGTTGGTACACACTCACACTGTTTGTAGTTGTAGGTACACACTCACACTAGCTGTAGCTGTAGGTACACACTCACACTGGCTGTAGCTGTAGGTACACACTCACACTGGTTGTAGCTGTAGGTACACACTCACATTGGCTGTAGCTGTAGGTACACACTCACACTGGTTGTAGCTGTAGGTACACACTCACACTGTTTGTAACTGTAGGTACACACTCACACTGGTTGTAGCTGTAGATACACACTCACACTGGTTGTAGCTGTAGGTACACGCTCACATTGGTTGTAGCTGTAGGTACACACTCACACTGGTTGTAGCTGTAGGTACACACTCACACTGGCTGGAGCTGCAGGTACACACTCACACTGGTTGTAGCTGTAGGTACACACTCACACTGGCTGGAGCTGCAGGTACACACTCACATTGGTTGTAGCTGTAGGTACACACTCACACTGGTTGTAGCTGTATGTACACACTCACACTGGCTGGAGCTGCAGGTACACACTCACACTGTTTGTAGCTGTAGGTACACACTCACACTGGCTGTAGCTGTAGGTACACACTCACACTGTTTGTAGCTGTAGGTACACACTCACACTGGCTGTAGCTGTAGGTACACACTCACACTGGCTGGAGCTGTAGGTACACACTCACACTGGTTGTAGCTGAGGTACACACTCACACTGGTTGTAGCTGTAGGTACACACTCACACTGATTGTAGTTGCAGGTACACACTCACGCTGTAGCTGTAGTCTTTGGTCACCTTTATTGTGTGGACACGTTTGAGCTGCATTAAAAACAAACCATTATTATTATTATTATTATTATTATTATTATTATTATTATTATTATTATTATTATTATGTTTTTGTTGTTTCATTGTGTTGATAATGTTGCATAAATATTCATTATTCACATATTCAGCTCTGGTATATACTAACAAAAAGAGAAGACACTAGTACACATCCTTCAGACACGTCTGTTGAGTCCAGTCTGTGACAGGGCCTCGTGCTGCAGAACCTGATGCTATGACCTCAGAGTTTCCCACATCCAGAAGAGCCACTCATCCAGGGGTGGATTCTCCTGGAAACCGGCAGGAATGTCAGAATTGTCCAGTATAAAGTAGTCATAGATGGATTCAGGGTAATTTGCAAATACATGTGTAACTTTACACGTTGCATCACATATCACTGGAATATTAAGTAGGTTCCCTTAAGTTTGATGTAGACCATAGCATTCTCTGATGGTGCACGTGGTTGCATGTGCATGTCATTAATTGCACAAGCACCCAGGGAACCTACATCTTTCCCAAAAATCACCTTTCATAGAAGATTTATCAGGTCATAAAAAAGAAATTTTCACAGTGACTTAGAAACTTAGAGAATGGACCTATGGAATAAGCACTGCACTCTGGTGTTGAAAAGTGGAATAATTTTAGAATTTGTGATTATTACAAATTGCTCCTTTAAATGAAGTATCTGTGGTCTTTTTTTTTTGTCCATCCATCCATCTTCTACCGCTTATCCGGGGCCGGGTCGCGGGGGCAGCAGTCTAAGCAGAGACGCCCAGACTTCCCACTCCCCAGACACTTACTCCAGCTCTTCCGGGGGGATACCGATGCGTTCCCAGGCCAGCCGAGAGACATAGTCCCTCCAACGTGTCCTAGGTCTTCCCCGGGGTCTCCTCCCGGTGGGACATGCCCGAAACCCCTGAAACGTCCAGGAGGCATCCGAAACAGATGCCCGAGCCACCTCAGCTGGCTCCTCTTGATGTGGAGGAGCAGCAGCTCTACTTTGAGCTCCTCCTGAGTGACCGAGCTTCTCACCTTATCTCTAAGGGAGCACCCCCCCACCCTGCGGAGGAAGCTCATTTCGGTCGCTTGTATCCGGGATCTTGTTCTTTCAGTCATGACCCAAAGCTCATGACCATAGGTGAGAGTAGGAACGTAGATTGACCGGTAAATCAAGAGCTTTGCCTTGCAGCTCAGCTCCTTCTTCACCACGACAAACCGGTACATTGACCGCATCACTGCAGAAGCTGCACCGATCCGTCTGTCAATCTCACGTTCCCTCCTTCCCTCACTCGTGAACAAGACCCCAAGATACTTGAACTCCTCCACTTGAGGCAGGATCTCTCCACCAACCTGAATGGGTCAAGCCACTCTTTTCCGACTGAGAACCATGGTCTCGGACTTGGAGGTGCTGATCCTCATCCCAGCCACTTCACACTCGGCTGCAAACCGTCCCAGTGCACACTGAAGGTCCTGGCTTGATAGAGCCAACAGGACAACATCATCTGCAAAAAGCAGAGACGAAATCCTGTGGTCTCCAAACCAGACTCCCTCCGGCCCCTGGCTGCGCCTAGAAATCCTGTCCATATAGATAATGAACAGGACCGGTGACAAAGGGCAGCCCTGCCGGAGTCCAACATGCACTGGGTCTGACTTACTGCCGACAATGCGAACCAAGCTCCTGCTCCGGGCATACAGGGACCGGACAGCCCTTAGCAAAGAGCCCCGGACCCCATACTCCCAGAGCACCCCCCACAGGCACCACGAGGGACACAGTCAAATGCCTTCTCCAGATCCACAAAACACATGTGGACTGGTTGGGCAAACTCCCATAAACCCTCCAGCATCCTGGAGAGGGTATAGAGCTGGTCCGGTGTTCCACGACCGGGTCGAAAAACGCATTGTTCCTCCTGAATCCGAGGTTCAACTATCGGCTGCATTCTCCTCTCCAGTACCCTGGCATAGACTTTCCCGGGGAGGCTGAGGAGTGTGATCCCTCTGTAGTTGGAACACACCCTCCTGTCCCCCTTCTTGAAAAGAGGGACCACCACCCTCCGGTCTGCCAGTCCAGAGGTACTGTCCCCGACCGCCACTCGATGTTGTAGAGGTGTGTCAACCAGGACAGCCCTACAACATCCAGAGACTTGAGGTAGTCAGGGCGTATCTCATCCACCCCCGTTGCCTTGCCCCCAAGGAGCTTCCCAACTACCTCGGTGACTTCAGCCTGGGTGATGGACGAGTCCACCTCCAAGCCCTCTGCCTCTGCTTCCTCAGTGGAAGACGTGTTGGTGGGGTTGAGGAGATCCTCGAAGTATTCCTTCCACCATCCAACAATATCCCAAGTTGAAGTTAGCAGATTCCCACCTCCACTGTAAACAGTGTTGGCAGGGCACTGCTTCCCCCTCCTGATGCGACGGAGGGTTTGCCAGAAATTCTTTAAGGCCAGTCCTTTTCCATGGCCTCACCGAACTCATCCCAGACCCGAGTTTTGCCTCCACGACCACCCAGGCTGCTGTCCGCTTGGCCTGCCGGTACCCATCAGCTGCCTCAGGAGTCCCACGAGCCAACCAGGCTTGGTAGGTCTCCTTCTTCAGCTTGACGGCATCCCTTACTTCCGGTGTCCACCACTGGGTTCAGGGGTTGCCGCCACGACAGGCACCAGAGACTTTACAGCCACAGCTTCGAGTGGCCGCATCGACAATGGAGGTGGAGAACATGATCCACTCGGACTCAATGTCTCCAACCTCCCTCGGGATCTGGTTGAAGCTCTGCAGGAGGTGGGAGTTAAAGATCTTTCTGACAGGGGGCTCTGCCAAACGTTCCCAACAGACTCTCACAGTAAGTTTGGGTCTGCCGAGTCTGTCCAGCTTTCTCCCCCGCCATCGGATCCAACTCACCACCAGGTGGTGATCAGTTGATAGCTCCGCCCCTCTCTTCACCCGAGTGTCCAAGAAATACAGACGGAGGTCATATGAAACAACTACAAAGTCGATCATCGATCTCCGGCCTAGGGTGTCCTGGTGCCACGTGCACTGATGGACACCCTTATGCTTGAACATGGTGTTCGTTATGGACAAACTGTTGCTAGCACAGAAGTCCAATAACTAGGGGTGCACGATTCAGAAAATGTCACGATTCGATTCGATTCCGATTTTTAGGCTCAAGATTCGATTCAAAATCGATTTTCAAATAAAAGCGATTCGCGATTCAAAAAAACGATTCACTGTATGTAAATGTGATTGATTGTAGTAGACATACAATTTTAAAGAAAAGAAACACAAAAAACTCAATGTAGTTTGATATTACTTTACTTTGTCTTCATGCAAAAATAAAAACTTTTTCAACTAAAAAGTGCAAAGTGCCAAGCTTTGGCCAGCTTTCAAATACATTTCAAGTTTCATTTAGCTTTAAAGTGCTGTAGGTTAACTGTTGAAATGTGAACACGACTGGGCACATTGAACTTTATAAAACTAGGCCCTTTTTTTTAGAACTCTGGCAATACAGTCCATTTAACAGAACTTGTGTGATGTATCAGAATCACATAATGGATCAACATTTAGGTGTATGTGTGTGTGTGTGTAACCAGTTCATGGTCCACCACTAGCTGGAATGTGTAAATTCTTTTGTAGAAACAGAAGCTGGTCTACGTGTTCTGGAGTGAGCATGCTCCGCTGTGCAGTTATTTTGTCTCCGGCAGTTGAGAACACTCTTTCTGAATCAACACTAGTACCAGGGATGCATAAATAGCGCTTAGCTAACTTAGCCAGGAGGGGAAAGCAGTCTCATGGCTCCTCCACCAGATGAGGATTTAGGGACCACCCCGGCATAATTGTTTCTGTGAGGTTTGCGCCGAATGACTTTTGCTGCAATTCTTCTTTTGTTATGACAAGTGTGTGCAGGCGTCAGTGTGAATTCGACGCAGCGCCATCTATAGCAGTGCTGAGCTAAACTCATTTCAGGACAATATTAACACGACAAAAAAAAATATATATATATATATGAATCGATTTTTGGAGTTCTATGAATCGATTCTGAATCGGCAAAGCTTGAATCTCGTTCCAAATGTGAATCGATTTTTTTGCCCACCCCTACCAATAACAGAATACCACACGGGTTCAGATCCAGGGGGCCGTTCCTCCCAATCACGCCCCTCCAGGTGTCACTGTCGCTGCCCACGAGAGCGTTGAAGTCCCCCAGTAGAACGACGGAGTCCCTGGTCGGAGCACTTTCCAGCACCCCTCCCAGAGACTCCAAGAAGGCCAGGTACTCTGCACTGCCATTTGGCCCGTAAACACAAACAACAGTGAGAGACCTATCCCCGACCCGAAGGCGCAGGGAAGCGACCCTCTTGTTCACCGGGGTGAACTCCAAGACATGGCGGCTAAGTTGGAGGGCTATGAGCAAGCCCACACCAGTCCGCCGCCTCTCACCGCAGGCAACTCCAGAATAGTGGAGAGTCCAGCCTCTCTCGAGGATTTGGGTATCAGAGCCCAATCTGTGCGTGGAGGTGAGCCCGACTATCTCTAGTCGGTATCTCTCAACCTCCCGCACAAGCTCAGGCTCCTTACCCGCCAGCGAGGTGACATTCCATGTCCCTAGAGCCAGATTCTGTGTCCGGGGATTGGGTCGTCGAGGCTCCTGCCTTCGACTGCCACCCAATCCACATTGCACCGGCCCCTTACAGTTCCTCCTGCAGGTGGTGGGCCCAAGGGTGGTCAGCCCCACGTCGCTCCTTCGGGCTGAGCCCGGCCGGGCCCCGTGGGGAAAGACCCGGCCACCAGACGCTTGCATGCGAGCCCCAAACTTGGGCCTGGCTCCAGGGTGGGCCATACCAGGCCACGTCACGATCCTTGGTATTAACTTATCCATAAGGGGATTTTAACCGCTTTTTGTCTGGCCCATCACCTAGGACCTGTTTGCCTTGGGAGACCCTACCAGGGGCATATAGCCCCCGACAACATAGCTCCTAGGATCATTCGGGCACTCAAACCCCTCCACCACGATAAGGTTGCGGTTCAAGGAGGAGGTCTTTTTTTTTTTGTCTTTTTATCAATGTCATTTCTCTGAAGCAGACGTATGACTGGAGCTGACCAGAGAAAACAAAAATTAACTGGTAAAACTGATAAAAGTCACAACAAACTGATAAATTTCAATTTAGCCAGACTTTAACCTGTCAATTTTATCATTGTCTTTTATCAATTAATTTTTGTTATGTTATAGTGTTGCATCTGTACTTTTTAAGTTACTAACAATTTCTCTTATAAAATATCTGAATTACCTTGAATTACACTCCCCAAACACCAGTCTGCAAAAAAGAATTAAAATTTGTTTGTGTCTTATTTGATTTTTATTTCATATAATTCTTATAACAATCTTTCAGGTGCTTTATTTTGAAATTGGCTACTTTGGCTACTAACAGTCTACTTCATTCCACTTGACTCGCTCACTCTCAGTTCTTCCATGTGCCACTAAAATGAGCAAAAAAACAATTATCTCTGCCCCAATGAGGAGAGGTAGAAGACAAGTACTCTGGAGTATTTGACATGTTCCCGTTGTAGCGCATGATGTTATTCAAGACGACTTAAAATCTCACAACATTCTGGATTAAAGTCAAGGTGGAATATCCCAAGCGCTTAAAACTGTCACAGCCCTGCGTGCGACAGTAGTCCTCCATGTTCTGCCACTAAGACCCTCTTTCCAGCCAGACTCTACCAGATAGTTCTGTCAGCTAGATGGTGAACTTCCAGGCGGCCACGCAATATATATATATATATATATATATATATATTTGTGTGTGTGTGTTGTACTTACCTTTGAGAGCTTGTTAACGTACCTCTGTTTCCTGTGTTTTTATCTTCTGTGGTGAAGACTCTCGCGACAGATCCAGCTCGCTACAAACCCTTCTTAGCTTTCCTTCTGAGACCATAACTTCTGTCTTTGTTCTGGACAATAAAGAATGTTTAACTGTTGCCCCTGTCTCGTGTCTGCCTTTGGGACAAATACTGCTGATCCCTAACAAAAACCCTGCTTTTATTTGTAAAATTTGTCTTACCTTTTTGTTAAACACAGTTTTCTGCTTTAACAGCAGCTATGAACTGAAGAATACACTTGTCTCCATCACCCCTCGATGGGACCGTCTTGTCTTGTTGCAAGAAATAATGCAAGCCCCACTGACTCTGGTGAGTTTTGTTATATTTATATAATGAATCGTTTTATTGATCACCAAAGGAGGGAATTAAATTGCCATGGACATATACACACACATCACATGTACATAATAGGTGCAATAATTAAATGCAGAAATTGGCATCATTAATTAAATCTATTTAACTTTTCTCCCAAGGGACTCAAAGCACTTTGAGCCCCTTGACCAGTGACTGACCAGTGACTATAGCCACAGCTGCTCTGGGACAGACTGACAGGGAGATGGCGGCAGCTATTTTTCTCTGCAGCCTCTCTGACCACCAGAGACAAGGTGGGTTAAGTGGATTCGAACCACCAACCTTCCAGTTATAGGACGATTGCTCAATCACTGAGCCACTGCGCTCCAATGATGTTACTTTTTGTGATGGGAACACCTTTAGACCTCTGCTCAGCCTGGGGTCTTGAGATGCTGAGTGCCCACATGTTCTGCTTACACATTATTTCAAGAGGAAAAAACACAACCAGTTGTTTATATCAGATATAAAAATGGATTTATTGTTTACCACAAACTTTTTCCTGGGTTTTTCAAAACTTCACTCTACAATAGCAAGGACATGTGGGGCCCTTGGTATTTAATATGTGCATTCACTATTACAACAATAATTAAGACTAACATACATTTATAAAAAGGTAAAACGGTAGGGTTAGTAATATACTGTATTTCCTGTGCTTTGGTGCATTGTGTTGAAGTAAGCTTTGTTTTCTGTTTTTTTTTGTCAAAGATGCAGTTTTGCTGTCCTTCGCATGTCAACACTCACTGTTCTCCATTTCTCCTTGACTCCCGGCACGTCACTGTGAGGTGAACAAAAGTGAAGTTTGAAGAGAGGAGCTGACAATGAAAAGGCCATGGTGTAAAGAGGTGTAAACACCTGGAAGTCAAAATGATAGAAGGTGTTTGAGTCATCAAAAATGAAAAAGAGAAAGTTCAAAAAATAGATTCTGGGTAATTATGAGAAATGAAGAATGGGAATGAGCCATAACTCATGTGATAATGGTGTATTCTTATAAATGCAAAGAACAAATCAAATATAGGTGGAGTGTATGCTTTTTTTTTTTTTTTTTGAAAAAACTGATTAATCTCCTAATAGGATGTTTAGCACAAATCAGTCAGTCTTCCGAAAATGTCATTCAACTGAGACTGCTCTGCTGAAGATATCGAGTGACATTTTGATGGCGGCTGACTCTGGGCAGTACTCGGTCTTGATCCTTCTGGATTTATTGTCTGCTTTTGATACTCTGGATTATAATGTATTGTTAAAGCGTCTGCAATATGAAATGGGTTTCTCTGGATCAGTTCTAAAGTGGCTTTCCTCTTACCTGAGTTACAGATCATTTTGTGTGTTTATTAACAATATTCTGTCTGAAATGACCCTCTGTCATATGGAGTACCTCAGGGCTCAGTGCTAGGTACTCTTTTGTTTTTATTGTACATATGCCCTCTTGGTGAAATAATTCACGGTTTTAAAAATGTGTCTTATAACTTTTATGCTGATGACATTCAGTTGTACTGTTCTTTAAAAGACTTTAAAAGTTTTATAAACTTGCTGATTTGTTGGACTGCTTGTCTTGCATAAAGAACTGGTTATTCAATAACTACCTACAGCTGAATACAAAAAAGACTGAAACTTTAATTTTTGCACCAGACCAAAAAATACCTCAACTCAAACAACATCTTGGTTCCCTGGGTTCTTCCGTTCAGTCGAGCATCAAAAACCTTGGTGTTCTGTTTGACCAATCTATGTCTCTGGACAGTCATTCTAGACAGTTGGTCAAAAACTGTTTTTATCATTTGAGAAACATTTCTAAACTGAGAGTGTTATTGTCTAAAGCTGACTTGGAGATGATTATTCATGCTTTTATTTCTTCTCGTCTTGATTATTGTAATTCTCTTTTTACTTGTTTGAACAAATTGTCTCTGAGTTGGCTACAAAGTGTGCAAAATGCTGCAGCCAGGCTTTTAACTGGAACCAACAGAAGGGCTCACATTTCACCGGTTTTATCCTCATTACATTGGCTTCCAGTCAAATTCAGAATTGATTTAAAAATTTTAGTCTTGACTTTTAGAGCTCTGCCTGAATAGTCCCCCCAGTACATCACTGACCTGCTGACCCCTCACTCCTCCTCCTGCGCTCTTTGGTCTTTTGGTCAAAACCTTCTAATGGTCCCCAAAACCCGTTTTAAAACTCAGGGAGACCGGTCTTTCCAAGCAGTCGCCCCCAGACTCTGGAACGCCCTGCCCCTGTCACTGCGAGTGGACGTTTCTGTTGATTCTTTTAAAAAGCAGCTGAAGACACTTTTATTTAAACAAGCTTTTAGTTGATTGGGCGTTTTATGTTTTTAATATTTTGTGGTTTAAATTTTTATTCTCATAGTTTTATTGTTCTTTTATTGCACTTTGTGATTTATATCTGTGAAAGGTGCTATATAAATAAAATTTACTTACTACTTACACAAATCAGTGTAGGCTTGCTTTAAAGACTAACAACTTTTATATTCAAATTCTCTTTTACCACATCAAATACAGTTTCACAGTAAAATAATGCACATCTTATTGTCTTTTATCAATTCATTTATGGTACTTCATAGTGTTGCCTCTGTAAAAGCAGAGGAATACACTTGTCTCCTTCACTCCTCATTGGGACTGTCTCATTGCAAGAAACAAGGCAAGTCCCACTGATTGAGTTTTGTAGTTCTCTTCACACCAGAGAAATTATATTTACTAAAACAGAATATTTTTAATATGTTGTCTGTATGCTACTAATGTACTTACTATTAGGTAAGTACCTTTTTATGAAAATTGGGTTATTATGTAATTTTAATATCATAGGGTCGATATGTCACCAGGCCTGGTTGTGTGATAGAGTCATCACTCAATATCTGTTAGGACCCTGCTGTTGTTGCACAAACAGCACATTCCATTAATAAAGGGTTGCAGGGCAGATTATTATTCAAACCAGTTTGTATCAACTTGTGTGCATACTATCAGACCACCAGGGCATTATTGGCTATTTCTGTTATGATCTAAAAAGAGTAAACACAATTGTTTAACAATAAATGGCTTCTCCCAACCACTATGAGTGAAAGAAAAGTTTTTGTGTTATCATTCATATTTTCTGAAAAATGGCCAAGCAATTACAAATTCTGCCATTATTTAGGCTCATAACGTAATAATACAGTTATGAGCACAACTTTACTGTTACCTGTCAGGTACACAAAAACAATTCATTAAATATATTGTTACTGTTGAAAATACATATCGTAGTCTTATTATAGGCTCACATCACACATGCAGACTAATAAATAATTCATTAAGCTGTGCGCACAGTATTTAAAGTTGTGGGCAACAAGGCTTTAATGTTTGTACTCCAGTAGGGCTGCTATAGTTTATTTCAGACAGAGACATCGCAGGGAAAATCAAAGATGCCAGAAGAAGGGAATTTTTCTCAGTTAGTTACTCAAGGCAATGACCTGGTTTCCAAAGGATGGTACGCATGTTCAGTTAACACACCCATCTGATCTCTAAGATGTGTTTCGCAACAGAAAACCCACACATTGTTCAGGTAGTGTGGACCACAGGCCGTATCTTGCAGTGATCCAAGCTGGTATATCTGTTACCTTGTACCTGACGCAGCTAGCGTCTCTGCCAGCGCTGCGAGTGGTGGTGGTTTAAAAAGCGAGGCATGGCATGGTGCAGACAGGTACAACAGCAGCTCATAGTCAAAGCACAAAACATTGGCAGGTGCACACCTCTGGACCTTCAGTGATATGCAGTAATACAAATAAATATTTAATTAGATCAGTTTCAGGGACACTTTGATTTTGTCGAAGTGTACACACAATTGCAGCAGAGGTGGTAGAGGATTAACCAGTCCCGGGCCATATACCTCTCCCTGACTGAAAAGGAACGCATAAAAAAATTAAGATTGTTCCAGCAGGCTGTCACGGACATTGTCACATGTTAGCAAATGACCTACAATCAGGTTCCAGCTCTCTCTATTGCTGCCAAATTACGGGTGCACTGTACATCGTTGCACGTTTGTTATCCCAGCATCTCTTGAGTTCAATCTTTCCTGCTCATCGAGAACAGGTGAAAGGTAAATTCTGGGCCAAATGTTGGTTTAGAAAATGCTATGGTCTACATCAATCGTAAGGGAACCTATTCTATTAATATTCAGGTGATTTGTGATGCAACTTGGTTCCACCCCTGACTCCTTTTAATTGGCTATCCATTAAAAACATGACACCGTTTATCACGTAGACACCAGCGTGATCTTATAGTATGTACAACAGAAAATGCACAAAAGCCCCCAGTTTAATAGAACATTTGGGTTGCTAAAAATGCACTTCAGATGTTTTTTTTTGTGTTGTGAGTTACATAACATTGCCATTCGTTATGGATGTCTGTTGGAAATCACTGAGGACTTAGTGCAGGACTTTAGAAGTTGGGATGCAAAGCTGCATGTGCTGTGTTGACCTGAATAAGCCAGCGGCAGCACAGGTGTGGAGGGATCAGCTGGTTTAGGAACTGTCACCTGCGGCCTGGTAAGTTCTGTTTCTTTTTAGTTCAAAATATTCAAAATTGTTTTAATTCGAACTTCACTAAGTTTTATCTTTTGTTAGTCATGGGGATGTTAAGAAAGGCAATATAAGATGGTAAACTTGCATGCTTTCGGACACTCCTACACTGTGTAGGTCTGTAGACTATAAATATATACATTTCCAAAAATCTAATAATGGGCGAAACTTTAGTTGCCGCCCCCAAGACCGCTAACACACCCATCCAAAGTATCAGCACCAAGGACAGCGTGGCAGCATATAAATTTTACATGGCTTACAAATCATTGCTTTATTAAAGCAATTTAAAACAAAGTACAATCAAACAGACTTTTAAAATGTTAAGTTCACTATCTACAGAATTCAAACCCAAACATAGCTCAGGCATAGCAACAGTAATAATCCCTGTATGTCACAATACCGCGAGAGAGGTGCAGACGCGGCTGACACAGTTCAAAAGGGTCTATTGAATGCAGGTAAGTAAATAACCAAAGCCTCAGGGCCGTCTCAGAGGCCGTTCTTCGAGGAATACCAAAAACCAGAGCAGGAGCAGACTGGAGCAGGCAGAGGCAGGAACAGGAGGCAGGCGGGCACAGGAACTGGAACGGAGGACAGAAGACAGCAGGTAAACCTCACACACTCCACAAAAAGACCAGTGCACACCTACAGCCTGAGCCAACGCTCACCACAGCAGTTGACTGACAATCTGGCAGATTCTGGGAGGAGGGTCTGGGCTTAAGTACACAGGATACTGATGAGGAGATTGATGACAGCTGTGCCAGCCAGCCTTGAGCAGAAGGTGGAGGGAGGGGGAGAAGCCGAAGAAGCTAAAAACCTGGAGTGGACCATGACACTGTAGCCAGTTGCGTTATTGCATGTTTTCCTCTGTACCTTTAGATTTTGCTTTTTTTTTTGTACACATTTTTTAACACATTTAATTTAATTCACTCAAATTCTTCTCCCTCTTGGGATCCGCAGGTGGGGATGACCACGGGAGGGGGCAGAAGCAGCAGGGGCAAAGGGAGACAATGGAGGCGGAGAGTTCCTCACATCACAGATCCACTCCAGGGCATCAGCAATGCAGCTAAAGCAGGAGCTCCATGCGGTTCTGACGAAAGGAGATGGGGATGAAAAGGCCACCATTTCTTTGCATCCCTGCTTCACCTGTACAATTATTAATGGCATGGCCAAAACAACATACAAACACAATGTAAGGATTATCTAAAATATAGATATAATAGCCATATACACTTTACTTTTATGTGCTAAATAAAATTAACACTTGGAATGTAATGCTATTTTTAGTTGTATTCTTTAACAAATAATGCTTTTAAATCCCTCACCTCAGAGTGTTTGGCTGTTTTTTTTATTGTCCCCATATATGATCTATTTTCTATTTTATTTATTTTATATGATCTATATTGTTTTCATGCTCCACGAGAAGCATACCTGTGCCAGCTCCAAGCCTCTCTCATGGAAACCCATATAAGCGCCCTGAGTAAGGGCGCCACCATACAGCAATATACCTCCGTCCACCAGAGGGCAGGCTCCAAAAGGAGAAAAGCAATGACAACTTTACAAGTGTAAAATCAGGTTTACAGCCTGGGACAAAATACTTTTTTTTAGCTGGCCATGGTTCCAGAAAATTGGCCCATGAAGTTAGTGTATGTGGCATGGTCCGGGACAGAATAGTGTTGAAAGAGAGAATGGATTTTAACATAAGTTGGCAGAATTTGTGATTGCTTCTTTTTCAGAGAATATGAATGACACAAAATCTTTTCTTTCACCCATAGTTAGTGGTTGAGTGAAACCATTTATTATCAAACAATTGTGTTTACTCTTTTCAAATCATAATGACAACAGAAACTACCCAAATGACCCTGAAATATCCTCACCTGTGACCTGTCTCCTTGTAATCAGTGTGTGTGTATAAAAACGTGAGTTTCTGGGCTCCTGACAGACCCTTGCATCTTTCATCCAGTGCTGCACTGAAGTTTCTGTCTGAGTCATGGGAAAAGCAAAATAATTATCAAATAATTTGTGTGAAAAAGTAATTAAACTGTATAAAACAGAAACGGGATATAAAAAGATATCCAAGGAATTGAGAATGCTAATCAGCAGTATTCATTAAGCCAGTTCTCCAATAATATGTTGGCTTTGTGAGTGGGCGTGACCGGGATTGAAAAGTCAGTCTCATGCAGGTCTCTAATACAGACCACACTTTAAACTTGGAATGCAATGCAACAATATAAAGTTAAACTGAAGTGCTTAATTTAAATAACATCACAAAATGCTGGTGTCCCTTGGTGTGGCTGCCGACTAGGAATCTCCAAATGGGGATAATAAAGGGATGATTAAAAAAATAAAAATAAAAATCTAATCTCTGTCTGCCTCAGGTGTGAATGGGGTAAATGCAAGCTAAATGTAAAGTGCTTTGGGTGCTCAACAATATGTAAAAATTATTTAATGTTGAACATTATTATTTAAACTAGACCGTTTAAATTTAAAACTAAGTCTAAACTAAAAACTGAGGTCTGCAACTTAATGTCAATAAAAAAATGTAGGCTCCAAATTCAGTCGAGCTGAGAACTAACACTAATCAAAACCAAAATAAAAAAAAACGCTGGTGCTGCAACACTGGAGCACCACCTTCACCTCTGCAACAGGTGTTCCCCAACTCCAACAAAGATAACAAGACGACCAGCAGACATTTTGTCAATATTTCTGTCTTGGCTCGAAGTGCACCAGGCCCAGTGTTTACTTATAGATTTGTTGACCGTTTATTATTATTTTTTGTTACTTTATTCTGCACACAAGCTTTGGACCAACTTCAGATCCACTAATACAGAGCAGTTTATTAAAATCAAGCACAAAGCATCTAGTGAGAGTGTGGGCTCCTGCCAACTAACGCCAAAAGTGAGTCCAGTAATATGTTAGACCAAAAAACAACAATCTTTATCTGTGAGCTGGTCAGGGGCAAACCCAGCTGATGCTAAGAAGTCTCTGCAGATGATTGATTTTTGCAGAAGGTTGCTGTGAGAACGAGCTGTTTACCGATTATCATACGCCCGGCATTATTCATGTGCTGAATATAAAGCAGGCCGGGAACAAGTAAATACTGGCACGCATCCACGGACACATAAATATAAAGTGCTGCACACACGGCTTCAGATTTTACCATTTCATAATTTGAGCATTCATGATGTGAGGCCCTGAGTCAAGGTCTAATCCTGGAGTGAGCAGGTGGAGCAGCAGCAGCACCAGAGCACAGAAGAGTTCTCTCTACTCCAAAAGACATTCACACAGGAGTTTACTCACAATACATCTTAACATTAGATTACAGTTTGTTTAATCTACAAATAAGATTTAGAACTTCCATGAACAGCATGATGATGATGATTCTAAAATGTATAAATCTATTTTTATACTTGTAGAACATTATACACACCAGCCATAAACTTAAAATGCGTTGAAATCCTAGCCCCATCATCCTCAGCCCTCATCTTTAAGACTCTTTAGGGAATCTCCGGGGGCCCTCAAGCCAAAAATGTACACACACCAAAAACTGCTAAAATCATATCAATATTATCTTTCTGCCACTACCACTACTTACCACTAACAAAAACACAGAGCAAATGTGCTTCACATTTTATATTTTCTTTTTTCATGTTCATATTTTGTTACTTTATTCTGTAGACATTTTAAATAGGATCTACACTCACCGGCCACTTTATTAGGTACACCTAATGTGTTGGACCCCGTTTGTCTTCAGAACTGCTTGAACTCTTTGTGACATAGAGTCAACAAGGTGTTGGAAACATTCCTCAGAGATTTTGGTCCATATCGACATGATAGCATCACAATTTTTTAGCTGTACATCCATGATGTGACACTCCCGTTCCACTACATCCCAAAGGTGCTCTATTGGGTTGAGATCTGTGACTGGAGGTCATTTGAGTGAAGTGAACTCATTGTCATGAGTCACTCATTGTACCCCCCCCCCCTCACCATTACACCACCACCAGCCTGAACTGTTGTGACAAGGCAGGATGGATCCATGCTTTTATGTTCTTTACTCCAAATTCTGACCATACCATCTGAGACTCCTCAGACCAGGCAACATTTTTCCAATCTTCTATTGTCCAATTTTGGTGAGCCTGTGTGAACTGTATCCTCCGTTTCCTGTTACTGACAGGAGCAGCACCTGATGTGGTCTTCTGCTGCTGTAGCCCGTCTGCTTCAAGGTTCCACGTGTCGTGCGTTCAGAGATGGTATTCTGCACACCTTGGTTGTAACGAGTGGTTATTTGAGTTACTGTTGCCTTTCTATCATCTCTAACAAGTCTACCCATTCTCCTCTGACCTCTGACATTAACAAAGCATTTTTGTCCACACAACCTCCGCACACTGGATAGTTTCTATTTTTGGACCATTCTCTGTAAACCCTATGTAACTAAATAAAAAGTACTCTTTATTGATTGCAGGTGGTGGTCAAACACAGACAGAGTCAAATTAAAGCTTATCCACTTTTATTTAATACAAAAGACACCACAAACTATAACAGAAATGATACTAGGCGCCCATGCCCCCGTCTATTTATTAAAATAAAAGAACCCGCGGTTACTACAACAATTTAAAACACCACAGGGTAGAGTGCAGGTGCACCAGGTGAGGTAATGGTGAGTAATGAACAGGCAGTCTCTAATCCTCGTGCTAGGCACACACACAATAATCACACAGGAAAACTAAAGCATGCGACAAGTGAGGGACGTGCAATAATACCACAACACACAGGGAGTGAAGAGGCTGAAGTGAGACGCTCTATCACCACCCCCCACCTTCAGGGGCAAACACACTCGGCTGAACCCCCAGGAAAATAAAAGTACAAATAGTTTTAAAAAAGCGGAATTCCACACTAAAAAGGAGACAGAGGATAACCTAAAAGACACAAAGAAAGAATATAAATTAAACTAAACAATGATAGAATTTAACTAAAGACAAACACTTAATACAAAACAAATAAAAGAATAACCCAAACAAAGAATAAAACCCAAACAAAACAGCAGTGGTCATAAGAGTCTAAAACCAAAGCTAGACAGGGACCATAATGTCTTTGGCCCATTCGTTGTATGCACCTCTCAGCAGCAAACCTTCACGAGTCTGTAAGAAAGAACAGACAACACGAGGGGTAGCAACACAACCAGTTATGTAATAAAACACAACAACGCTGACCTACCAGGCTTCACAGCACAGCAACCTACCCTGCACCCTGTCTGCAACGCTTATATACCCCCGCAATACTAATGGGAAAGGCAGGAGTGCGCAATAGCGCATGTGCGAGCCGGCGCTATGTGATACGCTGGCCGTTTGCATCACCCACCAGTTACACCTTGAGAGGGTTGTGTGTGAAAATCCCAGTAGATCAGTAGTTTTTTAAATACTTAGACCAGGCTGTCTTGGCACCAACAACCATTCCATGTTCAAAGTCACTTTAATCTCCTTTCTTCGCCATTCTGATGCTCTGTTTGTACTTCAGCAAGTTGGCTACACAAGACTCTAGATGCCTAAATACATTGAGTTGCTGCCATGTGATTGGCTAAGGAACCTACCTACTACCGACTGGTGAGTATAAAAAAACAATACAGTTTATTTAACCTTTACTTTTGTTCCAGTCCTGACTGTAAATACTGGATAAAGTGTAGATAGCAAACTTTTGGTCACACTGGCCATGTCTGCTTCTGTTATTATATTATTTATATTTATATATATAAAATATACAAAAGCAGGCTAAGTCAATATTAAAGAAGTGTATAAGAATAACATATCTAGCTTCTAAACAATTCTAGGTAAAGTATTTTTATTGTGCACAGAAAGATTCTCATAAAAAAATATATTTGAACAAACCTACTCAAAAAAGATTTAGTCTGAGTCATAGGAAAATCTCAACATAATGTGTAATTTGTGACAATCCATGTACATTTGTTGTCATGCTCCATAAAATGTGAAACGATACCTTGCATGAGCTATAGCCAAAGTCATTTGAAGTCATGTGAGTCCTGACAGTGAGAGACTCTGAACAGGAACAGCTTTGAAAGCAGGAACAGTTCAGAAGAAAATTCTTGCGTGTGAAGCCCACTTTCAGTCCCCCAGCAGAGAAAAGTCAGCTCTTCGTCTAGGTGTCTTGTGTACGCATCCCAGAGGTTATTAGCCCCCAGTCTGGGCCGTTGCCTTTGAATCATTAAGTAAAAGGCAGAGTGTTTGAAGCTCCTTGATATAATGATCCTTGGCAACTCCGAAGGTTCAAAGTAAATTGGAAAAGGGTGGGGAGAGGGGGAAGCTTTTCTGCCACTGAACAAAATAGAGAAATCAGCCAGCTATGTTTAATAGAATTTTCATCAGTGCTCACCCAGTCTCTCTAAGATAATGGCCGCACGGGTTCATTACCTCCTTGTCAAATTAAATTCCTCTTTCTCCTCCGGGCAGATTGGATGGTGATTACAGATTTAACCAAAAGCGGCCGGCGCTCTGTAAAAAGTGAGAGGGCCACGGTGACACAAATGAGAGCGTTTCATCTTTCTCCTCTTTGTTGGTTCAGCAGTTCCTCCTCACAGAGCAATGCTTTAATGTGCTCACTTTAAATTGGCTTTGTTTTCTCCTTTTTATCAATCTTGTAGCTGCTGAGTGAATGATGGAGGTAATGTGTTATACTGTACAGGCTCAACTTCTTCCTTTGGACTAATACTGTCCCCTAGAGTGCAATGCAAGTTAACATGAATAAAAGTGTAATGTGAAGAGAACTTTTTGAACTTGTTGAAACAAGGGACACAGCTTGAAAAAAAGAAATATCTTCTCCTAACACATCTGAATATGACTTTAATAATCCTTCTCTACCACCATCTGATTAATCTCTTCTGCGGGAGCTACAGCTGCATGCAAATTTAGCAGGTTTGAGAGATACTCGCAAATTGTTTGTGGAGGAAAGACAGCTGCTGTTTGTGCAAAGATGAGGCATAGGAAATGTGAAATGAAGAGACATTTTGTAACATTGCAACAATAATTGACTGATTTGAATCTGGTCACAACAAAAAGTCAGCCACCATACCTGCAACACTTTTTACTTGGGTCTCACTCATATTCCAGTGAACTGTAGATTTTGAAGCTGGTTTTACTCAAACTGTATTTTCACATATTTCCTTGACAATTCACTTTATCAATGTTTTCAATTCATATGATGTTAAGTCTGTAATTAACTGGTGACAGTCCGGGGTTGTACCCTAACTCATGGCAGGAGCCACGTTTCCATTGGTGGAACGGTTCGGGACAGTACAAGTCAGGTAGATACAGGTAACCACTCAAGAGGTATGTGTTTCCACGTCTGCCACAGAAACAATGATGTTATCAAAGTGCCACAAAAATCGTGTGTCTATCTGAGATATAAAATGTATTTGAAGCAGACTTTTTAAAAGTTGGATGCATTCTTAATAATTAGGAGGTACAGCTCCTGCAGGATTTGGAAGTGTTTCTGGTTTAACCCCATCTTTTTTAACATTAAATTTATACTGCTGCAGCAGTTTTTATTTCCTTTATTTAGAGGCTTATTATAGAGGCACAGGTTCTGTTTGTGTTTATTGCAGTGTAGACAATAAATAAAATGTTTAAATTCATGGAGCAAGAGCTGTACAATACAACAGCTGTTGTAAATATTAGCTGGGGAAAAGTACTACATTTCTCATGTGTTTTGTTTAAATATGACATATTTAAAACAAAAAGAAGGTGTGATTCAGCCCCAAATGTACCGTCTGTTGGGAACGCATTGGGAACACTGACGCGTGCAAAGTCTCTGTCTTAGTTCTGTTGGACTTGAGTGCTGCGTTTGATACAGTGGACCATTGAATCCTTTCACGTGGACACCAATTGGGGGATTCAGACTCTCTCTGCACTCGCAGCACATCTCTGAGACACAGCTACAAGCTCAAATAATCTATTTACATTTTTTTCCAAACACAGACCAAACAGCAGCAAACAAAAACAGGTGGTACCAAAATATGCCTAATTCTGCCCTATCCTTTATAATGGAGACTCCGCCTGACCATTTCAGACTAAAATCTTAATAGTTTTGGTTTGTTTCACATTAGAACAATTATATTTGGTGCAGATAATATTGACATGTGTGGCTGTAATTTATAAATAAATAGGGTTTGAGCTTCAACAGACTTCATCTAAAAGGGTTATTAATCCAAAATTAGTTTTTGATTTTTAGGCGGAGATGTTTTTGGGGTTATTTTGCTTTTTTCAATCTTGATTTATTAATATTGATATTATCAATACCAAATGAAATATTGAGACTGGGGCATTTATATCAATATTTTAGTGTTTGATTTAATTAGAGTCTTGATTAAAAACATTTTTTTATGTTTTTAAACGTGAAAGGGACTATGGATGAGGCCAGGGCCCTTAACACCCCCCTTTCCCTCTGCTTGACTGTGAGTAATATGCTGATGTTACCATGTGACTCAGTAGCAGCAAATGTGCAAAGCGGGTGCTTAAGCAACAATAACACAAGAAGCATGGCGGCAGATAGAAAACTGAAGCAGACAACATTCAGAATTAGAACATGTGGAGTTATTTACAGTTTTACAGTTGATAAAAACATAGCAAACTGCAATGTGTGCAAGATGGTTATTTGATACTGTGGCAAAACAAACTTATACAAACACATACGGATTCACACAGCAGAAAACAACAAGCTGGCACAACAACAAACAGAGGACACTGGAATTTTAAACATACATGTTACAGAAAAAACAAGTTTGTTGGTATTTCATAAACAAATGTTTTTTACTTGATGTTACAAACAGCATTTTGACATGTTTAAATGTATTGTATTGAGACAAAATTTTGCAATGAACGTTGCAATAATTCAGTCTCGAACTAATCAGAGTGTGGAGTTGTGAAGACTTTGGTTAGAAGACAAACTAAAAAAAGCTTGTTTGTGTCAATTTGCCAAACTGTCAAAAATCACTCAGAGATTTTGTGCAGTCAGACTGGGTTTATAGAATCCCCAAACACAATACATTTAATGTCAGCAATATAATCAAAGAAAGTGCTCTGTGCATTACTAGGCTACTATGACAGATAGATTTGCAAGTCATCTGTGTAACAATGGAACGTTAAGTCATGCCTGGCTACAACTGACCCAAGTGGTATTATTATAATGAAAACAGAACAGGGCCAAAAATAGAACTTTCTTGGACCCCACACAGGAGAGAAGAACAAGAAGAAGACCATCATCACAAAAATGTTCTATCGGACAAATATGACATAAATCACTTAAGTACAGTGCCATAAATGCTGACATAGGGCTTCAGGAATGATTAGAGGACTGTATGGTCCAACAGGACACATGGCCCCAACAGACATTGTGCACCTTTAGCAATGCAGACTCAGGCCTATGACAAGCTCTAAACCCAGATTGAAATTTCTCAAGAACAGAGTTGTTTTCCAGAACTAATTGACTATATAAAAACAACTTTCTCTAACACTTTAGAGTGAAAGGGCAAATGAGAAACAGGTCAAAAATGTGATAATACTGAGGAGTCAAAGTAGTTCCTGTTTTCAAGATAGGACTAAAACCATTTAACCATTGCACATTCACAAGTGCCCCCTTCATTTTGACACCAGAATTATTGAAATACACCTTGTAGTTGCAGAGATATAGTCAATTTACTGTGGACATGTCCTTTTCGAGCAGACACACCAAACAAACAGGCTCGGGCTTAAAGGGTTAAAGTCTATTCTCTGAGCAAATATAGCCAGTGCAGAGATTTTAAAACTGGTGTGACGTGGTTGTACTTCCTGGTTTTAATTAGAACCCGAGCAGCAGTGTTCTGAATAATCTGCAGCTGTCTTAACCCTCTTTTTGGGTATAGGTGATATTAACCCTTGTACCCTGAAAAAAAAAAGTTACACTGACAAAAATCTCCTCTTCCAAAACATCATAAAAATAGTATATGTTAATATTTTTTCTACTTTTTTTGCATAAATCTCTTAATCCACTTCAGTCCTAATCATAAATGTCAAATATTTAAATATTTTCACATTTTTAACCCTTTATATGCCAGTGTAAATGATGGCATCCCAAAATATTTTTAAAAAAATCACTAAAAAATTTTCTTGGGAGAACTATTAGAGTCATGGATGTGCCATTGATTGGCAATAACATTGATTTTGATGGATTAAATTTTTTTAGTAAACTTAGATTTAAAACAAAAGTTACACTGTTACCATTTGGGGACAAAAATGTCCTCTACCAAAACATCATAAAAATAGTATATGTTAATATTTTTTTCTACTTTAACTTTAATCCAATTCAGTCCTGCTCATTAATGTCAAATATTTGAATCTTTTCAAAATTTTAAGCCTTTATATGCCAGTGTATGTAATGGTATCTCAAAATACTGTTATACAATCAATTAGAAATAGCAATATTTTTCATAATCTGAATGTAAAGTGCAATTTTCTTGGGGGGATTATTAAAGTTGGGGATGTGCCATTGGTTGGCATTAAATGCATTTTGATCAATTATAATTTTTTATGCTTTGTATGATTTAACAAATAACTCCCATTTGATCTCCTCAAAACTACAATTTGGAACCTTAACTTTTTTCGCTCTGATTTATGTGTTTTTGAAGTAGGACAAAGAGAAGGACAAAAAGTATAGTTTAACCCCCTTTGTCACCATGAAATTTTAACATCATCTCTGCATCATGACAAACTTGGGAGCAACAAATTGCAGCAGCACAAAAAGTAATCAGCGTAGTAGCAACAACTCTGTTGACACAGGTGTGACCGTACACTAAACTTATAACCAGCCAGGTCAAGAGCTGTGTGTTCATTTCTTAACTGGCAGTCATGGCACGTCAATTCTGTAAGAAATCTAAATTTAACAAACATCAAGCTCTGGCGCAGGTTATGGACTCTCGTTAGGACAGGACTGAGGATGACAACCAGCGAGCCCAGTCCCCATACTCTTCCTCGATACCTCCGACTCTGACTGGGCTCGCTGCAGTTTCAAGCAGTACATCACCAGCAAACCAGCCAGGATCAAAGTTTACATGGCCTGTGACGTCCTCTTAAGCATTTAAAAGGCAAGTCTATGCGAGAAAACAAGAGGAACAACCAGGAAAGGAGAGCTTCTCCCAATCCTGCTCCAGACCAGAAAAAGAAGCCTTCAATCCACCCTTTTTGGCTTTGCCAAGTCTCACACAGCTGTATCCTACATAACAAAACAAGAACGACCTGCTGCTCAGCACTGTTCACCGAGAACCGGCTATCAGGCCACTGACGTTTTACAACATCCTAGATGTCTCAGCTTTGAACTTCTTTGTGTTATGGATGACTGTGAATCCAACCTTGAACAAGAGCGCCGGATTTTCTTAGAAGAGCATTGGTCACTCCACTAATCCAACAACGCAGACAGCTACCCCACGCACAAAGTGTGGCTGCAGCAGAAGCACATGAGCCACAGAAAGGGCAGGACAGTGTCAGTGGGTACCCAGGGACTTCCAAATACCGAAAAAGATGACTGTGCATGCAATGCCCTGGCCCATGGGAGAAGGCCACCATTACCTGCTGCAAGTGTGAAAAAATATATTAGCAAAGTTCACACATTTTTCTGCTGCAATTAATGTGCACAAATATGAACTGAACTCACACAGGTGAGTGTGTGCATCACACATCCACAGGCAGGAAGAGCTCAATGCAGCTGGTTTCAGGTTGTAAAACAGTATAAATGTCTGTTCCAAATTTGGTAAATCTTTGTTTGTTGAAAATAAACTTTTCTTATGTTGTATTTTTAATTTATTTATAGAGCATCTAAGGACTTGCTTTGGAGGGGAATCACTGTTCTGATGATTGGCTGATGTAATGGCATCATATACACTGGCATATAAAGGGTTAAAATTCAGATAATTTTTTTTAAATATTTGGTATTTATGTTCAGGAATGAAGTGGATTAAAAGATTTATGAAAAAAGTACAAAAACAATATTAACATATACTGTTTTTATGATGTTTTGGAAGAGGACATTTTTGTCCCCAAATGGTAACAGTGTAACAATTTAGGTTACACAGTGCAAAAAAGAGTAATATTGGATTTGTGTTTAAAATTTCAAAATTTGTTATAAAATACACACCTTTACCAAATATCAAAGAAAAATAAAAAAACAACCTCTAAGTTATCAAAAAAATAAAAGTTGAAAAGGACACTTTTGTCCCCATCAGGGGACAAGGCTTAAGATACTAAGATATCAATATCTTAACACAGCACTGCTGGTTTACAAGTCTCTTAATGGTTTCAGTAAAAACAACTGAAAGTGTTTTATCTGCACATTTTTATTCAGTATTTTACCTATGTTTCTTATTCTGAATCTTGTCTGTGTGTTTTAAATGTGTCTTTTATTTGTGTATAGCACTTGAGTTACCTTTGTATGAATTGTGCTAAATAAATAAAATTGCCTTGCCTTGCCTTGGAAGTATAAAAGGCAGTGGCAATAATGACGTTTGTAGCAGACAGATGTGGAGGGATGGCAGATTTTGCTCCAGGTGATGGGAACAAAAACACTGCTCGGGGCTAAAGTTTAAAATAGGTCCATACCCTAAAAGGCAATGTGCTTTAAACCATTTGAGCTTAATCTGTGTTTACAACATTTAAATCTAGCCCTATGATAGCTCTTATATTTTAAAAGTTTTAAGTCTGAATTCCTCCTGTTGTAAACTGGCAAACACACTGCTTTTTAACCTTTAAAAATAACAAGATTCTTATGTTACTTTGAAAAACACCACACTTGCCGCAGTATGCCTCAATAATATCCCCAAATTTATTTTCTTAGTTTTAATTGAACAGCTCAACTCAAAGGCCTTGATTTTTTTTAATTTATGTTCCCATCGTGTACAACCTCTCACAGTATTCACCAACAAACATTTCTTAAATAGTCCATTTACTTTCTTTCTTGAACATGTTTTGAATGATGGATTGAAGAAGTCAAGGTTGAGAAAAGAGTTACAGAATTTTGTTTACATTTAAAATTAGATAAAGCTAGCTGTTTCTCTGCAATATTTTGTGATCCCATTAAATTTATTTCTTTTTTAAAGTTTTTCTCATACTCCAAGAATGATTCTTGTGAGAGGCTTTAAGGTCAATGGATACCGAGGTCATGCTAAAGGTTGAGCAGAACACCATTAGCCAAAAATCACCAATTCTACAAAAACAAGATGATTGTGGGAAATGACAACTGTGCCCACTTACTGACTGCACACCTGTCATTAAGACAGTTCCTACTGCTAATAAGCTTACATACCCTGGCAGAATTTGTGAGTTTTTTTTTTGGGGGGGGGGCAGCAATATTCCGCCATCCACCAGAGGGCAGGCTACATAAGTGGAAATATGGAAGAAAACCCAATATTGACTTTACAAGTGTAAAAAATCATGTTTAGAGCCTGGTACAAAAGATGGCTTTGGTCTCTAGAGCTAAGTTTTTACTACATGACAACTCGGGGTGCATCACCGGACATGCACTACCATATCTACAAGAACCTATCTCTCTACCATCCTCCACCTGCACCCTCAGATTATCAGGCAGCTTGTTTCTTCAGGTCTCCACCAACAGGCTTGTACCATGGGGGACCAAGCTTTCTGCATTAAGCTGAGAGCAACACAGAGCCTGGACTAATGCTGAAGATCTCTCTATTCAGAAAAGGCTTTTATGCTTCCACTTTTTTTTTTACGAATTCTGTAGTTTACTTGTTTTTAGTGACTACCCTAGTTTTACCTTGTAGTGCGCTGAGATTCTCTGGAATGAAAAGTGCATTATGAATAACTTATATTATTATCACCTCCAGCTTTCAGGTGAAATGGACCAGACGCCGGTCAAGACTACAAGCAGTGTCCTTTTTTGTTGATATAAAAATGTATCCACTCGACATGTGTTTACTTTGAGTTCTGTGTGCAATGAATGGTATACATTTCAAAACTTATCTTGAAAGCTTGCTCGAAGGAAGTCAAGGAAGTCCAGGAAGTCCACAGAAGCATCTTTGCTATTTCTGGCGAAGGACTGTAGTCTGAGCGATTGTACATTTCCAACTGTTACGCAAGTGGCTTATGATTCATTCAGAGCATCAGTGATGCATCACGAACATCCTCATGTACATCAAACTTCTTTAATTTCGTTGGAAAAAAAAATACAAATATAAAGCAGAGGGGTGGAGAGATGACTAGTTGTAGAGACAGCTGTGCATTAATGGCTAATAAAACTCTATAGCTGATTATTAAAAGAAAAAAGTTGGTCTTTATGTAAGCTACCAATCTCTTTTTTTTTTAAACTAAGATTTTGAAATCCTGTGGTCTGTACATTTGGGTAGTATGGAATACATTTTTTTAAGGTCAGTTTAAGCAGGTACAAATGAAGATGTTTTGGTTTTTGAGTTGCAGAGTCAGTTGAATGATGGAAGCATTCCTTTTGCCCTGTTTGAGGAGGGGTTGCATCAGAACATAGTGCTTATTATGGGATCTGTTGCTGTGGCTTCAAAGAGAGCAGTGGGAGGGAGAGGGCTCAATTATCAGCCGCTGAAGGTGGGAAGGTTCAGAAGGTGAACACAGTTTAAATGTAAAAAAAAAAAAAATTGAGGGCACAATGTCAGAGTGGTTAGCACTCTGGCCTCACAGCAAGAAGGTCCTGGGTTCATATCCCATCCAGGGCAGGGCCTTTCTGTGTGGAGTTTGCATGTTCTCCCTGTGTCTGAGTAGGTTTCCTTCGGGTACTCTGATTTCCCCTGCCACCAAAACACGTACAATATAGGACTACAGATGGAAACTAGCTGTTAAGCTATAATCTGGTACAAGCCTCTCTGCTCCGGCTTAATGTACATTGTACGCTGTCCTAAAGAAAATTAACTTATCTTGATATTTTTGAAAGGTATTTAAGATTGAGATTTTTAAACACAACACTGTAGTTCAGCTTTTCATATTCCATTAATAAGTGGCAAGACACAGTACAAATTTAAGTAAATAAATTTTTTGCAATGCAATCATAAAGGACTGTTCAAAAAAGTCCTCCACAGAGGTGTTGTAACTGTTGAGTAAGAAAACCATATGATGGACAACACTAGAATTAGTGGAGCAGAGGATAGCAAACATCTCTGTTGGATTGTGCAAGTAAAAAAGATCAGTAGAAAAACGTCTATGGGGCCAAAAAAAAAACTACTGCTGTCTAACACCTGGAATGCTGTCCCTAAGAAATCAGACAACAAAAAACACTGACTAACCCTAAACCCTGTATAAATCACTCCCATACGTGGGGCGCAATGGCTCAGCGGTAGACCGGTTGTTCAGTTCATACTGTCGTTGTGTCCTTGGGCAAGACACTTAAACCACCTTGCCTCCAGTGGTGTTCTGTAACACTGGCAATTAAAAGCTTAATGTAAGTCGCTTTAGGTTAAAGCGTCAGCTAAATGAAAAAATGTAAATGTACATACTTGTCACAGTGACATCATGAAGACTGAAGAAAGACAAAAGAAAAGGAATCTAAGGTGCGCTTGACTGGTTAAAACAAACCCAAGTCCAGTTTGCTTGTTTGTGTGGTATGTTTGAACTGTTGTTACCCACCTCTGCAGTTAGTGCGATATGCTGCTCTTCATCATTTGACTGCTTCCCAAATGCCCACTGTGCACTTGCAGGTCATTTATTATTCCTTTTTTATTTCTAAATATGGCAAATGGCATTGGTTTTATATAGCGCTTTTCCACCTAGAAGGCACTCAAAGCGCTTTTACATTAATCTTCCATTCACCTACCAGTGTTACAGCTGGAATACCACTGGAGGCAAGGTGGGTTAAGTGTCTTGCCCAAGGACACAACGACAGTATGAACTGTGGGGAGATCGGGAATCGAACCACCAACCTTCCGGTTGAAGGACAACTACTCAACCACTGAGCCACTGCGCCCCTGTATGTCAGTAGTCTGGCCCATCAGTGTTTATCTTAGCTCCTTGTCCTACCTGATGGTCCCTTAAACCCACTATCTAGTCTAAAAAGTCTAAAAAAGACTAGCACTTTGCTCAAAAGTAATGATGAGGGGGCATGACTGTGAAACTGATGCTGACTGGATTTAGGACTCATGTGATTCCTTAAACAGCAGTCTAACACTTGTGCATTTTCATTATTAGTGCTAAATGGCATTACATCCCTTAAGGCAAGTCTCTACAGTATTTTGAAGAAAATGGTTGGCACTGGTGTGGATTACTTATTGTGGCCTTTGCAACACCAGCAAAAAGACAAAGAAGCATGTGAACTGACACTGTGAAGTTGTCTCTGCTAATGTCCAGCCTTTTTCAAACTATTTTAGTGTAGGATGTGCAGAAGGGTACCTACCACAAAAAAGTCTAACAACAGTATCTGACTTTAAACTGCAGAGGGACATTTATTACAGGCTCAAGTTAGTCTCTACTTGAAGAGAGGTGCGTGTCGCTCACTTACCTAAGGTTACCTAGTTTCTAGGCAGTACTGACTGTAAAGGATAAAGTTTTTTTTGTTTTTTTTTATTAGGTTAAAAAGTTTCTTAATGTTGCTATTAAACTCTGACAGTGGCATGTGCTTGACTTCATTCATGTTCTTTGTAGCACAAACTATAACATTGTAAATTTATGCAGATGGCCCACTTCTATTGTGATCCTAATGTAGGTGTTGTTGATCCAGTGTAGCTGTAGCACACGTGTTGTTTAGCTGTGAGAGGTCAAAAACAGTTATGAGTTTATCATCCCCTGCTCTCAGAATGGAGGATGTGAAAACAGGTTCTTAAAGATGCTCTTTGGAGAGTTCTCTGTAAATACGCTAAATGTATGTTTATATATGTGCATCATACAAGCTAACGTCAATCAGTATAATAGAGTTAGGTTAGTCTATAATGTAGACAAAACAAGAAAATTGATTTTTGTATTGCCCAATATCACAACAGCCACCTCAAAGGGCTTAACAGACTGCACTAGACAAACTCCCCTGACCCCCCAGTGTCACAGGTGTGTCTGTCAGTGTCACAGGTGTGTCTGTCAGTGTCACAGGTGCATCTGTCAGTGTTCCAGGTGCGTCTGTCAGCGTCACAGGTGCATCTGAAAGTGTTACAGGTGCATCTGTCAGTGTCACAGATGTGTCTGTCAGTGTCACAGATGTGTCTGTCAGTGTCACAGGTGTGTCTGTCAGTGTCACAGGTGTGTCTGTCAGTGTCACAGGTGTGTCTGTCAGTGTTATAAGTGCGTCTGTCAGTGTCACAGGTGTGTCTGTCAGTGTCACAGGTGTGTCTGTCAGTGTTATAAGTGTGTCTGTCAGTGTCACAGGTGTGTCTGTCAGTGTCACAGGTGCGTCTGTCAGTGTTATAAGTGCGTCTGTCAGTGTCACAGGTGTGTCTGTCAGTGTCACAGGTGCGTCTGTCAGTGTTATAAGTGCGTCTGTCAGTGTCACAGGTGTGTCTGTCAGTGTCACAGATGTGTCTAACAGTGTCACAAGTGCGTCTGTCATTGTCACAGGTGCGTCTGTCAGTGTTATAAGTGCGTCTGTCAGTGTCACAGGTGCGTCTGTCAGTGTCACAGGTGTGTCTAACAGTGTCACAAGTGCGTCTGTCATTGTCACAGGTGCGTCTGTCAGTGTCACAGGTGTGTCTAACAGTGTCACAAGTGCGTCTGTCATTGTCACAGGTGTGTCTGTCAGTGTCACAGATGTGTCTAACAATGTCACAGGTGTGTCTGTCATTGTCACAGGTGCGTCTGTCATTGTCACAGGTGTGTCTGTCAGTGTCACAGGTGTGTCTGTCATTGTCACAGGTGTGTCTGTCAGCGTCACAGGTGCGTCTCTCAGTGTCAAAGATGCGTACCATGCTCTGTGTGGAGCTGGTCCCTCTGCTGCTAAAGACTGAGCCCGCTGCAGCAATGGGGTGTTTGCTGTAGGCTAGAGGTTCACTCAGTTACAAACCTGTCTATATTTTCTCTTTTCTGCTTATGGTTAATGCACATTGCAAAAGGGCAACAAAGGTATCAGACTCAGCAGGTGCCCCCCGCTGCCTCCACTGAGGCTGTAGCGACCAGCGACTCTGGGTCTCGGGCTCGTTCTGTAGGTTGGTTTTGGGACAACTGTGCATTACGGTCAGGCTTTTTTCATTCAGTGTTTTTTAACATGTTTTATGCAGTTTTTGTACTAGGTCTGACCATTTTTGCCTTTATTTTATTTGTCACGTTTTGTACAAAAAAACAATATAATATTTTATGCCACTTTTACGCACAGATCTGCACCCGTTTTTATTCAACTTGAGGGCCACTGAAAGTAAAGATCATGGAAAGAACATGGGTGAGGGGAAAAGGATTTTAGCCAATAAGAAAAACTAGACAAGATGTTAACATTGTTTGAGGCCCTTGTCAGAGAAATGCAATAATGTTAGACAAGACAGTAAAGAAATCAATTTTTTTAAAAGGTATTTATTTTTTTACATATTTTAGTATATTTAAGTTTAAGTCCAGTGCAGCACTGTGAGCAAATTTAGTTGCTGGGTTGAGCATATTTTGTTGTATGTGACCCCCTAGCCTAGGAATTTATGCTAGAAATTCAGTCAGTTTTTGTAGCAGACGCCGCTCTTCAGGACCCAACAGAATGCAAACATGTGCCTCTTGAAGGGGTCACCTTTATCAAAACTGACCCGATCCGTACAGTACCATTAGTGGAAACTAAGCTAAGAGGTCCCAAGTGTGTGGTTTGCTAAATACTGCAGTCAGCTGATTGGATGAATCCTGAATCCAGAACCTTTAGCCCCTTAAAGAGTGAGTCCATAAATTATTGAAAATTTCTGCAGCTTCCTGATTTTAATGTTTAGAGAGCCAACAATAATGTTTAACAGAGCAGTTTATAGCTGTACCTCCAGCCTCTTGCTGCTACAAACAATAGTTTACACTGCTTTATATTACCTATCATTAGTGCATCCAAATTTCTAAAGGTCTGCTTCAAATAGGATTCATATTTCATACAGGAGCAGAATATTGCTAGCACTTCTGTGAACAACAGCTGTTTCTGGCTGAGGTTTTCTCTCACGTTTCTTATTTTTAATTCTTTATAACATCCCTATTTCTGGAAATGGACCTTTTAATTGCCCCCATGCACCATCTGTGGTTATACTTTGCATCTAAACCTGGCCATTGGAGATTCTTTACTATACTCTTGAATTATCTTTTTTTTCTTGGCCCAGTGTGAAATGTTTAATAATGCAGCTGTTTTCTCCAAATAAATAACCAAATGACTAAAAATGTATTTTTAATTCATAAACATGTCCAAAGTATTAAACCTTAACTTCTTTTAATAACTCAAGTGTCAAGTGTTTTATGAATGCAGCAGTTGGCCCAGGACCACTCTAGCTCTAAAAGCACTGCCAAGATCCCACTCCGGGTCTGGATAAACCTCGTACAAGTGGCTACTGGGAACAAAAAGCGCATTTTGAGTGAGATTTTGCATAATCATTTGAGTTTTGTTGCATCAGAGGCAGTGGCAGCTGTTGGAGAAAGTTGGCGAGAGAAAGCAAATGTGCTGCTTATTTCTGCAGAATAGTAGCCATTAGATAGTGTTCATTTTGCCGAGCATCAGTATTAACAGACTGCAGCAGTGGAGTGAACGTGGAGCAGCAGCTGTCCCCGTCTAATATATGTACATAATCATATTCCTCTCTGGAGCCAAATGTTTGCTCTGGGCTGCTATTGTTTCGTTGGTGTTTTGACAAAATGATTTTTAATAGTCCTCTGAAGGATTTGAGGTGAAGTATTGGAAAGCATCCTCCTTGAGCCTTATGGTGGTGGAAGGATTTGAGTACTTGAATGATTGTAGGAGCTATGCAGATACAGGTCAGGTCAGTATGGGATGTACATGTGTCCAATCTGCTGGGACCTGAAGAGGGGCAGAAACAGTGATGTCATCAAAGTGCCACAAAATTTGTTTCTCTGTTTGAGAAATAAAATGTATTGGAAGCAGACTTCTTAAAACTTGGCTGCATTGTTAATAATTAATATAAAGAAGGGGATTCCTAATCCAAATTCATGCCCTACTCCTCCGTTGTGCATGAGACGTGAGACAAAGGTGTTTCATGACTCTCTTTAAGATCGAGGGGAAGGACAACATACTCCTCCAAACAGAGTTTTTCCAAAGACCGCACCCTTTAAAAAAAAAGGGGGTTTACCAGCTCCACGGCTGCAAGAGAGGAGCAAAATTTTAGTAATGTTGACCTTAATAAACACATTTTAAATGACAACAGTTGTGTTTTATGTTCCTTTAATCTTAAACTTGTGTTTGTATTTATCTGTTTTCTCCTTGGAAAGATTCTGATTTGCTAACGTTAGCCTCACATCGACAGGTCACAGTCTCGTAGTTACAGAACTTACAGACTGCTCGTCTGATATTACACCACCAATTCAACACCATTGTTTTTTTTTTTTTTACTGAGCTGCAGTGACGTCTCATTTCTTCGGATGATTATTACAGCCCTACCCCCTTACCCCTTTCTTTGGAGGAACAAGTCCCAGGGCTACGTGGGAGAAATCTGATTGGGCCTAATCCTGGTGTGTGGCAGTACAAAAGACTGAAGGTACAGTGCCTTTATTTTGCTGCAATAAACATTAAATGCAGTATGGGAGTCACATCTTCCGCTTGTGTTCAATGCAATCTAGGTATTAAATGCAATTTTTTTTTCATGACATAGGCGCCATACATTGCGAGAAACAGCTACTGCTAACTTTGTCGTTTGGAAAAAAGTACAACATTTAGTTTTCTCTTTAAATTTGACATTTATCAGAAATACAATGTGTCCATCCATCCATCCATCTTTGTCCACTTATCCAGGGCTGGGTCGCGGGGTCAGCAGTCTGACCAGAGATGCCCAGAATTCCCCAGAAACTTCCTCCAGCTCATCCAGGGAACACCAAAGCGTTCACAGGCTTGAAAGGTAGAAAGGTGTCCAGAAAGCATCCGGAACGGCCCAAGCCACCTCCGCTGACTCCTATCAATGTAAAGGAGCAGCGGCTCTACTCCGAGCGCATCACCATACCTCTAAGGGAGCACCAGGCCACCTTGCGAAAGAAACTCATTTCGGCCACCTGTATCCGGGATCTTCTCCTTTCAGTCATGACCCACAGCGCATGACCATAGGTGTGAGTAGGAATGTAGCTCGAGAGCTTGGGGAAACATCTGACCCTTTTTGGTAATGGAAACACACCCCATGTTTTTTACATCTCTCAGTGTACACATGCAGTAGATTACAATCTGCCTATTTCATGTAGTTTCATGCAGTGTAGTGTACACAAATGTTCTAAGACTAAAGAAATCGTACAGTGTAGAACAGGCTTAACAGTACTAAAAAATACCCACCCTTCTTTAATACCCTGGTAGGGGTGCTGGAAGGTGTTGATGTGACTTCTTTGTCTAATCTAAAAGAAACTTGTTCCACATCATTGATGTCAAGAGTTTACTTCCCGACATTGTAATATACAGTCTAGTGATTAAAAAGCTAAATTAATTTTATTGTTCTGTTTAACAATATTTGCAGTTTGTTAGTAACGTTGCCCTGCAGCTGGATTCTAGCGAGCAAAAAATACATTTTACACTATCCCACAAATTTCAAGCCTTTCAAACATTCAAAGTTTAAAAAAATATTTTGAGCTTCCAACAATAATCCAAACTTCAATCATTGATTTTATATTGATTTTTCAATTTACCAAAAATACCTACAGCAGTGTAGTGAATAATGCACAATGACAGAGATGTGAGTTTGAATCCCACCAACCACATCCATAAACAGCAAAAGAATTTACACATTTAAACACATTCTGATCAGCAAATGACCTTCACCTGGAGGATTTACACAGGTGATAGAAAATGTGTGCTTAATGCCTCAGACTTACTAACTAACTGGGTTTTAGCCCTTCCTATTCAAGTTTCCATGTGTTCACAACAGTCTAGTGGTCAAAGCCGTGGCCTTTCATTCAGAAGCAACGTGTAGTAAATGAGATTCAGTGTCAACCATACAGCGTCTAACTATGGGCAGAATGACCATTCAAATTCCAGCAGACCTTCAACAACTTAAGCAAAATTCAACAGCCTCAGCATCCACACGCTCTCTATGTCTGGAGCACAGTCCAACAGAAGTACCACACTTAAGGTCACCAAATGAAATGAGTTTGCAAATCTGCACTTTGCACCAAAGGACAAACTTCCACTCCCTGCATTGTGATGTGGAAAAAGCAGAGTGAAATTATACTGAACTAAAAGTGAACAAATGCTGACGGACAAGATGACATTTTCCATTTGCTCATGATCACACAGCACTGCCGGCTTTCACTTTTACAAACATGTTGATTTATTCACAAAAAAGGCTGTTAGTTATCAACAAACGCAAACGCTGCACTTCTTTATTTCCTCACTCAGCCCCGAGGCGGCTCACTGTCCACACTGATGTCGTCTGTGGCCCCCTTCAGAGCTTGCATTTAAAAAAGTCCTCACTCTGGGCACATTTCCAAGGTCTTTTCTCTGTTTTTGACACAGCTGTCTGTTAGTGGGGCAGTCTCAGAAAAAGAGATTGTAGGCAACTTAATGTTTGTTTTTAATGCACTCGGGGACCTTGCACCTTCTTCTTTGTGTGAGATTCTGACCCCTCACCAACCCAGCAGAGCTCTGCAGGTTCTGCTGGTGCAAACAGTGGGCGATTGTTCTTTTGCAGTGGTCGGTCCTAAACTCTGGAACTCTTTGTCCATTGAGTTACGTTCCATCAATGACCTGCCTCGGTTTAAAGCCAAACTTAAAACCCACTTATTCAGAATGGGTTTTTGCACTTAGTGGCTCTGTGACACTGCTCTGTTTTTATTGTGTAAATGTGTTTTTAAACCTATTTGTAATTGTGTTTATTTATTGTTAGTGTTGTACAGCACCTTGGTTCAGATCTGTGGTTGTAACTTTAAATTAAATTCTAAATGCGAGCTTATGTGAGGTTAGGTACTTAAGAATAATGAAAAAGTGGATATTTACAGTTAACTTAATATTCCCACAGGTGTGGTAGATTTAGACCTGGTTGATTGTTTTGTCTTCACTATTGAGTTCTTATTCATTTTAGTTGAAACCTTAAACCAATCTAGATGGAACTCAATAATAAAACAGTAGTCCCGTGTGTTTCCTCCAAAACAGTAAAACTTCAGCATAGACAGGTCTGACTGTGTTATCAAATAATAACTTATGGCTCAGAATCGGGACGACAGCCTCTGTTTAAAGTTTAGCCTCTTTGCTAACAGATAATGCTGCTCACATTCTCACTGTTCTCCACTGTTAATGGGACATTTACAGTTTCCGTTCTGGAGGTAGCTCCTCAGACTTGTTTTTGTTGCGGCCATGCAGAGCTGTCTTGACCCGGTTCCAGGTTTGTGTGCAGCAAGGTGAAAACACGGTAGACAAAAGCATTTTACTAATGTGGATTTAAATATACGCTAATTCAATTGACCAAAGTCTAAAATTGTGCTGACATTGTGTGCATCCACCACCTGAACTGACACAGTAACAGTGACAGGAGGGAGCTCTGTGTTTTGTCCTAAGGATGTCCCGGGGAGCATCATGGACCGTCGCAAACACAATGATTACTGTACCTGGGACAGCGGGATACCATGGGTCTTAAACAATTAGTCCAGATGATATTCTGAATAACATGGACCATTCCTTGAAATGGGCTTTTGAACAACAGAGAGTAGAGAGAAAATTACGAAGATTGATTTAAAAGGTTGATTTAAAAGGTACGGCTTGGATAGTCGTGTTTTTGTTGTTTTTAATAATGATTACTTTAATAATCCCGCCTCCTGCTTTTGTTGTCACTTGCACTTATGTCACTTAGCATTAGCTGTTTAATTAAAAACCTAAAGAATGATGGCTCGCTGTTCATTTCTAAGCGCAAGTTTTGTTTAGATAAAAAAAAAACACCAAAAATACATAAAACCTTGAAAATCCCCTTATATAATGTTACTATATTATTCAACAATAAAAATATGTCATTAACCCAAGTTTGATTTGCAGATATATTTTAGCTCTGGAGCTTCTGGGGAGACCCATGAAGACTCATGAATTGTTTTTCATGAGTGTTGAATGTTTTGTAAATAAATAAAAATAAATATGTGTCAAAAAATGTCAGATAGAACCTTAAAATTCCAAGACAGTATTTTAAAATTTGTGTTTATGCAAATATTTTATATTTTAGCTTTTGTATTATTGTATATCTACCTTTATTTTTGTATCTTTGTTTCAGCTCCATTGCTGTTCCTTCTGTGAATGTTTGTGTGCAATTCAGCTGCTCTAACAAAGTCATTTCCCTCATGGATAATTCAAGTCTAAATATTTTTCCAATTTGGCTCAATATTGGGATAATTCCGCAGATAACGTCAATATAATTTGAATCATCTGCCCTTAGACTGAATTGAGTCATTATCGTAATAGACTTTATTTTCACGTCTGAAGGAGGCCTGTGTGTGGAGACGTGGAGACCTCCAATGCTCCTACAATCTGTTCAGTGTATGTTTCTGATGTCACCAGTGACCAATTTAACCTGAAAAACCTTTAATGTGTATTTATACTGTTCTTTGTGCTCTAGCTCTGGGCTCTAGATAAATAGATTATTATTTTAAGAGCAAAGCAAAATCAGTGTTAAAAGTTTTACTGACCCTGAAGTCGACTATTGATTTAAGCAAATTGACCAATTTGGCACTCAGCAATGTCGTTACACTTTCAGAAGCAGAAGACCTCAGTATAATTTAAATGTACTTAGAGTCATATAGATTTAATTAAATCTCCAAATTTCCGTTTTGATGTTCTTTTCATTTCCTAGTAACCTGACTGCCTGCTCCACAGCACCGTCTGGGAGGGCTCCGGTCGAAAGTGTTTATGAGCAGGTTGTGATTGAGCTTCTCACAAGAAACCGGGTGTAGCGCAAGGTTACGTTTCCAATGGGTTATACAAAATAAGGGTGGGTTTATGTACTGGCTCCACAGGACCTTGTACTACGAAGCAATTTGAATCTACTTTTGGTACTCATGGTAGATCTCTATAGACTCTTACTTTGAATGGCTGAACTGCTCCGGATAGAGGTAAAGGATAGAAAGGATAGAAAGATGATAGAAACACTGACCAATTATTAAGTTGATAATAAAATTAATTTGACATTCACAGACTCCACACTTCTGTTGGTTGTTAGTCTTTACTCGCTGTGTATGAGCTGTTCATTCAGTTTAGTGTAATTTTGTGCCGGACTGTTAATTTACTTACCACTGTACAGCATCAAACCCGTCTTCTGTTTGTGAGAAGAGGCTTGTTATTTTACAAAACACTCCAGTTGTCTTTTCTTCATTCAAAGTCTTTAAAGGCATTACTTTCCTCATTTTTAGGTTGGACAAACAAGACAAATATTGAACTAACATGTCAAGTTTATGAGCTGAAATTCTATCCTGGCATTTATCTCCAAACATTCTGTTCTGTTTCTGGCACATAACGCACAAATCTATAAAAGCTGAAGGAAGAGTCTGTGAGTTGACTGCTGACAGGTTGGTGGAGTTCTGATTACATTTCCCGGAGCTTCATGTCGACGGCAGGGGGCCTCCTGAGGGCTGATGAGCTGCGGGTTACCTGGCTCAGTCAGAGGCTGGTCTTCTGATTGGCTGCTCCATGAGCACACACCAAGAAAGGGGCTTCAAAACACCAGCTCACAACGCAGAAGAGAAGTTCGGTAAAACTCAGAACATGCAGCTCTAATGAACAGCTGTTTCTGTTCTAACCTCCTCTGGTTACTGTAGGGACTCAGCGCCGGAGGTCAATGGAACTGTCTACTGATTTGTACAAAGTGAAATACTCCTGCAGTGCATTGATGTGAAATAGTGGAGTTAGGACTAAAGGTTCATTTGGGCGAAAGTACAGTATAGGCCCAATATTAGACATTGTGCAGTGTTAAAGATGGAGGACTTTCTGCAGACATCTGGTGGTGAAAGTGCCGACTGCAATTCCACACCTCACAATCCTCCTTTCTAGAGCATGTAAACATTCAGGAACATGCTGTTTATGAACAAATCATAAAGAAATAGGTCTGATGTTGATTACACTTAAAAATGGAACAAAAAAACTAATCTGTTTAGTTCAAAAAAGTGTGCTCAATAAGAAACGTGTGCTTCTCTTCCAGATGTAGTTTGTCATCTCTGGGCAGCTCTAGTAATGGAACTTCCACTGGGTTCTACGGGGCTTTAAAGGTACATAAATATGGTAAGTAGATACGAAAACTGAGAGACTCACTTTTATACACTCTTAAACCTAATTAGTTATAAAATGCTCTCGCAGCTGTTTTTTTGCACCACCTACTTTCCCAGCCTTTGTTTGGGCCTGCCTTTTTGAGATATATGTTGCTGCCGTCAAAATAAAGAAAATATTGAGGGAAGTATTGCCTCTGAATCTATGTGACCATAGGCATTTACAGAGTTGACGTGAGATACTTTGCAGAGAAAAACTTCTCAATCGGCTCAAGTAAAAGGGAAAAAGGTGGAAGGGGACGGTAAAAATAGGAATGATTTCAAAACCAATTTTGGACAAAACCCGTAAGGTGAAAAACTGATATATTACCACAAATATGTCCCCTGGTGCATTTTTTATGGCCGCAAGTGCAGGGTGTCAACAATTGTGATAGCATGATTAGCACATGTACATGAGTGTTCACAACAAACACCTTTGTATTGTTTGTAAGTATTTTTTATATAATGCTACAAGCTCAGCACACCTATTTTGGACAGTTTGTCCCAGTCTTCTTTGCAGAACCTCTCAAGCTCCATCAGGTTGCATGGTGAACATCAGTGCACAACCATTTTCAGATTTCTCCAGAGATGTTCAGTTGGGTTCAAGTCTGGGCTGGACCACTCAAAGACATTCACAGAGCTGTCCTGTGGCCACTCCTTTGTGATCTTGGCATGTGCTTAGGGTCATTGTCATGGTCGAAGATTAACCTTCGCCCCCGTCTGAGTTCCAGAGCTCTCTGGAGCAGGTTTTTAATCAAGGATGTCTCTGTGCACTGCTGCATTCATCTATCTGTTGATCCTGACTAGTGTCCCAGTCCCTGCCACTGAAAAACCTCCCCACAGCCTGATGCTGCACCACCCTGCTCCACTGTAGGGATGGTATTGTACAGATGATGAGAGGTGCCTGGTTTCCTCCAGACATGATGCTTGCTATTCAAGCCATAGAGTTCAATCTTTGTTTCATCAGACCAGAGAATTTTGTCCTTTTTCTGTCCGTCACTCCCCTGCTCCCCTGATTGCTCAGTTTGGCTGGGCTCTAGGTAGAGTGCTTACAGATAATAAAGCCCACTACGCTCCTTGGGACCTTCAATGCTACAGAATTCTTTCTATACCCTTCCCCAGATCTGTGCCTTGATACAATCCTGTCCTGAGGTCTACAGACAATTCCTTGGACTTTATGGCTTGGTTTGTGTTAACTGCATGTCAGAGCACAAATAAGCCTTTCCAAATTATGTCCAATAGACTGAATTTACCACAGGTGGACTCCAATCAAGTTGTAAAAACATCTCAAGGATGATCAGTGGAAACAGGATGCACCTGAGCTCAATTTTAGGTGTTGTGGCAAAGGCTGTGAATAGTGATGGGCGATAGAGGCTTTGTTGAAGCTGCAACACAGTATTCAAAAAAAGTTCATTACTCGAAGGCTTGAATGACACAGTGCTCGAGTTGGACATCTAGTGGTCAATAAAATAAGGTGCAATTTAGTCATTTATTGGTTAAAGGATTGTTAGGGATTTGATTCGCCATACAGATTTCTGTTCCATTACACTACATGGTTGTATGTTTCAAACTGACACAATAAAATATAAAATATATATAATTTTCTCTTTTTTTTATTTGGCACGTCTAAAAAGTCTATAGCTCTATATATTGCCAGACATGTTGTGTTATGAATCAGATTCTATTCTCAAAGAAGTCTAAAACCCATAGCTGAAAATTAATAGTGTATGTTCAGTAAGAAAGGTCGACAAATGTGATCTCATTTCATGTTTAACTGATGAGCTAAATGACACTGTGTTCTGTAGGGAATCGAACCTAGGCTAAATAGTTGACAGTGACTCAAAGGCTGTGGATTACATGATGCACCACCAAGTTTCATTCCCCCAAATGTGCTTGTCAGAGAGTGCTTACATCAACTTCTTTCATTTGCTCCAAATATCAAAAATCTTAAGAACTGAATGCAACACTGTCAAACCAAACCTCTGTTGACTCTCTGTTTGCTTCGAAGGCTCAGCTCACTTCTATGGCGTCAATACATGGTCACATGAAACAAAATAAAGGAATTGGAATCGTAAACCTAGTAGCATAAACATAAGCTTAGAAACGTAAGCAAAAAAATATAAATAAAGATGCAATTGTAATTGTTGCTTGAAAACAGAAAAAATATTTTTGTAAATGAAAAAGTATTTTTTTGTAAAATAAAACTACGATTATGCTCCCTATTTTTTGCTTTTAAAATCCATAACTCACAATTAAGAATAACATAATTATTATTATTCATGAGCCCGTGGTGGGGCTCACTGGTTGGTGGTGGCAGTTGGATAACATATTAGTAGACTGTAGTGTTTAGCTCTAATGTAGCAACAAGTCGAAGAAGTGTTTTTAGATCCCCTCTTAATCCAGGATATTCTCAGCATAACTTTCTGTTCAATTCCATTTTTATTTACATTTCTTTGCCTACGTTTTGGAGCTTATGTTTACACTTCACGATTCAAATTTCTTTCTTTTGTTTACGGTTAATGTGGCCCCATTATTGACGCCATACAGTTTTCCCAAAAAGCCGATACAATCAAACCAGTGACAAGTATCGATACCAAATTAAGCAGTAAAGTGGTTCACATGTTACTAGTCACATGACCAAACCACGCTTTGGTACAGTGGCTTGATACAATTGTTTCATGAACTGACACGCATGGGTTGTTTTTATTTTATATTTTTTATAAATTTGCAAAGATTTAAAATAAACTTTGTTCCTGTTTTCATTATGTAGAATTTTGAAGAAAATAATGAATTGAATCCATTTTGGAATAAGGTTGTAACATGTGGAATGTGAAAAAGTGAAGCACTGTGACTTTCCAGATGCACTGAATACATAGACCTAATGTTGATAGGCAGTAACTGAAACTGGGTCAAATATAAGATACTATAAGATATAATCAATGCTGCAATACCCCAGTGGGTTATTTAACATTACTGCAAGGAACTTACTTATTGATACTATAGTTTCTTTCACTCTTGCACAGTTTCTTTGAAATGGCCCCCTATACAGCTGTTCTAAGCAGATTTGAGACAAGTGAGCATGGACGAACTTAGCCTACCCTCTCTAAATGTTGATTATTGTGTGGTCATTCATAATGTGCTGTGGCAGTTGCCGTAAGCGTATGCTGTTGTTTTTCAGTAACATCTTCATTATGCATTTTTCTGGTTCCTGTGTAAATTAGTATTTCCTTTTTTCCTGAACAGGGTTGCTGCAAAATTCTGCAAAAAAACTTAACAGATATACTCCATAGGATCTGAGGCAAAGTCTTCTTGTGAAATACAACTGTAAGCACATGTAATACACAGTAAGCTTGAATTTCTCTTCTTGCTCATGCTCCTCTTATTCACACACCTCTTCTTCGGATTCTTCTGTCCAAATTTCTGATTGCTAATTAAAATTATGTTTTGTTATGACAGGAGACACACCTTATTAAAACTCCTTAAACATGGTTGTATTGGCACTCTCTCTACCAGCAGCAGAGGGGTAGGCATACTTTTGAATGAAACTCCATTTCAATGAAATGACATTGAAATGACAGTCTTGCATCAAAGATAAAGTATTGTTCCATGTCAGGTTTGTTTAACCAGATGTATAAGGCTAATTTTACCCCTCTCACAGACAATATGAAAAAAGACCAGGAAAGGTAGACCCTACTACTCTGTCATTGTTGGGAAGAGTGTCTATGGTTATAGTTCTTCTCATTTGCTTTGGCACATTTTATGAGATCAGAACTTACATATTCATATTTTGTTTCTAATTCTTGCCCATGCAAAGCAGTAACTGTCTATTTTTTTTGTAACACAGACTGTAACATAATGTTTCAGTAATGTGCAATTCAAACAATTTGTGCTACTGAGACAGACTGAAACTTTATTCCAATTCTTTTCAAGGTGCACAAACTGACAAAATATGCTTTCATTATGATGGCTAGATATTTCATCAGACAGTAAAATGTACTTTGGAGAAAACAACAAATGATTTTAGTCAAAAATTTACTTTTGCAATTGTTTCATGATGTTTGGATAAACTGTTTTGAAAAATGAAAAACTAAAACCTTTGAAAAAGTAGGTTTTGATCTGAGGAATGTGCCAAAGCTACTGAGAGAAACTGTAAGATGAATGTACTTTCTAGATTTTTATACTCCTTACAAATGGTCCCATTGTTACTGATTTGTTTTTATCTCTTGAACTATGCTGGCCTGTATTTGTTTGTTTACTTGTTTTTATGTTTTGTTTATCTGTTGTTTGTGTTTTTTCTTTTTTCTTGTTTTAAAAAAAGTTAAGAAATTATTATAAAAATGCTGAAAAAAAACATGTAATGTTAGTCAAAAAGTAGTTGTTCCTCTGAGATGATATTTTGCTCATTTAGAGTCATGTTTTAAAATAAGTGCATTTATTTAAACTTAGGAGTCAAAGCAATTATAAAAACCTGTAAAACCTGTTTTTATGTTATTTGCAAATTATTGCATTCTGTTGTATACATTTTACACAGTGTCATAACGTTTGGGGAACTGGGTTTGTAATTTCAGCTCAGTATATGCTCTATATTCATCGGGACTTTTGCGGAGAGAAACTATTACTAGTTTAAACGTTTTCCACAAGGAGTTTTTCACATAAGCGCGTTGAATCAGTAGCAAGCTATTTGTGGAGCTCTGGCGACACCTAGCGTTTCTTTGTGGTGAAGCTGAACTACAAACGCTATCCCGTGTGCGTAAACAACAATTTGAGATCATGTGAGAAGCTAAAACAGACGTTAAACACACCTACGCTTCATACAATTTAGCATTTCACCAAATGTTGCAGCGTCTTTAAGCCATGGTTCATGCATTTAGTAGCTTTACTTTCAAGAGTGAAGTCTTCATAGTCCCATGAGCAGATTTTACATTGGCCAATAGAAAACCACGCACACCGTGCCGTGATGAAAAGCGGCGCACTGATTGGCTCCCTTGTGAATGGTGTAATCGGTAAACAGGCGCTGATTGGTCAAGATGTCATGTTTAGCTTGGTTCGCGCACCACGTCTGTTCCGGAGTCCTAGCAACTGCCCCAAGGTAAGTTAGAGCATTTTGATATTCCAGATGCTAATGTTAATACTTATACGATAGAAAAAAAATAGCTCTGTAGTTATATTATGTCTATCTCATACGTTTGTTACAAATAGCGGGTATCACGTGTTTTTGCCTACATTTAACAGCAGTAGTAACGTGTGTTCTGTAGGCTGTAGCTGTTATTGCATGCTTGTGTCACCTTTGGTCAGTCCTGTTTTTGTGTCCGTATTTAGCTCTGCCAACTGGTAAATGGCTATTCTCCTAAGTTTCAGAGGGCAAATCCAAAAGTTCAGCCAGAGTCCATTACAAGCTGTACCATGACATAAGACATAGACTATGGTGCTATAAAAATATCTTAATACACTCTATAATAGCTTAACATTTAAAAACGTTATGTACAAAAGCATAAAATGGGGTTTCTATCTGGTTTTGGTTAACTTAAAAAAAAAAAGTCAGCACATGGTCTTATTTATATGCAGTAACAGACCATAACAATTAAAATTAAAAATATATGTTAACATTAAAACTCAAGTGATAAGCAATCCAGAAAATAAAACTCCATTAATTGTAACCAGGAGGATTACACACAAAATAATTGCCATCATGCATGTCATAATCAGTTATTAAACTTTCAAGACCCAGCATTTAATAATATGAATGCTCAAGTCAGTTTGTTGCCTCACTTTTTGACTTGTCATTTGCATTATGCTAAGAAACAATTTGACATTTTAATTGAGTTGATCTGTAAATTGTAATGTTAATATTTACCCTTAAGGTTATGTTGCATTATATTAAAAACATTGTCCAATTTCATCAAGGCTAACTAAGATATCTATACTCACATACTAACATTATTCTTATCGAATTATATCTGTCTTTGTCCCTTTCCGCTCAGATTCCAGGATGGACCTGGTGCTGAATGTGGCGGACCACTACGTGCTGACGCCGTATGTGTACCCCTCATCATGGCCTGAGGGTGGCGCTCTGAGGCAGATCCTAAGCCTTCTGGTCTTGACCAACCTGGGAGCTGCAGTCCTGTATCTGGGTCTGGGGGCCATCAGCTACTTCTTCATCTTCGACCACACTCTCATGAAGCATCCACATTTCCTACAGGTATTGAACGAGTATGGTTGCACGCATTCTTCTGAAGCCTTGATTTAATAAAATTTTTGAATGTGAAGTCACTGTTAAACTTGGCAAAGTTTGTGTTAAACAATTAAAGCCCATTCAAATCTGGTTAAAACCAGTTGGAATGTCTTTACAACTGTTTAACGTCTGCATCCACCTATAACAGGGGTGCCTGCACTTTTTGGGCTAGCGAGCTACTTTTGAAATGACCAAGTCAAAATGATCTGCCTATATTTATATTGCGCAGATTCATGTCATTTATGCACTATAACCACAAAATGCATCAACATCTTAACGTACGTCACAGTTTTAAGACAAAAGCACCAGAATAAGGTGGTAAACTAAACTGATTTTTATGTACACTATTAATTTCTTCATATAGCCTATATTGAATGTTAGTCAAGCTGCTCAGTGCTTGTTGCCAAATGAGAAACTAAATAGTTTAAACTGTTTTGTCTTCTGCCTGTGAAGTCACATTTTGTTAAGATGAACTCTGATCCTAAAAGATCAGCAGAGGATAATTTGCTCTGTTCATTATGATGTGTTTGTGAGGTTCACAGCTCTAGCTTCATTTTACCAGGTTTTGGGTGGAGGCCTACTATGTGTTTAATTTTGATGAATAAAACTCTACAGTAGTAATACAACAGCAGCTCATGGGTTACTATGGTAACTCTCAGAAAGCTACATAAATTAGCTTTCCTTTAGCTCACTATAAACAACGTACTTTGAACAACCGTAAAACGGGGCAAACAGCTGACGATATTGCGCTATGTTCTCTTCCTTCATTTGATCTGACTCTACTCTGTGTCAGTCAGCAGAGTCAAAGAGAGCAGCAACGTGGGACACTTTCTACTCGATAAATACCAATTTAAATGTAGTTGATAAATAGACATAAAATATCATAATAATTTAGACGTATAGATTTGGGTTCAGCTTTGACTGGATGTTTTTGGACTCACACTGATATTATGCACCGCCTCTGCAATCGACCGCACAGGTAAGAGGTGGACACCCTTAAAACTGAGTTTGAAAGATTATTTTTATTATTATACATGGATGTTTTGTAATCTCATGCAACTGCTCTCTGTCTAAAAATATCTGGTTATTGGGACTGAATTCATGACTTTTGTCTCTTTTGTCTGTTTGTTTTTAGGATTATTTTTTGCCTTTTATTAAATAGACTGAATGTAGACAGAAAGGAAACAGGATGAGAGAGTGGCCAATGACATTACCCACTGTTGCACTTCCTTTGATAAATGAATGCATAATAAACACATAATGGCTTGTAGGTCAAAATCTCGGCCAGAATCTTGTGGTGGATGGTGCCTTCTCACTGTATTTGATGCACGGCACTGCACTTCAGTTTTTTCAGTGAAGTAGTAGCATTGCAGTCAGAAACTCTTAAACTCTCATTCTGAGCTGAAACTGTGGTGCATTCACAGACAGTAAAGCCAACTGCTAAAGGTAACATTTTTGACAAGTTGACCAATGAGGTTTTAGTCAGAACCTGTTGGTGTTGCTAGTTGAAGTGTTAAGGCTTGCCTTGATGATACAGTTATTCATTCAGATGTCCATGTTCAGAACCAGGTTCAGAGGGAGATCCAATATGCCATGACCTCTCTGCCATGGATCAGCATCCCCACTGTGGCCTTGTTTTTTGCTGAGGTCAGAGGATACAGCAAACTGTACGACAACGTCAGTGACCATCCTCTGGGTAAGACTCTCACTGGTTTATTAACTGCTACATCTGTACAGTGTGGTGTGCATCACATTTCTGTCTGGTGCTTTCAGGCTGGACCGGCTTCTTCTTCAGTATGGTCTTCTTCCTGTTTTTCACCGACATGTGCATCTACTGGATTCATAGGTTTCTACATCACAAGAGTATTTACAAGGTGATCAGCTTTCCAAATTAGGTTTTTCTAATGAAAAACACATTTCATTATAAAATAAGTAAGTAATATTAGAAGTAAAATTTCATTATTCACTCTAACCCAACTGAGTATTGTTATTTTTTGTTTTTCTTTGACTACATGGAACTAAATATCATCAGGTCTTGAAGTAAAGTTAGGGTGTTGCTATCTTAGTTCTTTTATACAATTTATTTTGGGGACAAATTATTTTGGGGACAAAGGGGCAATAAAGAAAGGTTGGCTATGAAAGTCTATTCAAATTTTACCACTGTACTATAAACTCTGCTGCTTGAATATACCGTTAGAGGGTTGTTGCACATATAATATGAACAAAAACAGATTTTTACACTACACTACAACTAGAGTTTGCACCAGACTGTCCCATCTTCACTACAACAATGATTTTTAGTTTTCTGAACATTGAATGCATAGAGCTGTGCCAATTTCCTATAACGTAGGAACCTATTATTTAATGTCACAAGTTATGCTAGTGTTTAATTCAGTGTAGATGATAAATGCAATGTACAGTAAGCTATTTGGGGACTGACCAAACCTGTACCATACCAGTTTAGCGGAAACAAGGCAAGATTTTATTGTAAAACAACAACAAGTCTCATTTAGAGTGAGGTTTTGTTTCATAGTGCTGGCACTGAGCTGGATTCTCACTTGATTTCACAAAATCACAAAACTCTTCTCTCATCTTCTATGGCTCCAGAGTGCTTAGGCAGTACTGACAGGTATGAGCATTTAGGTTTTCAAGTGAACCAACCAGGTATTCATCAGGGCTCAGGTGGTAGAGTGGTCATCCTATAACTGAAAGGTTTGTAGTTTGATTCCCACTCTCCCCAGTTTATACTGTTGTTGTGTCCTTGAGCAAGACACTTCACCCTCCTTGCCTCCGGTGTCTGTGGCACTGTTGTATGACTGTGTGAGAATGTTTGGTGATGGTTGGAGAAGCTGTCAAAATGGCTGCCACATCTCTCAGTCTGCCCCAGGGCAGCTGTGAACTAAATTAAAATTATGAAGGTAATTTTACATTTTGCTGCAGATTCAGTTGTAAATGTCATCAAAAATGGAGGTCGCTACAGGTGACACTCAGGTGACATGTCCCATTGTGCTTAATTCATCTCTCCTCTCTGGGGCTCGTCTGTGGGAGGGAATAAGATGCGATGAGAGGAAGGTAGTGGAGGAATTGAGTGTGCACATTTAGAGAAATGAGAACCAGCCAGACTATCTGGCAAGTCTAAGTCTTGTCTAAGTATGTTGATATTCAGTTGTTGAAACCCAGATATAGTTTGTAAAACAAAGGGTTGTAGAGGCAAAAGCGTTGTTTCATTTGCCATGGAGCCAAACGCCTTTAGTTTTGAAGCTCCTCTCCTGCAGAATCTTCTTCTAAAGTAGTGCAGGACACAGACACCCTCACAACATTCAAGACTTAAGACCAACGCTTGTATTCAGTTGTATTTGGTTGCATTCTGTAACTTACATTGACTTTCTTTTCCTTTCTTGTACTCTGTAGCTTTTCCACAAGCCCCACCACATCTGGAAGATCCCCAGCCCGTTCGCCAGCCACGCCTTTCACCCCGTGGACGGCTTCTGCAGGGCCTGCCCTACCACATCTACCCCTTCTTCTTCCCGCTGCACAAGCTGCTTTACCTGGCCCTGTATGTCTTTGTCAACATCTGGACCATCTCCATTCACGACGGAGACTATCGTGTCCCCAAACACCTCATAAACTTCATCAACGGCTCGGCCCACCACACTGACCACCACCTCTTCTTCGATTACAACTACGGACAGTACTTCACACTGTGGGACCGGCTCGGGGGCTCGTACCGGCACCCGTCTGCTCTGATGGGGAAAGGCCCGCTGGATCTGATTCGGAAAATGCAGCGAGAGGGGAATCTAGGACTGGATAAAGGTCAAGGGAATGGACATGATCTGAAAACGCTAAAGGAGGAATAGAGAGGAAAATAATAATGCAATAACAGCCAACAAATAAATAAGCCACTATATTTTTTTTAGAAATCTGCAGGTTTTAATATAATAATGAAAGAAATTGTATGTAATAAAAGGTGCCTACTACAAACTTATTATTATGTTATGCTAATAATAAGCTGTTATGTAAATTATGTTTTTTCAAGATGTAATAAAAGTTAAAAGAAGAAGTTCATATTGAACTGGTGAAAAGAGGCTTGTGACAAAAAATTAAATTAGCTTGACTTTACGAACATAAATATTTAAACATTACAATGACAAGGTAGTTTACTGAATATAGTCAAATGTTCTCGGTTTTGGCAAATGGCAACCAACTGCCTTCATGCGTGTGCTGCCAGTGAGTAGGTAGAGGACAATTAGAAAGAGGCTTGATACTTAGCTGCTCTAATAAAAAGCATTAAGGCTACCTCAGCTAATGGCTACAGGTCACCTAGGACTATGTAGGGCTGGACAATAAATCTTAATAATTTGATAATCTATCTTTCTTGTTTGTGAAGTCCCACCATAAACCACTGAGTGTGACACCTAATACACTCACTGGGTTTTGGAGTTTTTAGTGTAAATATCTCTTGTTTTTAAAGCTGGTAAGACAAATATTTTTATAAACCAACTGCAGTGGACAACAAAGCACTTATATATTTATACATATTTAATTTCAGTTGGATACAACCAACTGTCTCTCGTGTGGTTTTCCACAGGATTATTACTGTATTGATATTTTTATTATCAATAAGTTTTAAGTCGGGTATTAGAAAAAATGTAACTTCAAACTAGCGTTGTAGTATGCAAGATTGCAGTGGCGGTTCTACATTGAAATACACCCTGGGCGAGACCCCTTTGAGCGCCCCAACACACACACACACACACACACACACACACACACACACACACACACACACACACACACACACACACACACACACACACACACACGAAAGCTCATGCTGGGAAGAAGTAGAGGCAAAGAGGTCTTCATTCTCAATATCAGATATTTGTGGAGACCAATGTGTAGCGGAGGAGGTGGTTGGCTCATCCTGACCAGTGGCAGAGGATGCTCCAAAATATTTTAGAAGTGCCCTGAAATTGCAATTGAGTTGCATTTGAAATCAAAAGACCACAGGATAATGTTTTATAAAGCTAAAACAGCCTGGGGTCAAATTGACTCAAAACATAATAGAAGGGTTACATAAACATTTAGAGCATAGAAACAAATGGTAAAAATATATATATATTGACTCAGTTGTTTAAAAATAAAATGACTTTAAATTATATGTACAGGCAAAAACAATGGGATTTTATTTTTAATCACCAAAAACGTTTTGGGTTTCAGAATATTTTAATTCTAACTTTCATGGAGGAACCATTAGCTCTTTAGTTACTGCCTCAAATTCTATGCATGACACACTTTTAGTTAGGACTTGTAAAACTATACTTAGGAAACTATACTTAGCACACTGTGTAGCAAATAAATAGCAAATGTTTGTCTTTAACCTACAGATTTGAAAATGCTGTTGGTTATTTACAGGGCCTAACGTTAAACCAACAGGTAGAAATGATAACTCAACTTGTAACAGTTTTATTGCAAAGTACAATATTATAAATTAGATCTCGTGAGTTAGTTGAAACCAAATTATTGTTGTATAAGCATAGCAAGCATCATTAGCAAAAAGGCTAACAAACAGTTATACCCACCACCAATTAACGTCATTAGCCCTTTATTCATGAAATGGATACTGTAATCATACAGAGAGAGAGAACATAGTTGCATACCTTTATCTTTTGCTCGTTTATCCTCTTCTTCTTTTCTTTTTTTTCGAAATTGGGCACCTGATGGCTTAGACCTTTTTTTAATCCATCTCTGTTTATTTGGCACGCCGCACTCGACAATCAACAGATTTCCCATCCCAGACTAAACCAATTCACCTTGATGACGCATAATTGTTTTGTATTACCTAGTTTAATTTGCAGGAACTATAGGCCTGTATTATAACATTATGAATGAAATGTGCATTATTTGGAAGAAAGTTTAGGTGTGTGACTGACTTTAGCCTATTATTATTAATTATATAGTGTGGATCCCCGTCCACCCTCCCCCCCGCCCTGTCCGTTCCATTTGAGAGAGACCCATAGGTGAAATATCACTCGCGCCTCGGGCCCCACCCACTTTTACACTTCTCTCACAACACACAGCTTCTGTGCATGGTACATGTCATTTACAGCAAGCAGGGGCGCCGGGAGCTGCAGGGAGCGCCAATTTGCCAATTACACACACAGTGAAATGATATAAATGATGAAAAACCGCTTCGCGACGCAGAGGATTTTTTTTTATTTTTTTTTATTAATCTGCTCGTGCTGCCGCCCCTAATGTAATTGACCCCCGGGCGGCTGCCCGGTTCGCCCGTGTCCAAAACCGCTACTGCAAGATTGGTCTTAAGATTTTTTATAGGGATGTTTTGATCCCTAAAAATTTTGGTCTTGTCTTGTCTTGAACTTTTTACTCACATCAAGACCAACCAAGACCATTCCGATTTGTCTAAAACTGGAGTGAGTCTGGACCTGGTCTAAGACTGGACTAACTTTGTCTCCTTCACCGAACACTGACCTCCGTGAATCTGGACCTGGTCTAAGTCTGGACTAACTTTGTCTCCTTCACCAAACACTGACCTCCGTGAATCTGGACCTGGTCTAAGTCTGGACTAACTCTGTCTCCTTCAAACACTGGCCTCCGTGAGTCTGGACCTGGTCTAAGTCTGGACTAACTCTGTCTCCTTCAAACACTGACCTCCGTGAGTCTGGACCTGGTCTAAGACTGGACTAAGTGTTATACTACTACTTTCTTTTACTGTTCCCTTGTGTCTATTACAATGTATTGTCCACAGTTTTTGGTCTTGATTCGGTCTCGACCTGTTTTTTCCCTGACATTGCCTTGGTCTTGACTCTGTAGCAAAAGTCTTGATCTCGTCTTGGTCGTGATACCCTCTGGCCTCGGTTGATGCGGTCCTGACTACAACAGGGCCGCATCCTGACTAACAGTAATGTATTTTAAAGACAAAAATGCATTCAATAAAAAGCTTTATTAGTAAAAACATGCAAGCATTAACAAATTACCCTATTGCACTTAATCCCAGAAATGAGTTGAATCTGTTTCGGGTTCATTCTATGTGTTGGAGTTTGCAGCACCTCATATCTTCCTCAGAACAAGAAAATACAAGACTCTTTCATTTAAATAACACTGACAATTCTACAAAGCACATAATCAGGGAGCAGAAAAAGCATATTCAAATACTACTTTCAAAAAAGCAAAGTTTGCATGTTTTTTATTGTCGGAATAGTTTTATCAAAGGGTTATGAAATACCCTTGCTATTTATCTAATTAGTATTTAATCTTGATATGTTGAGGTATTTATTTGTATGTGGTACTTGAGAATAGTGAAGGTTGTTTTCAGCAGACCCACAGACATAAATCCCTCTGTAACAATAATGCCCATCTCAGCAAAAATATTGTACAAAGTAAATGACCTCTGTATAGTGTATTTCTAAAGAGATTTGTTCAGTAAAGACTTCTGACCAGTTCTTCACCTGTGCAGTAATAACCTGAGTTAAAAAGAAACACTCTAGTGAAACAAAAGCAGTATTCTGCACCTTTGTCTTTTGCAGGAGTACCAGTAACTGAGTCTTTAAAACCTCTCTAAGTCCCTACAGTACAGGGCTACATCAGCAACAAGTGACTTTTAACCTTTGACCTTAAAGAATGCCTCAGGTCAAAGTGGTTCAACAATTGATCCACATGTGACAATTACACTTTTAAATCTCTGTACAACATTAGGGGTGTGCAGGAGTTTCACAGAAAGACCAGAAATGTTTTTTATCCTGAACCATGTGGTGACCTCAGCAGAAGAAGAAGGGCATCCAGAGAAAGGAGCGCATGGCCGCCCCGGCTGCCATCCCTGTCAGCAGACCCAAGACCATGTGCTCCGCAATGTCATCAAACGGGTCCCTCTGCACGATCACCTGGTGGGTGCCTGGACATGGTACATACAACTTTAAAGCTTGATGTTCTTTTGCTGAGGTGTACTTATGACCATGCAGCACTATTAGTATATTCTTAGTTGTTGGCAAAATATTTATGATTACATAAAAGAACATAAATAATAACAATAATAATAAAGTTCTAAATTGCTGAATTAGTCTTTTTTTTTAAGTGAAACCTCATCCTGATTTGTTTTAAAGTCAAACCTAGATCAAACCTGGAAAAAGAGGTGCTGCCAGATTAATCTTGATTTAAAGGAAAACTGTTATTTAAACAGGTTTTAAATCTTGGTCCAATCTAAATGTATGATTTGAATGATTTGAATTAGTTTCAAATGTAAAACTCTACTACAGCACTGAATGTGCTTCATGCCCCTGTAAAAAAGAACAAACAGGGGTCAACATAAACAATACAGCGGCACTTAGCAACTGGACGTGCAAATAAGCAAGAATCGGCAAAATATCTTAGTTAGTACAGAGAATGCTATTGAATAAAATTGATAAACAGCCCCAGTGACATAAATTAACTTGTTGCTCATTCTAAAACTACAGTGTGAATGACTGAATACATATCACCTGCACTAGTGTTTCTGCTACATCAACATGAGCTCCTAAAAACCTCTGTTCAGTCGAGGGGTAACCCGAGCCCCTGGTGACAGACTGTACCTGGTCCGACTCCAGGTGTGTAGTAGACGGTGTGATGGCTGTTGATCCGGACGGCGTGGTACGAGTCGTCGTAAGGGTCGTACGTGAACACCTGCAGGAAGAGGGCAAAATGTCAAAGACCACAGCAAAACTTAGCAAGAATTAAGAAATGAGTCTGGAGCACTCACTGGGTTCCTCCTGGTTTCCAGCAGGGTCAGTTTCCAGGCTCTGAAAAAGGGGACGGACACAGGTGAGGACATGAGGACAGAGGCAGAGGGACTTTCACAGACTGGACTGGACTGGACTGGGCTTACATGGACTCATCCTCACTGTTGGCGCACAGGTTGACAGTGGAGCCATCTGCGAGTTGGACCACGATCAGGTTCTCTCTGGGGTTACTCTCAGGAGGAGCCACATCTGCAGCAGACCAGCAAACAGTCTAGGTTCTATAAAGGCTTGAATATTTCAGTTTTGAGGAGCTTCCTTGGTATCTATATCCCAGAAAACCAGCATTATCTTTTGAGATGATGTTTTGTACAGTACATCCCGGTTTCTAGTTCAATACATTTAAATACACAACACAACAAGTGGTCGAGTGTCATGTAACAGCGAGTCACACGATTAGTGCAGGTTCAGACTATACTCTTTTAGGTTTAGTTTACAGAAACCCAACAATTCTCCATGAGCCAGCACTTGGCGACAGTGGCAAGGAAAAGCTGTAGTTTTTACGGGCAGAAACCTGAGATACAGAGACAAAACATTTACAGAGCTTTATCAGAATTTGTAACTTTTTTCCGCTTTTAAATGTGAATACATGGGAGAAAAATGTGGCAAGATGTAGTATGTGCTTAACTTTGTGAGCCACTGAGGTGCCCTACATGAACACAGACTTTTAACTGTACCTATGTGAACTTATGTCTCTGCATCTTTATAAAGAGAGGCACTGGCAGCAAATGGTTACTGTCTCTCAACAATGAATGTGTGGTGAACTTTCAGGACATAGGTTTTACGGTCTGTTTACAAGCTGAATGGTCCCGGTCCTCTTAGTTACCCAGGACACGATGTCCATGCTGTGCAAATAGAAGAGTTGTACACTGACTGTTAAAAATAGTTAAATTAGGTTAAAGTGTAGGGTTTTTCTTTGTCTGCTGCTTTTGGTGAATGTTTAGTCTGATATTTTACAGATTTAGAAGCAGATGTGCTAATAGTGTAAGGAGCAGTGGTCTAACGGGGCATTCATGTGGTCCTCTGGAACTCGGGAACTCATTTGTCTGAGTTGAAAAATGCACACAAAGACCAGGTCAAGTCGGAACAACAGCTTGGAAACTGACTTCTCGAGATTCTGTGTTGTCATCCTTTGCACCATCAACACGGTGGAGGAAAGCAAACGTTTAAGATAATTTATTAGTCAACATAAGTCATTTTTAAAAATTATACCAACTGTTACTTGCACATTAATGTCTTGATAACAGTAATATTTTTTCTCCATATAGGCTAGTCTTGAATATGTACAAAGGTATTTATTTATTTATTTATGTCCATCCAGGGGTTTCAACATAATCCTACATTTGTTTTTGTAATACTTTTTCTTGAATTGCTACTAATAGCCTAATAATTACCACTATGACTGTATTAACTCATTTAATTTAACATGAAATAAAAATCACATCTTTCTTGTTGTTATGGTTTACTTTAGATTGTTCTGACTTTCTGAGGTGAAAGAAGAACAACTTCCTAACTCAGATAGTCTGAGTTTCCGAGGACCCCGTGAAGGCACCATAAGTTCTGGCCTGGGTCAAAAGTTCCAAAATTGTACTTTAGCACCTCAACACAATAACCCGCAACTGCCCAATATGTACAATTGTATGGCTACTCTAATGGTTAACAGAAATGGTCATTTGGTTGTCGTGACAACACCACAAGCCATCAACTCCGATCTGTTGCACTTTGACCTTTACCATCGCAGTGATTTGTGTAAATGTAAAAACGATAGAACACCCTTGGGTGAAGAATAGATGATGAGATGCATGAAAACATCAAACAGTGGCTGTACCTCCACACTCCAGGCCTGAGCGCACGTCCACACACATCATCTTGAGACTGACCCGGTGCTCCAGGTTCCTCCTGCGGTCTGTTTTGTAGAAGCAGAGGCTGCCGTCGATCCACAGGTCACACCAGTTTAACTTCCAGCGTTTTAGCACTGACGCTGCAAAAAAAAAAAAAGTGTATCATCCTGTTACATTACTAAGACACACCTTGTAATATGCCACTTAATACTGAGAGCCAGATTGTTCTGATGATTAAAAATGCAATTCAAAAAGTCAAAAGGTTATATTGCATTGATCTATCTTGGAAAAATATTGATTTAAAACTGTCTCTTTCTGACAGTCTAACAATGTTAACTTTGTTTCAATAGCTAATCATATATGTTCTCTTTACTGTGTTGTGATTATTAATCTAAACAAATACTGATATCATGTGAGTAATATACATTTCTATTCTATATTGTTTTATTTGCATATTTTGCTGAATGGCAGAAACAACCACAATTAGGCCGATATACAATATTACGTACAACAGCGTACATCTCTTTATGGTCTATGTAATTCATAAGAATGCAAGAAATACTTTAATTATTTACTAAAATGACTTTTATTGTTTTAGGTGCCTTCTAAGACGTTTACAGTGACTGGCCTCAGTGAATTTGTCAGAGATATGGGATTAATGGGATTATGGTCTGTTGTGAAAGTGTGACCTGGGTCACGTTCTAGACGGGGTCACAGATAGAAGTCTGATTTAATCTACATATAATTTACTCTATGATAAAAAGGATTCACTTTAACTTAATTTTTAGGTTGAATAAGCACCAACTACAAAATCTATGCCAATCCAAATAAAAAGTTTAGTACCAGTTTTCAAAATTGTCAGTTATAGCATTCTGATTGGTTTTTACTTTGCCGCTGTGATTGCTTCAACTCTTATAGTTATAACAAATTTGAAATCCCAATAACTATGAGTAAAACTGATTGAACAAAGCCCAATTTTGGTCTAAAGTCAGTTACAACTAAATATAAACATATTGCACTTTGCCTTTGTACAACAGCACTGATCTAAAATAAGACTTGCATCATATATGCACATTCAAATGAACAAGATATGGAAATAATTTTGTCTGAGACATATATATTTGTTTTTTCGCAAAGGTTTATCTGATTGACAAATACATTTCGTTAATATCTTGGGGTGTGTTGCCAATAAAAGGTCATAGGTCAGATTAATTCATATAAGGACACAAGAGGAAGAGGTTAAAAATGCAAACAATATATAACACATTAAAGATTAAGAACGATTAAGCATTGTACTATTCCTTACTTTGTCTCCAGAGCCAGCCAGACTTCAGCAGCGCCATATTTCCCAGATGCTAATATTCCAAACTAATCCAAATCAAAAAAGGTGAGTAAAGTGGAAGAGGAGGCCCAAATGTTTCATATGGACTCCACTGTCTTGTGTTTCTATGACATGCCCTCCAGACTATGGTCTTAATCTGGCTCTGACCAGGACTGGGGTTGACTCACTGGATCACTCTGGATTAGGAGCCACTCCCTATTCAGCAGCATTCATCTTCCTCACAGTTTTTCTTTAAGGTTTTTACAGTATCAGATTATGTTTTTGCACTGGTTTGTTCTGTTAAAACTAGCTCCTACGTTGTGGTCAATAGGAAACATAGCACTAAGTTATATAAGATATTGTACTATTTATAGTCAGAAGGTAATCCCAGCACTGACATAACACAAGGATTAGCCTCATTTGACAGGTTACATATGGTTTCCAGTTTGCAGTGACATCATCAAGTCCTTTCTCAAAAACTGTTCTTTTGCAAGTTAGTTAGTTATGCAAGTGATCATGACAATCGTAATCAACTAAAAACTTATGAAATGAGGACTTCAACATTAAAGTATTATTCCCACTGTGAGGTTGTGAACGGGTTGTGTCACTAGAGGGCAGTAATACATCTGGGTATGGACTATATTTAGTCTCAATCATAGCAGAAACTAAACTGAAATAGATAACTGTTTAATACTACTGTGTATATATATATATATATATATATATATATATATATATATATATATATATATATATATATATATATATATATATATATATATATATATATATATTTGAAAGCTCTCTAGAGGTTTTAGATGTTAAATGTAATAATGTATGAGAAGTGGCCTTGGTAATTATATGACTTTAAGTATTAGTGCAAAATCAAGAGCTTTGTGTGATAAAACGCTGCTGTCATAAATCCTTTCTGAGTGTAGTGTAATACTTTGAGCTTGTCCGCCGCACTGCTGCCTCGGCACAGCACAAGGAAGCAAAACAAAGGCATTTAAACAACGTCATTTCCGGTGAAGTAAAGTAGGCGTCTCCAAACTGTCAACTGTTCGAAGGACAACAAAAACAAACACAGCACCGAGGGTTTTTGAGACGGTGAGTGCTACACGCTCCAAAAAATCCACATTTTTTACATACAGAAAAATATTTGTTTGCTCACGGAATAATTTTATAATCGGCTTCCAATGTCACAACAGTTATTCTTGTATTTTACACACTGAAGGACGCTTTAATTACCGTCCTAAAGGTAAAGTTCGCTGCACTGTTTTTATTTCAACAGTTTTCACCATGACAGTAAAATTACTGTCGAGGTCGAGGCTGAGAGTGCTTTACGATTTTATCAAACGTCAAACCGTGCGCTGCGCGTGCTGTTTAGCTTAACAGTTAACGCTAATCGTTTCTGCACAAGCGACGTGACGCAGGCGGGCCTCGGCTTCGTGCAGCTTCTGATAGGCTGGTGCCCTTAACGCAACTGTGTGGACAGATAAGCCTTTTAAACATGTCCTTGCCTAAAAGCTAGTGTGGAAAAGATGCGCAATAACCCTTTGACTGTAAGGAATTTGGTCCCGGCTTCTAAAACTCAACACTCGAATAATTGTTGTAAACGAAGTTCAGGATGTCGGCTACAAAAACACGCCACGAGAGGCAGTGACGAGCGTTTTCGAAGTTTAAAAGTTGCTCTCAACACAGCCAGTCCACCGTTTGGGTTTCTCTGCTGGATGAATTTGAGTCATGGCTATCGCTGTCCCATTTTATCTAGTGGTCAGAGTGTACCTTTAAATAGACGGTGCTGTTTGCTGGGTTTAACACTAAACAAGTGAAAACTCGCAGCAGGAGCAGGTGAGCTCTGTAAGCCACAAGGACAGGTGTTATCTCAGTAGGTTAGGCATGTTTCATTTGACATAACTTACTTGTTTGTGGTAAATGAGCTTTCTGGTAGCAAACAATGTAGACAATATTAATTATTGATGTTATTGTACTTTACATTAGCTACTAGTATTTTTTTTTTCTACTTTAATATGATACCCTAATTGTTTACCATAATGTGGCTATTTAAAGACAAGATATAATTTTTAGCCTAAACATAAGCCAACATGAACAAAAATTATCTTTTAAAGCTGCCTAAAACACTTTTTTGGCAAATAAATACACCAGGATAAGAAAGATTCTAAAAACACACAGGCCATGAAACTGGGGATTTAAAAAACACTTTTAATATATTTTTTAGAAATGCAGTTTAAGTTTGAAACTTGAATTAAGGGTAAGAGCATGCCGTGTTCAAGGCTGCAGGTGATGCAGTGGCCAGGCTTTTAATAAAAAGCAGTCACACTGTTTGGTCTTTGTGCTGAGCGGTAATAAACACTTGTACGACAGGACGAGTAACAATAGAGTAACATCCCACGAGTCTGACATATGTTCATCGGTTCTTTTTAGAGGACACTTAGCTGTGAAGTGATCCTGCGGCTCTTCCAGGAGCCCAGCTGTCACTCTGCTCTTTTGTGGGCTTTGAAAGTTGCGGTGCTTTTTGTGTAAAGTTACCTCAGACCCCTTTGTGTTTTTTATATAATATAGTTCTTGTGAATTTTATAGTTATATGTTTCTTCATCAGAGTTCTCATCAGTGTGTTCTCTCTCAGCAGGCCGGGTGGAGACATGTGATCTAAGCGGTTGCTGAAAACAGCCTCACTTTGGTCTCTGTCACATCAGAGGTAAGAATCAGCCGAGACGTGAAAGGAGACACGGACTATGACAGAAAGAAATATCAGACCCAGGGCCGGACGTGAGGCTCCAAACTGACCGTCCACTTCACTAGGGTCACTTTAAGATGATCGGTCGTGTGAAAACTGATAGTTCTAATCGAGACTGAGAGGTCTCTGTGTGGTCCCTGTGTGTTAGAAGTAAGACTGACAACACACAGACAATAAAGGGCTAATTACTGAGCTAAACTGAACACGGTCAGCGCCTGCTTTTTCAGCTCCTATTTGTATCATTATGTGTCATTCTGTAGTTTTACTAAATCCAGTTTTATAAGATTTTTATTAAAAAAAATATTACAGATTTCTTGAAATAGGGAGAAATAGGGAGGTTTTAGTTGGCTGAAGAAAAAGGTATTACCTTTTGTAACGTTTTTTTTGTGATGTTTTGTGCTTTATTAACTGCTATCAATAGCTTTTCTTATGAGTCCAGGCTGGTCTTGGGCTTGAGTAGCTAATACAAACCCTAACCCTTTATAAAGCAGAGTCAAATATACACAAATGAATACTACTTTAATGCCATGTTGATGATGCAAATTTTAACTCTTTTGTGATTTGAGCTGCTATTAATGGGCATTTTTGTCATCTGTCAGAATTTCAGAGAACCATATGAATGCAGCATTAAGTTCTGTCACAAATAATCTGGAATATTCAGTCCAGCAAGTAATTTGAGCATCAGACTGTTGCCTGGATTAAAACCTTTCACTGAAGCAATCACCAACAAAACATTTAGATAGTTGTCTCCTTTCCTCAGCCAAAGTACTCATTTCATTGTCTTCTTAGTTACACTATTGCTGTCCCTAAAGTAAGCACAGAGACTGGTCAGACTGGAGTTCTTGCTTCTTGAGCATACTGGTTGTCTATGTTTGGTGATGACCGTAAATACCTTTTGTCTAAGCAGCTTTCAGCACAATAAAAAGCTGATTATACTGTAGTATGCTATAACATAAGTAATACATGTTCTAAAACGGTAAAAAAATATATATATATGTATAATGTATAAAATAAATATATATGTGTGTGTGTATATATATATATATATATATATATATATATATATATATATATCTTTTGCTACAAATGTGTTTTCTAAGTGCCTATGTTTTAATTTTAAAACACACGTTTTATAAACATCCTAGATCAATAACCTCTGACTCATCATCCTCAGAGGACAACAAAACAAATAGGAAACCTTGACAGGGTCCATGACAAACAAATTATTCTAAATCCAGAGTTCACACAGGCCTGAGAAAGAATAAATTTGTATATTTATGGCTGTCTGTCACATTGTTTGACTGGCATTTAATTTCAGTTATAAAATGAAAAGATTAAAAGCAACATTAATGGTACAATAAATTGTAATTGACTCAGTTAGGGACTGGTTTCCAGCAGGATCCTGTTCTGTTGCACAAAAAACACAAACACAAAAAGGACACAGACACAAAACCCTGCCAATAAACATCAAAAACTTTACAACCACAACACATCCACACAAAGGGAGGACTTCACAGAGACTGTGCACTTTGAATCCGGATCTGGTGAGGAGGCCTGTGTATTGCGATATGTATTGCCAGATGCTTGCCAATACACACCTACTAGTAGAAGTTGCTGTGTGTCGCTCTTGTTCTGTGGTGAATGTCAGGAGGAGAGCAGTCAGAGCTGTTGTTTTTTATATTTTAAAGTAAAAGTTTGTCTCATGCCTTTTAATATAATTAAAACACTGAGACAGTGCTGTCTGATGTTGAACCCATCCAGTGTGTTTACAGTGGCTCTTAAAGGCTCTAATGTAGAGGCTAACCACTGGTTCTATGACATCAGTATTTGTGAGGGACCAAACAGGAAGATATAGTAAAGAGAATTATTGCATGAACCATTCGATCCATGAGCCATGCTCCACTGGAGTTTTCATACCTGACAATTAGGTTTGGACCAAACAGGAAGTCCTAAAGTCCAGACACCACAGGTTAAAACCCCCTTAGTTTGTTGTTTTGAAAGCTAAACAAATGATAGATAAATAAAGTTTAGAAGATGAATATTTATTTGCTGTCCTTGTTTGATCTCCTAAATAATTGTTTCAGAGAAGTTTTTCTGTCATGGAAATTTAGTGAAAGATTTTGGAAAATTATTTTAAAAAAATGTTTTAATTAACTTAATAATAAACATTATTTTATAAAGCACCTTTAAAAGCAACTTCTCAAAGCGCTGTACAAAAACAAGCAATACAAGGTTGTGTGTTCAATCCCCCAGCAGCCCTTTCTGTGTGGGTACTCTGGTTTCCCCCGTCCCCGCAGATACTGGCTCAAGCATCAGCAACACTGGAATGGATAGGTTAAATGCAGGAAATTTCCCTACAGGGTTAAAAAAGGAAGAGTGTACCGTAGACTTACTGTTAATGTGGATTGCGAGCATGTTAAGATCGTTTTCCGCAGCAGTGATTAAAAACTGACAAAAACAAACTGACTTGAACAACTGTGTTGTTGATGTGTCTTTCAGATACTCTCCCAGGACAGGAAAATGGAGTCGTCCTCTGATGAAGAGGAGGTCCACACCTTCGTCCAAGTCATCAGTGAGAAGTACAACCCGGAGAATTTTCCGTACTGCAAAGGCCAAGGCCTGGGGATAGTCATGCTGCCCACCCCTCCAGGCTCACCCGTTAAAGGTCAGGTAAACTCAGGAGGCTCCACATGTGGGCACAGTTAAATTAAGTGTTTCTGTTTTCCCTTTACAGACCGCTTGTTCTTACCCAATGTGCTGGTGGTGAACGAATGTGGCATCAGTAAAGCTGGTGACCGCTCAGACATTGCAGCGTTCTGTGCCCATGTGGTGGAGCTGGACCTGTCTTACAATCAGCTCAAAGACTGGGGAGAGGTAACATATTTGTACTAACATTGCTGCTATACTGGTAACACACCAGTACACCAGACCTAGATCACCTCTTTTTGGCAAAACAAAAAATGGCCTGTTTGGGCCTAACAATGGTCTAAATGGGAAAGTCCAAACAGTGTAGCCCTGAAATATATTTTATTATAGCTGTTGTATAATTATAAATTAGTTGTAAACTGATTATTTAGTTTAGCAACGTTAAGTTAATGTACAGGGCCAGCCATCCTAGCTCTTTAATTTCATTTTAACAAAAAATTAGTCTGTAGTCTGTGATTTAAGTTGTATTTCCAGGAGGCAGTACCAACGTATGCCAAATAAACCATCTTTTGGACTCAATTGGATAGACATATACATATAGATTGACAATAAAAGAAAAAAAAGAATTTGCATAAAGCCCCTCCAATTTTGGATAAACAGTTACAATTTTAAAAAATAACTTTAAAAAAGCCACACAAACAGAAACAGCAGACGAACCAAACACAGTTGCCAGTATATCATCAGCACCAAATAAATGACTAAAACATTCTTTTATTTTACATAAAGAAACTAAGAACACTTTCCCTGAGTTGGTGACCAGTTTGGTTCTGAGAATAGCATTTAGTTTTTAAATGTAAAGACAATTTGCCTGTTCATCAAATCAATAGACAAATAATCAACAAGCCCTCCAAGTTATAGCAGGACATAAGAAAGGCCTTTTCTGTTTTTATAAGACAGAAGAATAAACACCACCAAATTCTATTTTAAACGTACCGGTACAAGACAGGACAGCTCCTCTCTAACCTCAGATGTTCCACCTGTTCCAATCATGATAATTAGCTCAGGACAGAATAGAACACTCTTTCAGTGAACTGAAAGCGCCACTTCTTTTTCTCCATTTCTCGCTCTCTTTTTTGGGCTGTTTTGCTGCGTACGAAATCTTTGCCAATGCTGGAATAGTCACTTACCCAGTATAATTTTCCACTGCCTTGACACAATCTTGACAAACCAACTAGACCAACGGCATCTCTATTGGCCAAAGATACTGTGATGCTGAACATGGTCATCTATTAAGCTCCGTGATATTAAAGTCACATTCACACATTCTTATTACAATGTGCAGCCATAAAACAGTTTGCTTTTCTCAGGTGACATATAACAAGTTTCTCATATTTACTGCATGCCACTGTTGGTTTCCAGATCGCCACCATTGTTTCCAACATCCCCAACCTGGACTTCCTGAACCTGAGCATGAACCCTCTGTGCGGGGCCGGGCTGGAGCCCAGCATGGCTGAGATGTTCTCCAGAGTCCGCCGACTAGTGCTCATAAACACGCACATCAGCTGGGACACTGTGCACACACTCACACGGCACACACCAGAGTAAGTCCAAGGCAAATGCATGGGAATGATATCTGTTAAGTGTTTGGTCATTCTTCCACAAGTGATGTCATCAAAAAGATCCACCACCGTGATGGCCAAAGCAGCAGAATTATACATTGAGTTTTTGGAGCATGCATGATACAAACCCGATTCGAAAAAGTTTGGGACACTGTACAAATTGTGAATAAAAACAGAATGCAATAATCAAATTTTAATATTTTATTCAAAATACAACATAGATAACATATCAAATGTTGAAAGTGAGACATTTTAGTGGTGAACTGTCATAAAGTAATTGGTTTTGGTTATTGGTAAGTGATTTTGCGATGGTAAATTAGAAATTATGTTCATATTTTAGAGTCTTTTTCTTCAACCTGGGCCTGTGTCTGTTACTGTGTTGCTGTGTAGTTTTCTATTTGCTCTGAGAATGATTTTTTCTATGATGCGGACCGAGTGATAGCGGTTATTCTCCAGAGAAAGGCTGGATAAGTTGGAATTAGTTGTAGTCAATACTAAAGTTCTGTAGAAAATCAGTGCTGCCTGCTTCTTTACAGCTGCAGAGGCAATGAGCAGTGGATACAAGCAAAGAAATAAAAGTTAAGGTTTAACAAAACATAAGCAAAGTTGCTAAAGATACACCAGCTGAATCCATTGTGTAATGATACCTCACCTGCCTCGTTATTGCTGGGATATTGTTTATTTCTACAGTAAATCTTAAGCAGCGTTGTACATTTGTCTATATTTATCAAAATGACTGGTGCTTCTTGTGCATAAACGTGAGGCACGTTTCTTGCAGTGATTAGTACAAACACTTCAAGTCAAAGGTCACGCAGTCCCAACGACAGCCTTCTGCAGCTCACTGATCTCAAACGTCCACTGGCTGCTCTCTATTCTGAGTTTTGTGTCAAAAGGCCAATGCAGGGGATGGTCCATGTTGTTCACAATAGCATCCATCTCCTTTGCGTATCTGTTGCGCCACTGCTTAAACCAGAGTTTCCAAACTAATACCTATAGTTGAACCAGACCTCTTGTAGGTGTTTTTCTTTTTTATTTGGTTTAAAGACACCGTACTAAAAATGAGCACAGAGTGAAGTGAATGTTTTCAATGTAAAAGTGATTAGTATTCTAATGTGTTTTCAATTATCTTCTCTAATATCTCATGTAAGACTCACTGATGTCTGGAACATGGAATACCAACATATTACAGGTTAAGCTCATCTATAATATAAATATTACACTGACACTGCAAATTGATGATATTGGAATGACAACAAATTTTTGACATATGGTGCCCTATGTCTTATTCTTAACCTGGGACTATTCTGGAGCTTAGACTTTATCTGCAGTCTATCTTTCATTCCTCATGTCCTCTGTGTGCTGTGCCAGGCTGGAGGAGCTGTTCCTGTGTCTGAATGACTACAGCACAGTGGAGCACTCTGGGACGTCCTGCCCGTCTCTGCGCCTGCTGCAGATCACAGATAACCAGCTCCAATTGTGGAAAGAAGTCAGGAAGTTTGGACTCATGTACCCCAGTCTGAGCACTCTGGTTCTGGCCAACAACTCGCTGGACTCTGTGGACGACTCTCAGGAATCGCTGCAGCGCCTCTTCCCCAATCTCCGCAGCGTCAACCTCAACAACTCAGGTCAGTCCGGAGGCATGGGGCTGTGGACTGAGCCTGGTTACACAAAGGTGTCTGTGGGGGCTTTCACATCTACACTGCTTGGTCTGGACTTTTGGACCAAACAGCATATTGTGAAAGCGCGTTTGGCAAACCAAATGTAGGAAGTTATGGCCAATTAAACACGCATAGCAAAGGGAAACCAGGAAAATGGATATCATTTGGATTTAAAAATACATAAGACTCACAGAATACGTTTTATGAGTATGTCTCTAGTTTTATCCCCACATTGCTGCAGATGCCTCCTGTAAAGCCAGCCATTTCCTTAACTGTCAGTAGAAGCTGCATTCAGGAGGCACGTTCCCAGTTTTATAACAACAGTAAACAACATCAAGGAAAGTCCGATGCTTTTACAAACTGTAGAGTGAAACCAAAAGTTACCAAACCAAACAAATCCTGTGTAAAAAGTGAGTCCTTAGTGCGGACATTGGGGCATGAGAAATAGCCCTTACTGTGTAACAGTCTAGTCCCCCAAAAAACATTTTCTCCATTTTCAAAAAGTGTCCCTTTTAAACCTGAGAGTCCTGAAGGGTGTTGTACAAAGGAGAGACAAAAGGGGACTATTAAAAACAATGATGATTCAGTGTTTGCTGCCTCATTACTGTCTAATATTTCTTTTCCATATGAGATAAATTACAATATATATAATACAAGTTATTCCAAATCAAGCCCAGCCTTGACAAAAAAGAAAAACATAATTTCTAAAATGGTAACATGGACAGTGATTTTTTTTTCAGGACTCAGTAAATGGGAGGACATTGAGCGTCTAAATTTCTTCCCAAACCTGGTGGAGGTGAAGGCAAAGGGGATTCCTTTATTGCAGCCCTACTCCACACAAGAGAGACGGAGCCTGCTGTTAGCTCAGTGAGAATAAAACACAACAGATATATATAATACTAATCAAATCATTTCTCAGAACTAATCCTGTACCTGTTCCTGCAGACTGCCCTCCGTTCTGTTGCTGAATGGAAGTGCTGTGTCTGAAGGAGAGAGAGAGGATGCAGAGAGGTTCTTCATCAGATACTACCAGGACTTTCCAGAGCAGGAACTCCCTCAGAGGTAAACATGTAGGCTTTTTAAACTCAAGAACTTACATTTCAATTTGAACTTATTTAAAGAAAGTGACAGTGTTGCTTCAAGGCTTAGTTTTGATGTTCATTAAATGTTCCTAAAATGTGGAGAATATTTTAAAATGCTGTAGTTTAAATCTGGGCAAATGGACACAGCATCTACACAACGTCAGCCTTTTTGAGAAAACACATCGAACTGCATTTTGTGTTTGGATGTGCTCTTCTGTTCTTAAATTTGCTATGTGTTCCCAGTGTGAACTGCAATGAGAAATGCAGTGCACTATAGCAGTCTGTGCAGGTACTGTAGCAGTAATGACTGACAAAATACACTTTTTACACTCAACAATGGCAGCCATGATGACCACTCAATTGAAGGGGAGGCAGGTTTGAAACATGGGGTGTTTGCTTAAGGGGCGGCTACAAGAGCTAAGCTAAAAGTAGCAGTGTGTTATACATATGGAGGTTTTACATTACATTAGTCTAACATTTTAGAATATGGGGGACATTTTAAGGTTTAAGGTTAGAGTTATGAAAATATGATGAAAACATAATAATTCCTGGTGATTCATAAGATTTTAATGCATGAGTCATGCATGAATAATTCACCTACCTAAAGTGTTACTCATTACTCTCTATAAAGATTTCTTTGAAGAAATAAGATAGTTGATAAATTGGCGAGCAATCAAATATTAGCAGTAATATTTTTTGAGCATTAGTTTGTAGCTATTGATGTGAATGCACTGTTCTCACACATCAATAAAGAATGACTTGAATCATAATAACATTAGGGTCTTTTATGTGATGGACATTTACTTTTTGTCTCAAAATCATGTTCCAAACAGAGAATTAAATCAAACTGTAAGGAGTCTGAGTCTGTTTCATTCCTACATTTAGTCCTAGATTAGACCTGTTTAGTCTTGATTTAGTCCTGGTTCAGTCTTTAATATTGATTAAAGGTGTGTTCATGTGGTTCTTGGAAACAGAGTATCCGTGTTAAGAAGTCATTATTCCGTCTTTGATGTTTTCACATAATTTCAGCTCAGAAAGTCAGAAAAATTGAAACCATAAGAACAAGGAAGATGGCCGCTAGACAAAAATGTTCGGCATGAAAATTCTGAAGCAGTTTAAAACCTATTTGGAGCTGTTTCAAGTATTAAGACAAGGAGGAGCAATGGAATTTCATCAGGTGTCTAAATAACCTTGTATGGACAAAAGAAGTAAATGATTTAATTAAAAAATATCTTAAACTTTCGCTTTCCTTCACCATGTTGATGATGCAAATGACAACATGGAATCTCAGGCAACCCCGACTCACCCGAGTTTCTGAGCTGTTGTTACAACTACGTCTATGTGCATTCTTTTAACTTGGAAAAACATTTTCCACAGTTTCCGAGGACCACATGAATGCACCATAAGCTCCTTCTTTGACAGGCAGAAGTTAATCCAGAGCCTTGCATTACATTTTATAAATCAAAGCTAATTAATATTTATATTGTTTCAAGCAGCTGTACAACATATGTTTGCGCCACAGAGATATTTCAACGCAAATCCACAAAGACCAGACTAATTTATTATACAAAACAAAAAAATAAATACATTAATTAAATAAAAGAATTAGGATGGTTTCCTAAGGCTATGGATGAAGCTCATATTCAGATCTACTGATAGATCTACAGATCTAAAATGAAAACACATTAGTGTGGAACTGCCCTAATGAGGCTTGAGACACATTATGAATGATTTGGGTTTTACCCGATGGCAATATTTTCCTCCAGTTATAAATCAAAGAGGGTAACCAGGCAGTAAACACAGGATTCATCTACACATCAACCAAACCAAGCATTTTGAGAGTAAAACCCCAATTTTCAAATTAATCTTTTCTATTATGTAACATATATAGAAATTAACTTAAAGAGGTACCACCAGTCATTCTTACATTAACTTCTATTTAAGAGCTGCACCTCGAAACTCTACATGCATTGCAGTTTCCTGCAGAGCTTACTTACAGGGGTAACATACAAACTCAGTGAACTCGCTGCTGTGCAAACGAGTGCAAACCTCTGTGCCACCACTTGAAGGCGCGGTGGAGGAGGGGTGAAACAAAATGTCCGCCTTAAGCCCTACTGTACAGGGATTTGACTTTCTTATGTTTTAAGCAGCTCACAGTTCCACCTGAGGAGGGGTCAGAGTGAGTGGGACACCAGAGAAGGACAAATCACTCACTGAGCTCATTACCCAGATCGGACGCTGATAGATTGTTTTAACGCCAAAACCCGTTATGCTACTTAACTGTCCATTAGGGAAGAATTCTGTTAAAGACAATCAAAATGCTGAGTGTTATCACCTGCAGCATTATGAGTGTCTTTATACCCTTCTTATCCCTTAAAGAAAGCCTTTTAGCTAAATGGCTTCTCTCAGAATGGTACTTTGTCCCTCAGAGGAGAATTCCCACGGCGCACCCCAAGTTTTGGCCGGACCTGGGGCCAGTGGGACAGGCTTTGTGGGGAGTCGGGGGGAGGGAAGGGAAATAGCTTTGATTGGCCCAGCTGTTACTGTGGCTTTGAAAGCACAGAGCCTTTTCTCCTGGATTTTACTTAATCGTTGCTGAGGCCTTATCTCGAGCATGCGTTCCCTGGAGGTGACTGAGTGCTTTCTCACGGCAGGCTATGGGCACAGGACCCAAGTTCTGTTCTAAATAAACAAGTTAGTAGTGTTTACATAAGGTGTATTTAAGTTACCAAATTTAGGCACACTTTTGTTTGCTTTCAGAAAACATGTTCCAACTAATGTTAAAGACAGTTCCTCTCACAAACTAGTCCAACGTCAATGAGGTTTTGGATGATTAGTTGTGACATTGTTTAACCTAGTTAAAGTGTCACCCAAAACGTTACACCAAAATTAAGAGCTTCCATTAACCTCTGTCTCTTCATTTTAGCGTGAGACCTATCTCCATCTTAGGTCTTGTTTAACATTGTGTCTGCTTTTATCTGCGTTTCTCATTGCTTCTCTTTTCTCAGCTTTTTTTTTTTAGTCCTTATTCAGGAGTGCATTTTGGCCAGAGACAGTTTGTGCTGTCTATTCTCGTCTATTCAAATCCTTGATGACGAAGCCTATATGACATCTTGAAGACTTGTAGAGTTACAACATATACAAAAAATATTCACTGTCATTTTAGAGTTATTAAATATTTATTAATGATTAGCTTCTCCATAATCTTGTCCTTTTTGTGTCCAGTAATTGCAGCAAAGAACTGAACTGAACACAGAACTGTACTTTAAGGACCTTAAGGCTTTGTCATAACTTGTTAGTCTAGTCAATATTGCATAAACATGTCCAGTGTTATCAGAGTTATTGAATGGACCACAATAAGTCAATAACACCTAGTTTTGTTTATTTGTATGGACCCACATTAAAAGTGTTTTTGAGCAAGTTTTTCAGGGTGTCCTCAAATGGTCCAAGTTTCTAAAGTGTTTTTTCTATCTCTGTGTATTTGTATCTGTCAGTATTCACACAACATTTTATTTAATGTTAACGTTTTTAACAAGTTAGACTTAATGTTAGCAGTCTTTTTAATCAGCTGAATGCTAACATAGCTTTACAACATCTTAAGCAATAAATACAAACAGAATATTTTTTTACTTTATACTTTTTACTTTATTTTTTACTTTTACTTTATACTTGCACTATTCAAAGTATTAAACATACAATGTTATGACATGTTAATGTCACACATGACATTAGGTCTTTGGCACTGGTTCAAGAAAAGGGTTTAGTGCAAACTCAAGAATATATTAGGGAAAGAACAAAATGATCTAAACTCTGAGTTACTGAGGAAACTCACTCAACCTAATCTGATCGGTAGCAGGTATTATTCTCTAGTCTTCTCCTCTGCCTGGTTCAAAGGTGCTCTCTGATTGTACAACCCATTTCCTCTGATTCACAGGAACACTGAACATTTTCATTTTAAACACTAGAACTAGTATTACTATCAAAAGTTTATAGTCTACATTTACTAGTTTATATTATATAAATAAACTTTCGGCTTACCCCCAGCATGGCAATGTTTTATGTCTTTCTGACATTTACCCGGGATAGGGACCAGCACAGACTGAGTCTAATATACACAAACGAGCATTGATATAAATGTAAATAAATAAAGTGGCAATACATATTATTTGCTGGTAAAATTGATATAGTATTTATTATTTTTGGGTATTCTACTAACTTGTCATCAATATTTAGACTTTACTCTCCTCTAACATGCTGCCCTCTTCTTTTCTTGACACCATTAATATAAACTATAAACTTAGAGGCTCAGAGTTCAGATTTAACCTCTTGGTTGGAGTTGGTTCAGCTTGCTGCAGGGAAACGGGGCACACAGTATCCAAGTTCTTTTTTTGGATTTGACTAGGGCCTCAAGTGCATTTTTTAAATTGGGGAAAATTCAATTCAACTTTATAAATCCGCAAGATAAAATTCAAATTGTCTTCGAATAAATAGTTTCAGACCTTATCTTCCACAGACTGATTGATTGTACAGTGTTATATCAGTCATGAAGAAGGAGTTCTTGTGGTGTTCTGTCCTGCAGTTCACTTATCAACAACCGCTGGCTGCTTTCTGTTGTTCAAAAGCCCAATGCAGGGGATGGTCCATGTTGTTCAGTATTGCATCCGCAGTATAATAATAATAACAATAATAATAATGGATTGGATTTATATTGCGCTTTTCTCCCGAGGGACCAAGGGACTCAAAGCGCACACAGGCCGTCCATTATTCATTTAAACACAGTCACACTGGTGATGGTAAGCTACAACTGTAGCCACAGATGTCCTGGGGCAGACTGACAGAGAGGCAGCCATTTTGCGGCTACGGCCTCTCCGACCATCACCACATACATTCACTGAACATTCTTACACATTATTAAGATAGTATAACACATTTTTCAATACATGAATGATACTATTGCATGACATTCAATTTTACATTTGATACTGTGATATATGCATTCAACATTAAAGCATGTCCTTTACGTCCAAATGATCTGTAAGTGTTGACAAATGTTGCCTTTGATATTCCAGGTACCACATCCTGGTCTCAAAGTACGGGCACCTAGCCCCACTGGCAGAGGTGGACCTTAGGCCGCGCTGCACAATGGTGGACGTACGCTTTGGCGAGCGGGTGGAGACACTCGGCCTGCGTTTGGAGCAAACGGTGGGAGACCTCAAAAACAGCTTAAGGCCCTACTACAGCTGCCTAACAACGGGATGCGGCTCTTCTACATCAACAGGGAGATGTGCTTGGTGCTGGGACCAGAGGAGATGAAGTGCGGTAGCCGGGCGCTTCACTCCTACAGCATCCGGGACGGCGATGAGATCCTGGTGGTGCCTCGAGTGAAGAGCCGCTGCAGCTCTGCAGACATTTAGAGGGACCTGCTGGAGTGCTTTAGAGAAACTAAAACTCATTGAGAACTTAACTTTGACTTGAGCCTTTTGAGATTAAAAGGGTAATGTTTTTCAGCTTTGAATGTAACAATGTTTGCTGTCCACCAAGCTGAACAAATGCATACAATAGTCTGGAGTTTGCACATAGACATGATTGTATCTAAAAGGTTGTCAGGATTCTGAAGGTTAGCACACAGTTTATATCTTTCAGAAAGAAAAGCTTTATACATAATGGCTTAAGAGGTAACAGTAAAAGCATATGCCACCATTGCAAAGTAAAAAACATGTTGCATATAGACTTTAAAAGTCAATTTCATTAAATCAACTTTAGTTAAAAAATCTAAACAGGGCTATAATTGTTTGATATTTCATGGCTGTTGAAGGCCTTTCATAATACATGAGGTCGATAAACATTCACTTACAAAATAGCACAATAGATCTAATAGATATTTTGACTCAACACAAATGTAATTTCCAAGGCTTTAAAAAAGCTTGAACAGTTTAAAAACTGTGCAGGGGTGCTGACGGGGGGACAACCAGGGCTATGGTTTTGTTATATAAATTATATTATTTGGGGGGGCCTAGGGGTCATAGGTCTATTACTATTAGAGGCTCAGTTTGTTAGTTGTGAACTTGTAGAAGTACAAGAGTTTATTATGATCACACTAAACGTAAAAAAAATATGTATGATACAAAATAAAACGGTGACTCTTAAGAAGAGCTGAGTCATGGTATTTTGAGAATATGGTTGTACATATCATTTTTCATTTCATTTATTATACAGGAAAAGGAGTAGAACAGTCAGAGCTATCTTTTTATCTGAAAGTTAGTGGCATAACTAATTATTTTAAGAATCAAGAGAAATATAACTAAATTGAATTATCCCTGAAGGAAAATTTTGGATTTCTAAAGAGTGTAAGGAATTTAATTTCATAGAAGTAAAAAGGGCTAGATTACAAGAATAGTCAAAGGTCGTCCAAATTCCCAGTTGAGGTGAACATAGCAGCCACTGGTCAGAACCATCACAGCCCCGACAGTGATCTCTCCAGACTCTATACTTATAATACATGTCTGAAAATGGTTGGCCCCCATGGCTCATATGGAGTAGGTGGTGAGTCAGCCACAGACCCATTACCGCTCAAAGACATGCACGTATAGGGCTAGCATTGGAGAAATATTTTAGAGGGAATAGTTCTTGATGTATGTCTCTGTCAGCTCTCCTTCAAAACTCCTTAAAACATGTTAGATTATTTGTTAAACCTGTACCTAAGCTACTGTCACATTCTCCGTATTAATGTAAGCTGAAAGTGACTGATACTGAAAGCTATATCCAGAACAAAACAATAACAATAAAACAACTTTATTCTCCAAATACTCAAATGGTTCATCCACCAAATTTGACTCAACTCAGAATTTTGTTACTTAATTTTTCACCATTTTTCCCATTAGTCACATCACATCTGTATTTTTATATTATTGTGATCATAATACTCTGTTGTACTGGACAAAGTGACACACACCAAGCTTCTTTTTTGCCTTTGTGTTTGAAATAACTATTGTGTTGTTCTATGTCCGTCCGTGTCATCCTCCTGCTGACGCTGGGCCACTCTTTTTTCTCATGACTCTTAAAGCCTTGCAGTCAAATATCCCGGGATAACCCCTGGACCTCATGGCTGCTGCACATGTGTCCGTTCAGTCAGGACGGCCTGGCAGAAAGACTAGAGGCGCCAAGGTGCGCCCGGGTCTGTAAGCGAGACTAGGAGGAGGGTGAGTGCTTGTGTTACGGGGTCTTCGAGCTTGTCCGGCTCATGAATGGAGCAGCTGAGGAAGCAATGAGGCCCGCTCTTATGGTAACCAAACACCAGCCGCCGTGTCACAGGTACTTCCGCTGCGTTTCATTCAGAACGGACTCAGGTCTGACCCCTTCTCTTTCACCTCACTTACCCTAGATCAGTTTCTAGTATTGGCCCAGGTCGGGGAAATTCTGTTTGTTTGATAAACCCAGTGATGTAACTGTACAAGGTCACCACTCAGTCTGGAAAACCTGCAATTACGGGTCGGCAATGCATTTACATTATATCATAGTGTAAGGGATGCACGGTCCTGCCTCACAGCAAGAAGAGTGTTTATTTAATCCCCGGAACACAGTGAAATATGAATAATTGAGTTGTCAATATTGTTGGTCTCACAGTATAAAATGCTATTAGTACAAAGACAGTCAAAAGAGCTGATAAAGGATTGAAGAAGAAGGCATCTGGACATAGGTGAAGTACACAATGATTTGTCCCTTATCCAGGGAACGAAGGAAGAGGATAACGCATGTATCAGCTGTTTTAACTTTTATATCAGCAACAATATTAAAACAAACATGTTCTACTTTCAAAACTATTCCACCACAGGAGGCCCATTAGAACCTCAGTGCCACCAAACATGTTCTGAGACACTTTCAACAACAATTCCTCGGTTCACTTCCTACTGAACTCTGCTTCAGTTCCATTAGAAAGTAAACCCTAAGCGGACCGCAGACGACTTAAAGCTCCACTACCTGACTTTCTTTTTGCCGTCCCTGTCTCAGAGACCCCACACAACCAAAAGTCTAGGGACCTTTCCGGCTACTCTTTTTATTAAAAAAATAAAGCTTAGCTGCGAAGACGACAACTGTATTTAACTGGGTTTTGTGTTACCTTGATGTTTATCTTTTTTGAACTAATTCTTTGTTAAAAAACATGCTATTCATTGAAAACACATTGGAGTGCACCTTTTTCAAGCATGGGATTTGTGCGATCATTGATTGACTAAGGTTTGTTCCTGAAGATAGCAAAGTCTTTTTTTTTTTTTTTTTTTTTCAAAAATTATTGTTTCTACAATAAAAAAATATCAGGTACAGTCTTTTTAATGAGCACTAACAAGAAAATAAATTGGCAATATAACTCATAACTTTCCCAAGAGCAAACAAACCGTCCATCAACAAAACAAAACTCTCAAGGGTGAGACACTGAAGAGGTCAAATGTCTAAAAAGCATGTGTACTGACAGCGCCATCTAGTGTGTTTCTTGAGAAATGACTCTTTGATCATGCCATAATGCTGTGGCTGATATGGGTACCCTGTATTGTCGTAGACATCAGCAGTCGTTCACAAACTGGGGTCCGAGGCCCCCTGGTGGACAGTTAAGGTACTGCAAGGCGGCTGCCAGAGGTTGTCCACATAAAGAATCTCATTTGAAAAGACTATATAAAAATATATATTTCTTTTTTTTCTCTGTGGTGTTGAAAAATTATTATTTAGCAATTTATAGTCAACAGCCTCTTGTTTAGGTTTTTTGAATAACCTTTTCAAAGAAATACTTCACTTAGTTTGGGGTGGGGGCATCAAAAAATGTTTTCTCATTTTTAGAGGGGGCGCAGCTCTCTTGACATTGGCTGGAGTAGATTATAATAGTCCCTGACACAGGAGGCCCAAGCTATGGAGTGCTGTACACAGCAGCTATGGAGACTCACACTTAGAGAAACATCAGTTAAATGACTCGAAATGACCGGAAGTATTAATCATTATCCGTTACGTTTTAAAGTGGGCTGAACAGGTCAACTAATACATGTACATGTATTGTTACAATACATTCCTAAAGTAGAAGCAAGTTGACAAATAATCCCACAAGCCTGAGTGAATTGTCTAGCAAAAAAATGCAACATTGGATGAGAAGATTTCTGTGAGAGTTGTCTAAGTTGAAGTGCCAAGAGAATTCTTACTTGTTGAAGTCTTATATTAATTCAGGTGTGTATATACTGTCAAACAAAGTGTTTGTGTGAGTGATAAACTACTGTCCATTAATAGGTCTAATTCTAATTGAATGGGAGGTAATGGAATAAACATAAAAAGTTGTTTTACATTAAGGACTGGGTGTTTATGATATGTGTTTTATTTCAAATGTTGAGTTATGGAGATGGGACATTTTAGGGAAAGATTTAAATTTGATGTCTGCTTCACCTCATATTTTCTTTACCAAAAGCTTCTTTAGGGGGTTTTCTGTATTACAGTGTGGTGTTTATGATGTGCAATTAAATTTAAATTTACCACGCTTTCTGTTGTGTTATTTATGTTTCTCAAGGGCTTCTATGGGAAATTAAATGTAGTTTTACACTTGTACTGTATATCCATTTTTCACTTCACTTAAAAAGAAAAAAAATGTATTCCCACAATGTAGCTGACTTCATGTATTCACACTTTTCATGACATTTTCATGTTTTTAGACTGAAACTGAAAAGAAAATATATTTGACAAATTCCATCATAAGATTCTACTGTTTTTATTCCTCTTAAAAGTTATCAGAAACATTATTTTGTATGGAAGAAAATATTTTTCATTATAAATGTAGTTGAATTCCTTAACACTTAACTTTTTAATGCCGAAAAATTGTGTCTGAATTTAAGTCTGAAGTTTCAGTATCTCATTTTTAGTTTATTTTTCAGTTATTCAAATTTCAAAATAAATAAATCAAATTTATACATTTTTAATTTGTAAAATACAGAGTCTAAAATTAAACAAAGAGTTAGTTACATGTGAAATCCGAAACACAAAGAATATAAAAGACATTTCAAAGTACCTACCACAGTGCTAGTGGTGGTTGGTTCGATGTGGACATTTCATGTGAATATTTTGACAGCAATTTCAAATTTCAAATGTTTAAATTATATTAATACAATTTTTAAAAGGTGAATATTTAATCTGAAATTTAAATTACTGAAAAATAAACCGAAACTCCATAGAGTATAATTGAGAGGCACTTTTTTCAGCATATCACAGAGGTGCACATGCTCCTGTCTCACAGCAAGAAGGTCATGAGTTCAAACCCCGGACTTTGTGTGAGGAGTCTGCATGTCATTACCGTGGGTTCTCTCTTCCTTCTGGCTTCCTCCCACCGCCCAAACATATGTATGTGTAGATCAATTGGCAACTCTGAAGTAACCATGGCAATAGTAACTAAATGAAAAGCTGAATTTCTTTGAAGTGAAATAAAACGTGATACAAGTGTTAATATACATATGTGTTTTATTCAACAACTCTTGTACTATTAATAACCAAAACTGACTTGTTTATTGAAACTTTTTAATGCCTCAAGGAGAAGCTCTCATAGGTCCGTCTGTATGATTTAAGGTGCGCTAAGTCAGTGATTTTACATCGTATTGGTTTATTCATAACAAATTATGATGGATTACGTTTCCACAAAAAGTCAAACTCTCTAACTGTCTCTAACTCGTTTCATTCAAACCTGTTGTGTTCAGTTTAACATATCACAGATCATAAGCTCTCTTCCAACAATAAGCAAAGCATTATGGTCTATTTTGGACACCACTACAAAATGGCATAATCATTAATGTATGTGAAACTTCTGGAATTTCATCGTTTTCTGAATATATTTGTCTAAAAATGTGATTTGATTTTCATCTAAGTCAAGAGAATTGACAAACATATACACAATTGATCTTGAAACAATTGACTGATCTGTAATGTCTTTATTGAACATGGCAGAGGAAAAAGTAAGTGAACCTTTAGAATTATTAACTGGTTGACTCTCCCTTGGCAGTTATAACCTCAACCAGGTGCTTTCTGTAGCTGTGGATCAGACCTACACATTGTTGAGGAGGAATTTTAGCCCATTCTTCCTGCAGAACGGCTTTACCTCTGTCATGTTCTTTGTGCGTCTCATGTGTTTGGACATCTTTAAGTCAATCCATAGCATCTCTATTGGGATGAGGTCTGGGCTCTGACTTGGCCACTCTATAAGGTGGATTTTGTTTTTCTGAAGCCATTCTGTTGTGGACTTGCTCCGGTGTTTTGGGTTGTTGTCTTGTTGCATCACCATACTTTACAGTTGGGATGATGTTTTCATAATGATATGCTGTACCATTTCTACGCCAGATGTAGCGCTGTGTCGGGTGTGCAACAATGTTCTTTTTAGTAAGCAATGGCTTTGTTTGTGGTGTCCTGCTGTGGAGACCCTGCCTGTTCACTTGTAGACCCCTGAACAGAGATGTTACTAAGTTCCTTCAAATCTTTGGCTGTCATTTGGGGTTGTTTCTTTGCCTCATTGTCTTTGTTGTGCTCTAGGTGTCATTTTGACTGGGCGCCCACTTCTTGGTAGAGTAGCAACCATCCAAAAGCGTCTCCATTTGTAGATTGTTTGCCCAACTGTAGACTTATGTAAAGCAACAATTCTTGATCGTAGGTTCTCTGAAAGCTTTTTTTTGACGAGTCATGGCTCACATAAGCATGTTCTTCTTGTGCAGAAAACTCTAAAAGTTTGAAGTTTTTCTATCAGTCAAAGTAGCTGTAGTCCACACCTCCAAACGTATTATCTTAACTCTTATCATAGTGCTTTCAACAAGTTTTTTGGCTACTCTCAATAAAGACATGAAAGATCAGATTTTTTTATAAATTATTTTTAGACATATTATGTTGACTTGACTGCAATGAAGCTCAGATCACATTTTAAGACATATTTATTTAGAAAACCATGAAATTCCTACAGGTTCACACACAATTTCTTGCCACTGTATAGTGCTTTGATTCAGACACAGCCTATGTCTCTTCACTGGCCTGGGCTTATCTTCTACCGCTTATCCAGGGCCAAGTCGCAGGGGCAGCAGTCTAAGCAGAGACCCAGACTTCCCCTTTCCCCAGACACTTCCTCTAGCTCTTCCAAGGGTACACCGAGGCGTTCCCAAATCAGCCGAGAGATGTAGTCACTCCAGCATGTCCTAGGTATTTCTCAGGGTCTCCTCCCTCCAAAACACATGCCCGAGCCACCTCAGCTGGTTCCTCTCGATGTGGAGGAGCAGCTAGTCTAGAGCTCCTCACCCTATCTCTAAGGGAGAGCACCACCACCCTACGGAGAAAGCTCATTTCGGCCGCTTGTATCCAGGATCTTGTTCTTTCTTTGTTAGGTCAACGTTGGAACATAGATTAACCGGTAAATCAAGAGCTTCTTCACCATGACAGACCGATACATCACTGCAGGAGATGCCCCAATCTGTCTGTCAATCTTACGTTCCTTCCTTCCCTCACTCGTGAACAAGACCCCAAGATACTTAAACTCCTCCACTTGAGGCAGGAGCTCTCCACCAACCTGAAGGGGACAAGCCACGCTTTTCCGACTGAGAACCATGGTCTCAGACTTGGAGGTGCTGATCCTCATCCCAGCCGCTTCACACTTGGCTTCAAACCGTCCCAGTGCACACTGAAAGTCCAGGCTTGATGGAGCCAACAGGACAACATCATCTGCAAAAAGCAGAGACGAGATCCTGTTGTCCCCAAACCAGACTCCCTCCGGCCCCTGGCTGCGCCTAGAAATCCATAAAGATAATGAACAGGACTGGTGACAAAGGGCAGCCCTGCCAGAGTCCAACATGCACCGGGAACAGGTCTGACTTACTGGCAATGCGATAAGTCAGACCTGTACGCCTGCTCAGGCGACCAGGGACCAGATAGCCCTTAGCAAAGGGCCCCGGATCCCATACTCCCAGATTACCCCCACAGGGCGCCACGAGGGACACAGTTGAATACCTTCTCTAGATCCACAAAGCACTTTTGGACTGGTTGGGCAAACTCCCATAAACTCTCCAGAACCTGAATCCGAGGTTCGACCTACGGCCGCATTCTCCTCTCCAGAACCCTTGGCATAGACTTTCCCGGAGAGGCTGCTGAATGTGATCCCTCTGTAATTGGAACACACCCTCCGGTCCGCCTTCTTGAATGGGGACCACCACCCTGGTCTGCCAGTCCAGAGGTACTGTCCCCAAACGACACGCGATGTTGCAGAAGCGTGTCAGCCAAGAAAGCCCCACAACATCCAGAGACTTGAGGTACTCAGGGCGTATCTTATCCACCACCGGTGCCTTGCCACCGAGGAGCTTCCCATCTACCAGAGTGACTTCAGCTTGGGTGATGGACGAGTCCACCTCTGAGCTCTAGGCCTCTGCTCCTCAGTGGAAGACGTGTGGGTGGGGTTGAGGAGGCAGAAGTATTCCTTTCACTGCCCAGCAATGTCCCCAGTTGAAGATCTTTTTGACTGGAGACTTGGCCAAACATTCAATAAATTGAATCCTTATTGTAAAGCAAGCCTTTTTTTTAACCACAAAACACAATTTGTTTCTGGAGTCACTTTTACAGCATTCTACCCCTAAAAGTTTTAAAAGGCTGGATACATGCAAAGACATATCTTCACCAATAAGTCATGTGAGGTCAACATGTACCCTGTCAGTCAACGTGCTCTTTTTCTTCACTCTCTGTCAGTGCTTGTGTGTGGCTGTGCAGTTTCACTAGCAGCCTTAACATTTTCCATGTCTGAGAAAGCAATTTTAAACCAAAAATTAAATGCCAGACGTTTACAGTCAAATTTATTATGTGTTCTGAAGATTTAAGATAATTCTATGTATAATTTACAGTAGAATAATATTACCATGAGCCAATAAAGACTATTGAAGAAACTGTTATTGTGTCTGCTATCTTGGAAAAGAAAATGTTTTGGCTATCATAAATGCCACAATACAATGAATACATAAATACAATTTTACAATTTTAAAAATATTGTTGGTAGTCAACAGTTTACACTGGCCGGATCTCTCATCTAACATCTTTTTCTTGAGTAGGTGTTAATGTAATATTTTTCATTTGGAAAAAATGTAATGTCCAAGTATATTTTGTTCTCCATTCTTTTTTTGTCCACAAATTGGGTCATATTTTCATGTGGGTCATTACTCCATCCTCCCTACCCTGACTGTTTATCTGTTGTTTTAATAATATGGCCTTGTAATGTCGCACTTAATTCAGGCCGATGAATGATAAGGTATAGAGAAGGTAACCTGCTTTTTAAACAGCTCGTGTTGCAGTTAAAAACCTCCACGTGTCAGAATGCACAGCTCTGTTTTCGGCGACTGAGTGCTCGGCCTGGGAGAAAATGGAATTCTACAGATCTGCTCTCTACCTGGCAGCACATTTCAGACCCAATCTACGGAGCATTCATTCCATACGTGTCAGCTGGTGTTGAGTTTCTGGGGCATTCCCTCGATTTCTTTCTACCAACAGCATGGCACTAATCCTGTGTGGGATATCTTTGCCAGCCACCTCCAGCACCTTCCGCCCTCTCTGCTGCTCCACACTGGCACCGTAACTGTCCCTTCTCTGTGCTTGTGGAGCCACACCCTCTGCAGGACATATGTTTGGACAGAGGTAACGTGACTAAGCAGTTCCATTGCTTTTGTCTAGTGCAATCACCTCACTGTTAGAGTAGGTGTCAGTGTGTTTGGTAAAGCATAGTATGAATTTGTTGACTACAGACAGCTAATGGCAAGAACAAGTGGTTCAGAAAATTTATGCATTAGGGTTGGCAGGTCCAAGAAGAAAATAATTCCTTAGGAGGATGACTAGCCCAATTCTTCCTCTATTGATTCTACTGCCACAGGCCTACACATTATTTCCCAAGGTACTGGAAATACTTTCTGAAAACTAATCTGGGGTTTTGAAAATTCTGCAGAAACTTAGTATGAAAGTGTCTGGCTTATGTTGTAACAGCAGTATGACGTCATTGTTGCTTAGTTAGTTGACATCACAGTGTTCATTTTTAGTTGTTTCCTTTCACAGCCTTGGTAGGTTGATGTTGTGGATATTTGCTTTTTTAAACTTTACTGTATGAACAACAAAACATAAATGATTGGCTTGTAAACTAAAAATTTTAAACAACCTTGTTGAGTGCAGGGACAATAACTATTTTTACTCACTGGCATGACCTTCCTCTCCTTTGTGACCTCCCCATTAACTCCAAAGGGAGGTAAGCCCCATGGAAATTGTCAGCTGCCTGCATCTGAGAGATTGCACCTTACACCTAAACTGAACCCGGCCCCACGGTGAGTACTCTGATCTGCTCCTGACGTGCCCCATTGCATTATGAAGCGGGGCCAAGGGCAGGGGGGACTCAACAGGGCCCTTTGTGCACCGGGGTGAGGGAGTCATTGGGGTAAGGTGGTTTGGGTTACTGGAAGGAGGTGGACTGGCGTGAATGGGAAAAGGAAGGAGCTCAGGGCAGGGCAAAGCCAAACGCTGGGCAGAAGGTGGACTGCTCTGGGGATTAGGTGACCGACAGAGCCAGCTCGACAGTATCCAGTCCAGAGACTTTTTGTGAAGGTCAAGCTTGATGGATTCTGCAGGACCTGTGAGGGTGGATACTCTGACCCGGTTCCCACACAGTGCCACAGTGCCACTAGCTTTGATGCAACCTTCACTGGTGTCTTATTAACTGCTAAAAAAGAATTGATGATTTCCAAAAGACACAACACACTGTTTATGCTTGCTTCAGTTGGTAAAGCTATGTTATGTAACTTTTTAGAGTCACACGAGAAAGACAAGGCTGGAGACTTTCTTATGGTGCATCCTTGACGATGCAAATAATGGCAATACAGAATGTTGGGCAGCCCCTACTAACCCGGATTTCTGAGCTGTTGTTCAGACTTTAGCAGGCATTCCTGTGCAATTTTCAACTCAGAAAAACTTTTCCTGAGCTCCTGAGGACCTCATGAACTCACCATTAGGCAGGAGAAGTTTATTTACCATAAAAATGGGACTATTGAACATTAAAGTCAGCGTAGAATCATAAAGCCTTGTATAATTCGGGACAAAATTAAATTGTGGCGTTGGCCTTTACGTAGTGGGAAGGCGCTGACCTGACCAGTCTGTGACACAGTTACTCAGTTACTCTATAGTTAAATAACCCTGAGACAAAAGCATGTACTATCTTACTGCCAAACTCAAGCTAATTGAGTTGATATGACAAACCTAAAAAATATACATTTGAAGAAAACAAGTCTGGTGAGTAAAACAGAATTACAAACCATTCTTCAAGAAGACACCTTGAATCCGGTGATAAAGCCGTTAAGATGCTTGCCCTTAGGTTAAAACTACGAGAAAAATCCATGACAAAAATTTATAGTCAAAATCTACCATTTATGATGTTAATTGCTGAGTAAACCAAAACAAATTAACCATGCCCTAACAAAATTCTATAGATGCTTCTTTGAATCACAGGTCTCTGCTAATGAAAATGATATGAAGAAGTTATTTAAAGATGTATTACTTACTTCAGTAACTAAAGAAGAAAGAGACCCCTTAGAGTTACCTGTTCAAGAATTGCATATTAAATTGGCTATCAAATATTTATTAAATGTCAACCGGAGGACAATGGTTATACAATTGAATTTTTTTTTATAGGACAACCGCTCTACCACTGAGCCACTGCAACCCCAATTATACAGTAGATATGAATAAATTATTTGCTAAAATCCTAGCAAAAAGAATAGAAAAGGCGGTCAACTCACTCATTCCTATTGACCAAGGAGCCTCCTACATCTTTTGAAGAGGGCAGAGACCATTTAGCATCCAGCAGTAGCAGTATAACTGTATGCTGACAAAGCGCTTGATTGAATACAGTGGAAATACTTATTTGACAAGCTCAGTTAATATGGATTTGGTCCAAATTATATCAAATGGTAAAGGAGCTATATCACGGACCAGGAAACAGACTAGAAACAGTGAACACAAATATGACCTCTAACTCTTTCCTCCACGCCTGTCCAGCTTCGATACTTTTTATTCTTGCCCAAGAACCCTTAGCAAGTGTCATACGAGCTACAGAGGAAGATTTGGAATCAACATTGGAGTTTAAAGTCAGTCTGTTTGCTGAGGATCTATAATTAACACATGGCCCAATCGCTATTCTACCCTTACCCCATAGCCTTTGTTCTGGTAGCAGAGTGGTTAGCACTCCTGCCTCCCACTGAGAAGGTCTTGGGTTTGATTCCCATCTAGGGCAGGGCCTTTCTGTGTGGAGCATGTTCTCCCTTTGTCTGTGTAGGTTTCCTCCAGGTACTGCAGGTTCCCCGTCCACTAATGACATGTACAATATAAGACTACAGATGGAAATTAGCTGTTAAGCTATAATCTGGTACAAGCATCTCTTCTTCAGCTTAATGCACATTGTACGCTGTCCTGAAAAGAAGAAAAAAGTAAAATACTCAGATGTATTATTAGAACATAATATGTTGTGTATTAAAAAATCTTACTAGGTTAAATCAGATTTCATTTATATATTAGCCTAAATGATAAAAAACGTATATATAGGTTATGTTATATTTGATGTTGGATGTCTGCTATGTCTGTACAATGCCTTTTTTCATCTTCCTGAAGATCATTGCGCCTGAAGAAATGGCTGCATTGGTGTAGTTGCAATCTTTGTGTGTCTATCAATGTATAAATGTTTTATGTTGCACTGCGTCTACTTGTCTATTGGCCAAACTTTTTACTGTAAGGAATTAGCAGTAGAGTAAACCAAACTGCTTAGATGTAGACTAGATAAGAAAATTAGTTTTGAAAACTGAACATAAATGAATTGGGGAATTTAGGGAAGACTAAAATCTCTCCAACTAGCAACTGCAGATGATGCACCCGATGCAAATGATTGATGGGACACATTACCTTCCAGATCACGATGACTTTCCACACATCTTTAGTCAAACAGTATGGATGCAGACATGAACCTTAAACCACATGTGACACGGACATTTTGGTGAAAAATGATGGTTGTATGTCACACAGTGTGACATAATTAAAGACAGAGCTCCCAAATCTTGTTGCAATATCAACTAGTGTTATTTATTTATTTATTTTAGCAATTTAGTTCTTGCTTTAGAATGTGACAATTGGCATTGCACAGACCCAAAGTTATTTTTGAGTCTTCATTCTACATTTTAAAATAAAATAAATAACCTTCTGGACTGAAATGTGGACAGCAGGGATCATCTGTTAGCCTTCAGCAGCACTCCTGATGAACCAAGGGAGCTACAGAGGACCAGACATTGTGAGTGTGGAAGAAAGTGTGTTTTCTCCAATGACGAGATGAAACAGTTGGCAGTGCAATATAGCTAATATAGTTAACACATGGCACTAACATGTGGACTACTTCTGGAATAGACACACAAAATTGATTGCAACAGTTAATTAATTAGTTGTTTAACACACACACACACACACATATATATATATATATATATATATATATACAGCTTGATGATGAGGAAGAGTTGGTCTACTTTGATTAACACACACAAGGAAACTACCTTGGCAAGGTCAGCCACAATGCCTGTGACAGCCTGTCTACATTTACTGTGATAGCTACTTATTCTTAACCCTAGCCCTATACTGAAAAGAGATTCTGTGTTAAATGTCAGAATAGAACGAGTCATATGTCCTGTTTGTGAATTCCTAATGAAGCTTTATTCAAGATGACTGAAGTAGTAGGGGAAGTTATCAATCACCACCATGTTCTCTTTTTGTTTTTCGGACATCAGTGAATAGAAAAGTGCCAGTGACAGTGCAGGTCATCTGATGTATCAGCCCATGTCGATCTCCCACTTCTCTGTATCCCCAGCATTTCCCAAAACACTGATGGGGAACCTTGATCGGAAGCACTCCGCTCAGTAGGTCACCTGTAGCTGTTGAATTTTCTGTCCTTCTTTGTGCGATGCCCTCTTTCACAGGTTGCTTGAGAGTATGTGTCCATTTACACAACAAGACGTGGGAGGTATAAAGCCGGCTCCGCAGAGAGCCTTTGGGCGGCTTAATGGGAGCCTGGGGTCTGCCCTTTGCCCCAGGCCTTTCACACATCCTGCTCCATGACTCTCCAGTTACTTCCACTGTCCTCCGGCAACAAAGGCACATCTGACTGCCCTCTCCTTCCCAGAGCCTATCAGCGTGGATCCACCTGAGATTTCCCTCCCCAATCTCTCCAGGATCTGTGGAAATGAAATGTCTTGTAAATGAGGCTGTCCCTAATTAAAAAGGCTCTCCAAAGTGACTCATGTTAATGCTGTAACTCTAGCCATCAGGAGCCCAAAGAGCCTTCAGACTCTATGCGCAGTTCTGTGTTTTTGTCCAAAATACCCCAGAGTGATACTGTACCACTGTGCGGGGTTTGTTCGCTCATATGCCCTCAGCTCTGACTGTACGGAGGGAAAGCTCATGTTGCCACAGAGGCTGATTCTTAATGAAGCATCCGACTTCATTCCTTTTTGACTCCCAAGAATGTGCTATAGTCATATAGCTGTAGTTTATATGCTTGCCCATGTACAAGCACATTCAGCGGCCATCTGCCCCTTGAGAGGGTACATGACACAGTGGGGCTGTCACTCCAACAACATCAACAGTAAACACTCCAATCTGACTTACCTGTGATACTGGTGATGTACTCTCATGTTGTCATGTTTGGTAGCCTGACCTCTACAACACTACATAAGTGGTATGCACGTTACCTACGCAGGGAGCTGCAAGGAGATGTGCTTACTTAAGCCTACTCACATGCAGTAAGTATTTCTGTGGCCTTATTGTGGGCTCACAAGGCTGGAGCCTGTCCCAGCATCCACAGACTGACTGTTCATACTCTCATTTTAGGTTTACCCATTCTCCTACATATATGTATTTGAATCAGGAGAGACTAGAGTATCCAGGGAGAATCCAGAATTCAAAGGCCATTGGCAACCAGCCAAGGATTTAACCCACAACCTGTGAGGTAAGCAGCCACCATGAATACATTATTCATCACTGACCGCTGTGATGGTCTTTTTGTGGAGTCTGCGTATTCTACTTCAGATGTTTTCCAGGCCTGGCTCCCTCCAACCATTGGTGACTGTAAATGGGTCTTTCTGTAAGTGTCTGAGTTGGTAGTTGTTGGAGCCCAACCTAAGGTGATACCACATACTATTTATATAATATACAGACTGCTGTATATTTTTATTGCCATGTTTGCAGTGTACTATTCACTGTCAAAAGATGTCTTCCTGTATTTGGTAATATTTTGAAAATCTTGAACCATACTTCTCTCTAGTTTCATCATCATCCATCATTCCCTGGGCCTCTCCTGGTCCACGTTGCTCTGATTTCAGGCTCTTTCTGTCGTCCCTCCCCTCCCCCTCTTCACCCCCACCACATACACTGATCTCAGATTAAGTTGAACACTATCCCAGGTAACGATTGCACCTGCTGCTTCAGGCAAAGCTCCCTCCACTGCTCCCACCAGAGATCTGCAATTACCTCAAAGGACGTACAGTCTCTCTAATTTAAAGGATTTTTATACGGCTCCTGACAAACTTGTGGATTTTTGGAATATTTGTGTTGGACATCCAAACCCTGCACAACCGCTTGTTATTCTATCACGTCAGAGCAGTCCCATTCACTCTTCTGTTCAGCCTCCATCACCAGGAGTCTCTGTAGATGCTCCTCTGCTGAATGGGACACTGTTGAGGAGGTGCCAGGTTAGACTAGTGAGGAGCTAGATGTCCATCTCTTGAAGACAGGTGAGTCCATCAGTACCTTCTCAGTTCTTATTAAAAATATAAATTATATAATAAAGTGCAATCATGGCCATACAATAAAACTGCAATGTATTCTTCTTTTGGTTTGGCAGTCCACCAGAAAGAACACAAATGGTGATTTCAATCAATTGTTGTTAGTGAATGCAGCTTTTCAAATTTTCCTTGGGGCTCTCACTACCAAGTCATATAACATTTCATGTCACTTATCTACACTTACTGAGATGCTTTAATATGGATTATAAAATGGATTAATCAAAAGACAAACGAAAATGTGCAATAAGACTTTCATGTTGTAAAACTAAGCTTTGATAATTGTCACTTCTCTAATTGCCACTTATTGTAACTAAATGAGTGGCAACAATAGTCACATGTCTTATGAGTTTGGTTTAACTAAACCACTAAAATATTAAGCATTATAATATGATCTCCCTAATGAATGGGATTAAGTGGCTTGTTGCAGTTGATTGTGTACCACTAATTGAATGATAAAATGAATCTTTTCTGAAGTGAGAACTACTTGACTGAGTAAACATAGACTTAGATGGGACAGAGATTAGATTAGAGATAGAGGTGGATGTTTGACCTGTTAGTTCAAAAAGCCAGTCAGATAAGCAGCACAGTGCAGTTGTGTTAACCTGTCTGTTGACAGCGAGCGATGAGAGGCTGATGAGAGGTCATTACAGCAGGGCTCTCATCAGATCTCACTAACCCTGGCACACCTGAGCAACATTTGAACAATGTTTGGAAAAGATTTTTGAAAGATTACAGTAGTAGGCACATTCACTTTAGTCTTACATACAACACTAGTACTTCTTTAGACTGAGGTTATTGCTCAGTTTGGTTACAGCTCCAGGACAATGGGTGTCTTTTATGTCAAACCAATGGCTGAGCCTTGAATTCAAGTTTGACTCCTCACCCCCTTCTCACTGGTTCCAATAGAATATGTAAATCAGGAGCCTGTTACATCACAGTTGGGTGTGGTAAGCAGGTTCAACCAAGGACATTTTAAAATCAACCAATCATTGGTCACAATGAGGTTGTGATGTCACACAAGTGGAATAAATGAAAACATTTACATTTACATTTATTCATTTAGCTGACGCTTTTATCCAAAGTGACTTACATTGTTCTACAGTAATTACCAGTGTTACAGTCACTGGAGGCAAGTTTGGTTAAGTGTCTTGCCCAAGGACACAACAACAGTATGAACTGTGGTGGGAGAGTGGGAACACTCAACAAGAAAAGAAAAGTAATATTTATCAATTCTTTTTGATTGTATTAATTAACATACATTTTTAACATAATTGTATTTAGAAACACAACTGATTTCAAACTTTCAGCCCATAGATAGCTTAAATGGCTGTTTATTAAACAAAAGTCAACAAAAATGTATCAAACAAAAGTCTTTTAAAGCTTTATTGTGACTAACAACTTGGCACAACATTCTACTTTGCCAATGGGAAGTATGCCAATCCAGAACAGCCCCAAAGGGCACATGGAGAGACCCTGGCAATTCAAACCTGCGCACTTAAGCCATTAGTGCCCCAGTGTTTATGCTCCTCTCATCGAAGCCAACAAGGCATGGAAGGCTCCCAAACAGGAGTGGTAATGAGGTCCTGTGCAGCCCTGTGGACTGAGACACAGAGACGAGGGAGCACAGTCGGTTGGTCTGGTCAGCTCCACAGAACTGAGCACACAGGGGCCTGTAGTCCACTGTGGGTAATCACATGGGACTGTCCAGCAAATGTGATCCTGACACATTGTTCTGGCATGCATAATGGGACCTTTTCAGGGCTCCTCAGGGGAGACCTGGGAGCCTGGTCTTAAAGAAGTAATGTGGCATTGCTCTGATGGCTTTTCCTTCCTTACACTGTGGCTGTGACTGTGTTTAAGAGAAGTGCTCTGATGACTCAGTTCTACTTGGATTTCCCTTGACTTTAAGCAAAATGAATGAGTCATGTATATGTAGATAAACTCAGTGCTGTTGGCCAACTATGAACTGATTTTTGTCTTTTGTTGTTTCAGAATGCTCAGGCGAGACTGTCCAGTCATTCTGCTTCACATCTTCAGCATCTTTGTAAGGACAGGAGGTAAAAGACCATTTCTCTGTGTTAATGTATTTGTATCAGGCCAATCCTGACGAATAATGTGATATTAAGTTGGTTGCCTAAAAGATATAATCATCTTCAATTGAACTAAAGAACCCTTGAATGTAAAATTTCTAAATTCTTTCTTATAGAGTACTTAAGTTTTCTGTAAACTAGACCATCTGTTGGTATTAGGCTCAATCCCAGTTCTACCCCTTACCCCTGCATTTTGCACTTACAAGAGATGAAGGGGTATTCTAATACTCCTTTGGATCATGAAGAATTTTGAAGGAAATGTTTTTGAAAACAAAGGTCTAATTTCCCATAATGCAGTGCGTTCACCACTGCATTATAGTGAACTCATTTACACCTCACATCTGTGAGAGACGCGTAAATGTAACTAATTTGGGCAAAAATAAAGATTTAAATCATGACCTGTTTTATGTTCATTTAATTTTGAACTTGTTCTTACACTGGTCTGCTCTCTTCTTGGAAAGTTTCAGAAAAAAATGTCTGTTTGCTAACATTAGCGTCAGATCAACAGGGCACAGTCTTTTTTTTAACTAATGCATTACACCACTATCTGTTTTTACATCAATATAAATTGGTTTGTTGTAAACAAACAGTTGTTTATCGTAATATTGTGTTATATATTTTAATAAATATATGTATATTACAAACTTTGAGATTATATATAACCTATATTATAAAGGCTTGTCTATAGATTGTGTAATATATTATGTTATGTTAAGTTATGTTAAAACATAAGTTTTAATAAAATATATCATATAACATATGACATATTTTAATAGACCTTATGTTATTATAGATCTTATCTATACTGTATGTGTACCAAGCGTCTCCCAAGGAACCTCCTAAACGGTCGTTGCTTAAGGGCGCTGCCATACGGCAAAATACGGCGATATACCGCCGCCCACCAGAGGGCAGGCTCCAAAAGCGGAAATATAAGGAGAAACCCAATGGCGACTTTACAAGTGTAAAAAACATGTTTACAGCCTGGTACAAAAGATGGCTCCGGTCTCTACAGCTAAGTTTGTACTACGTGACAACTCTGGGAGGGGGGGGGATTTTTCATTATTACGTGAGTTTCTGCTATCTAAAAACTACTGTTTTACTATGGAGTAAAAGCCGAAAAGCTCGGATGTAACAGCCATTTTATTGCCGAGACGTAACGACAATATCAGTAAATAGAGACCAATGGGCGGATTATATCCACTATATAAACACTCAATGATGTGTACAGGTGAAGTGGTCTTATTTAATAGGTGTATAATCATAGCCCTACCCTTTATTCCTCCCTTTGGAAGAACAAGGGGGTGGAGCTAAGGACAAGGAATAAGTTAGTGAATTGGGAATGGGGCTTACTCTGTTGTCATCCACTGGCATTCAGGCCATTTTGTAGTTTCCTGGGTAGAAAGCTGAGTGAAAACTTTGAACTTCCAAAAGCTGTACATATGGAATCACTGTTCCAACACCATAAAGTCCCTTTGGTTAAACATGGCAATGAATGAAACAATTCAGACAATCAATGCATTTCATACATGTTCTTGTCCCTGCAGGTAGTACTCAGGAAGTCCTGTACCCCTTTGGACCAGGACACAGGGATTTAGAAACCCCAAAGATGGATGATGGCAGTTCCCCAGAAGTTACTTTGCTCATTCCTTTTATTTTCTTCAATAACCCATATCGCTCAATCTATGTAAGCATGCATGTTACAGGCTGATTGATTTGCAGTGTGTAAAATCTAGAATGATAAACTCATCCTTGTCTTTTTTTACAGGTAAACAACAATGGTGTGATTTCCTTTAATGTGCAGGTTAGCCAGTTTACGCCGGAGGCCTTCCCTTTGAGTGACAGTCGGTCGTTCATTGCCCCTCTGTGGGCAGATGTGCACAATGGCATTCGTGGAGATGTTTACTACAGAGAGACCACTGAACCTGATATACTAGAAAGGGCAACGCAAGATGTCCGCAAGTACTTCAAAAACATGCCCGCGTTCACAGCCACCTGGGTTTTTATTGCAACGTGGCACCAAGTCACTTTCTACGGAGGAAGCCAGACAACACCAGTTAGGTTCAAATCCAACTTGCAATTTAGTTTCTTTATATTTCTTTGTTGTTGGCCATGGACTGAATAAAGATGGACATATTGTTATGTATTTACCACTTCCTGCATAAACCAACTCTGATGGATGAGCTTCATAGCCTGGTTCTACCAGACTCTCGTACATTTCATTTGTACAGAGAGTCTGGCCTCGCTCCATTGACAAGCGTTTACTTCCTTGAATGCGGGAACTCTGTTGAAGTTTAAAACTATTGGATCTGCCCAGAGTCACTCAGGATCTGCCATAGCCAATCGCTAACGTGTGATCGTGACGTATGTCATGCGCCGAAACCGACCGGAAACAACAAGTCACTCCCTCTGTTCGCTGATTGGTCCTACAAAAAATTGATTTCTGGAAACCTAAGAATATACAGCGATCCCAGACTAAGTACTAAAGCGAAATGAAATTGAGCGGAAGTACGTAGGAGGGCGGAGCCAGGCTATGAGCTTCAGGCTGCTACCATAGACCACATGAACTGTGGGAACAGCGAGGGGACAAGGACATCTTTTTTTTTTTTTTAGCATTTTCTGGGTCCTTTATTTTTATTTATTTATACACATAATTCTCTGAAGGTCCATATTGAGATAGTTGCCGTATCAGACAATAATATTTAGTTTCATCTTTTCGATTGGTCTGACAATAAAATAACTACTCCTGGGACCATCATGCTTCCTGCTCTTGGTGTCTATTGGTGTAGATTAGGCGCTGTACCCCAGGCTGCCTTTTCGTCTTCTATGCCCACACTTTCTATTTTACTAAGTTTCTAATTCTCATGTTTGATTCCAAGGTGAACACATTCCAAAGTGTATTAATCTCAGATGGCGCAGCCTTCTTCAGTATGTTCAACTACGGAGAAATCACATGGAGCACTGGCACTGCCAGTGGTGGAGACCCTCTAACAGGACTTGGTGGAACCACAGCTCAGGTAATATCCTGATAATTGTAAAACCAATTCTAGTTGCTTACTAGCTACGTTCCTCATTACGTCCCTCACACCGTGTCCAATTCCAGTCAGGTTTTAATGGTGGAGACATTGGTCACTTCTTCAATCTTCCAGGATCTCGGTCAAATGATGTGGTCAACATAGAACAGACAACCAACGTCAATGTTCCTGGACGCTGGTTCTTCCGGATTGACACCGAGCTGATAGATCCTGCAAATGGATGCAGTTACAATGGTGAGTGAAATCTTACCTAATTATATTGAACCCATCTTTAGTTCTATTTTTGGGCACACAGACTCCTGAATGCCACTTTCTGTGTTTGTTTTTTATCCTCAGGACGTTACTACAGACGAGGGGAAATCTTCTGGCTTTCTGACCTTTGTTCACAGAGATGCCGCTGCCTTGACATTGATAATGACGTGCAGTGTGAGGAGGCTCCATGTGGGCAGCTGGAGACCTGTGAACACCAAGAGGGGGCCTTCTACTGCCAGCCAACTCGCACCAGCACCTGTGTGGTTTTTGGAGACCCTCATTACCACACCTTTGATGGATTCCTCTATCACTTCCAGGGAACCTGCTCATATCTGCTGGCTCGGCCATGCTGGGAGGTGACTGGACTGCCGTTTTTCAGTGTGGAGGCCAAAAATGAGAACCGTGGAATGGCTTCTGTTTCCTGGCTCCGAGATGTCACAGTGGAAGTGTATGGTCATCGTGTTCTACTACCGAAAGGAACTTTTGGGACAGTCCAGGTAATAGTATTGCCCCTTTCCATGGATGTGTTAAATTATTTTTAAAGTGTATGCCAACCAAACCTCCACTTTGGTAATAGTTTGTCTAGACAGATTTCAGAAATCTATACGTCCTCATCTCAATGAAGAGCAAGACTCAAGAGAAAGCCTCTTATTGAACAATACAAGGTTATATATTTTCATTACTCAGATCCAGCAGAATATATGTGACACATGCCAGTCTGCTCTCATTGCTTTGTGGTTATTCTGGAGATTAACTCGCAGATGCCTGATGATGATGATTGTCACTTACCAGTCAAGTGAAATGGACAATTTAATTTATTTTGAGGGACATTCAGGACAATTGCTGTATAGCTAACCTGGCAGCCCAAGCCTCAAATACATGTCATGGAACTTAAATTGAGAAACCAAAGGCATCTTTGGTACTAGGCTGCTATATTTATTCCACTTATGTAGTCACTATTGGGGTATTTTGAATAATAGCACTGACAGATACCAGGCCTATTGAAAAAGGCCAAAGATTGGGCAGAAAATCCTGTGTGGTTGACCACAGGTGCTATTCCTGCAGTATTCTGCAAGGATTTTCAGTAAATCTCTGCAGTCCTGTTCAAAATGTTAATTAATCTATTTTCTTTTTAGGTGGATGGCTTGGTAAAGACATTGCCGGTCCAGGTCAATCTTGGTGCAGTCAAAGTGTACCAGTCAGGGGTTGCAGTTGCTTTGGAGACTGACTTTGGCCTCTTGGTAACTTATGACGGACAACATTATGCGTCCATCTCTCTACCTAGTTCTTACTTCAACAACACTTGTGGCCTTTGTGGGAACTATAATGATGACCCTGCTGATGACCCGTTGCTACCTGATGGGTCTCTAGCAGAAAGTGTAGTGGAATTAGGCGGTAGCTGGCGAGCAGAGGACACAGACTGGAGGTGTACCGATGGCTGTGCCCAGAACTGCAGCGTGTGTGATCCTGCAACAGAAGCTTTTTACTTTCGGCCTGATTACTGTGGACTCATCAACAAAACCGATGGCCCATTCAGGGATTGCCGAGCTGTGGTCGATCCCACAGCGTTTGTATATAGCTGCGTTTATGACATGTGCAGCAACAGGGATAACATCACCACATTGTGTCAAGCCATCCAGGCATACGCTCTAGCCTGTCAAGCACTCGGGGTCACCATTCGTTCCTGGAGATCTCGCACCTTTTGTGGTAAGATTTTACATTGATACTATAATATTTTGTTTTAACTGAATTGTCTTTCTTGATTTTCTTCTTCTTTGCTCTCAGCTTTAACATGTCCAGAGTTCAGCCAATATCAGGTTTGCACCAACGCCTGCCCTGCATCCTGCTCAGACCTTACTGCTCCACTATACTGCGCTCATCCATGCACTGAAGGCTGCCAGTGTGACCCAGGCTATGTTCTTAGTGGCAGCCGCTGTGTACTCAGTGAGGATTGTGGCTGTGACTATAATGGCCTCTACTACCCCCTAAATGCAACCTTCTGGGTAGGACCCACTGGAGAAGAAGGTGAATGTACCCTCCGTTGCATCTGCGGCCCTGCTGGAGAGGTCTCCTGCTTTAACGAGTCCTGTAAGGAGGGTGAAGTTTGTGTGGCAGAGGTGGGGTTACTGGGCTGCTACCCTCGAAGGGAAGGATTGTGTTCAATCACACAGTCCGCAATGACTTCGTCCTTTGATGGCACTTACCTCCCGTTCCCGGATGACAGTTCCTACTACCTGCTGAAGTTGTGTGGTCCTATACCGGTTAACGGCTCAATGGTGGAAGTGAAAATAGGCAGACGGCTTTTCAACAAAGGTCCAACTTGGAAGAGGCCTGTGGTGGTTACAGTGGCCAACCTGGAAGCTCAGATGGGAGGGTCAGATTTTGACTTAGTGAAGGTTAGTTTGCCATTTATCTTTAATCTACTGTATGTGGGAAATACAGTGCCAAGAAAATGTATGTGAACCTTATGGAATTTCATGGTTTTCTGAATAAATTTCTCTTAAAATGTGATCTGATCTTCATCTAAGTCAAGGGTATTGCCAAACATACTATGTCTAAAAATAATTACACAAAAGAAATTCAGATTTTTCATGTCTTTATTGAGAACACGCAAAAAACCTCCTAGTGCTTGTGGAAAAAGTATGTGAACCCTTAAGTTAATGACCTCAAAAAGCTAACTGGAGTGAGGTTTTAGCACACCTGGAGTCTCGTTAATATAATACATTTGGAGGTGTTGACTACAGGTACATTGACTGATTATAAAAACTCAAACTTTTAGAGTTTGCTCTGCACAAGAAGAACAAGCTTATGTGAGCCATGCTTGTGAAGTTTGAAGAGGGCCATTCACCTGAGATGTCTAAAGAATATGACAAAGCTAAAGCCATTCTGCAGGAAGAATGGACTAAAATTCCTCCTCAGCTATGTGCAGGTTGGATCCACAGCTACATCAACCATGTATTAATTCTAAGGAATTACTTACTTATTCTACTGCTATTTTTGAATGTTGAATGAGTGTGTTCAATAAAGACATGAAAGATCAGAATTTCTTTGTGTAATTATTTTTAGGCATATTATGTTTGACAATTCCCTTGACTTAGACAAAGATCAGATCACACAAATTTCTCCAGAAAACCATAAAATTCCAAAAGGTTCACATACTTTTTCTTGCCACTGTGTTGGTCTTCATCCTATTACCCACTTTTTCTTTACACACCTACTTTTAATGGGAAAATGTCAGCCTAGTGGGCTATTTATGCCAGCCAAATGATCAAATGGCAAGCCACTGTCCACCGTCTTGGAAAAAAAGCCAACAGTTGCATGCCAACTCCCGCACCTTCTGTTATGAGTTTCAGCCAATACAAAGATTACACAACTGCTTGCTCTGCTTCACTATACAGTGCTCATCCTTGCACTGAAGGCTGCATGTGCAACTCAGGCTGGTTTTGCTATGGCTACTTGCACTTAAGTTGGGAAAGCTTGTGCGGCATGTACATTGTATGGCACACATACTATTATCTGGTCGGCTATTTATCAAAAGCCAGGACCACTGAATGTCATGATGGCACTCCATTTTTTTATAATCAGACAACATTTAAGACTGCATCAAAATTTGAGTATAAAAGGGGCTTAAGTCAGGAATCATAAACCATGAACTGCAAATTCCAAATAACATTTATGTTTTCAAGCTCTCAACCATAAAACAAACAGGTGAATATGTCGGCATATTTTCCAGGTGAATGGTGAACCAGTGGTACTTCCATATGTTCATCCGATGGAGACCATGATGATCTATCGTGCACCCGGCAACGCCACAGTGGTGGAGTCCCGTGGTCTGCTTCGTGTCCACTACACCCGTCAAGGTTTCCTCAACATCTCCCTCTCCACCCTCTACTACAACGTGACCTGTGGTTTATGCGGGGTTTTCAACAGCAACGCCACCGATGACCTTCGTCTCCCGAATGGACGTGTAGCAGAGTCCGCAGAACAGTTTACAGAGGCCTGGAAGTCTATAGCAGACGACCTCACCTGTAACGGTGACTGTGATGACCTCTACCGGATGTGTACGGACTTGCGTCTTTACCAGAGTCCGTATATGTGTGGCAATATTAATGACCCAGGGAATAGTTCTTTTCTGGCATGTCACACAGTGGTGAACCCCTCCCCGTTCTTCAGGAACTGTTTGTATAACATGTGTGTAAAGGAAGGGAACCGCTCTGCCATGTGTTCCTCCCTGCAGGCTTATGCCACTGCATGTCAGGATGCTCACGTTGGCTTGTCTTCCTGGAGGAGTGCCACAAATTGCCGTAAGTACACTTTGCTTTAAAGTGATTTCTCAAGTCAATAATTGGACTCAGGGTCAAGTGCGTTTATACTAAAAAAATCAAATCATGATTATTGTGGGAAAAAAAAGGGGGGAATACTTTTTATCCTGACATAGAGCTCATAACCTAATGCTTACAATATTGTGGTGGCTGCCGACATTGAATCCCAACAAAGCGATAAAGAGATCATTTAAAAAATAACCATGTGTTACATTGTGAACTGTACAAAGCATGGGGAGTCTTCAGCAGACACAAAAATCTTGCACAATGTTACAGGCCAGAAGATTATAAACAAAAAGAGTCACTCATGAAGGAGTTTCTAAAATTCCATTTATCATAATAGAGTAGATCAGTGGGGTAAGAAGTGTTTTCCTGATCCCCTGTACTGTAATTGGCTGTAGCTGCTTCCATGTACCTTCACCCTATGTCCTGCCACTGGCTGTAACTCTTGGGCGACTGGCCCAGATATTCGGCATGCTTGATTTGTCAGTATGTTGGCAAGTGTACTGAGTTTGAGTTTACTTGTGGCAATTGCTGAATACCAATCAAACAATGTCAAGTTTTTGTTGGAAATACCACTTGGGCTCATTATCGTGTAAACAAAACAAAGCAAGGCTTAACTTAACTGACCCTAATGCCTTCCATAAATCATAGTATGAACAAAATTATAGCTAGAGTACAGCTTTTGGTATTGTTACACTACAGAAGCTAATCATTGAAATGCTTAGCTTGTTACTCCTTGACTTACTTCAATAAGCAAGAGATTCATTACACTTTTCCTCTGACCTGTTTCTTGCTTCTCAGCTCTTCCATGCCCAGACAACAGTCATTTTGAGGAGTGCACCACAGCGTGCCCTCTGACCTGTGCAAACCTGGACGAGCCAGAGGAGCCGTGCCCTCTGCCCTGCCAGGAGGGCTGTCAGTGTGAGGAAGGCTACGCTCTACAGGATGGCCTGTGTGTGGCGCGGCGGGACTGTGGCTGCATGAGCCACGGCCGACAGTTAGCCACTAACCAGACTTTTTGGACGGACTGGGAATGCCAGGAGCGCTGCTACTGCAATGGCTCAGACAACAGCGTGTACTGTCAGCTTGCATTGTGTCAACCTGAGGAGTACTGCCAGGAGAATGATGGCCTGTATTACTGCATGCCACGCACTGAGGCTCTGTGTGTGGCAGCTGGTTACGGACATTTTTTGCCATTTGGGGGTGTCCCATTTGAGCTGCAGAGCTCTTGTACTCTGCAGCTTGTCACCACTAATTGTGGAATCGTGAGCAGGGACCAGGCAGCCACCATTGGAGCCTTTCCTCCGTTCAAACTAGCGGCTCGCAATGAGGAGCGGGACACAGGCCAGGCCATTTGGGTGAAGGGCTTTGTACTGGAGGTCTATGAGTATGAAATCGAAGTGTCACGGAGTTACAAAAACACAGTCACGGTGAGTCAGCAAAATGAAATTCTTATGCTCCCTCACATGAGGAAGTCAGCGTTGGCTGTAGTATTAACACATTTTCTGCATAACCTGTAAAGGTCAAAGTAGTTGTATCAGCGAGTGTTATTTCCAATCAAGCCGATAGAATAACTCTGCACACAGTGAATTCCTCTTTGAATGGCTTAAGGTAGATCCAATTTCAATGGGCATCTTTTATCAGGCTGGATTTGGCTCAGACAAAACCTGACCCTGAGAGACATTTGGACTGGGTTCACAAACAAACTCAAAGATCTGAGAAGGAACATAAATGACACGCACACATAATCCAGCAGTCACACATGCAGAGTCAGTGTATTGTATGACCACAATGTGATTAAATACATTTTAATTAGCATTAAATACATTTTAATTAGCATTAGCCGATGGCTAATGCTAATTACATAACAAGACTGACAGTATCACAAATTACAGACAAGCTGATAACCAAAAAGTTATTTGTAAAGATAAAAGGTTATCATCAAATGTAATGTTCAGTCAGTGGCTGTGGTAGTTATGCAGCAGGTGAGTTTTACAGTCTACACATGATAACAGCTATTCTGTGCTGGATTCAAACATGCATTATAGGCAAGAATTTAATTAAAAGCTATTAACTATTAACAATTGCCATTTTCGATATTTAAATAAATTTATTAAAAAAAAATGAAATAATATAGGTTTATAAAAAATGTTTATTGAAATATAAAAATATATTTAAGCAATCGGCATGTGAACAAAACTGTTAAATATTAAATAGAAAATGAATTTGTTTATTATAGACCTAAATATGCAACTATAACTATTTTCCACTGGACCCTCTTACAGCGTCTAACAGCCTGTGTCCTCTCAGGTGAATAAGGAGCGGCTGTACCTGCCTCTGAAGCTGGGCCTCGGGAAGGTGAACATCTTTACTGTGGGCATGCAGCTCCTTCTGGAGACAGACTTCGGCCTCAAAGTGGGATTTGACTGGAACACACTGCTCCTGGTCACTTTACCCCGTGACCTGTACCACACGTCCTGTGGCCTCTGCCAGGGCATGCCCCTGACCCCTCCCATCCTGAGCACCACAGACTGGGGCATGGCCTGGGCCGAGAGGGACACCTTCTGTCAGGTGGGCTGTGGGGACGCGTGTCCCCGCTGTGGGCTGGGGGAGAAGAGTGTACTCACAGATGGAGCTCTCATGGTGTCAGTTACCACTTTTATCTTTACATTTACACAATATCTGTCTGGTCGCTCTCTTGTCTCAGGTGAACGGGACCCCGGTGTCTGTGCCCTTCCTGACAGGACTCATGACCCGTCTGTCCACCTCAGAGGGCTTCATCATTATAGACACACCCCAGGACATCCAGGTCCGGTACAACCGCTTCAACACGCTCAGCATCACCATGGGCCAGCGGCTGCAGAACAAGGTGTGCGGCCTGTGTGGAAACTTCAATGGAGACCCCAGCGACGACTACATCACCTCCAGAGGCAAGCCTGCCGTCAGCGCCCTGGAACTGGCCCAAAGCTGGAAGACCAACGGGATGCAAAACAGGTGAGGTGGGGCTGTTACAATCGATGACAAGAACAGATCTACAGCTTTATCACTTTGACACAGGGAGGTGATTCTTATGGAACTAACTGAGTGTGGAAAGACAAGAAGAAGCCAATAGTGTATACTAAAGTGTATTCCTCAAGGTTTAGTCAAAATAAATTGATAATTGACAAGATACTGGTTCTTTGTTTTATACCAAGATAAATATATATTTAAAAGTTTTTACAGGATGAATTTTCTTTTATGTTGTTCTTGTTATAACAACACCTTCTTGCGTTGGGGCACAGCTTAAAGAAATGTGTAGAGCAGTCTGCTTCTACCATTTTGAAGTGACAGTGATCTCCACTGAAACTGTAAAAAAATGTGACAAGAAATAATAATAACATAGATAAGCATCTATATTTAATGTATTAAACGAATATCTTCAAATAATGTCAGTAACTCTTAATGACGTAATATAATATTGCAATAATGTGAAATGTTATCTCGTAATAACATGAGGCTTAGAAACATATCACATTACGCATTTAGAGATGGTTATTATACAGTATCATTACATATTACATTGTTTATAAGCAGCATATGAATAACAATTTTAATAATTAGTCTTTTGGATCCATGTTCCTTTTTATGCCAGGGCTTATGTATTATATATTTGCTGTCTGTGTCTGACATTTCTTTCATAGATCAAGTCAACTTTGTTTCATGTACTGGGCTTTTAATGAGAAACTATTACTTATTTATTATTATATATATTGTATATAGATTTTATCAGATTTATTTATTTTAGTTGCAAGGGAATCATGTCTCTGGGTCTATGTGTTGCTGGAGCATTGGCTCTCTACTGACCTTTTATTAGTAAAAAATAAAGTACAAATAATACAAATAAGTTGTATTCTTCTAAACATTGATGAATAACAGTGAATAGCTTTGGAAACCTGTAAAGAGTAATTGTTCAAAAATGAATTGATAAATGAATACTGGACTAATCCACATGTGCAGTTGTGATGAGACCCAGTACGTGGCCCTGGCGCAGTCCTGTGACAACACTGCGGTGCTGGCACTGCAGAATGAGGATGCCTGTCAGAAGCTGACTGCTCTCAAAGGCTTCTTCCAGCCATGTCACGGGCTGCTGGACCCGCGGCCCTATTTCCAGTCCTGTTACCTGGACGGCTGCTACAACCACCGCAAAGCCCAGGTCTGTGGATCTCTGGCCGCTTATGCTGAGGCCTGCCGCGCCATGGGTACTCTGTCTACCAAGTGGATCACCCAGGAGAACTGCTGTAAGGGCCACATGCACTAGAAACACACACTACAACATTACTGCCCCTCAACATGGCATGTTGCTCTTCTTGATCACTGACAGGAAGAGCATCACTTGAGTTATAGTACGCTACCAAGATGCAATAATGATGCTACTCTAGTCGATTTTTTTTTTACAACAAAATCAATAAATAATCGTGTCTAAGATCAATGACTCAGCTATTGAGTGTGTATGTGTGACAGCTAACCTGGTGTGTGGACGTGTCTTTAGCAGAATGGATCTATGACCCCTGTGCAGGAGAGATCTGCACAAACTTCACCTGTGAGCTGGAGAACGGAGGTGACCTGTGCGGCTGTCCGGAGCTCCCCACCAGCACTGGAAGTAAGAGCCCACCAGTCTCCACCACATCCAGCTGCCCTGTTTCAAACATGCACTAGGCTTACTTAGCTGTTCAGAATTCTACACTGAATGAGTGTCTGTGTGTGTCAGGTGAGGATGACATCATCCAGGCGGAGGTGACCTGTAAGCACGCTCAGATGGAGGTGTCCATCTCCAAGTGTAAGCTCTTCCAGCTGGGCTTTGAGCGTGAGGACGTGAGGATCAACGACCAGCACTGCGCCGGCATCGAGGGCGAGGACTTCATCTCCTTCCGCATCAACAACACCAAGGGCCACTGCGGCTCCATCGTACAGGTCTGCACTCACTCATACGCTCACATACAATCCTTTCTCCTGAATACACTGATTTGTCAGTTATGTATCAAGGTGTCTTAGAGCAACATGGAGTGTCTTGTCACTTGTAATTTAGAAAAATAAGTAATGTTGTTCTTTGGCCTTTCTCAGTCCAATGGCACTCACATCATGTACAAGAACACAGTGTGGATCGAGAGTGTGAACAACACAGGGAACGTCATCACCAGAGACAAAACCATCAACGTGGAGTTCTCTTGTGCCTATGAGCTGGACCTGAAGATCTCCCTGGAGACCGTCCTCAAACCCATGCTCAGGTCACTACAGCCCGACTGCACACACTACTTTACATTCACACTGAACAGAAGACTTACCCAATTCTTTATCAGAGTCCAGTGTTATCTGGGTTCTATCATTATAGTCTAATATTATGGTCATATGGGCTTATATATAGTGTGTTACACACTATATACAAGTTAAGTTAATATGCATTTTCATAAAATAGAATCATTATTTAGAGTGTTATACTGGAGCTGGTTGCACAGACCAACGTGTAGGAAGAACCAAAAAAATTTAGCTTTTTTTTCCTTACTCTGATTTAACCTGGAGAGACTCCAGTGAGGAAGCAGCATTCAGCATTTTTGCTTTTAGCTTCATTTGCACTTATGTCCACTGCTTGGCAATGTCTAAGTTCAACAATGGGATTCATAGCTCAACTGAGGTTGGACTAAATGCTCTGCACTCGCTCCTCAGAAAAGCACAGAACAGAGCCACACATCGGAGCAGTGGAACTCAAGTAAACATGAGTAAAACATGAAGACCAGTGCAAAACTCACACATTATTTGGCTTGGCAAATATACTGGAGATTCTGTTTGTCTGTTGGTTTGGTGTTTCCAGAACATATTATTAAAATGTTCAGACATACTGAACATACCCTATGTAATATTACAAGGTTTCCATAAAAACTCACTAAAACTAAAATTACATTTAGTCATTTAGCAGACGCTTTTATTGAAAGCGACTTATATGAAGCTTCCATTCACCAGTGTTACAGCTGGAACACCACTGGAGGCAAGGTGGGTTAAGTGTCTTGTCCAAGGACACAACAACATTTTGTGGGGGAGAGCAGGATCTTATGATGTTTTTGGGATGTTTCGAGCGGGGATCGAACCGCCAACCTGCCAGTCGAAGGACAGCCACTCTTCCACTGAGCAACTGCTGCCCTGCTTCTAGTTGCACAACTGTCTTAGGTCTTCTTTGTCGCATCTTCCTCTTTATGATGTTCCAAATTATTTCTATGGGTGAAAGATCTGGTCATTTCAGACCCGGATCCTTCTTCTACGCAGCCATGATGTTGTAATGATGCAGGATGTGGTCTGGCTTTGTCATGTTGGAAAATGCAAGGCCTTCCCTGAAAGAGATGATGTCTGGATTGGAGCATATGTTGTTCTTGAACGTGGATTTACCTTTCAGCTTTGATGGTGCCTTTCCAGATGTGTAAGCTGCCCATGCCACACGCACTCATGCCCCCATCCCATCAGAGATGCAGGCTTCTGAACTGAGCGCTCATAACAACTTGGGTTGTCCTTGTCCTCTTTAGTCCGGATGACATGGCGCCCAGTTTTCCAAAAAGAACATAAAATTTTGATTGGTCTGACACAGAACAGTTTTCCACTTTGCCACAGTCCATTTTAAATGAGCCTTGGCTCCAGAGAAAACACCTGTGCTTCTGGATCATGTTTAGATATGGCTTCTTTTTTGACCTATAGAGTTTTAGCTGGCAACAGCAAATGGCCCGGTGGAATGTGTTCACCAACGATGTTTTATGGAAGTATTCCTGCGCCCATGTTGTGATTTCCATTACAGTAGCATTCCTGTTTGTAATGCAGTGTTGTCTAAGGACCCAAAGATCACGGGCATCCAGTAATATATTTTTTTTATTTATATAGCGCTTTTCCACCTAGTAGGCACCCAAAGCACTTTACCAGTGTTACATCTGACCACTGGAGGCAAGGTGGGTTAAGTTTCTTGCCCAAGGACACAACAACAGTATGAACTGTGGGGGAAAGCGGGATGTTATGATGTTTTGTGTTGTTTCGAGCGGGGATGGAACCGCCCACCAATCCGGCCAAAGGCCGCTCTACCACTGAGCTACTGCCTTGACCCTTAAGCACAGAGATTGTTCCAGATTGTTACAGATTCTCTGAATCTTTGGATGATATTATGCACTTTAGATTTTTCTCTGAGAAACTCCTTTCTGATATTGCTATTGGGAGAATACCCATCTTGATCTACCAATTTGCAACTTACTGAAAGGTTCTTTTTATTCCAAGCATGTTGCCAATTGACCTAATAATTGCAAATTGGTCCTCCAGCTGTTCCTTAAATGTACATTTAACTTTTCCGGCGTCTTATTGCTACCTGTCCCAACTTTTTTGGAATGTTTAGCTCTCATAAAATCCAAATTTGAGCCAATATCTGGCTTTTGGACAATTGCTTCAGTTTGGGTAAGTTTAATTGCCCCTTTTTTTACAAAATTATACAATCTGCTTTAATGATCACTGAGTTCATGTTTTTTTTATCAGAAAAATGAAGGAGGTTTATCTCAGACAGACAAGTCACATGAATCCCACACTAAATGTCAAAGTGATTGAGACTGCTGTCTTTGTTCCTGATTTGTCTTGTTCACACACATGTCCTTCCTGTCCTTCTGCCCACAGTGTGATCAACCTGACACTGCCCACTCAGGAGGGCAACTTCATCACCAAAATGGCCCTGTACAAGAACTCCTCATACCGTCACCCCTACAGAGAGGGCGAGGTGGTGCTCAGCACGCGGGATGTCCTGTATGTGGGCGTCTTCGTGGAGGGGGCCGACGAGAACCAGCTTATCCTGATTGTCAACATGTGCTGGGCCACGCCGTCTCGCTTCAGTGGCGACCGGCTCCGCTACATCATCATCGAGAGAGGGTGAGTTATCAACCAGTATTTCTTTCTCATTTTCCTCTGGAACAGTCTGGTGTGTGGGACACACAGAAGTTTTTGGTGCACTTCACTCAAGTAAAACATTACAAGTCAACATTTCTTTCTTTTTTGGTGAAATTAAATAAAAAAAACAAAATCAACAATATCAAAATAAAAACACATTGACTAAAAAGGGCATAGGTTTAAGTAAAAACATAATTTTTTTGTCTACCCCTCAACATTTAGTCAAAACAAAACACCACATAAATATTTAAAACCACAATGCAAACACAAGTTGCACAAACAACCTGGTGTAACCCATCCAACCATCTTCTTCCACTTATCCGGGGCTGGGTCGTGGGGCAGCAGTCTAAGCAGAGACGCCCAGACTTCTCCCTCCCCAGACACTTCCTCCGCTCTTCCGGGGGGATACCGAGTTGTTCCCAGGCTGGCCAGTCTCCTCCCGGTGGAACGCGCCCGTAACTCCTCCACAGGAAGGTGTCCAGGAGGCATTCGGAACAGATACCCAAGCCACCTCAGCTGGCTCCTCTCGAAGTGGAGGAGCAGTGGCTCTACTCTGAGCTCCTAACATGTAAATGAGCTCTCACCCTATCTCTAAGGGAGCCTCCAGCCACCCTGCGGCGAAAGCTCATTTTGGCCACCTGTATCCGAGATCCTTTCGGTCATGATGACCCAAAGCTCATGACCATAGGTGAGAGTAGGAACGTAGACTGACCGGTAAATCGAGAGCTTTGTCTTACAGCTCAGCTCCTTCTTTATTACAACAGACCGGTATATTGACCGCATCACTGCAGAAGCTTCACCAATTCGTTTGTCAATCTCATGCTCCTTCCTTCCCTCACTCGTGAACAAGACCCCAAGTTATTTAAACTCCTCCACCTGAGGCAGGAGCTCTCCACCAACCTGAAGTGGGCAAGCCACCCTTTTCCGACTGAGAACCAAGACCTCAAACTTGGAGGTACTGATTCTCATCACAGCCACATACATGCTACACACCTGCCAGGTCTCTCTTAGTCACACTCAAAAAAAAATTCAGCACATTTCAATCTAAAATAATTGCCTTTTTGCATTATATTTTGGTCTTTTTCAGCATGGAAAATATGATTAACAGAAAAAAAATTCTGTAGTAAAAATTGTTCAAACAGCAATGCTTCCTTGAACATGTACCACAATTAACAATTGGTAAATGTGTAATTACAATGATAGTGTGGCATTTGGTTATGAAAACTGTTTAAAAATGTTTTATTGTTTGACCTTTGGCCTTAGTCTTTTCATCTCAATGTTATGAGAAGTGTTAAAAATATGTAAAGTTTGACCATTTTACCAGTGTTTTACAGTTTTGTAAAGTTATGGAACAGTGTTGGCCTAAAGCCACATATCCAACATATCCTTTGAATATTTAAATATACTTTTGGATAGTCATTCTTTAGTTATGACAATGGGAGTTTGGATATTAATAAGGGCATGTTTTGTTCTGTGCAGATGTCCAAACATTAAGGACAGCACCATAGGCATGGCAGAGAATGGTGTGTCCCTCACCTGCCGCTTCCACGTGACTGTCTTCAAGTTCATTGGCGATTACGACGAGGTGCACCTCCACTGCGATGTGTCTCTGTGCGACTCTGACACCAACGCCTGCAAAGTGGTATGCAACCACAGTACTGTAAATACTCAACAGGATATACTGAGTCATTATACGGACCCTAGAATAAATAGTCACATAAATTATCAGGAGATCCATGGTTTAAAACTAAAGATTGAGATGAGTATTACATTATAGCATGGCTTCTAAAGATGTATTTTTATTGTTTGTGTTGTGCCTGCAGAACTGTCCTCACAAGAGAAGGATGTATTCAGAGGACAGTGACCACAAAGAGCATATCCTGAGTGTGGGGCCAATACGGAGGATAGGTAATCATCCCAATGACCTCTAAAACACGTTCAACTGTGTAATTGAGTCTGGACCAAAACAGAAAACAATTCCTCTATTTCCCTCTTGACCAAATGACAAACTAAGCTTTTTCTACACAGAGACACTAGAATAAATAAAAACAAATACCCTACACTAACAAAGCAACTTCACCAAGAAAGAAAATTTCTTTCTAACTTTCTTTCATTATTAAAAAAAGCATAAAAACTCGCCCAGTTAAAACAATAGCTCAGCACACACAAGAGGGGCGCTGCGCTAAGAGACAACACAGAACTAAAGCAACAATAACTCATCTGTCTGTTCTCTGACTCTTGCTTGTGGATGTAACTCTTATTTCTTCCCAAAGAGTCCAACTGGTGTGAGGACAACAATGGAGGCTGTGAGCAGATTTGCACCAGTAAAGGCACTGGTCCTGTGTGCAGCTGTGTGACTGGTATGCTGCAGAGAGACGGGAAGAGCTGCCGGAGTGAGTACATCAGCACTAACACACGCACTGCTGAGCTGAGCCTCCATCTGGCGATCTGTCAGTCAATATAAAGATAAGCTTAGATATGACTTTAATGATCCCACAGAGGGAAATTCACTTGTACAGCAGCTCACAGACAGGTAAAAAGCAAAAAGTCAAAAGAAAAGTGTGCATGCAAAAGAATAAACAAAAGTAGATGCAATCTCAGCAGCAAAAAAATATTTTAAATAAAATAAAAAAAGAAGGTTAATTTAAACAAAAACAAAAACTATATAAATACATTTACATACAATTACAAAGTAAATAAGGGAGAAAAATATATATATTGCACAGTATCTTAGCTCATCACATGTGTGAATTATAAAGTCTCACAGCAGTGGGTAGGAAGGACTTGCGGTAACGCTCCTTCCTGCTCTGAGGGTCTCTCAGTCTGGCGCTGAAGGAGCTGCTCAGAGCCTCCACAGTCTGATGCAGGCGTGTTAACGCTGTTGTCTCTGATGGATGTCAGATTGGCCAACATCTTCCTCTCACCCCCTCCTCGATGGGGTCCAGCGGACAGCCCCTGACCGGCTTATTCAGTCTCTTCCTGTCCCGCTCTGTGCTGCCCGCCCCCAACAGACCACAGCTTAGTGGATAAGGGGCCGCTACCACAGAGTCATAAAAAGTCCTTAACAGAGGCCTGAACAGTCTAAAGAATCTCATTCTCCTTAGAAGGTGGAGGTGACTCTAGCCCTTCTTGTGACAGCATAATCCACCCCAATGTTAGGTCGTTAGCGGGTCCATCGCTGCGTTCACTGCGGTGCGAAGTTGGCTGAGGGTGAGCCAAATCATGGTCTTCGACAGGTGGTCAAGGCCACGGGTCTGTAATGGTTTGGTTCCTTAGCGTGTGCTGCTTTAAGAACCAGAACCAGACAGGGGGCCTTCCACAGGACGGGGACCTTCTCCAGGCTCAGGTTAAACATGTCCATGACCACCTCAGAACATATTTAAGTCATCGGCCCAGTGCTGGTCACCGTCCGCTTTCCTTCTGGCCCCTCTCTGTCCATGACCTGAGATGGTCTGGAGGACTCTCCACACATCCCTGATGTTGCCCTGCTCCAGCCGCTCCTCCAGCTTCTTCTTATAAGAGTTCTTGGCACGCCTGATCTTGTATTTGATTTTGTGCTAAACTCTCTTCTGCTCCTCTCTGTCCCCTGATAGAAAAGCCCTCTTCGTCTCGTTCAGCAGGGCTTAAGCTCAGGTGTCTCCCAGGGCTTGTTGTTGGAGAAACACGGTACCCTCCGGGTTGGCACAGTGCATGCACCCACAATGCCAGAAGCAGACCCAAGGAAGGAAACAGCCCACACTGGCTCAGTCAAATAAACAGTATAATGTCAGTTATTAAGCTGCTGCAGTGATTATATTACACAGCATATGTACGCCTGTGTATCTGCGTTCACAAGGCTCCAGGTGCAAAAGTCCCGTGACAAGCCATGTCTCAGTCTAGTTATGTCTACTTCATGCTTGGATTAGCACAAAGGACATGACATAAATTTGACATGACCTGAAGAGAACTATAAGCCCCAGTAACTCTAAACATTAAAATTTTAATTCTTATAACATCTAGTAATGAAAGACATTTGCATGGTCACCACAGTGATTCATTTTGAGGTTTTCATTAAGTCTGGCGTAGGTTTTTACACAGGATGCCCTTCCTGACGCAACCCTCTCCATTTACCCGGGCTGTACACTGGCTTGTGACCCCTTGTGGCTGGATTTTTGGAGAATATTATTATATATGATAGAAAAGTATAGCAGTATGACCCCCTAGGGTAGCCGTCAGTGGAGACTGTAAACCAGCAAAAAACTTAACAAAAAAACACATTCGGTCAGATACCGTCAAAGGGACACTTTACTGAAATAAAAACACAAAAATGATGTAACTTTCTATTATAAAATAAAACGGCTTACCATGATTTGTAAGCAATCCTCGGCTGAATTGAACCGGTCAAGTAATGTAATTAGCCTTGGCATTTGTATGTTTTAATGTTCCATGTCCTTTTGTTATTGATAGTAATTGTTTGTATTTGTGTAATGTATTGTCTTTTATGTAGAATTTTAAAATCCTAATCAGGGACTCAATCTGCAAATTAGTTTTTAGCTATAAGACTTTTAACACAGCATTGCTTTGTGTTTTGTCCCTATCAAATGTATATAAATAAAAAATATAAACCTCAATAATTCCGCTATAATGTCTTCTACATTTCTAAACACTGGATTAAGTCAAGACGAAGGCTTTAAGTGTTGCTTGTATGCAGCACAAATGTTTATGAGACAAAGGAGACTAGTCTGGGCTAGTTTCAGGCCCACTTTAATCTGTTCATCACTACATGTCGTCCTGTCGTCCTGCTCTTGTGTGACATTGTACCTTGTGTTCTGTGTTACAGCGGTGAGTACCAGCAGCAGCCCCTCTCCTGTTCTCCCTCTGCTGAGCGTCAGTGCTGCCCTCTCCATGTTCCACAGTCTCCCTCTGTTCTCCTAACCCCCCCCCCCCCCCACACACACACACACACACACACACACACACACAGAACCGCGAGAGGCAACAAGCAATGGGAAAGGAACAGGACAGGGACAACTTGAAGATGCACCCAGTGTTAGCAGTAATTAGCAGTAGGTCAGCCTTCAGTAGAGGACATACTGTACAGACTCACACTTATACACCTATTTATGACACACTCATACAATGTAGAACAATGTGGTTATACTGTAATGTCAACGCTGTGTGTGATATACTACTGTCATCTCTCTGCTTCATTGCAATGGAATCTAGGAGTTATTTTGCAAGTGACTCAATATCAGTTTTCTCATTTGTCTATTAAATTTTATGTTTGTCTCATCTTCCAAAAATCAGCAAATACAGTTTATTTTGTGTTTCTTCTGATGCTTTATTTCCCCACTCAGCAGGGCTCCAATACAAAATCTTTACAATGCTCACCTAAAGGTTTTTCTCACTGTACATGCTTATCCACAATGAGTAATAAGTATTGTACTAAACCTAAAAGTGCGAATTTAAGACTAAGTGAGAAAGTGAGAAAATAGGTTTCTAGCTTTTAATTTGTTTTCTTTAAAAATGAAAACATATTACAGTGGAAAGTAAAAAGCACTGTAATGTTGTTTTAGTCTCATTTTGCGTTGTCTAAGATTGACAGCCCTTTGACTAAAGCAGGGCTGACATTTACAGACTTTTACCAGCTTTAATGTACTTTCTCACACTGTCAGTGGTGTAGTGCTTTATGGATATGTTGCGGGGAGACCTTTGCTCAGAAATAAAGCTCTGTGTAGTGTCAGTGTTGGACAGCTGTTGAACTCTGTGGGAAGAACCTGCTGAGTATTTACATGAGCCTGCTACACCTTACACTTCATAAATCCTAACTTTTACAAGAACATTCTCACAGTTTAGATTCTGTTAGCTTCCTGTTAGTGTCCCGTAGGTCCCTGCCCTGCTCCCTCTGTGTACAGATGTACAGTCCAATTCAGGTTGGTCTTATAGCCTACAGTGTGCCAACCTCTTCATTTGAATGATGTTTGAATTTTGAGAGCAAAGATGTGGTAAAAAAATAAAGCTGTTCTCAAAGTCACTGTGACTCCAGTGTTTTAATGTTAAAACCAATTTATGCTGCAGTGCTTCTTCTTGGCAAAGTGCCTAGGCGTGGTGGTCAAAGGTCACATGAGAGGTTGGGAGCAGGGAGAGGTAAAAGTAATAATAATGTATCTAACACATAGTCTACAATATCTTACTGCAGACTAAATTTATTCAATATTCTCATATCATTGCGATGACCTTCACAGCTCTACCTTTATTTAACATTAGCATGTGTTTAATTCTAATTAATTAAACTACAGTAGTAATACAACAGCTCATTATCAAAGCACACCTAAAAGGCTAGAGATCATATTGGTGAGGCTGGTCAGTGTTTCCATGGTAACGCTCAGAGGGAGGAGTTTATGAAACTAACCGTTGCTCATGGAGTTAGCTTTCCTTTAGCTCGCTGCTACAGCGGGCTACTTTCTAAACAACAAGATGAGCTTCCCTGAGATGGTTTCCGACAGTTTGTGCAGAAAGTCTTTGGTTATGCAAAGCAATTATTGCAGCAGCTGTCCGGGTGGCTGGTCTCAGAGGACCTTGGAGTTGAAGATGCTGGATGTGGAGGACCTGGGCTGGTGTGGTTACACGTGGTCTGCGGTTGTGAGGCCAGTTGGATGTGCTATCAAATTCTCTGAAACGCCTTTGCATTGTGCTGTAATAAAACCACATTTTAGAGTGGCCTTGTATTGTGGCCAGGCTAAGGCACACCTGTGCAATAATCATGCTCTCTAATCAGCATCTTGAAATGCCAGACATGAGGTGGATGGATTATTTTAGCAAAGAAGTACCCACTAACACAGATTTGGACAGATTTGTGAACAATATTTGAGAGAAATAGGCCTTAGATCTTTAAATTTAGCTCATGAACTCAAAGAATTACTCAATCATAATTCCTTACTTTTGACAATTTTTCCTGCAGCCACTCACCCCAAATATTCAGCTCAGCTCATGTGACTATGAACTTGCATCAACTGAAAGCACAAATGAATATTAACACACAACGCAGGTTTAAAAACTGCTCATATAAAGTTCACTATTGGCAAATGGACAAAATGTAATAATATTTGATTAAATATAACCAGCACCTTTTATCATAAATTATCTGATTAAAGTATAAGCAAATGTGGAACTATTTAGACTAATTAAAACTACAGTGTCTACGTAACTACACAGACAATTCATGAATTTGTAAACCTAATGTTTTAAAAATGTTTTACTGTAATCATAAATATACATTTAATCTAATGAAGACCAACTTGCCTCTAACTTCAAAAACAAAATGTTAATTTTTGTACAATTATCAAAATAGCTTAAGAACACACAAGATTAAACCGCGTTTGTGGAAGAAGCTCAACTGCCAGGTCTTTACTGAAACACAAACCAGTGACAGACTTGTGAAGATCCAAGAGTCAAGCTGCAAAGGGTCATATCCACCTCTGATTCATGTGAATATTTCCAGGAAACCAGACCCTCGGAAGCCTTTTGTACCACTTTTATCTGGCACTTAAACATGATTAGAGTAAACAAATTAAAACATTTTTAATCTAGTGATGCCCTAAGCAGAGTTTTTCACCACCTACACCCTCTCAGCCAGAACAGATCCAGACCTTTGCATGTTCAGATTCCAGATCAGAATCTGCCCCGTGTCATCTGCCCCATGCCCTGGGTTTGACCTCTACATCTTTTCAACCCACCACAGAAGAGTCAAGCTTTTCTCCAGGCATTTCTAAAACATACACAGCTTTAACCTCAACCAGTAACAGCCTAAAGCTTTGACCTGTTTCACCAGCTAATATTTTATTTAGCAACTTTGTGTTTCTCATTTTTCACATTGAAGTGGCCTTTTAGCGAGACAAGCAGACAAACTCGAATGTATTTGTGTTAAGCTTTAAGTGAATGGGATACTTGATATAAAGGGCCTTCAGTGCCATATGGCAGAAAAGCCCAATGTACAAATGCAGACCATTTACCATCAATGGGTTCACTTTTGAGTCTGTAAGTATGTCTGGAATTTTTATTTGTAGAATTAATGTATAAAATCTGAAATAATATCTTTATTATAAGTTATAGACAAAATAAGGAGCCACTCACCTTCACCAATGTGCCACCAGAAAACCATACATTTTCAACACCATCACATACATATGACAACTCCTGCGACAAAAAAGGGTCAACACCAACTAAAGGCCCAGGTGCAACCTGCTTAAAAGCGGCACTTTGCAGGTCTGGCAGAGACTTTGCTGTTTTCGTTTGTATTTTTGCCAACAGAGCTCCCCCGTACTGTTCTCTTTCCGTTTGACAATGAGCAACAGTTTTCTCTGCTTTACGCCGGCTCTGCCAGGATGAATGTCTGAGACTGACAACGGTTTATGTGTGTAGTATTGTAAACCAATTGTTTTCTCATGAGACCCAAGACTTCTCCAAGACTTAACAGAAAGACTACTTTTTTTTAATCAGGCGACCGAAGGACAAAATGGCAGTTCCTCAAACCTGAGTCCTGTTTTTTCCCAAAATGCCAAAAGCCAGTGCCCTTTAACCTACAGCAGCAGTGAAGTAACATAACAGTTAAAACACCGTTTATGGAAAGGGATTATCGCTTAAAATGTAAACTGTAAAAATTCCTGTGTGTTTTTTACATACACTGTCACTATTTACTATTACGTTCCATACAGCCACTGTTGAATATTGAACATTCATAAAATCTTACATCCTAATAGACCTTCTTAATCTTTATTGTTTTAGTTGCACTTTGGACTTTTACTAAACTGCAGTGATTTGAAATGTGACATTTATTGCAACATGTGATTGTATTTATTTGTGACTTTTAATTTATGTGTAAAACATTTATTGGGATAAACAAAAGTATTTTGAGCTGAATAGAAATTAATGTTTTTTTACAATATATATTGTGTCACACATAAACAATTCTGTCCTGTGTCAGAAATAAGGTGCACATTCTCAGTTGCTTGTGTCAGTGCTTAAAGCCACAGTGCTGTTTTGTGTTTCATTATTGTGACTAAAATAATGAAATGACAATGTCAACTGAGCAGCTCCATGTTGTTTACGTTCATATCAGTACGGTCTCTACATCTTCAGACCTTAAACACGCCCAGTCTTTGTTTGGCGTAGTATAAGATGGATTTTCATAAGTTTGTGAACTCACAAGTCTCATGAGAATTCAGCTGCCGCACTTGGTAAGCTCTTAGTGACCTTGAAGAAACAAATTAGAGACCAGCCTCAGGTCACCTTTTTGTCAAAAGCATTGTCAGTCTCATTTACATCCATTAGTGCCTTTACATTTGAGACAACAATAAAAGGTAAAATCATAATAAAACCTGAAAACTATGTCCAGAGCCCCAATCAATACATAGGTGGTCTATATTTTACACCAAACATATTCCTCATTCTCCATTCATCCATCTATCCATCCATCCATTTTCTACCACTTATACTGGACCGGGTCGCGGGGGCAGCAGTCTAAGCAGAGACGCCCAGACTTGAGAGGGAAGGCCGCCCTCAGCTGGCCTGGGAACGCACTTCCGGGGGGATACCGAGGCGTTCCCAGGGCAGCTGAGAGACATAGTGTGTCATAGGTCTTCCCTGGGGTCTCCACCCGGTGGGACAACACCTCCCTAGAGAGGTATCCAGGAAGCACCCAAAACAGAATCTCTAGACACCTCAGCTGGCTTCATCTCAATGTCTCTACTTTGAGCTCCTCTCGAGTGACCAAGCTCCTCACCCTATCTCCTGCGGAGAAAGCTCATTTTGGCCGCCTGTATCCAGAGTTCTTGTTCTTTTGGTCACGACCCAAAGCTCATGACCATAGGTCGGAACGTAGATTGACCGGTAAATCGAGAGCTTTGCCGCTCAGCTCCTTCTTCACCACGACAGACCGGTTCATCGACTGCATCACTGCAGAAGCTGCACCGATCCGTCTGTCAATCTCACGCTGCCTCCTGCCCTCACTCATGAACAAGACCCCAAGATGCTTGAACTCCTCCACTTGAGGCAGGAACTCTCCACCAACCTGAAGGGGACAAGCCACCCTTTTCCGACTGAGAACCATGGTGTCAGACTTGGAGGGTCTGATCCTCATTCTAGCTTCTTCAAACTCGGCTGCAAACCATCCCAGTTCACACTGAAGGTCCTGGCTTGATGGTGCCAACAGGACATCTTAATAAATGAAATGAAATGAAACATGCACAGGGAACAGATCTGACTTACTGCTGGCAATTCAAACCAAGCTCCTGCTCCGGTCAGGACCGAACAGCCCTCAGCAAAGGGCCCCGGACCCCATACTCCCAGAGCACCCCCACAGGGCGCCACGAGGGACCCAGTCGAATCCCTTCTCTAAATCTACAAAGCACATGTGGACTGGTTTGGCATACTCCCATAAAGGGTATAGAGCTGATCCAGTGTTGGACTGGGATGAAAACCGCATTGTTCCTCCTAAATCAGAGGTGTGATTACGGCTGCATTCTCCTCTCCAGTACCCTGACATAGACTTTCCCGGGGAGGCTGAGGAGTGTGATCCCCTTATGAAAAGCGGGACCACCACCGCGGTCTGCCAGTCCAGAGCTACAGGCGATTGGGGACAGTACATCGCCCTGAGTACATCCAAATCCTTGAGGTACTCAGGGCGTATCTCATCCCCCCCGGTGCCTTGCCACCGAGGAGCTTCCCAACTACCTCAGTGACTTCAGCTTGTATGATGGACGAGTCCACCTCTGAGCCCTTGGCCTCTGCTTCTTCAGTGGAAGACGTGTCAGTGGGGTTAAGGAGATCCTCGAAGTATTCATTCCACTGTCCAACAATTCCACCGTCCCCAGTTGAAGTCAGCAGATTCCCACCTCCATTTTAAACAGTGTTGGCAGGGCACTGCTATCAGCATCAGGCCTTCAGCTGCCTCAGGAGTACCACGGGCCAACTAGGCTCGATAGGTCTTCTTCTTCAGCTTGACGGCATTCAGTTCAACAATAGAGGTAGAGAACATGGTCCACTCAGACTCAATGTCTCCAGGCTCCCTTGGAATCTGGTCGAAGCTCTGCCAAAAGTGGGAGTCTAATAACATAACACCACTCGAGTTCAGATCCGGGGGGGCCGTTCCTTTGTTCAACCTACCACAGTACAGAAGCAGAATTGGTATTTTGGGGTGACAGTTATGACCTGACCCTGGCTTATTGGTATGCATTCCTGCTAACAAGAGGGAGAGTAGCCTAAAACTGTACTCAAGTAAGAGTAGCGCTACTTCAAAATAAGTAAAAGTTTGGTTAAAAGGTAAGTAAAAAGTATTGTTTGATTGTAATGTATGATTTATTTTTAAGAAACATTGTAAGCAGACAGACAAAAATAGAAAATAATGTGCAAATTATGCTATTTCCAAATTATAAAATAAAAATTGAGTAAAAATAAATAAAATCTTTACAAAATAAGAAATTATGGAACAACACAAATTTCCAAATCTCACTTTTTCACAATACAAAGCTTTTGAAACCAAGTGTGTGAGTTAACATGCTTTGTACATGAGGCCAGGGCCATGCCTCCACAATAGGGTGTGGTCATGTGATTGCAGGACTACGTCTGATTTGTGAGTCACGTAGTTGATCTACTGGCAACATATTTCTGGCAAAAATAAAGCATAGAATGTGAAGAATAAATGGTAATAAAAGTAACTGGTTGAGTGCAGCCTAATGTAACAGAGTAAGTGTAGTGTTAATTCTTCCCAAATCTTAGTAAAAGTTACTTCCCACCACTGCTGCTAATATTCTGTTTCATCCTCTGACAGCACTTGTAGGCATGTGGGTCATGTGTAGTGAATAGTACACACCTTACAGTGGAATCATACTGTGCATAGTTTCCACCACAAACCAAAGTTGTGTTGTGTGTAAACTAATGTCATCCATCTACTGTGGAAGAAGGCACAAACTGGTTGAGGCACAGTGTTTAAACAGAGCACATTCATAATTAATATTGTTTAAATGAGTCTATTTATAAATGTAAATATGTAATAATGAAATATAATAATAATAATAATAATAATAATAATAATAATAATAATAATAATAATAATAATAATAATAATAATAATAATGAAATTATGCTTGTGAACATCAGGATGTGTGATAAAACTGGGAGGCGGGGCTTACTGATGCACTGCTGCAACTGGAAAGTAGTGTAATTTCAAAGCTTTTACTTTTTTTTAGCTGTTTGCCAATAGTAAAAGTTCAGCCATGCATTGAACACAGTTGGGCTCTATCCAGCAAATCATTCACATTTCATTTTAACCAGTGTCATGTCAGTTAGGGCTGCACAATATGAAATAAAAATGAGCTGTCCAATTTGGCTGCAATGACCATATGGCAGAGATGGGAGTACAGGACTTGAGTCAAGTCATCAAGCTATTTTTTGTGACTCACTTGGACTCAGACTTGCCTTTTTATGGCTCGGACTTGAACATGGACTTGTTTATTCTCAGACACAAGGACTCGTGACTCTACTCAGACTTGAGCACAATGGACTCTCAGACTCAAAAAGTCACACTCAGCGACAACACCACACAACTCCTGCCTGTTGCAGGTCATAGAAATCTCATTTAACTCCCAGCCCCTAAATGTGACCCAGAAGTAGAGTCTAAATAAATTTAAAGAATATAGGCCAATATAGGCTACACTCTTGATTAATATGCCACAATCAAAACTCCATTAAATGTGTTTAATGAAATAGGGTTATACAAAACTAAAATCCCTATCAAACTGTCAGTTTGGCTTTCACATTTTTCAGATTTGTAACTCACTTTGGTGACTCGGAGTTGACTTGGACTTTTATTTAGTGACTCTCACTTGCAGTTACTAAAGATGACTCAACTCAGACTCATCTTAAAATTTTTTGGATGACTCGACTTTGGACTTAAACACTGAAGACTTCAACACAGAAGATTTACATTTATTCATTTAGCTGACACTTTTATCCAAAGCGACTTACATTGTTCTACAGTAATTACCAGTGTTACAGTCACTGGAGGCAAGGTGGGTTAAGTGTCTTGCCCAAGGGCACAACGACAGTATGAAATGTGGGGAGAGCGGGAATCGAACCACGTACCTTCCGGTTGAAAGACGACTGCTCTACCCACTGAGCTACGGCCTGAACACTGAGGACTTGAACACTGAGGACTTGAACACTGAGGACCATGCATGTACAACTCCTAGAGAGTGAATGGTTGTCTGTCGCTGTCTGTCTCTAAATGTCAGCCCTGCGACTAACTGGCCACTGTCCAGGGTGTACCCCGCCTCAGGCTCAAAGCTGCTGGGATAGGCTCCAGTCACCCGTGACCCCTAACGGGACAAAGCGGTAGAAAATAAATGAATGAATGAATGACTTTAAACACTGAGGATTTGAACATTAAGGACTTGAACACTAAAGAATTAAACACTGAGGACTTGAAAATGACTAGGACTTGAAAACTGGTGACTTTTTACTACGGTCATTTCCAACTTCCACTGCTCACACAGAGGCACTAACTTCATATACTCTGATTTAATGCTTTCATTATCTAATTATGTATAAGCCAATATAACTATACAGTATGTCCAATGTAGGTATTGTGATAAACCTGTAATAAATAGTGCAGTCCTAGTCACTGAAGCTTCTATTATACTGTCCACATTAGAGTATTGTCGCTAATATCCTATGAGCAGTGGAACTAACAAAAATAATTCGATAAAAATGTATGTGGTTAGAGAGCAAGTGAAAATTTAAGTGTATTGCATTTTACATTATTTAAATTATTATTATATTATAGACTTTGCCATGATGTGATTGTGACTAAATGCTTAACATTACATTGGACGCATATTAAGGATACAACACATATTATTATATTTTTGGACAGATTCTTGACTCGATTTTCTCTATATGACAATCTTTGCTCAGCCCTCACTATTTTAGGAATTCCACAAACCTATTATATTCTCCACTGATTTGACTGATTAAATCCACTTGGTAGAATGTTAGGACATGCTAATTATTATGGTTCTGCTGTATGTGAGCCCTAATGAGTCAACACTGGGCTCTGTCAGTGAATGAAGTCATTATTCCCTGACATACAAGTTGACATTGACTGATTTCAGTTTCAACACTCAGCACTACACAACCAAAGTGAGGACATTTTTTTTATATTATCATCAATGTGCAAGGATTTAACAAAGCATTGATTTAAATGTGTCTTTGGTGCAGACTGAGCACCTTTTCAAGGGTCAGTTTTTTTACTATTACGTTAAACATACAGAGATAAAAGGAAGTAACAAAAATTTACTGTTGACGCAAAATGTACATATTTCACTTTCCCCACGCCCACTTTATGCCTTCATTTTTGTTACTTCAACCCATCATGATATTACAGATTTCGAAACTGGAAGCTCTCAACCATCAGCTAAACATCAAACATATTGAAATAAAAACAATTTTAGAAGCTAGTCTTGACTGATGTACACTGCACACAGTTTTACTGCATGCACAAACAGTTTCTGGCATGTCCTCAAACCACAGCACAGTTTTTTGTTCGACTCATGTCAGAAACATAGCTCTAGTGTATCGTGAGTCATGTTGCTACAGCAAACACTGTCCGCTTGTAGTGTGTTCATTTCCTCCTGGGCTGTCCCTGTTGTCACTGTGTATCTATGGTTACATAACACTATTTATAGGCGTGTATAAATCATATTGTTCTCTAGATACAGATGTAATGGGTTGTGTCAAATTGCTATTGTATAAACTTCAAGAGTAAACTCTGCCTCCACCCTTGCACTTCTCCATCTACCGAGGAAACATGACTGAGAAGTGAAACATTCTTATAAATACATCCACATTAGACACATTACAGTAAGAAGTGAAAGGAAGCAACAGTTATCTTAACATATAATTTATGGAAAATTGTACAAAACTAACCTGTGATAAGTTGTCCTAAGTATGGTTGGACAAAATAGCACACATTAGTCAAAACTATTTTAAATTATCTATAGTTACATCAAAATAACACTTTGAAGCATTTGTCTATCTTGGAAAAACTGCCACAGAACCCAGTGAAAGGATCTGCTTTAGTTTCATCACCCCCTCTTCCTACAGATGCCCAGAGAAGACAAACGGAGCACTGCTGGAGGAGAAGCACATTCTTTTTGAGCACACATTTTTTAATAAATGAAGAAAGATGTAAGAAAGAAGAAATAAAAAGCATGCTTTGGCTACATAAATATATATTTTTTTTCTACAACCATTGCATGAAGAGTAGGAGACAGGGGGCATAAGCAGGTCAGTACAGCAAGACCTGAGCAACATGGCTTGTTTAAGTTTTATCATATTTAAACTAAAATCTTTTTTTTTTCTTTTTTTTTTTTTTTTGAAGTGAAACCATTCTCTTTTTCCAATGAGTTTGTTTATACACAAGAGCGTGTCCCTACAAGACCGCCGTAGTGGTTCAAATGCTTTAAAAAGGATGGAAAGCGGATTTGCACCCAAATGTCATCAAGAAATCCAAAAATGACATGCTCATTCAAGTCAAGTTTGGCAAAAGTCAAGTGAAAATACATTTCAGTTGTTTTACTGACTGTATAAATGTATAAAAGTATTCAGGGACACCATCTTTGCTCCTTTCACTAAATGCTTGGGTCTTCCAATAGGATTCTTTCATTGTACTATGACATTGATTGTCCCAATCTGAACCGGAGAAAAAAGACTAAGTTAAAAAAATGGATAAAGGGAACAACAAATTTTGGAATGATTCTATTTAACTGGAGTATAATGATATCAAAACATACAGTACAACGGTATTACAAGACTAAATCTACACAATATATTTATTGAAATGTTGATAACTTAATGGAAGATAACTTAAAAACATTATCTTTTTATATGGAGCCTGAAAACAAAAGCTTTACAATCACTTTGATGGTGTCTTTCATAAAATAAGGAAAGGCTTTTAAAAACAAAGTGGGTTACTCATGTTACTCAATAGCTACTGTATTTACTTACTTTCTGACTGCTAATACATAATTTACATTTAAGAAGCATCATAGTATTTTTACACAAGTTGGAGGCGGTTGTACAAAAGGGTTTCCTCTCACAGTTTTCTAATTGGGTTTGGTGTTCCTGACGTAGGATTGTGACATCAGGCTTTATCAGAGCTGTATTAGGTTTAGACTGTCTTGGCGTCAGGGTTTAGCAGTGACCCAATCAGGTCTGTTACCTGACACTGCTACTATAACTGAATAAATATGCTGTCAACATTCCAACAAATGCATCTTAAAAGTGATTCTTTTGTTGTACCCGCTTTTTTAATCCTGACGTGCTGCTTGTTAGTGACTCACTGCATTATGTGAACAATGACTCAGAGTTTAGGTATAAGCCACAGTTTAGAGAAAGACAAAACTCTGTATGACACATGGGCAAGGCTTTAACTATTCTCTGAATAACATTCCACAGGTATGTTCTGTGTGACAGGCGTGACAGTGAAAGTGGACGTATGTCTCTCTTTCAAGGAATTGGCTCAGCGCCTGATACTGTTTAACTTTAGAACAACACTTTTTTCAACAAACAAGTTTTCAAGGATTGCACCATTTGAGTGCAACATGCTTTTACAGTAGTGCAATACACTACTTATACTGGTAACACTTATCAACTACACATAATTAACCAGTAAAAATGAACCAATTAAAGAAGATTGATTAAAACAAAACAACAGTTACAACATGTCTGTGGAGGTTCAGGCCT